>OZ010800.1:316422434-317677670 GCA_963932465.1 Maratus speciosus
CGCCGGTTTTGAATTTTTTGTGACCGGAGGTCTTTCTTCGTTAATATTAAGAAAAAGAATGCATACAAAAATATGAAAATCGGTAGTATTATACAGAAATGTTTGATAAACACGCTGATGCAGACAGTTTTCAAATCGAAGAATTATTTTAAGAGATATTTAATGCTAAAGTTGGACAAAATCGTTCCACTAAAAAAGTTTTATAGGTGCAAAAACTATACATCGGAATTTAATAATTTTTAGATCATTTTATACGTTATAATTTCCCGGTGTGCAGAATTAATTAATTTTTTTAATTTGACTCATTTTTCGAGGTTTCATTTCTATTTTAAATTCAAATTTTCAGCATTTCGAGAGATATTTTTTTCTTATTTCAGAAAATTGTACTAATTTAACCTGTTGCCAACTTTATAAACAACGGAAACAATAATGTTTGCTTCAAATTAAAAATTTATTTACGCGTGACTATTATAAACAGAAAAAAACTTTCAAATTAGAATTAAATAATTACTTATAAAAAGCAGGAACTTATTGAAAATTACTTCATCTATAATTACACGTGAATTTTAACAGAGAAAGGATATTGTAAAATAATAAATTTATTAACATGCGTTAGAAGTCTTAAATAGGAGAAATTACATCACATTTACGTCACATTACAGTTATTACATAAAATGAACACAAAATAATATTGCAAAACAGTATAAATTTAAAAATAGCGCGAGACATTTACTTGATATTTTGAGATGAATTTTTCAACTTTTTTTTTTTTTTTTTTTTTTTTTTGGACAGCGCAAATAATATTTCATTTCTAATAAAATCATTTTCACGTGAATATTAAAAAGGGAACGAAAAGTTTGGTGAAAATTACGTCAGATTCAAAACGATATATTTAAAATGTCTTATTTAAAATTACTTTCTTTTCGCTTTGTTAAAAAATTCCGGGAGACAAAGACTCTGTTTACTTAATTCATTTTATATTAGATGATTTTGAAATGTCATTGTATCTTTTAACTGCAGCTGATTTTTCCGTAAAATTCCCCAATCAAAGAGAAATGAATAGAAACCCGTTTATAGGGAGATCGCTTTTGTCTTTTTAATTATAATTCAATCTTCCAAAATCTTTTTAAAGCCAATCAAATTAGCGTGCTTTTAGAGACTGCAGTGTCTGAACGGGGGTTGGCGAGCGTAGCTCGTAGGGGGCCGAGCCCCCTAGTACTTTATAAAGTGCTAATATATTGGATCTCTTAAATTTCAAATGATGCTGAAATTCAATGAGTCAATCACAGCGATATCTGCAGGATATTTCCTAAAACTTCATGACGATTTGGTAACAGCGTCTAGAATACCTAGTGTGGAAATATTTTATTAAACAAAGCTAAAAATTTGTATCCCGTAAATGATCGACGATACTGCTAAAATTCCAAGTGTCGATCGCAGCGAAATCTGCAGGATTTTCGTATTACATTGTATAGACTAGCAATATCTTTCAGTTATAGAAAATATCCTGCAGATGTCGCTGCGATTTGTATATTTCAGCAGCATCGTTGCACATTTAAGGATACAATATTTTACCACTTTTTTAAGTATTACAGGGATAGCCAATTTCCACACTATATATTCTAGGCGCTATAATTTGGTCTAGACGCTGTAGCGTTTTTTTTTTTTTTTTTTTTACATTTTATTAACATACATCTGACCTGTGTGCTTGGCGTCAAGCCCGCTGTAATAATACGATGTTTACTTTGAAAGTTTATCACAGATGTCGCTGCGATCAGCTACCTGGATTTCAGCGTCAGTGCACATTTAAGGGATACAACTTTTTAGCGCTGCTTAGATAGCAAAATTCCACAGTATGTATTCTAGACGCTATAGCGGTGCATTACACGTGTCTCTAAAAAATATCCTGCAGATGTCGCTGTAAATGACTGTTTGGAATTCAACATCGTTGTACATTTAAGGGATTCACTATTTCCGCGCTTTTTTAAGTATTGCTGGGATAGTCGATTTCTACAACATATAATCTAGGCCTATAACGGAGCTATAGTACAGCGCCTAGAAGATACAGTGTGGAAAACGGCTATTCCTATAACGCTTTAAAAAGTGCTAAAAACTTGTATCCCATAAATCTCCAACAATGCTCAGCGGCAATATGCTGATACGAGCGCCATCTCGTAACTCTTTTCAATATAAACACTGAGTTTTCAAAAATTATAGAATGTTAAATATCGGAAACTATAAATATAAGATATTTTGGTCTGTTATAAGCTAATTTAGTTAAGGAATGACGTGAAATAGGTTAAAGAGTCTCTTTTAGAATGACTATCGTTTTTAAATCACTACGATGGCGCTACTATCGACATCTTGTTATTCAGCATCGTTGTACATTTATGGGATTCAATTTTTTAGCACTATTTTGTAGCCGTTTTCCACACTGTATCTTCTAGGCGCTGTATATATAGTGTGGAAATTGGCTATCCCTGTAATACTTTAAAAAGTGCTAAAATATTGTATCCCTTAACTGTGCAATGATGCTGCTGAAATATACAGATCACAGCGACACCTGCAGGATATTTTCTCAAACTGCAAGATATTGCTAGTCTATACAATGTAATACTAAATCCCGCTGTGATCGATACTTGGGATTTTAGCAGTATCGTCGCACATTTAAGGGATACAAATTTTTAGCGTTGTTTGGATAGCATATTTCCACACAAGGTATTCTAGACGCTGTAGCCATACTTTCGGCAAAAACTTGAAATGAGCATACTTCCTGTGCATATATCACCACTCTTATGTATGAAGGCTCTCTGTTATGGTGTTGATTGTGAGCGCTCTTTGTTAAATTTCTATATTTGTGTTTTAGAGAAAGCAATACAGAAAAGTACTGTTACTATGGAAACAACAACTTCTTTAATATTGAAAGGTATAGCAAAGGAGTTCAGAATCAGTGCCTTAAAATAGTTTCGAATATGTATTGTTGTTATGACAATTAATACCGTACCTGGATGTGGAAATGCAAAATTGTGTTCAACATAATGGAGGATATTCCATCTACATTTTGATCACGTGGTCAAGGTAAAAACTTCTTTCGTAAAGAAGGGAAGGCTCCGTAGACGTGTAATGTAAATCCCCACTAGCCAATGAAACGGTTCATGAGGCAAAGTAGTAGTATCTTCCCTTCTTATCAGATAGAAGTTCCTTGGATAAATTACCGGTATCACGTGACATTTTCAGCCTCGAACCCATATTTGGAATATCCTCCATTGTGCGCAATCTAGATAGATTTTTGGCTGTCAGAGAAACGAGATTCATCAATCAGAAGCCTGCATTTTTGTGAACTTTTCGCTGTTTGCAGAAATGCAGGCTATTGATTGGCGATTCTCGTTTCGCTAACAGCGAAAAATCTATCTGGATCCTAGCCTACATTTCTACAAACATTGCACTTCATCCACGGCACTAAAAAAAATCACTCAAAACTTTCATGACATAGGCCGGGATCCACAAACAGCAAATATTCTCAAACTCATTTCGCTAACAGCGAAAAATCTATCTGAATCTCAGCCATAGTTATCTTCGATGAAATCAATGCAAAAGGATAATATAAAAGAAAAGTATAAGATTTCTAAAATATTTTGGCGGGTTTATCGCTATTTGGCATAATTTGTAAACTTTAGAACTAATTAACAGTTTTTCGCTAATTATGAATAGAAAATTAATGTTTTTAAAGCTGAATTTTATAAAAGCACGTAGATTGAGTAAATATCTATCCAAAAATTCAATCCTTACTTTTTTCTGTCCATTATTTAAGTCTCTACCTCGATTTAAACATAAGTTGTGACGAAGAAAATAAATCTGTCATTTTCAGTATCTCGACGTTATTTTAAAAAATCTATATCTCTGTTTATAATTAATTTATGAGGATGCATTTGATCTCAAATTGAAGATCTTCTTTATTAGGTCTTTCTAGTGTTGGTTTTATTTTTCTGCGATGATTGCTTCTTTTGATATGGGAAATTTTACGCTGACATATTTCGTACATTTAACATGGAGAAGTTGTCATCAGTATAATAAGCAGTTACGGTGTCTTGCCTTATTCTTGGCGTTTGTTTGTTTGGCGGGGTTAGAATTTTTTTTTCAGCTTGGCTTGGCAGAACGACCGTCCTGCTTGATATTTTTTAATTTGCCGGTTAAATTTCGGTAAAAAAAATTCTTCAGGTGTACTTTGTTTTTATAAGTGAAAAATTCATATTTATTGTAACGTCACGATAAAAACGGCTATTGTGTTTATTTTATCTTTATGCATGATGACTTTATTGATTCCATTTTTTTTGTCATTGCAGTTAAATATAAAATATATTTTTATTTTAATTAATTGTGGGTAAACGTAAAAGTGCGTATATAAAGTACGAGTGAAATGTTTGCCTCTGTCAAACTGATGTTTTGCTTAGTTTGACATGTATTTTTACATTGATAAAACTAAATAAAAATATTAACTGATTCGCCAACATAAAGTAATTTTCACTGAGTTTTCAATTGTTAATTATAAAAATTAAAATTGGAGCCTTTATTGATTACTCCCTCTTAATTGTATACTTTAATTATATGTTAACAATTGCTTTCTTAAAAATCTAATTATATGTATGATGAATTATTACTTTAATAACTAATTTAATGCCCTTTCATAATTTGCAAGCAAATTTGTTTCAAATGTTGATGATGGAGAAAAATGGCCGCTCGATTGGGAAATCACGGCACGCACCAGCAGGTACTTCCCATTGCACAAGGTTTTTTAATAATTTTTTTACACACAAATGTTTAAATATGTAATTTAAATGCATATAAATATAATGTAAAAAAGAAATACCGAAGGTAATACCTCTATTCTTAGTAACCGAAACAAATCGTAAAAACCTGGTGAGTTTTACTCGAAAAAGTGAACTTACTCTTAAAATCTTCAGCTAGAATGTTCGGGTTTTGGTTTGCAACACTGATTTTTCTTCTATTATCGACTCCTTCATAAGTAAGAAAGCATTTATCTTGTAATGTTCTCATCATTGGTGGCATATGAGAAACTATAGGATCAGAATTTATGAAAAAATCCTTATCTGTCTTTTGTGAACATGTTGTACCAACGTCTAACCATGTAGACAGTGGCTACATTGCCGACTACACATCAAATAGATTCTTTGGATGTCAGGGGATATTAAATTATTTCACTTTTCGTGCATACTAATGTCAAATACTTCTTTCCGTCACAACGTTTCCTATAAATGTTATGTATCAAGTGAAATTCCTTACTACTGACGGCAGCCCAGTGTATGATACGCGTACGTTCCGTCATTTCCTGTCTTCTATTCATGCGATTCTATATCACAGGAAGAAATGCCTATCATTTGCTTAAACACTCGTGAAAGTCACGTGCGTAACTTTACATGATTATTTTTTAACAAAATGGCGCAAGAAAATTTATTATTAGACGTAGGACGGAGGTGTTCTAAATTAGTAAAGAAATAGACGTCTGCAACACAAAAAGTTTAATGAAAGGTAATGGCGGCTTATTGCTGCTAAGTTTGTTACTCTTACACTCCTGCGTAATAAACCCTTGATCTGGGTTCTACGAAAGTGTTGTATCAAAGGTTTGCTAATTGGCTTAGATGCGGGGATGACGTTCCGTTGCCAAAGGCGAAATTACAATGTTAGTTACAGGTACGGAACACACGTCCTACATAATATATTTCTTGTATTATTCATTTTGTATAGTAAAAGTGATAACACATGTTTATTGTTATTACATTACAATTATCATTGTACGACCTATAGGTTATATTTCTTTTATTATTATTTTTTTAAAGTAAAAGAGATGAAACAAACTTATAATCATGCTTAAAAGTCATCCAACGATTCATATCTTGATTGATTGCGTTATATTGAGAAAAGGTCATAAAAATTATTACTAAGTTTAATGTTGTAGATATAAAAAATATCTCTGTTAAAAACTTTTAATGGATAAAAATATTAATAAATAAATAAACTATTCAATCTGTAGAGTAAATATAGAAAACAGACACAATTTATTATCGAATGTGATATTTTTATATATTGAAACAAATTCATTATTTGTTAGAAGAACAATGTCGTAAAGAAATCGCATCAGACAAATACCATCTCAAAATATAAAAAGTATATTCTATAAACTATAGAGATAGTGTTATAAGTAATCGATGTCGATGAACAACTTAGATATGAATTCGAGTTCTTACAACTATATAATCAGTCATTCCTTAAGAAAGCTATTAAAAGAAACGAAAGCATCGTGATTGGAAAGGATAAATATTGGAATACGATGGATCCTATCATTCTCAGTTGGATTAATTTTTTATCTGCATTGTGTGATACAATATTTTGGTAAACTTCTTTATATCTCTTCAAATAGAAAACATAAAAGGAAGATCCTGTGTTCAAAACAGATTTCAAAATACTTTCCAATATTATGAGAACATTATTGCAAAATAGTCTTATTGTGTTATAAATTGTGAATACTTTCGACCGGAGTCAAATGTAAATAAAAAATAGATTAATATTCGCTTTAAATAGACGTTCTAGATTTTGTCTAAATTCCATGTCATTTTTCCACGATTTTCTTGTAGTTACAACGAAAAATCATCCTCGGTCATTTTGTATTATATTTATTGACATTCCTTATACAGTTTTAAATATTTGAATGTATTACGAATGAATTATTCACGTTCTGTGACGTGGAATACCAGCAGATACGCGCAGTGAACTTCAAATCGAGCGATCGTTTTTCTCCGGTCAAGCATCTGAAAACTTTTTATCACCAAATTATGATATGATATTTAATGTTCTAGTGGTTGTAGTATTGTCAGTACAAAAGCCGTTAAAAAGTTAAAAGCTCTTAGCGCATTAGTTTACATTATATCTCTAAGAATTATCAATTTGGGTCTTAAAAAAATTTATATCAAATTCTAAGTGACGCTAAGTTATGTATTAATATATATATATATACATGTGGGAGAGTAAGTATCCTCAATAATACAAATTAACAAACTCAATGGTTTAATTAATCGATAATCTATGTCATACGGAAAGAAAAAAGATTAACTCAAGGAACGGGAATAAATCGCAAGATATGAGGCGATCTTCCCATGTACGCGAAGATTAAAATTAAGTACCAATACTGGTGGATAGTTCCATAGATTTTATCTCAACATGAATTTCGAAGCAAATTCATGTAGCTTTAAATGCAAAATAAACAGATTTGACCAAGAATTCTGGTTGAATTTCAATATTTATGTTTACAAGTGTATTATATTATCGATGTGGTTGAAATGCATTGATCTACTAAGCATATTTTTTGTTTGAGTGAATAATAAATGTTGTAAAAAATTGAAAAATTAATAGACATATTAATTTGTAGCTATAAGACACGTGAATCTTTAAGTAAGCACACGGTTAAATAATACAAAATATGGGGGAAATGCCTGGATCTAAATAGAAAAATTCTTTAAACTGATACAAATAAAAAGTGAATTGAACTAAGATATTTGAACTGTAAACTTGAATTGTAAGAGTATCTGTATAAGAACATATTTACCGTAATCGTTCTGAACCGCTATCTGAATAAAATGTTATTTTGTGTGAAGATAACAATGTAAAGAAAGCAGTAGATTGTAAATTATATGTAAGAGAGGAAAATCACATTAATTAATTAGATTTTGAACAAAACACTGAGGAGTAAGTTAATCCTTAGGAGCCCTTAATCGGCTAGTATCTTTGCTCATGTTTAATTCTACGAGAATTGATATAGCCTTTTCCTGCAGGCAATGAATTAAAATACCATAGCAAACTTTTTATAGGTGTGCTTTTTTATATATTTGTGTAATATAAATATATATACAATGTATTCAACTAGCATGGGGATTCACAACCTGTGGCCCGTAAATTTCGTCAATTTGCCACGGAAAACTTTGAATTTTTTTTCTATCAGTTAAGAATCGAGAATTTCGTTCATCGGGTGTGGAAAAATAGCGAATTTTTTCGATGATGCATGGAAAGATCGCAAATTTCTTTGATCAGACATGGAAAAATCGCGAATTTTGTCGACGAAGGACGGGGAAAAAACACAAATTTCGCTAATCGGGCAATGAAAAATCGTGAATTTTGTCTATCAGGCTCGGAAAAATCGCGAATTTTGATGTTCGGGTACAAGAAAAGTGGCGAATTTCGTAGATCAGGCGCGGGAAAATCTCAAATTTCGTTGATCGGGCAATAAAAAATTGTGAGATTGTCTGTCGCAAGGAAAAATGGCAAATTTCGTTAATATGCCGCGGAAAAAATTGCAAATTTCTTCAGAGTCAGTTAAGAATCACGAATCACGTTGATCGGGCGCGGAAAAAATCGCAAATTTGGTCGTTTGGCAACGGAAAAATCGTGAATGTTTGGGTCAGGTGCAGAAAAATCGCAAATTTTGTCGACCCGATGCAGAAAAATAGCAAATTTTGTCGGTCAGGTGCGGAAAAGTCGCTTAATTTGTTGATCAGCTACTCTACCCCCTTCGTTCATATAGTTCACATATTTTTTCGGCACCAGCCACATTCATGCCTATGTTTGTGTTTTAGCACTTTTAATAAAATAAAATTTACTCACCAGAATAAAGTCAAGGAATATTATCACTTCTTCAGAATAATCGTTCTTATATATACAAAAGCAAACTGCTGATATATCCGTGCCAACTGAATTGGATATGTTGACTGGGTAGGGGAACCTAGAGGAGTAACACCCCCCCCCCTCTCCACACACACTCCTGAAACCATATAACCATATTTTTTATATGATTATAGGCCACAGATCACCTCTCGAAATAGAATTACCTTCGTGTTAATGATGTGAACCTCGACAACCCAGACATATTTTTAAGTCGCCCTTCTTTTAAAAAAAGCTGTGCACCCCTAATCTAGAAACTAACCTTAAAATAAGCAAATGTTTCATACAATATTCGCCAATTTTTCAAATATTCTTAAAATTTGTTTTCTTTACACATAGATTTTCATAGAATACATGCACATGATCGACGACAATGTACGTAATACTGTACCAATATATACCAATACTTTTAAGTGATCCTTTTTTTTATTTATTTGACGGGTTCAGTACGTCATGATATGTCATAATCTATGTGTCATTTGTCTGTACTTTTGCCATATACATATAACTCTAAATGTGCCTACCTTTTATTTTCTATTATATATATTTGTAAAATTTATAAAATATATTTCAAAATTTTATAATGTAAATGTCAGTGTAATCACGTGTTCGTACATTTATGTATAGAAATAAATATGTACAACGTTGGGCAGTGTATAATTTAGTAATTACGCTTATTGCACATAACTAGAAATGTTACGTTAAACATTATATAATTCTACATAACACTATATTTGAATATTATATTAATATATACCACTTTATATTCTTCAACACATTACATGGTTTTACAGATAATTATCATAATGCGTTGGCTAATAATCACAGAACAAAACATTTAAATGCTAAGTCAATGGAAGCGATATTATGTACAGTTATGAACGATTGTCATAACTTGTAAAGTTACACTATACACAAATTTTTAAAAGTATTCATTGCATACATAGTTTATATCACATCATTTTTTAGATTCGGAAAATAACATCATATAGCTCATCAGATACAATAACAAAAAATATATAAATAACAGTAAATGGAAACCGAATTATATATTCAATCTCCGGCATTCTTGGCGACATTCGCGACGACATTTTCTGCTAAATTTTTAACAGTTATAACTTTAAAGTTATAGTTTTAAGTAACTTGTTCAGTCTTAATAACTGTTTTCAATAATTAGATAAATTGTAACTTTAGGACAGATTCTGAAGCATTAAAGAAAAATAGTTTTCAAATATGTACTAGATATATTTCGATCATTATTAAAAGAACAAAAATTGTTTGCAATATTTTTTTTATTATTATTTCAGTTCAAATGAATAATTTCATATATTCTAAGCTAAAAAGTGTTAAAATTATACAATGTTGCAACAAAACATAAAGGAGTTTAATTATCGGAATCAATTTACCATTTTCTCTTAATCTCCCCAATCTCTTAAACCATTTTCTCTTAATAATTTTACAAATTTTGATAAATATTTTCTAAATATATATTCCAATTACTTTTAATTGGGATTATTATAAAATATATATATATATATATATATATATATATATATGTATATATATAGTAAAGTGGGGACAGATGCCGCAGTTTTACTTTTCTTCTTTTAAAATGTACAATATAGCAAAAAACAACAAACTAAGTACCAGAAATTATTAATCAAACCCTTTAGAATCAAACTTCTATGTTAAACAAGTTAAAGCCCTCTTAATAAAGCAGTCATAATTATTTTCCCAAACGTCCTTTTTTAACATCATTTTTTATGTAGTGGGTAAAATGCCGCATAGAGAAAAAAGCTATGCTGTTTTTTTTTTTTTTCAAGTAAATCACATTCTTATTTTCTCAAACTAATTAAAATGAAAATAAACAACAGTAAACTTACATAAATTATATATATTAAAATAACTTGTTATAAATATCATTTAATACATCGATTTGTTGCAATAGACTTTAGAATGAGTTATAGATACATTACTTTATCTTGTTCCAAAAGCATTATTGGTTACACAAAACAAAAATATTTTTAAAAGGAAACTTTCATTTTTCTACTACTTTGCATCTTTTCAGCTTTCCTGACAAGGGGGGGGGGGGGGCGAGATTTTTAAATTCGTAAATATTTCTATATTTCTATTGTAAGAACATATCTTTATACATTTTTAAATTCCAGAAAATACTCAGAAAAATATTTAAAATGAAAGATTTGAGTGGGGTTATAAATATTGCACAAAATCCCTCTAAATTCAAATTTAATTAATCCTTCTAAATGCTCCAATCCTTCTATTACTCTTTCCGTCCGCAGGCATTTAATCTAACTCTTATTCAGACTCTTTTGCAGAAGCCAGTTTGAAAAAAAATTGAAAATTGAAACCGGACAAATTTAAAAGGGAAATTGCACAAATTAAAGTCACCGAAAAGCGAGAAGGGAGGGCTTGGGACCCTGAAGCTACCGAACGACTCCTTCTGCGTCGAACTTATTATTAGCTTCCTTCTAAAATTTATTAAATGATTACGTAAATCTTCTAATGTAGTTTAAACAATTCACGAAAAATGCTTTAGAAGATAAAATTTTCATGAATTCATAATTCAGTACATAAAGGGTCAAACAAATATTAACTAAATAAAGAAATGTGCTGAATATACATTAATTTATATGTAAGTTCTACTGATATTGTAGTGATGAATTTATTGAACCAAAAAACAAAAATATATTTTGCTGCATCTGTCCTTCAACCTCAGTGCGGCATCTGTCCCACAGTGGTGGGTGAGATGCCGCACAAGCATTTTGTTTCATTTGAATGACGTGAGAGAAAGGCAAGCACATGTCTGTATTCTACGAGAATCTAGTCTACAGTTACAATCGGTTTTGGAAAGAAATATCTCTTTATTTGGCTTAAAATATGTAATAAAACATTATTAGAATAATTTTAGCAACTTACCACGCAGATTTGAAGCATAAAAGCTGGCAGAAATATTTAAATACTAATAATTAAGAAGTGGAAACGCATACAATACAGCAGACAATACTTAAGCACGCAATGAAATTCTTAATTTGGCCTAGGGAGCGCTACTGTCGCCAATACAATCTCTGCGGCATCTATCCCACCGCGGCGTCTGTCCTCGCTTTACTATATACAGAGATAGTGAGAGACGTAATTTATTTACTATATTTTATACATAGTTTTAAAATTCAAATTTGTTTACATTTTCACTGGAAAAAAATGTACAGCTACAGAGAAATTTGTCGATATTTTTCTTTTTAATTACCAGAATTCCACTTTTTAAAATCTAAAATAAACGGTAAAGTTTAAACTAGTATTTAATTTATTCTAAGGAATTATATATGTGTTTCTAACTAGTTTTATAGTAGACAGTTGAAACATTTTGAGACATTGATAATTGAGGGCATTGTATTTGATTTTTTTACGTTTTTCCCCGGCCTTTTCCAAATGTCAGGTTATGTTAAAGTCATATGATGTTATAAATGAAATACTTATGTTTACGGAATACTTTTTCAAAATGTATGTCATAAATTTTCAAAAACGTACATAATAATTTTTTAAAGCGCATTTTTAGTTTTAAATTAAATAAAAAAAGGCGTCTCATTTAAATATTTGTAAATATACACACCGACAAAAATGACATAAGTCCATTTAAAGTTATATTTGATATTTATATGGCTGTAAAATCTAAGATTAAAATTCAATGTTGGTATATTCAAATTCTAGTAATCCTGTTGGAGCAGTTTTTCATGCTTAAACCCTTTATCACATTCAAAAAACGTTTCTTGATTAACTCACTGTGGTATTTTTCAAATTATATGTAATTTTTCAGATTTTTAAATCATTACAGTTTTCAAAATGTAAACATTTATTGTTGTTTAAAATACCTAAACAAAACCCTACAAATGCACAGTGGCAAATTTCAGTGTTAAATTTTGAGTTTGCGATAATTTGCCACTTTTAATAAATTATCATGATCAGACAAATTTGAAAAAACACCCTTTTTAATATCCTCGCTTTATCTAATTTAATAAGTTCATGAAAAGCTATTTAATTAATCCAAAATCTTGGAATAAATATACAATATTTTATTAAAAGTTGATTGTAAAATAACTGGAGCAAGTATATATCTAAAAATATTAAACCTATGCATATCGATATAATCAAAATAATTCGTAAAGGAAAATCAAAAGTAATACACTCAATTTCATAATACATATTCTGCGAAACAATTTTTACTTGTTATTAAACAGCGTAAATAATACCTAGCAATGCATTTGACATCGAAATATAATACAAAATAATCTACAAAATAATAAACTACAAATAAAATACAAGAACACTATAATTTTAGCACTTTTTTATTGTCTTGATCAGAGCACGAGTTTAATATGATTATTAATTTTTTCATACTTAGATTATTAATAGTCATCAGTCATCTCGAACTGAACGATAAGGTTAAACGAAGTGATATTTAAATTGAAAATAATGAAGTACAACCTAGTACATTACTTTTTATTAGGAAATATACATTTTAATATATAAATATATATTTTGTATTTCATGTTATGAAATGTGCATTTTTTAAGAAAATAGTTCATATTGTCTGTTATGGTATAATAAACTAAAAAAATAATAAATTGATTTTAGTAGGCGTAGATTTGCGTGGATTAAATATGTCATATTTTGTAAAGCATAGTCAAACTTGTTGACAGCGCAGTTAGAATATTTGCTCGTCGTTTATAGTGACGTACGTAAGTTGGCCATGAGCATTGAGTGTATTTTTACTTTCTTCTATCTTTACAAGAAGAAAGTATTGTATTCGTGAAAAATTTCGACTTTCGGTTTTCGACGGATTGACACTTTTTAGAATGCCCAGAACACGATTTGATGGTTTTTAGAAAATGTCCGTCTGTGAGTCTGTCTGTCACTCTGTCACCCTGTCACTGCGTCAATCTGTCACTCTGTGAGTCTGTATGTGACAAACATTTTGTGGGCGCTCTATCTCAAGAACTAATGCACGGAATTTCACAAAACTTCATATTTGGTTAGACCTTGACAGAAACTGGACCTGATTAGTTTTTGGTGAAAATCGCCCAACAGGTGGCGCTGCTATGCGGCATTTTCCACGATTTCTGCTATAGCTATATCTCAAGAACTACTGCACGGATTTTCATAAAACTTCAGATTCAGTTAGTCCAAGATATAGTTTGATGCTGATTACTTTTTGTGAAAATTGCCCAACAGGTGGCGCTGGTATGCTGCATTGTTCATGATTATCGCAATAGCACTAACCTAAGAAAACATGCACCAATTTTCATCAAACTTCAGATTTAGTTAGTCCCATATATAAATTAGTGCTGTTGAATTTTTTATGTAAATCGCCCTACAGGTGGCGCTGCTGTGCTGCATTTTTCACGATTTCCACAAGAGCTGTATCTCAAGAACTATTGCACAGATTTTCATCAAACTTCAGATTTAGTCAGTCCTTGACATGAATTGACGTATCAATTAGTGCTATTTAATTTTGGTGCAAATCGCTCAACAGCTGTCGCTGCTATGCTGTATTTTGGTGATTTCCGTAATAGCTTTATCTCAAGAACTAATGCTTGGATTTTCAACAAACTTCAGATTCAGGTATAACTTGATATGGTTTAATGCTGTTTGCTTTTGGTGTAAATCGCTCAACAGGTGGAGCTGCTATGCTAAATTTTTTTCAGAATTTCCGCTATAGCTCTATCTCAAGAACTAATGCACGAACTTTCATACAACTTCAAATTCAGATATACTTTGATATGAATTGGTGCTAAATCGTTGTTATTTTTTGTGCTAATTAAATGATTTAATTGACGTGATTTATATAGAAGAAAGTTTTGTGATGGCCACAACATACTAGTTGACAATTGTCTTTAAATTTTTATGGCATGTGGATGTGAAAATGATCAAGTAGTTCCTAATAAGTTTATACATTAAGTGCATTATAGAAAATAAAGTACACTGTAAAAAAATACTGCCAGTTTTCCGGTACGAATCGGAAAAATGTTGCCCTTATAGTACCGGAATAATTTCCGACCCAGCTCGAAATAAAATCCGTAAAAATAAGGAAATAGTCAGTAAAACGCTATTTTACGGATTTTCTTCTGTGCTGTGTCGGAATAATGTCCGACCGAGCTCGTAATAAAATCCTTAAAAATAAGAAAATAGTCAGTAAAACGGCAATTTACGGATTTTATTTCGAGCTGGGTGGGAAATTATTCCGGTACGATAAGGGATGAATATTTTTCGACCAGCTCGTAATAAAATCCGTATAAATAAGGAAATAGTCAGTAAAACGGTATTTTACGGATTTTATTACGATTTTACGGATTTTATTCCGAGCTGGTTTGGAAATTATTCCGGTACGATAAGGGCAACTATTTTTCCGATTTCTACCGGAAAACTGGCATTATTTCTTTTACAGTGTATTTGTTCTACGATACAAACGATTTTGTTCTACGATATATACATTTTTTAATCTACAAAACTAAAACATTATTCCAATTTAATTAAATTTGCACTATATATTTCTACATTTAAAGAAAAAAAAAGTTTCTGCATTGAAAAAACGTCTGATTTATTAAAGAAAATTCATCGATTTGTTTCTTTAGAACTTGAAAATATTGCATTGATGTATTATTAAGTTTTATACTCATCATATAGTTAATAATGCTTATTAGGGTTAAACTTTTGCACAGAAAAAATGGCTGCAAAAATTTTAGACCGCCATTTCCAAACAACAGTCTTCGCGGCATATTTCTGCATAATTTTCAATAGAAATACTACGAACCATATTGTTCGGAAATATTTGCGTTACATTTATTAGTAACATTAATTTCGCAAAGAATGGTCTATCCTGACTATATTAATTTTTTATATAGATTTGTTATACTACTCTTGTTATTTATTTCAATTACCCTTTGTTACATTATTATATACGTGTGTTGCCAGGTCCAAGTCCTGCATCACGAGTAGGTGCTATATTTTTCCGTCGTGGATCGGGTTGACTTATACTTATTTTTGCTACGGATCGGGTTGATTTCTATTGTTTCGGGTTGACCCTATTTTTCAAAAGAATCTCCGAAATATTTTTTCAAATTAAAAATTTATATACAATAACACCTCCACAACTGGTACTCCGGAAAAGCGGACACCTCTATTTAGCGAACACCATTTCAATACCTAATACGCTTATTTTATACTTTTACAGTAATTTGAATATATATTCATATATATTCAAAATGTATTCATTTTCATTTGAAACATAGTCCTGCTCAAACTTTTTGTGAAAATCCTAACAGCCCGATATACAAAAAATCTAAATCTGGCACACAAGAATTATTCTAGGGTGGAGCCAACCAACAGAAAGAAAATTAGTCACCCCCAACTGAAATAAAAAAAATAAAAGACAACCCTACTTGATCCAGGACTCTATACAAAGATCCCGAGGTGTCCGCTATTCCAAAGTTTTACTATATTTGAATATTAAAGAATATAGATATGTCGATTTTCCTATATAAATGATGGAAGATTACTTTTCATTACTTTTCATTTACTTTTCACGAGATTACTTTTCATAATTGCATTAAACCACGATTTATTTTCCTTTCACTTCAGGCCGGGTGGAGTCGAGAATTAAGAAATTATTGTGGGAAATTATTCCAACCCATCTCAGAATAAAATCCATAAAATACCGTTTTACTGACTATTTCCTTATTTTTACGAATTTTATTTCTAGCTGGGTCGGAAATTATTCCGGTACGATAAGGGCAATTATTTTTCCGATTCATACCGGATAACTGGCAGTATTTTTTTTACAGTGTATTATATTGCTCTCGAAATATTTCTGTTTTTATAACGTTTGAAAAACAATAAAAAAATTCCAAATCATAAATTTAGAATATTAAAGCCTACAAGAGAAGAGTTAAATTTATTGCACAATAAATTAAATTCTATTTATTGTAATCTCAAATGTGAAAAAACAGTAAAGAAAAAGGAAAAAAAAATATTAAAATGCAAAAAAATACCTAAAGTTAGAAAATAATCGAAATTCGAATACATTTTGAGTTATTTCTGATAATATGAAAATGGTTACATAATGTTATGATGACGTGATACAAAAGCAAGATTACTCATTAATGCACTGATATCCGTTCAGTATATTATTATATTAGGAGAACAGACTAAAACTGTTGATTCACCAGAAAAGCATTCGCAATGTCCTTAATTGTTAGTTTAACTAATTAAAATTTGTGTTTACTTTCTGTCGAAAGCAGAAACTGAACATTAAAGAAATTTTTATAAAATGAATCTGAAAATGCTTTTTATTTTATGAGGACGATCAAGAATATGAAAACGTAAAATTTTCTATGCCAGTTACATGTTTTCGAAATAGTTGAGACCGGCCGATTTCAAAAGATGATGCCTAAAAATATATTACAGAAAGCGGAAAAGAATTATATACCGCCTATAAAAATGACAAAGATTTCGCTACTAAAAAGGAACTCTAACAACATACAAATTTAATATACAGGGTAAGTAAAAATGAATATAGCGATTACAAACGCTATAACTATTTAATGAAAATACTTTATCGATAACATTAACACAGAATGTAGACGGAACTTTAGAATTTTGTATACATTCGTCATAGATATTCTATGTGACATCCCTTGGTCACACGGACAACATTTAGGCGATAGTCCATTTCACGCCATACATTCTGCAGCATTTGTTCAGTCACCGACACAAGTGCATTACAAGTACGTACTTTGAGTTCTTCAATTATTTTGGGTATGGGAGGCACAGAATCGCAGGGTGTAAAGTGCGGAGATCTCGTAGGCAAAGAGCAGAAGACATCGTCGGCATTTCCACTTCGACCGATCCAACGCTTTGGAAGATGTTGGTTTAAAAGTGCGCGAACTTCCGTACTCCAGTGTGGGGATGCTCAGTCTTGCTGTACTGTGATAACAGAATGACATTTATTAAATCGGAACACGCAGAATGCTTTCTGCATGGGACTCGCCATTTTTATTAATGAGACGCCTGCAATCAACAGGTTTCTTGTCGTTGCGAAGTTTCAACTCGCGCATGCGTAGGCTTCCGCTTCACTGCACTTGCGCATTACGTAAAGAAATTTTGAAGTTCAGTCTACATTCTGTGTTAATCTTATCGATAAAATCTTTTCCATTAAATAGTTATAGCCGTTTGTAATCGCTATATTCAATTTTACTTACCCTGTATAATATCTGTAAATGTACAATGGAGATTTATGTATAATACATTTTTTAAACACTGTTTTACAAATGCAATTTTTACTACGAACTGCATAAAATTGTGCAGCATCTCAGACCTTTAACATATTTAACGTACTTCAGTTCAACATAGTTTTGATAATACGATTTTTAACAGAGTATATGTACTCATTTAATTAAATGTTAAAGAATGCGTAATAATGCCGATAAAATATAATAAGCATCATATGCTGAAGTGTAGTAACAAAAGCAAAAGTTTTGGAACTACAACAATAAGAAGAAACTTTGTTGTGAGGGAATGCAACGTCGTCGTTTCGTTTAGAAAGAAGCATTAAAAATGTAATAAAAAAATCCTTACAAATTCTAAATTTTGAATTGCAGAAAAGATATATTCCTCATTATTTTAAGAAATCTCATTATTTCAGAATTCCCGTTTTTCTGTTTATTTCCATCACTGCAGGTGTTTCACAAAATTGGATAAAAAGAAATATCTGTTATATTCTCCCATAAAAATTATGCGAAAGCGAATTGCTTTCTTAAAAATAGCTTCTGGGAAAAATGTTCAAAAATATAAAATATTTTGATTAAGGTATCTTTTTCCATGGAACATCATGATATGTTTAATCTTATTAAAAGAAAATGTATTCATTCGCTGCAAATGAATCCATAAGAAGACAATATTGGAAATTTATTTTCATATTTCAACTGGATTATCTGACTTTATTAAAAAATTACAGAACATTTTTTTATATTTAATATATTAATGTATTTTTTTACAATTATATATATATATATATATATATATATATATATATATATATATATATATATATATATATATATATATATATGTATATATACACATGATAAAAGAAATAGTTTCAGTTTGATACTTCGAAAAATTTGAATTTTCAAAGTAATGTCCACATATCTATTTTTAGGGGCATCTTTTGTAAATGGTTTAAATCTTATAGAAAGATTGAATTCAAGTTCGGATGGATTGGTTGGTGAAATGTTCGAGCATTATAGTAACGCCAGGTAGCAGGGTTATCCTACGGGATTTATTAAAGGTTTAATTTATGATTTTAGCAAAAGTAAAAGTTATCGATTTGAGTTATATTCACTGTTCAATTCTATAATTGTGTCGTTGGACATAATATGAATTAATTACCTGTCTTACAATTCATCTCTTTTCTGTTTTGAAGTTAGTTTTTTTCTGGTTTGATTTTGGATTTGGCAGTTGAGGGGGAACGTCATGCACGTAAATCTAGATTAACCCCACAGTGCTTTTCATAAGCCAAGCCGCCTGTCTCCTTTTTTGTTTTAGTTGGTTTTATAAAATTGTCTTTCGTTTTTGTTTTCTGTTTGTTAATTAGTTAATATTGTGCTTTTAGTGTAGTTAAAGTTATTTTCTTATTTTAAATTTAAATTTAAGGAATTTTGTGTTGTCTTAGTTTATTATATATACATATATGTACATATATGTATATATATATATATATATATATATATATATATATATATATATATATATATATATATATTATTTATATTATATATATTATAATATATATATTTTAAAAGTGGGGGGTGGAGTTAGTTTTCTGTCTGTCCTCCCACTGATGAAGAACAGACTGTTTTTGTTTTTTTTACCTGTCTTTCTTGTTTTTATAAATATTTTATAGTTAAAAAAATTTATGCAGATATACACCTTCCTTTTGAAGTTATGGTGTTTTAGCATTTTGAAATGATATATATATACATACATGCATGTATATATACAGGGTGCCCAGCGAATAAGACCCTGATTTCAAAATTAAATATCTCAAAAACAAAGATCAATAGAATTATGCGGTAAACAGTTTGTTTATTAGCTAAGCTGTAAAAATGTTATACAGAAGTTTCAAAATTTAGTTGCAAAAACCGTTAATAGATGGCGCTGTAATCGCAATACTTGTAAACTGTGCTTGTAAAATTTGGTTGGTTGGTTGATTTTTTGACGGCCAATTATCTGCTCGAGGGATATAGGCCCAGGGGGGGATACCCTCCGTGGGGGTCTTTCTAAGGGATCCTAACCCGTATTTACGCATGAAAATCCATGGTTCGAAGAAAACCACGAAAACTCTGAACGATTAGGCCGACGGGCACGATTGAGTTCGAACCCAGCACCTCCCGTCTACCAGCTTCGAGAGCAGAACCTCTCGGCCACTGGTGGGGCCCTTGCTTGTAAAATTTGTAAAATTATTTCTTGTAACTTGTAAAATTATTTCTTTTTTAAAAGAAACTGATAAGTCATACCATCAACGTCGAAGCAAAAGTATTTTGGATGCTGCATTCCTTTCGAACAGTTAGGATCGTATCGCTGGAAGCTGCACCATATTTCTCTGCTCAATGATAAAAAAAAATTAAAACGAAATTTTAACATCAAAATTATTTTTTTAAACTTAATTAAGTTTTTAAAAATTGAAAATTTGTATTTTTTCATTCAAACTATTCTCTGCAATTAAAAAAAATGATTTATGAATGATTATTATAAATGCTCAATGATTTTTTAAAAAGGGGTTTCTTTTAGCTTAATTAAGTTTTAAAACCAGAAACTTTGGATTTTTTTATTCAGACTTTTTCACAGTTTAAATAAATATTAAAAAGTAAAAATTTGTATTTTTTTCAAATCCTCCTCTACTTGGATTCGATTCCACAATCTACCAATTAGGAGAGAAAAGGCATACCACAGAGATACTGGTGTCCGGACCGAAGTATCTTATAACAAAATTTGGGACAAATCTCAATTCTGTCAACACATGTCTCCGCTTCTGCACATTACCCAAATAAAATATTTTAATAAGTTCCTATATAATGGTTGCTATACTTTTTATTGAAAATTCTATTTTTTATTTTCGCAACCGTTGGTCCTAGATGCATACTTCCAGTTACAAAAATGGTTTAAATAAGCTAAAGAATTATTTTTAAAGCGATTTGGTTCAAGAAAAATTAATATTAAAAAATTACGAAATTTAAATTTTTATACGGACCCCCGGTCCTATAAGGGATATTTACTAAATATTTACTGGGACACTAACTAGTAAGATAAAATAAATCCCATTCACCTAACGTTAAAATGGACCGAGTTAAGAATCTTTGAAATTCATGACTTATACCACTTTTTTGCATATCAAAACAGATGATTTCGGCGATGCTTTCAGGGGTCGTACATAAAGTACTTAAACTTATATCAAGGTATCTGCTTAAAAAAACTATGTTATTTTCATAAGGTTTTATTTAACTTGCAGCGATCGTCATTCCAGTTAAAAATTTCTACTCGAACAGTAACTCACTTTTAAATGTCTGATCGAAGTTAAATTTTACATACTGACTTAAATCCAATGACAATGTAATATTATTAAGATTTCGACGCTTGCCATCTTAAACATACTTATATTAGAGGATAACACAAAAAAATTCGTATAGATTACCGTCAACAAGTTTAAGAAAGGGTTTTCGATTAGATAACATAAACCTGCGATGGTTGTGTTTTTTAACTTTTATAATTACATTTTATGTTTATTTTAACGCTGAATAAAAAAAATATATCTCCTCTTTTAACCATCATGTCAGGATTTTTCGTAAATCGTAAATTTCAAGGTTAAAAAATAGCGAAAAATATGATACTATAAAATAGATGTAAGACTCTTTTATTCCGTTTAAATATATTTAATTCAATAATTTATTCAATTCTTCGGCTTATACTGTGTCTCTTACAGCTAAACAGTTCAGGGGTTCGATAAGGTTGGGTGAGGAGGGGGGATCAATTATAACTTTGAGCTTTTTAACTTTGAAATTTGCGATTTGAGAAAACTCCAGACGTGATGGTTTAAAATGTAGGTCATTTTCGGATTCAGCGCTAAAAAATACATAAGAATTTTCAAAGCTAAAAACACAACCATTACATCTATTTTATATTAACAATTTATCGCTATATATATATATATATATATATATATATACATTTTGCAAGAAATCTTTACGTGATGGTAAAAAATAAAGGTCAATTTCGGATTTAGTGGTTCAGAATACATAAGAATCAATTATCAAAAGCTAAAAAACATGACATAACCAAACTTTTGCAGGCTCGTGTAACCTAATAACATTTTAAAATGTGTATCATTTTGTAAAGAATTGTGGCTGTTGATTTTCATCATTTTATTTAACAAAAATTCTGGGTTTTTCTTCTTATATGTTTATTACAAATTGTATATTTTGCATTAATATGTCAGAATGATTAAAGATTTCAAATTTATATTCCGATGCTGATTTTACTTGGAAGCATTTTTTTTTAATTACATTTCTACTAAATTTGTGAATGACCCATAATCTGCAGCAAAAAATACCATCTAAATTTAAACAGCTTTTACTCGGTCAATTTTAACCGTAGAATAACGGGATTTTTTCTGTCTTACTTGTCAGTATAACAGGAAAAATTTTCTAAATATAACTTATAGGACCGGGGGGGCGTATAAAAATTTAAATTTTGTAATTTTTTAAGAAAATTTTGTCTTGACCCAAATCGCTTTAAAAATAATTCTTTTCCTTATTTAAACCATTTTTTGTAATTGGAAGTATGCATCTGGGACCAACGGTTGCGAAAATAAAGGTCGGTCAGGTTATACGTGGACACACTGTATATATATATATATATATATATATATATATATATGACCACTAAAGTCCCTTGCCACCAGCTTAACTTCGGAACGGGTGTTGCTATATTCATAAAAGTTGTGTCTAGGTATAGTAAACTAGTCATGCACTATTGAATGAAACCGCTAACGGTGCCACCTGGTGAAAAACGGCAAACTTAGAATTCTTATCTCGAAAACGGAAAGCGATATGGATACAAATTATTTACAAAGTTGTACATTGATTTAGTACGAAAAGGTACGTTGCGAAAATAAACACGAAGAATAGAACGGTTAAAACACGCATTCGTTGTTTCGGGATTCCCTACACCGTGGCGTCATAAAAACGATCTTAGAAAGAAAAAACAACTAGCTATAACAACATGCCTTTATTTAAGATGTTCAATATTCTCAATTTCAGCTACAATGCACATTTGTCCGAAAAATAATCATTTCTCCTTCCAATCAAATTTCGTGACGTCACAGTGTACGAAAATATGAAAACACAAATGTGCATTTTAACTGTTCTATTCTTCGCATTATTGTCCACATTGTGTCTTTTCGTACTAAATCGATGATACACTATAACTTTGTAAACAACTTCTATTTCTATCTCTTTCCGTTCTCGAGATAGGAATGTTAACTCCGCAGTACTCCACCAAGCGGCGCTATAAGCGGTTTACTATATGGCTACTTTACTATATCTAGACACCACTTTTATGTATATAGCAGTATCCGTTTAGAAGTTAAGAGGGTGGAAAGGGATTTAACTGGGCATACTGTACATATATAACATTATATTAAATTGTTTTTATTTCTAGAAGAAAAATTATAAAATGTTTTAAATTAAAATATTATAACAAAAGTGTGTTAAACATTGTATTCGAAAATATATATTAATTCAATCCATAAAATATTTTTTTGGTAGTCTCAAAGTAAAATATAAGTAATTTGCTTATATTCGGTTGAGAAATCTGAGTCACTTTCAGCAGTATTCTCATATCAATGAAGTTTTAAACAAATCAAAATGCTTAATTTGAAATCTTTAGTTTCAAAGATTATACGTTGCATGGATGGCAAAGTTTCTTATTTATAGAAATATATGTTTATATCCAAAATTACTTCTTCTTTCTTTGTTTCCACGATACTACATTGGTTAACAATCAACGTAATTTAATCAAAATAATATACCCATTAAAAAATCAGTAATGTCTGTTTACAGACTCGTTAATTAATATTATTATAAATTTTAATTTATAATAACCTAAGGTGCTATATGATAACCACATAAAAATATGAAGAATTTAAATTGAACAAAACATATTTTTTCAATAGAATTAATTAATTTTTAAATGAATAACTGAATCGGTCATTTCAAAAACCACATAACTTAAGCGACATAACTCAGCAATTTAAGTGGTTTTTGCATGCAATACTAGATGACGTTGTAGCCATAAAATTCGATTTTATGCAAAGTCTACCATTATCACAAATACCATTACAAAAAAAATACTGTTATTATTTAATAGTTTTCATTTATATTTATTTAACT
The DNA here is from genome assembly GCA_963932465.1 of Maratus speciosus. Classification (NCBI taxonomy): domain Eukaryota; kingdom Metazoa; phylum Arthropoda; class Arachnida; order Araneae; family Salticidae; genus Maratus; species Maratus speciosus. The sequence continues at coordinate 316,446,680 of OZ010800.1, forward strand.
TTCTCATATCAGTAAAATAGCAGAGAATGCATTGAATAAGAAATCTCAATAACATTATATATAGGTTTTCCAAAGCAATGGTTTGACAAACAATGTATTCCGTTTAGACAATACTAACTGAACTTATTTACAAAATATTTGCAATTTAAGATACTTTTATCAAAATACTGTACATACCTTTGAAAAATAGTATACTGGAATTTTATTATAAAGACATAGAACTTTACAACAATAATTTAACAATTCTGATATTTTACGGAAATATTTCAAAGGATTTTGTTTCAATTTATCTTCAATGGAAACTTGTACAATTATAGTCACGATTTTGTAACTATAAACGTCAGAATATTCATGCATATGTCAAATAATATTTCAAAATATTTTGCTAAATTATATTTCGATACTGAAAGGGAAGCGCGTAGCAATTATGAAAGTTTAAAATGCGGAACTAATTAAGTTAAATTCAATTTTAATTGCAAAACTAATTGTGATGCGGATAGATATTAAAGAATATTTCAAAGCGCACTTGGCAGAACGAGCTGTAATGTGGTATTCATATATTTAAACCTTCGAGAAATGTACTTCTTTTAAAAGTTTTATAGATTATAATTCACACTTCTTTCAATTTTTATTTTTATTTTTTTTATATTATTTTTTTTTCAAAATTAATTTTTGAAAACAATATGAATAGTGACCTATGATAAGAAAAACTGATTTCTAGAAATTTTAAATATACGAATCGAAAATTACATTTTATTGCGGCAAGTAGTTCTTGAGTTATGGTCTAAAAACGTGCCCGCATCACAATCTAATATATAACGATTAAAAGGGAATTTAACATTATGAATTCCAAGTTTAATAAATTACTAATTCCTGAAGTGTTTCACCGAATGCCTTCCCGTTTCGTATCCTAATGTACAATTTACTGAAAAGAACAATTATACTGTCCATAATTTCTGCTTGTTTAGAAAGTTTCAATGTTTTAAGAATAATCTTCTTCATATATTCTACGAAATTTCACGTTATCACGATTTAAATCCAAGGTTGGGAGAGCATAATTATAGACTTCACGATTCAAGATATTTTTATTGGGAGAGCATAGTTTTTAGAATTTACGATTCGTTTTAAATCATATTTGGGAGAGCTAAGTTCAAGAATTCACGATCTGTTTTTAAATAATATTAATGTAAACAAACATATTTCACGACTGAAAATGGCGCTGGTGTTTTTCAGTATAAATCCAAGTCAAGCACAGGATAATTAAAAACTTTGTATATTTACACTTTTAATATGTACAATATTTACAACGAAAACATTTGAATAATATTTGTTAAATGCATTATTCCTCACTGGGAATCAAAGATTTCTTTTATATATTCAAGAATATTCATTTCTCCCTTTTCGGAAGATCAAGAAATACACAGCCAGCATGCTGCTTTCGAGATTCACATTCAAACTGAACTATAAACAAGAGAAAAGCTTTTAAAATAATTAATAGTTCAGCAACTATTTCTTCTAACAAGAAGTCAAGCATGATTTCATATTCGGAAATAAATTTCCCCCTTTTTTAAATTAAACATCATTTCTTCTAATAGAATACCACGATAAAAAAACCTATACGCAGCTTATTACTTGCTGCGTTCAAGATTCACTTTCACAAACCAACTCAACTAAAAAAGGAACAAGAAAGAAAAAATGTTTTTAATATCAATTCTCTAGTCAGACCACGTGACCTGGAATGGCTGGCGCCTAATCAGTCTGGCTGAGAAAAGAAGAGGTTTGCGAAATTTCACAACCCCCCCCCCCCCCCGATGAAGAAGGGTTCATCAAAATGGGGATTCAAAATAATTAAAGTAGAATAAAATTATTCTAAAAAATTATCAGTTACACTTTTCATAAATACAATACAAATCAAAATATATACTTACATACTGGGCTTCAAACAAAATAATAAAACAATTAAAAAATTTGCCAGCAGGTTTCTGCTACTAAAAATAGAAAGAACAATTTAAATCTATACAACCTATTCTGGAATATTCAATACAAAAAAAATAATATTTAGAAATATTATCAAACAAGAAACATTTTTTTTTTTTTTTTTAAGTGAAAAAAAAAATAAAAATCATTTTAAAGTCAATAGCAAAGACAGTTCAAGATTTGTTTTGAAAGACAAATGTCAATGAGAGTTCTTGAGTCTCTAATAATATCAAAGTTTTTTTTTTCAGTTCTATTAATAAAAAAGTTCAGAGCTTTTTCACTTCTAAATTATACACAAAAATCAATAGGTCTTTTAATGATGGAATTATTTGCCTTCAATTCATAACACCTCATTTTTTTTTTAAATCTCTGTCCACAAATACCTAACTTCCAGAAAGTTCTTGATACATGTTCATATGCATAAGAATCACATCATATATTTCAAAGTCAGAAGTATTATTCTGGTCCGTGTAGTGAGCAGATTGTAAGTTGAGAGGTATTCACTTGCAAACGCTTCCAAAAATGATTCAGAAGAGTCTCGCACAAACGGAAGCGTTTCGCTAAGGATTCCTTGGTTGCAGGTAAACACAAGATATGCTTTAGAGTTGCTATAACTAGTTGACCAGGGCGAACACTAAAGTTCTTGGAGATTGCACATTTGTTTAGGACTGATTTTATGCATTGTCTGGATCTTAAAATCCAAATTTTTTCACGAGTTGATACTAATGTACTGGGCACTCCTGAATGAAAATTTTTTTCATGTGCATCTTTCACGATTAATTCAGTCAAATTACGTTTTGCAGGAATCACAAAGGGATGTTTTTCATAAAATGAGGAATCAGACTTTTGTAACAGTCCTCGTACGAATAGCAAACCTTCATCTGACAACATAGGAATTAACCGTAGAAGATTCAATTCTTTAGGGATACTCTTGCTACATTTCAAGTATTTTACAACTTCAGGGAAACTTTCTTCCTGCATTAGCTTAAACCAAAAATTTTCAACATGTAAAATTTTCTCAGCTGATAATTCTGAAAAATCTCTTTTCTCTATCTTTAATTTTATATTAGAAATAAATCTAAATAGCCAAGCAGTTACTCGATACAATTTCTTTAGGGAGCTATATTTTTCAAGATTAAAAATGGGAATTTCATCAGATTTATTTGTTTGAACAACACAAGAGATGGTGGCTGCTTTTTTATACTTCTCTTCAGAAACATCTGGTAATCGAGATGCAACAATTTTTACACTAGGCCACTGATTTTCAGGCAAGGAAAGAAATTCAGGAACATACACATTAGGGTTAGCATCAGGAAAAATATGTAATTGGAGATGCTCCTTTTCCATGATCGGGTTTCTAAAATACTGCCAGGGAATTTTCAAGTGAGCGAGATCAGGGATTTCTGAAAGCCAATTTTGCCAATCATTTTCTAGTTCACCACAAAAACTTTCATCCCATGATATTCCCATTATCCACAATTGCTGCAAAAGGCATTTGACACGAATAACAAAAGGAGAAATAAATCCGGCTGGATCAAACAACGTAGCTGCAATTTTCAAAACATTGCATTTAGTAGAAGAATCATTATTTAATTTTTCTAACAAGGGTCGTAATTCTAGTCCAAATTTATCTTCTGTATTGTTCCAGATCAATCCTAATATTTTCAAGGAAGTATTTGGGGGTTCGAAACTCGATACAGGAATGTTTTCATCATTTAAAACATTAGAATTCAAGTTAGGGACATGATACAAACATTCGTTTAATGATAGAGAATCACCGTATTTGGAAGAAGCATCATAGACTATGCGCATTTTTGTTGTAGTTTTGTCGTCACGGATAACAGGTCTGTGGGGCATGTAATAGGAATTATTAGAATGTTTCTCGGTGCACAATTCTATTACACCCTCGTTAAACTGCTCTAGCAAAATGGAGTTATATTCTTTAAATAAAGAATCGTTTTTCAAGAATTTATTTTCTAAACTAGAAAACCGCTTCTTTGCTACTTCAAGATTATTTCTAAGTAATTCGCGAGAATCTTTCCACAATAATTTTGCTTCATAACGCCCATTTACGAATTTTAGATTTTCTTTAAATTCTTTTATTACCTCATGATCGGTAATGTTCTTTTCATTGCTTTCAGCAATGCCAATTGATTCAAGATCCCAAAATGCTTTCAGTTGGGTATTTATATTTTCAACTGAAACACGCAAACAAGCTACTTCTTTTTTATTCGACTCTATCTGCCCTTGCACCGTATGACCGAAAATAGTTTCTGCAACGTATAATTCTTTTGTCAATTTTCCCTCGATTCCCTTTAATATTTTTCACAAAAAGTCAGACCCTAGCAAAATATTTATTTCCTGTTCAAGACCTGTATCAGCAGGCTTAAAGCCTCTTGTTCTCATTATGTCTAGAAGTTCTGGTTCTAGTGTTTTCACAGAAGCTCCAGTTATATTATCAACCATAAGTGCTTCGATATTTATCGAGTTAATAGGTTGCACAATACTGGATAATTCAAGAGCAACAACGTCATAAGAAGATTCATAAGGGCGTCTCCGCCCAAAAGGATAAACTAATAAATTTTCTCTTCGCAATAGCTTCAATTTTAATTTTTGTACTAGAGATCTCTTCACGAAGCATTTTTCTGAATCACTATCACATAAAACGCGAGCCAACAAGCATTGTTTACCAGCAGACACAGAAACTGTACAAGTCTGCAATAATGTTGCTTTATTTTGTTTATATTTTTGTTCCGACATCATAGATACAATTGCACCTTTCATTTCTTTTTCAGGATTTTCTTTTGCTGTTTCTTTAAAACAAAACAAAGAACTATGGGTAGTGCTACCACATTTGGAACAAGGGTTAATTTTTGTTCTACAGTTTACAGATAAATGTGACTTAAAAAAGCATTTGTAACAGCGACCTTCTTTCTTTAATTTATATCGTTTTTGTCCATCAGTGAATATCGAACAATTTAGTCCTACATGATCAGAAGACTTGCAAAATATGCAAAACTGTTTTGTAGATGTATTTAAAGCAGCAGCTGAAGGTATATTTTTCTTTTGAGGAAAATTTTGATATTTACTTGAAGGATTTTCATATTTAGTTTTAGAATTTTCATAAGTTTTGCTTTGGGAATTATTTACTAAATTAGTAGCTTCACGACATCTTAATTCCGTTTTAATAAAATTTATTAAATCGGTGACTTCACAGTCCTTATCGGGGTCACGTTTTCGATGGAAATCTAGTATCAAATTTTCGGGTAACAGTCTTAATAATATTGGTAGTAATAAATGGCCGTAGGAGCCTGATGTCACTCCTAACGTATCAAGATTTCTCATACAAGTTTCAATATTATCGTACAACCTCCTTAAAGAAGTAACATTGTTAGAGGTTTTTACTGGCTCAAGATTCAGGATTTTGTTCATATAACAGTTTATGATATTTTCCCGCTTACCATACCTCTCTTCTAACAATTTCAAACACGTTGAATAATTTTGATCTGTCAGTTCAAAACCAGCTACAATATTATATGCAGGTCCAGACAACAAGGATTTAAGATATTGGAATTTTTCAATTTTTGATAACGATTCGTTTGAATCTATCGCACTAGTAAATAAATTAAAAAATTCTAAGAACTGGCTTGCATCACCAGAAAATTTTTCTATGTTAAGTTTAGGAAGCTTCACTGCCGAAACTGGTTTACTACCGATTTTTGAGCCGTTACTTGACTCTAGTAAAACTTTTGGTTCAGTTTCGATTTTACATTTTTTAAGCCTCATCTTAATTTTAAATTTCAAACTGGATATTTTTTCAGAATATTCTTCTACCGATTTTAGTTCTTTTTCATATTCAGTTTTTTCCTGAATTAGCTCATCTATTTCGGAATCTAATTCCTTTAGTTGAGCTTCCTTTTCATTTACGAGCTCTAACGATTCCATTAAAGAATCGCAATCAGTCTTATCAATAACAACAGATAATAATGTATCACATTTTGATATTAATTTTGTAACTGCCGCGCGAACGGTAGCTCTTTTACTTTTAAGCTTATCAGGCTTATCCATGTTTAAAATTAAATTTAATTTTCAAAATAAATGATCATGAAAAATGTATATTTTCAAGAAATCAACAGTCATGCAGAATAATAAAGGTATTTCTTACCTTTTTTCCGGGTCTTGAGGCACCAAAACATGAAGAATAATCTTCTTCATATATTCTACGAAATTTCACGTTATCACGATTTAAATCCAAGGTTGGGAGAGCATAATTATAGACTTCACGATTCAAGATATTTTTATTGGGAGAGCATAGTTTGTAGAATTTACGATTCGTTTTAAATCATATTTGGAGAGCTAAGTTCAAGAATTCACGATCTGTTTTTAAATAATATTAATGTAAACAAACATATTTCACGACTGAAAATGGTGCTGGTGTTTTTCAGTATAAATCCAAGTCAAGCACAGGATAATTAAAAACTTTGTATATTTACACTTTTAATATGTACAATATTTACAACGAAAACATTTGAATAATATTTGTTAAAGGCATTATTCCTCACTGGGAATCAAAGATTTCTTTTATATATTCAAGAATATTCATTTCTCCCTTTTCGGAAGATCAAGAAATACACAGCCAGCATGCTGCTTTCGAGATTCACATTCAAACTGAACTATAAACAAGAGAAATGCTTTTAAAATAATTAATACTTCAGCAACTATTTCTTCTAACAAGAAGTCAAGCATGATTTCATATTCGGAAATAAATTTCCCCTTTTTTTAAATTAAACATCATTTCTTCTAATAGAAGACCACGATAAAAAACCTATACGCAGCTTATTACTTGCTGCGTTCAAGATTCACTTTCACAAACCAACTCAACTAAAAAAGGAACAAGAAAGAAAAAATGTTTTTAATATCAATTCTCTAGTCATACCACGTGACCTGGAATGGCTGGCACCTAATCAGTCTGGCTGAGAAAAGAAGAGGTTTGCGAAATTTCGCAGTTTAGAAAGTTTCAATGTTTTGCACAATTTGAAGAGCAACTCCATGAAGACGACCCTTAAACTTATTTTTTTGTATCAAAAATTTTATAAAGACATAACTTCCAACGGAGTAACTTTTTTATCTACCTAATATATATAAAATCCTAATGTAACGAATTTATAAAACGATTTTATGAAACGATTTTATGAAGCTATTTTATTAAACGACTGGTTAAAAGACTGATTATGTTTCACGGCTATTCTCCTAAAATATGGAATATTTGGCGGTGAAATTATCATCAATTATCCGTATTTATCCACAGATATCAAAACTGGTATTAATATTTTATTATTTGCATTAGTTTACAAGATATATATATATATATATATATATATATATATATATATGTATGTAATTTTCATGAAACTTTTCTAATGATGGTAACTAAGTTATTCCATTTTTGTGGAAAAAACAGCAGAACAGGGGGAAAATATAGGGATTATTAGATATTTTGTTTTAGGTCATTTTCAAATTGAAATTGAAGTTATCTTTTATTTCAATTGAGAGTTAAACAATATTGTGATTAAATTATGTTTTTCAGAAAAATTAAAAAAAATAAATAAAAATTAGATTTATTTTTATCATTTTCAAATCGAAATTGAAAAGTGAAATTTTTAAAAACAGAAAGAAAATTGTAAAATAAGAATTAAATTATCACGTATTAAAAGCAGAAAATACGGAAAATTATGTCCAAATATCTACACGTAAATATAAAAAAGGTACGAAATCTTCAAAAAAAAAAAAAAAAATATTACACGCGAAACGCATTTAAAGGTGATAATTACGACATATGTAAAATTCCCAAATACTAAATATCCTGATATTTAAAGGGCCTAAAATGGTTAAATTATTACGCATGAAAAAGTTTTAATGGTGAATGTTAGGACACATTCAAAAACCTCGAATAATAATGTTTCCAAACACTTTTAAATTAAATTAATCCATGAATCCTATAATCGAAAAGAAGTTTAAAATAAATTTTTACGTGAGAAATGCATTAATTAGTGAAAATTACGCGATACATTAAAACCATAGATCTAAAACGATTTTCATTCTGGAGAGTTTTAATGTCATATGACATGATATAAAAGTAGTGCGACTAGAAAATTTGTTTATATATTACATCACTTGATGCAGCATAAATACAGGTAAATGTATGACAAAATACTTTGGTTTCATTGTGAACGAATCACTATTCGATAAGTACATTTAAAAAATTCGAATATTCTTATTCATTGATATAAAAAATATACATTGTGAGATATGCATGATAGCGCATTAAAATAAAGAAAAGAATAAGCTATACCTGTTCTGAAAATAACTAAAACTCGATCAAAACATAAAATAAAAGTTTAAAATTTTTAAAACACAATGCTTTTCAATACCGTTGTTCTAAAACCTGTTCCCAAGTAGGTGCAGTTAATTAACCTTGAAAGTAATGGAAGGATATTGTCCATACTGACGTTATAAAAGTCCGAAAGAAAACGACATTTTTAAATCAACCATTTTATTTAAGCTGATTTTCAAATGTGTGATTAAACCTACTTATCAATTCCGAAAACAGCCTTCAGTTGTTAGGATAATGATGGATGAGGCCATAGTAATTGAAAAATACCCCATTTAAACGGAAAAGTGTGACAACCATATTACAGAAGAAATTTGCCGTTATGATGATAATATCATTCAACCTTCCGTAACATGGTAATATGTTTTAAACAGGACACAGATCTATGTTATTAGAAGCTGTGAGACCTGAACGGGGGTTGGCGGGCGTAGCTCGAAGGAGGCAGAGTCCTCTAGAATATATATACATATATATATATATATATATATGGCTGGGGAGAACACAATTTGTTGTTTACAATCTACGGGTGTTCTCATTTTAACCGTCTATACATTAACAAAAATAAGCAGCAGGTGTTAGGGAAAGGGTACAGCTTAAGATTTAAAACAATAACATGTTAGAGAAATTAATTCTCCCTTCAAACATAAGGCAGGCAACTTATGTTAAGAAACACATTAAAATAAATCTTTTCGAGTTATGTTATTATCCACTTTCATAAGAGATAGACCATTTACTCGCATGCTAGAGTACAATGAGGAGCTTGGACTAAAATTCACAAGTTCGATACCAAAGTGGTCTAGACCGTTTGAGTATGTATGTTTTTCATGTTTCTCCTTGAATAAAAAAGATAATTCAAGTCCCGGTTCTTCAACAGTACTCCCTAGAGGCATTCCTCCTATAGGAATATTTCCAAATCTGGACAATTCGTAATAAAAATCCCATAAGTGCTTAAATCTTTTGCATCTACGGATTTAAGGTGTCCCATTCTTGTTGACATGTCATTCTCAAAAACGACAGACAAGGTTTTGTCGTCGAAAGGATCTAGTATATCTTACAGCATTCAGATTCAACAATACATCTGAAAAAAGTCTTTTTAGAGGCTGTTTTGTGTCTTTTTGCACAACGCTCTTTATATATATTTGGTAACAATTGGGTTCTATGGATCACAACAGATAATTTATATTAGATTTTTCTCTACATGCAAAACTGTTTCTTGTTTTGTTGCAACAAAATATTTTATATTAAGATATTCATTAGATATTCATTATCTCTTCTAAGGTTTTGTATGCATAAACATTTTCTGCTTACTCTAAGAAATGAACCACTCTCTTTTTTGTACCCACAACCATTACAGGATCGGGAAATATGATCACGGTTAATCTATAACTTCAACTATATCCGCTTGTCTTCAAATACAGGTTCATATTTTCCTTAATAACCAAAACCGTCAGCAGATTAAATTAATGCTTATATAGTACACGTTTTCCATCTTAAAAAATTTTGCTTTTTTACAAGGAGCATCACTGTTTTATCTGTACTTCCCTTATCTTCTGTCATTTGATAATTTCAATTCTCAAATATGTTAATCTTTTTTAACTTTATCAAGTTCAATTCTCAGATATTCTTGTTCTGCTTTTAGTTAAAAAAGTCTTCGTTATGTATTCTTGCTGCTCATCTCAGATGCATATCTAAAATTCTTTTTCGAATCGTAAAATTTTTCTGATACTTGTTTCTTAAAGACATTTCTTAATTCAAAAGAAAATTTATTCCATTAGGCTGAAGATTCTTTCTTATGTGATTTTGTTTTATCTAAATTCCTTTAAAACATTTTAACGCACCTTAAGAGTATATGTGCTACATTATCAAAATCATTTAATTTTGGATCACGCTCTCTAGCGACATTATTTACTTATTCCAGTAACAGTAATTTAAAAAATATATATAATCCAATTTTCTTTTACCATAAATGTTGTTGAAATTTCTCTCTCAAATTATGAAAGATAAACACTAATAATAAAAGTATCATACAAAAGAGTTAATAATTTTAATAATTTTATTTGTTTATATAAACTAATTTATTTAAAATTTTCATTAGAAATTTGGGGATTTTATTTGGAGTTCTATCTTCTTCAAGATTTCATGCGCTAACTTTATTCGTTTAGTTATCAAACTTTCCCGAACTTTAACGAAATCTTTTTTAGAATTTTTAGAAACAGTTACTAATTTGATTAAATATGCAGTTTTTATGCTTTTGGGAATATTCCGCCTAAATTAACTGCATACATTTAATAAATCTTTTTTTATAATTATTTAAAAAAGACATTTTATGTGTCTTTATTCAACGTAAAAATAAAATTATCAAATGTGCAAATATTTACATTAGTAACTTAAACTCAATTCTGAATTCCAATGCGTTTTTATAAACAAAACTCGATTATTAGTTGTTCCATATCCCTTTTCAAATTCTCTTTTAGTCAGATCTCATTCATTTATTTTTTTAGATTATTAGATATCAAAAATAATTTCATTACAAAGGTTCAGTTGATCACGCTATATTCAAATCAACGAAAAACATTTAATTAAACACAACGTATATAGCCAATAAGCAGCAGATGGTTAGACAATAAGGTTTAGATAAGATGACCGTTTCCAATTTTTACTACTATAGCATATTAGAGAAGCTCTCGTACATTCACCATTACAACATAAGCCGGCAACTTATGATACACTTAACTCTAATACAGTCTGTTCTAATTATACCCCAAGACATTCGCAACAGCTCCCTCATTTTTTCATCAACGCCATTTGGCCTTCTCTCACCTATTCACATAAATAATAACTGATAGGTGATTATAAAGTAGAGTCTCGTTACAACGATCGTCACTATAACGAATTTTTCAATTTAACGGATATTATTTGGATTTTTAAAAATAAATCTATTATGTTATTTCATTATAAAAATATTCATTTTAACGAATGTTTTAGTATAACGAACTTAATCAGTTCTCCCCAGTGATTCCTTGTAGTGAAATTTTACCGCAGTTCATATTTAATAAAATTGATTCCAGGAACTGCAGGTTCATACGTGATCCTGATAAAATGGAGTCACTTCAAATAAGGCAGCAGCTTCAAAAAATAGCAAGTATTACTCAAGAATAAATAACTCTAGGGTCAAAATATTTATTCATTTGTTCTGTAACTATAGCGTATTCAAAAATCTCCTCAAAGGAAAATGCATGTTTGCGGGACTAAATAGAAACGAAGAGTTATCTGCACAGTTACAATTAGACAGTTACAAGAATTACTGGTTCAAAGCAATATAAAATAAGCCACTCTTTGATAATTAGTTCACTGCATGAATATTAGATTGGGAAATACACTATATTGAGTATTTCGCTAAGAGGCAAAATGTTCTGTGAAATTTAAGGCAATGCAAGCACTTACATTTAAGGTATAAATTAGTAGTGCATTAGGATGAGTAGTCATAATTCGTATAAAGTTTAAACAGCATTTTGAATTATTATTTTGATTGCGCTTGATGATATGCATATTTTAATTAGAAAGAGATTTTTTTTTTAAACAGGGGGTTATTTATTAATTAAACTTGCATGGCTATTAGTTCTTGACTGCATTCACATTTGAAGTATATATATATATATATATACAGAAAGACAGTTAGCCAAGCTCCAGAAATGAAAATATAGCAAAACTATATATGAATATGTATTTGCATATAATCACATATCTATTATTAATTACATATGTTTTAAATATTTAAGCGTTTCTTTGACGATAAATACAATTGCTGAAATAGTTTTTAATGCTTTTTAATTCAATCACCAAATATAAAAGGTGAATTTACGCAGCTTAATTATGGGTTGGGGTTGTTTTAAATAAAGACATTTATGGATAAAAAACTAACTTGAAACTTGAAATTTTTTTATTATCATCTTTATTAAATTGTGCACTTTGCCCTACAACATTTATGTCCAAGAGTTCAAAATTATTTATTTTGCTAATGAATAAGAAGTTCTAAAAAAAAGGTTTCAAACAAATTCGGAAGTTAATGTTATTTAGAAAAACGATATAACCACTAAAATTAAATATTTCGAAAATTTAAAGCAGTATTATTCGTAAAACGTAATTAAAAGTGGGTGTACGGAATAGTCGGGATATGTACGAAATGTAAAAAATAGATATATGATTCAAATTGAACTTTTTTTCTCATAAGCTAATGATCGCATATAAAACTCATTAATTGCAAAAGAGCTATTATAATTAATTATATTTTGCAAGCATTTTATAAAAGTTATAAGTTAAAAAAAACTCCAGGTTCATATAACAACTATAATCTAAACTATGCATTAAATATAATAGTTTCTGAACTTTCTGAAATAAATTGGACCAATCAAATTAAATAGTCTTCCTCAAAAGACACTAAATACTACCAAATTACACTATATTTTGAAAGAATTGGGATGGTTACTAGGGTATTAACACAATGTTAAAAAGTTCAGCTGAAATAAACATTTTTTTATTATTATTTAAGAAAGCTGAACATCTGCAGAAGTGTGATGAATTTTTAAAGAAGAGGTTATAAAAGTTGAATAGTTTAAACAACATTAACTTCATTTTTGAAAAATACTTTTTCTACTTGATTAAACCAGTACGAACTAGAAGAAAACATTGTTATTGAAGCAAGAAAAAAAAATTGTACAAACTATTACATATAAATCTTTTAAAACTTTAATTAAAAAAAAAACCATACGTTACGCAATTTTCATTTATATGGGCAGTGTCTAACGATCTGAAATTACTAAATTATAAAAGTAAATAATATTGTTTGTAATACTTGACAAAAATACATTAAAATAATATATATTTCTGCTCATTAAACTTTGAGTCCCGCCAAATTTTTTAAAATATTTATTTAAATATGTCAACAAGAATGTTCTATCACTTAAGAATTTCAATAAAATACGAAAATATGTGCATTATTTTAAACAATTAAAAGTAATAAAAGAGTTGATATTGATTAAAACGTAAAAAAAAGTTTAAACAAAATAATATTCACATTTATTTATATATATATAAACGGATTAGCTGTAAATGAAAGAAAGCTTTAACAAACTGGAAAAGTAAGAAGTTGATTAAGTTTACGACTAAGTCCAAGAGCGTTTCTCGTTAATTTATAAGAATACTGAATATGTTTGAACCCCCAAAGTTACAAAAAAAGTGCTAATTTAAATCTGCGTAAACTTTATATCCTTATCACGTAATTCTATGGTTGATTTCTAAAGAGTATATATGATTATATTTGTTAAGGATTTTTTCTAACCAATATATAGATGTAAAAATCGTTTTTTTGTAATTTTAGTGGACTGCGTGATATGAATGGTGTGCTTGCAGTATTTAAGAATCCACCTATTTTCTTTCTATTTCTTTGCAAACTATTTTTTTTTTCGTTTTCCTTGTTAAAAAAATTGAAATTTTTAACACACGCACGAAGTCAATTTAGCTCGTAAATTCATTAAATTTAAGAAAATCCAATTGTTTGTCTTCGAATTCAATAGCATTTTTATGTTCGCAGAAGGAATTTAAATTATAATCGACTGCTCCATGATGGCCAACTTTTCCAGACTCTTCAGAACATTCAATTAAGCACATTGAATTTGATAAAAGTTCTGAAAAAAAAACTAATAAGGAAATGGAAAAAAAGGTTTTATATTTTATGTGGGATTGAGAATAGGTATAACTTCCAAGTACGAAAATAAAAATATAATAGAAAAGGATTATTTTGGATTTGAGAACAGCATTTAAGTAATGCAATGGCTCTAATCAGATCATTTCATGATTTGTGCAATAAGCTTTAAATCTTGGTAAAATATTTGTTTTAGGTACATACAAATTTACTAAATTATATAGCCACATCATCTCTATTTTTTATTATATACAGACATGACAGTAGAAAACGCTTTACGATATGCCAACATTTGAAAAATATTTTAATAGAAATTGCGCACAATCTTTACAATTACCAAGGTATAAGGCAACAAAATTTTAAATTAGATATTTTGTATTTAAAACTTAAACAGCATCTTGAAATACCGTTATTTAACTGAAGAATTTAATTTTAAAAATCTGCGAATAAATAAGGTAAAATTTTCTGCATAAGAATTGTCGTTGAACTGTGCGCTCTCCTTAAATTGCATTCAAAACACTTCGAAAAAATATAAAAAAACTTAATGAAGTAAATGTTATATTTATCGGTTAAATTTTTCATGTATAATGTTTTCAAGAACTTGATAATACATTGTAGATATTCACAAAAAAGTACGTTCAGAAATTCTACGCCGATGCACATTTGACTCAAGTTTAAGTCACTAGTATCCGTCATTAATTTTCACGAGAAAATAAAACTATTGATTTAATTTTTATCACTAAATGCGGCAAATAGATATTTATAAGTCCCAAAAGTATTTGTTTTATGTTACACCTCTGTTTTATTCTGTAATATTAGAATTTGTGTTCTATCTTTAACCCTTTGTATTTTGATAATAAATCAGGTTAAATTTTTCTATTCTAAAAGTGTTAATTATTTAATAATCTAAAAAGATGCTCCTGCTTTTAAGTCGAACAATAACTGTACCATATAAAACATACAAATATAGCTAAAGAATCTATAAATTCTAAATAACGCAGTTAGTTTTACTGCATATAAGTGTAAAAAACATAATACATAACCATTTTGTGTTTTTCAGTTTTCCGAAATAATATTTTACTGTATAATTCAGAAAAATATTTTTTATTTAAAATTTCAATATCAAAACTATTATGATCATACATTTTTTTGTTAATCTAATAAAATTAAAATGACTTTGTATTTACATTTCATCACTTACTATGAGATTTTAATTTTTTTTTAAATAAAATATAGAACATATATTATGTTTAAAGAAAACTTCTTATGTTTTTATTTTTATCAATATGACTAATAATATACATTCTTGAAAATTTGAAACAAATCTGAAAATCCTGGGGAAAAAATGCAATTAACGTTACTGATCACAAAAGTAGCGCAAAAGTGTTTTGCAAAAGTTGTCCAATTGTTTGACCACGTTGGCCCACACTATGGAATATCCACCTTGCTGTATAATTGGCCAATAGATCATTTACCAATAGATGTGAAACAATTGTTCGATAGGAATACATTGTAATTAGATGAGAATCCGTACCTACCATTTCAAAAGCGTACTATTTCCTAACGATTTCAACGGACAGCCAACGATTGGCCAATCTCCGTGATACTTCGATATGACGCAAACAAAATTAATTGTTTTTTAACCCATTTAGGCCCGAACTTTTGTTTTCTCAATTTTTTTGGCAATTTCACTTTAAACTGTATCAAAATAAATTGGAAAAATACTAAAAAATAATTACTCTAAAAAGTTATTTGTATTTATTTAATAAAATGTAAACGTTCTAAATATAGTAATATCCTTATGCGGAAAAATGTATAATTATATGTTCTGTCTAAATTTATGTAAATTAAGCTTTCAAATTCTATGTTATATACTATAATTAGTATTCATATGAACTATTAAAAAAATATAATTATTTCTTACAGAGACTAATGACATTATAAGTGTTATTAATAATAAATTAAGAATAATCTTATTTGCGGCAAAAAAACAATTTTTTTGAAAACCATCTTTAAAAGGACTTTCCATAAATAACCGTCACCTAAATGGCTATTAGAAATATGTACACTTTTGCAAGTAGCGCCCTAAGTTTTGTACGTTACAAACATGCATTAAAAATAGGCTTGAACATATAATTTCGCAATTAGAAAAATATCTATTTCAAAGAAGTCTACAAGCTAAGATTATGGCTTATTTATTTGGATCTTTGATACAAAAGATACAAATAAACTTACTTTTTACAATTCGTTATCGTAAAAAGTGAAAAATCTATAAACACCGAAAAAAGACCTTCATTTAAGAAAATAAATATTAACTTTATGCGGTCATCTATCGATAATAGATAAAAACATTTATAGACTTAAACCATACAATTTCCATGCTGTAAAGAAGAAGAAAATTACAAAAATTTATTGAATTTCAAAACATCCCAAAAATGGGAGGCTACGTATAAATTGGTTAATCAAATAGTCACTACTTTCTTTATAGTATCTATACTTATCTATATTACAAACTGATATGATAAGTGTTACTTATATTTTGCTGTTGATGTTCAAATAAGATATTAACAAAATTCTACGTTTTAAATAGATTGATTTTTCTTGGCACAGTGGAACCTCTCTAATTCGGACCCCGTTAATTCGGATCTCCGGATAATCCGGATCGGTCTGGTCGATTTTTTTTATCAACTTTGAAACGCCATCGGCAAATTTCCACAACATTCATTTATTTCATCCACGTATGATGAATAAAAAGGTATTTTCAAAAATCTTTAGAAGAATACCTTAAGCTTTCTTATTTAAACTCTTTGATGTTATCTTTCAGAGAAACAACAATGTATCACTTTAAGTTGGCAATTTTATAGTTCCGGGTGTTACAAAATATTTAAGATCTTGTAACAAACCCATCAAAGTTTGATAATGCCCCGACACACCTCGAAGAAAGTCAACTGACAAAAGGAAGCATAACGGTAACGTTTTTCCCACCTAATGTGACGGCGCTGGCACAGCCAATGGATCAAGGGGTTCTTCAAAACATTAAGAAATTTTATAAACGACAAATGCTGAATGAACTTTTAGAAGATAAAGAACATGGAGTCGTAGATATTCTCAAATCCATCAATATCAAGAAAGTAATCTATATGATTGTTGAATCTTTGGATCAAGGTGCTGAGAGTACTACCCGAAAGTCATGGAAGAATTTATGGCCTACAAATTGTGATTTCTCGAATAATAAGCTTAAAACAGAAGGGGGAATAAGTAACAATGAAAGAGAACTTACACCTGAAGATTTTCTGAGAATGTTAAAGAAATTGATGGTTGCTCATATGTTGATATCAGCGACATTAGCAATTGGTTGGAAGCAAAAAATAATGAAGGTTACACCTCACTTACAGATTAAGAAATAATCGCTTTGTGCACAACTGAAGAAAATGAAAATGAAGGTGATACAGACGAAAACACCATTATCAATGATGATCAGCCAAAATTTATTAGCCATAATGAAGCAACGTCCCATTTAGAACAATTAATGGTTTATTTTCAACGTCAGATGGAGACTACACCCAACGAACTACTTATGCTCAAACGGATGCGTGGCTGTGCAGTCCGCAAAAGATATACAAAACTGGCACAGCAGAAGATTACAAACTTTATAATTACAAAGTAAACATTTTTTACTGTCTGTAAATATTCAATATGATTAATATAACGGGGATTTTCTGTAAGTATGTTTTATTTTATTTAATTTTTTTCTCATTCTCCGGATAATCCGAATTTTTGATAATCCGGATTGGGTCTGGTCCCAATTAATCCGAATTATCGGAGTTTTACTGTATTTGAAGTAGAGAATTATTTTTTTCAATTAATATATTTAGATTAAGGTAAAATCTTCCTTATGATCATTGAAATAAAACTATAAATTATAAAATCAGCATAGTTGAAGTAAGATTCCTTTTCTTTTAGTTTACATTTATTATTCAATCTTCTTAATTTAAATTGTGTGCAAAGTTCTATGTATGTCAAATCACTAAATTTTGTAAGACAACATTGCAGAAATAACAGTAATCATCATTATTTCAAATTCCCTTTAAAGTTTTACTTGAATTTCAACAGCATCAAGTTCAGTTAATTGACATTGCACTTTAGGGATTTATTAGAATTCTAGTTATAACTTTGAAGAGAACTTCGTGAAAGTGCTATTTTTAGATCAAGCATTCAGCTAAATGAACGTGACGTAGTCTATATTTTGTCAATTTATAAATGTTTAAAATAAGTGCATTTTCAACAATATTGAAAACGTCATCGAACATAGCTCTATAAATAATGAATTCCCCCTAAGATCTAACTTTGTTGATGTTTTTCAAATTTAATTCCTTGTTCAATAAATAATTCAATATTTTATAAATATCACAAATTTATAATTGGTTCACTAGCAAAATCGTCACCTCGATTAAACTTTATACTAGGGTAAAAGACATTATAAAATTATTTAAGTATTAAAAATATAAATCATGAAAATATTCTAATTTCGTGTCTCTCATGGAAAACGAATTTAAAAAGAAACAAATTTTTTAAGATTAATTGCAGTCTGATAAGACGGATAAGTAGAAGACAGCGTATTATGTATTTCAAAAATTGTTTAACATAATACTTTTATAGATTCCATATCCATCACTCTTGCACTTATATTTTTAAACCTTTATTATTAATGTTTTCAGGTGGTATTAATTAATCTACACAAGTACGCAAAAAATATAAAATACATCCAATGTGTGCTTCTTTCCTTCGTGTTTTTGTGGCGACTCTATTTTGATAGCCACACAACAGCATGACAATGATCAGATGAAATAGACACAAAAATGATTTTTGACGTACGTCAACACAAAAACCGACTCGAAACCCGAAAGGAATAAAAGACTATAATGATGAACAAACTGGTGTGATTGTGAAACAATAAGGGCAAAATAAATTCTTAATAATACTATATGAAATAAAAATTACGCAAGTTTTTTCTAAAAATCATTGTCTTTCTTCTCGAAATGCAAATAACATGCGCTACCACTTTAAAATCAGGAGCAATACTCAAAGAAAATGGAAAGGAAAGGGATGAGTTAAAGAAAACATTCATAAGAAAATCAGAAGGCATCAGCCAGTGACAGACGAGTATTACAAAAACTGTAAACCACAGAACAGAAATGGAATTATGAAGCATATTAAAAAAATACAGTCATAAAATTAAAAGGAAAAAATATAAAAATATGTACCAAATAAATAAATAAATAAATAAGTAAATAAATAAAATAAATGTAAAAAATCATAATTAAAAAATATTCAGATATATAAATAATAAAGGTGATGACACAAAAAAAGTGCCAATGCAATATAAATTAAAAATCAAATGGAAATTAAAATAAAATGAAAGAAATGAACATTAGTCCACGTTTTAATGGAATTATGGCGAAGTACTGCAGTTATACTTCTACTGAAGTAGCACAAAATGTTTGGGCCAATGTTCACGAAAAGTTTGCTAATTGTTGTTTTACTTTACTAGACAATAAGAAATGTTTCTATACCATAGGGGAATGTGTTGTTCCTTTGACCACTTTGCACAATTTCAATTTTCTTAGCTTATCTATTGAAGCTAAATTCGATTTCTTTGTTTTATTATAATCACTACCATATGGTTTATCATACGTAATTTTTTCAAAGTTCTAGTTTTACTTTTACTATGTTTAATTTCATTTAAAAAAATAATAACACTGTGGTCAAAGGTACAACAGATAGTTGTACCTTTGACCATATGTTGTTGTACACTGTGAAAAAAAATCTGTAAAGTTACTAAAGTTTTTCTAGGAAACTGGGATTCCTAGAACTTTTTATGTAGCGGCAACAGCAAAAATTCGTGTAACAGACGCCGTTACAGGAATTTTTCTTGTTCCCGTTACATAAAAAGTTCTAGGAATCCAAGTTTCCTAGAAAAACGTTAGTAACTTTACAGATTTTTTTTTTCAGTGTACCTCTGACCAGGCAGTTAGACAACACAGCAATGAAGAAAAAAATCATTTTATTCAGTATCATTGTAAATAATTTTAAGTAAAATGTTTACAGGACAATGTAAAGCCTACTAAGAATTGTGTTAATGGTAGTATTTTAATAATTTTGTGTTTCTCGTTTGCTTATTCTATTTTAAATGATGAAAAGTCCACTCCAAATGACAAACAGTCTAACTGTCTTGGAAGTTTAGTCACATTGTCTTCTGTATCAATATTATAGGGCTTTTCATCTTCTAGTATAAACTTCTCTCTTAAAGTTTGTTTTTATTTTCAAATATTGGATCTGAAACAATGAATATTTAATATCACATATATCTGCGACAAAATATGAAATAGTTTTTTTTTCTTTACTTGCAATTTTAAGAAGAATAAAATTTCCTTTCACGAATTATTTCTGGTCAGCTAACACACGACATTCAACTGACCGATGAAAATCACTTTCTCCTGAAGAAATTACGGTGTCGCTATCAGATTTTCAACTGTCCTTAGGGAGGAATTTCTTTTTATGTACTATTTTAAGAAGAGGTTTGTTTGTTTGTTGGTTTTAAATTATCTTACTTTTTATCATTTTAGTTTATTATTTTACTTAGTTATTTTAATATTTTACGATATGGCAAGCATTCATTGTAATTTTGATTACATTATTACATACAAAATACTGTGTAAAAATTATAAACAAAGCAATGACCAGAAATGGTCCTTATCGCTTGAAGTTTTTTTTTTTTTTTTTGATCAACTTCCACCCTCTAAATACCCGATATACTGTTGGCCGAGAAAATCTTAAAGGGGTCGTCCTTTCATAGCTCTGGTACTATTTTGGTGCCAACGATCATCACACGTTAATATCACTTTATTCTTCTGTCTTATCCAATTTTACAGTAACTTCGTGCGAACTACGTCGTTCGAATCTAAGAGTTCATTACATAAGCAACTCTGAGTTTTTACGTCATTTTATGTCACTGGCGGACTGTTTTACTTTCAAAACGGGGTGGATCTAATTTATTGGACACTCAGTGTATTCGCTTCAGAGGTTTCTAACGATAAAAGATATATATAGAAATCATGTGTAACTCGGAAGAATGTATTGTATACTTTTATCTTTTGGTTATATTATATTTCGGAAAATTAAGACACATTTGTATTCTTATATAGTATAACTGAAAATTAAATTTTGCGTTACATTGGGAATATGTGTGCTCTGTCTCAAAACTTTAAATTCTACGATATGCGAAAGATTTCCATAACACATGATTTTATCTTAATGCATTCACTAAATTTAAATAAATGTCAAAGGAACTTTAACAATGCTAATTAAAATATGTAATAGAACTTTGAATTTAAGTTATCTAGTGCTAGAACGCACCAATTCCTGTAATTAAAAATTAAATAGTGTTTTTGAATTACAAGTCTAAGAAAAGAAATGATTTTATAGATGTATATATATATATAAATATACGTGGGATGTAACAGCGTTGTTTTAGCAAAAATAATTGGAAGATATGCAGAAAATTTATAATGCAATTTTATTATAAACAGTAACAAACATTTCTCATTATTTTTGAATTCTTATTATTTTGAAGTTATTTTTCGAATATTTATTTACTTTCACCAATGCTGATTTTAAACATAAGATTGACTTTTCGATATAATAGGTACTAGTTCGTCTTGTAAAAAATAATGCATAATCAAATCCACCATCATTAAAAAAAGCTTGAAGGCAAGTTATTTAAAAGAGTAAACTATCTTGTAGAAGAAAAATATTTTCCCTGAAAATACTTTTAATGATACATTTAATCCTATTAAAACAAAATGTATTGATAATCTATTTGAAGAAATTATTGAAAATAAATTCTTATATTATCGTTGGATTTTCTGCCGTATAAAAATATTTCATTGCGCAGGATTTTTTTTTTTTTTTAAGTTAATAACAAAAATTAGAAAATTGAATACAAACTGTTATATTTTAAAAGAATTTTATGAAAAGGGTGTTTTCAATTCGACTCTTAAATATACGGCTTTATATACATTTAGATATGTTTCAAATTTCAAACAAAATCTTTCTCCTTGATTAGAAATATATTTTTTATGGCAAGGGGTACATTCCTTAAGTGAAATGTTATGGTGTGTAAAAAGTGCCCAGTTTGAGTTTTTAGTTTCCATAAATACCCGTTACGTAGATATCAAGTTCTATTTTTTTATTTATAGTACCACGTTTTACAAAATTCAATTATCTGTATTTTGTTCTTTGTTTCAATAAAGATTCACTAGTCAAGCTCTAATATACTTATTTTATAAAAACTAATACAACCTGTTTGCAGTCTTTAAAGGTATAGTTATAAAATATTAATATTACCATAAATTATATTTAAAAAATAACTCCGGTTCTATCATGAATGTTCTTGGCTTATAAACATACGTCTGACTTTGATAACAACATCTCTTAATTATTCCGGTGTCTGATCTAAGGCAAATATGTTTTCTATCGGAAAATCTATTTGTTTTGGATCGTACTCCGAAATAATTAATAGACGTTGATATATATTAGAATATTAATAGACAAATCAGTAATTCTTAAACTGGACAACACTAGTCGACAAATTTTAGCTTTGTTTCTATATCTGGCTCGTAAATGGGTGCATCTAATTTTAGTGAGCTGAATTCCGTGGAATTATCAGATTCTCTCAATCATGTTACATTTATTAGATACAGGGCGGTTACGTAATGAGTCAGTGAAAATTGGACAGAATTTCAGTGTTGGAAAAATAAAACACAATACTAATCATTAATTTATTATTATTATTATTTAACACTAATAATGAACTGATACGAGCACGAAATCGTTACATAAACGCCTATAATGTTAATATTAACAATGCTGTTTTTCAAATTAGGATGATGTATTTCTTGGTGATAGTGGTGCATGCTTTGATAGTTATGTTTAAAGCAGAATTCATAAAAATAAATATTTTAACCTACATAGACATTCGCTGCCTAATTATTTGACTACAAATGTAAATTATATTTTACGTTTCACCACGTATTTTACCATGTATGTAAAAATTATATTCTAAAATTTTGTATAACCCTTAGGTGATGGAAAATTTATGATAGCAGATTCTGCTCATGCAGATTCTGATTCTACAGGCCAAAATACTTGAGAAATGTTTAATACAAATCGTATACAAAATGGCTGTTGACTAGTATAATTAGTTCCATTCCTAGGGAGCTTCTCTTCGTTTCCAACATTTGGAAATAATACAGTTACAATGATGTTTCAAAAGTTGTAAGTTTAATTATACAAAATAGAGCACAGCAAACGCATTATCAGTCACCAAATCCCTTTTTATGCTTAAATTATGAAACTGTAATAAAACATTTTAATTACACTTTGGTGCAAATTTTCAGGTTTTTTATGTCAGCTGTAAAAATTTTCAGATTTGTAGCATACGCATGTATTTCTCTACTTTTTCATTTGAGAGTTTTAACTTTAAATTTTATCAGAACAAGAATATTCATACGATATCAAAATTTATTTTGAAATAAAGATCATTATGCTTTTTAATTAAATATAAGTTATAACGAAGAGACATTTTAGTCCCCTTAAAAGAATCAATAGCCTATTTCGAGTGTCATAATCATAAACATATTAATATGAAATTAGTAAAATTGTATTAAAAATATGCTTTAATATTTATTCCTTTGGAATTTAGTATATTAATTAGCTGAGATAGTATATTTGCAAAATCAATGTATATGTGTAAACGTTTCTGATGGAACAAACCACTCAGTAGTAATCAGTGCTTTAAAATTTAAGAACAATAAATTTATTAAGAAAATACTTTCAGATATATGCAAAATAATTTTGAATTATTATGTGAAATCAATTACTTTTGAATAATACACATGCATTGTTAAATAACAACTAGCATGGCACAGGATTTTAAGAGTTCTTTATATAACAATATCAAGAATTTTATGCTTATATAACAGTCATATTTGAGGAAAAGAAATCACCACACAATTATTCTAATTAGTAAATAAATCACTCGAGTTGTCATTTTCCAACAGTGTGAAAAATTGTACAGACTAGGATTCGAACCAGGAATCTTTTCGTTGAATCTGCCAATGCTCTGCAAACTGAGCTATCCTAGACTTATCTAGTAGTCACACGGGCATAGCAAGCTTCAGCCAAAAGTTTCCTGATTAGTTTCGTGGACTGGACATTTTTTCTTCCAGTTGGATAGATAGAACTCGTGTGATTTATTTACCCATTATAATACTTGTGTTAAAATTTATCAAGTGTAATAACGTATCCAACATTCCTTGGAGTTACATTACCTGTGATTTATTCTGCTGAGCTGATTGAGACATCAGACCAGATGACATAACCAATGTTCTGTTCTAATTGTGTTTCCGCATGACATACCCAGCACACCTTTGTACAGCATACTTCAGTTGGCGAAGCATTGGTAACTACAGCCAAAAAGTCCATGATTCGAATCCTGGCTCGGATACTTTTTCAACCAGCTGGGAAATTAGAACTCGTGTGGTCACATTTTCATCCAGATAGGAAATTGCAACTCGTGTGATTTAGTCACCCATTATAATAAGATAAAGCTAGGAGAGTCATTTCAAAAGAATAATAATGAAAATTCTAAATATAAATTTTTTGCTAAACTATACATAAATAATTTTGACTTCATTTGTTTTTTATGCATTTCCATTGTTATTTTGTTGTTATGTTGTAATTGAATAGAACAGCAGTAATAAAACCAAGAAAACGTTTTGGCGCAATTTATACTTACAGGGTAGGAGAGATCGCGCGCATGGTTAGGAGAGATTGCGCACATGAATAGAAGAGATTGTTATTAATAATAACTGCAATTAAATTGCTAACAATAATAATTGCACTTAACTGACATTATTGTAAGGTTTTTGTGAGTAAATATTATTGTATTAGGAGAAAAATTTTCAAACAAATGTTTAAATAATAATAAAAAGAAAGAAATTTAACAATAGTTAAAAAAAAATAATTTAAGAAGAATATTAAAATATTAGAAAAAGCAAGCCCTGCTAAGATTACAAAATAACATTAATCTACTTGATACCATGTTTATCTTGAAAATTACTTCATTTTCATTTCGACAGTTTCAATATATTTTGTTGGTTATTCCAAGTTCTCATCGTTCACAATCGATGCACTTATTGTAGTAAATTGTGCAGCTTTCGTGCAATCACCAGCAACAAGCAATACATCGAATTCAGTCTCTCGAATTTGTCTCCTGGTACAGTACCAGATGTTCAATTCTCTGATCCTCATTGACCTTCGTTTTGTTTCCATCTGTTTTTTTATCCCACTTTTTCTGGAAGCATATTATTTTCAGCTTTTTTTTTGCGGGATCCTTCTTAAGTCTTTTTTCATGTATATTTTGTGGATCAGTAACATTAGTTGCACTCTGATTCCTTTTTGATTTCGATGAAATTAAATTACTTGGAATGGGTGAAAGAATTTCCAAAACATTGTAGGTACTATTAGAAAATTTATTTTAGTTAATAAAATTAATTTATTAGAAAATTAACTGTTCATATATTTAAAAAATATATAAATATTTAATTCATTTATTAAGAAATGCATTATTAATTTCATAACAAAAACAATTACATAAAATTAATTTAATAACAACTGTTTTATTAATGTATTAACAAATGTTTTATCTGCAAAAGTTTTTTTTAATTAATTTGTCGCCAAATTTAGTTTTAATAATTATGTGTTTTTTTTCAAAAGTTATTTCTAAATTGATTCATTCATATGTTTTACACATAATTTGCAATTTATGCAAATTTAAAATAAGCTGCGTAATCTCTCCTAGCACTGAAACTTATGGGGAAATGCGCCATCTCTCCTAAGTAACAGATGCGCAAACTCTCCTTTTTTGGTAGGAGAGATTGCGCGGCGTTTTATTTAAACATGGCCACTTCTAAAATGAATTTTTGGTGTTGGTATACTTAGTCTGGGTTAGTAGCTTATAAAAAGTCGTTTAAGCTCGAAATATTTTGTACTACGGACATTCTATAAAAATTCTGACGAATAGTTATGAAAATTGAATTTTGGAAGAAAAACAAAAACTAAATAGCAATGCTTTATCCAAAAAGCTAGTAATAATCAACGTGCACATTCATGTATACACTGCACTAATGCTGTTGTACAACTACCTGGAATCGCTGCGAGCGCACTCTACTCCTTTCCTTCGAATCTCTGTGTGCGCGATCTCTCCTACCGCACGATCTCTCCATGCTTTACCTTAACTGTGCTAAAATTTATCAAGAGTAATAACGTATATAAAATTTCTTGGAGTTTCATTGCATGGGATTTATCCTGTTGAGCAGATTCAGATATCAGACCAAAAGTCCTAATTAATACGGCTTCTGAGCGAATTGGGTGTCCGTCGGATTTGGCTTGGATCGCTCAGCTGACATAGCATTGGCAGTTTCAGACAAATAGTTTCCCGTTCGAAAGCTGGGCTTGATATTTTTTTATCCGGGTGAAAATCAAAACTTATACACCAAAGCTTGCCAATTTTGTAAATGTAAAAGCCATAAAGTATTTCTGAAACATAAAAAAGTACTTCAAAACACCGCACCAATTTGTAGCTTGTATTATACAAATAATTTCATACTTGGATAGATATAGATTTTAAATAATCTAATGTAAAAAAAGTAAAAGACACAAAGTATTTCTGAAAAAAAAAATTATAAACACCGGACCACTTGTAGCCAGTATTGTATTAATGTTATCATACCTGGATAGATATAGATTTTAAATAAATATAATACAGAAGAGTGACAAATAAACAACGTTAAATGCACCAAAAGTTTTTTAATTTAAAGCATACCGGTTTCGGTAGCATGTAGCATGCCTTCCTCAGTGCTAAGAATGGCGGAAATTTGCTCACATACATAGGACAGATGGGGTTTCAAATTAAAGATTTATTGACCTATAGTAAAACAGAGGATTGCAGGTAACAGCCAATAGGAAAATAGATGGGAAATGGAACCGAAATAGTGAGAATAATTAAGCGAAAGAAGTATTTATGTAATATTTCCAACAATCTGATAATGGAGGAATAGCGAATTCACAATTAAAAATATTATTTAAATTTTTATAAATATGAAATGCTTCAAGGAAGTTATGTTCATGTATAGAATTAAGTTTAGGGATTATTTTAACTGAATTGAAGTCAAAAGTATTATTCATCTCCCAGCAATGTTTTGCAATAGAGGATTTATTGATTTCTTCTTTTTTAATATAATGTTGGTGTTCCTTGATACGAAATTTTAAGCAGTATTTGGTTTGTCCAATATAGGAAAAGCCACACTGGTAATTAATACGGTAGATACGCCATGAATTGGATAATCCAATAAGGTCTTTGAGTTTGGAGAGGGTTAGTTTATTGGTAAAGGCAAAAATTATTTTGAAGTCACATTGTCTAAAAATGTTAGCAATGGGAAAGCCTGATTTAGGAAAGAAGGGTAACACAATGCTAATATTGGAATAGAGGTGTCAGTTAAGGTGAATGTGTCATCAATATAGCGAGTCCAGAAAGGGAAAAATAATAATGGCCAAAAATGGCCGCCTTTTACACATTCACCTTAATTGACACCTCTCTTCACAATATTGATAATTTTCTTAACATTATGAACTGTATTGATAGCAATATTCAATTCACTTATGAAACTGAAAATAATAGTTCTCTCCCCCTTTTGGATACCCTTGTCACTCGTACTGTAACCCGTTTCACTACATCCATCTATCGCAAAAGCTTCGCTGTTTCTTTACGACACCATGCTCGTTCTTGTCATCCCCCAAGCCAAAAAATATCCGCCTTTTGTACATTTATAAATCGTGCCATACATATTTGCTCTGATTCTCAGTCATTCAATAGTGAAATTCAATACATTAAAGCCATTGCGATTGACAGAGGTTACAACCCTTCTATAATTGATACTGCTCCTTTCAAACTTCAGCATCCTCGTTCCTCAAACTATCCTCAGCCTTCTACGCTTTCCAATATTAGCATTGTGTTACCCTTCTTTCCTAAATCAGGCTTTTCCATTGCTAAAAGTTTTAGAAAATATGACTTCAAAATAATTTTTGCCTTTACCAATAAACTAACCCTCTCCAAACTCAGAGACCACATTGAATTATCCAATTCATGGGGTATCTACCGTATTAATTGCCAGTGTTGCCTTTTCTATATTGGACAAACCAAACACTGCTTAAAATTTCGTATCAAAGAACATCAACAATATATTAAAAAACAAGAAATCAGTAAATCCTCTATTGCAAAGCATTGCTGGGAGATGAATAATACTTTTCACTTCAATTCGATTAAAATAATCTCTAAACATACTTGTATACATGAACTTAACTTCCTTGAAACATTTCATATTTATAAAAAATTAAATAACATTGTTTACTGTGAATTCGTTATTCCTCTATTATCAGATTGTTGGAAATATTACATAAATACTTCTTTCTCTTAATTTTTCTCACTATTTCGGTTCCATTTCCCATCTATTTTCCTATTTGCTGTTGCCTGCAATCCTCTGTTTTCCTATTGGTCAATAAACCTTTAACTTGAAACCCCATCTCTCCTATATATGTGAGCAAATTTCCGCCATCCTTAGCACTGATGAAGGTATGCTACATACTACCGATACCGGTATGCTTTAAATTTTAAAAATTTTGGTGCATTTAACGTTGTTTATTTGTCATGCTTTTATTATATCGCACCAAGATAATTATTGTTCATTAAATAAAATATTTCAACGAACTATTTATTATTTATTGAATTGCGTATCTGATACATTATTCCGAAAAATAGAGACTTTATGAATCAAAAATACTCTAAAAGGTTTTAAAAGAATTTCGAAGTTTTAGGTAAAATTAATTGTTTATCAAAGACATCGTTCAGCAGCAAAAATACGTATGTACTTCTTCCTTTTTAATAATCAATTTCGCAGCATATTTTGTGTAATAATGACTCATCCCGCCTGAAAGGAGAAGACATATTCACCGCCACCTTCGGCTATGGAAACATTGGATATTATAGTTGGTTACACAACAGATGTAAAGTATTAATATTTCTGCTATTTTCGTAAATTCCTGCTTCTTTACGAGTAAATACACTAAAGAGCAATCAGTAAATAAAATCTTTAGCTATGTAAAACATTGTTTTAAGCTGCTTTACACCATATATATCTTAAAGTATTAAAATATACAGCTTAATTCGTTAAAAATCCTTTAAATTCTAAAATAAAGATTTAATCGAAGTTTATTTTTATTTTTTACTGTTTAAAGTTTTCATATTCTTGAATTTTACAAAAAGTACTGCGTACTAGGTAATGGAAGATATAAGTAAAATGATTAAACAAGCGATCCTACAATTACAGGCGTTTATTATATTTCCTAATTTTAAAATGGCAGCAAAATAATTCAACTCGATGAAAACATAGTAAGGTTTATAAATAAATATATATTTAAATGGGATTAAATATTGATGTAATTCAAGGTAAGAATATTGTTACTATGGTACTGAGGTGAGTGAAAAGAATAATAATAACAATAATAAAAATACAAATATTCGTGAAGTTTTTGATATTGCTTTTATTATTAATAATACTTTTTTAATATTATTATTATTATTTGCATAATTATTATTATTAGTAGTAGTAGTAATAGTAGAAACAGTTATAGCAGTAATTACTATTGATATTTATTTTTGATATGTTCTATCTTAGCAATGATTTCTTATTTAAAGATATTTAAAATGGTCTTATACCCTTCAACGCCATCACAGGATGTCTTAAGAGGTTATAAATGTAATCAATCAATACCATTGAAAAGCCTAATTATAAACAACGTGTTTCTAAAATAACTTTTAAAATATTTCTACTAAATAACAAATAATTCCGTCCTAGATTACATTCTGCAGATACTTAAATCAAGTAACTTAAGA
This sequence comes from Maratus speciosus, assembly GCA_963932465.1. Taxonomy (NCBI): domain Eukaryota; kingdom Metazoa; phylum Arthropoda; class Arachnida; order Araneae; family Salticidae; genus Maratus; species Maratus speciosus. The sequence continues at coordinate 316,476,821 of OZ010800.1, forward strand.
GAATCATAATTAGATGCAGTAAGTACATAATATACATCAATAATGTAATCTTCATAAGACAAAATAGTACTTTCTAAAAATTGCATTTATAAAAAAAATATTAAAGTACCGGAATCATTGAAAGATTGGTGATTTTCACGTAAGCAGTTATGGTATGTGCTTTAATATTTATATATTAGGTAAACCACTGTAAATAATTTTTGAAAGATGTCCCTAATTTTATAAGAGTGAAAGGACCATCTATAAAAAGCATTGCTCCGGACGACAAAAGTCGCCATTTTAAATGTTTACGTCACTCGCAACTCATCAACGAGTTATCGAAGGAATATATATTTTAAAGAAAAAAAATAATAATTTTTTATGCAAACTAGACATTCATAATTTTTAATGCGATATTTTTGAGCTAGACTTATTACTATGACAATATTTTGATTAAAAATAATAAAGTGATTGATGAAATCTGAAATTACTCATATAGTATATGATATAAATGTGATAAAATCCAAATATAGTTATTAAATTTAAAATATAATGGTTATTTTGATATTTATATTTATTGAATTTTGCCAATCATAATTCTGCGCATATAATTTTGTGTTCTTTTTTTTTATTTTTTTTTCCGTTATTCTGCCTATATTTTAAAAAAAATCATTCTATTTTATTTGATTATGTAAACAAGGTTTGACATAAAATCATTAATAGTCACTGCTACGAACAACCATGCTATTTTTAAAATGTTGTTTGACAACAAATAAGGTTAATTTATTTCTTATTGAAAATACGTTTTTAAAACACAAACATAAAAAGAAAAAATATCTAAACACAGTTTTAAATAGAATAAGTTTATGTAAAAAAAAAAAAAAATTTCTAAATCAAAACATTTCTGAACGAACTGAACTCTAGGTTCTCGTAAAAAATATTTACAACATAACTATCGAGAATTATAAATAAATAACAACTTCTGATTAGCAACAATATTTCATTTTCTTATTACATTGATCCGTGAAAGTTTAAATACACTATCACCTTGAAATGACAACGTAACTTACTGCAAGACTACAAATTCAACTATTAATCAACAGTACTGCTTTTCAAGCTCAAAATATTCATTCAGTTATGTCCCCAAAGTTTTCGAAGAGATTTCAAACAAAAAGTCCTACATACGAGAATAGTTAGGAAGGCAGAGGCAACGTAATACAAATAGTGCGAATTCATTCATCGTTAAAAAAAAAATCAATTTTTTATACACGTTAATGTTTTTCACCAGTTACAAACAAGCCACTTATTGAGAATTATTTCTCGTATAGAAACTTAGGTACTTAATGAATTTCCTTTATTCTTTTCATCTCAAAAACTAAACTCTTTGATTTTTTTACACTTTTAAATTGTATTTATATTTTACTTCTGTATTTATATTTTACTTCAGTAAAGCTTTTTATCCCCCTTTCGAAAAAAAGCAATAAATGGCTGATGTTTCTTTCCTCATAAAATAAATGCCATTTTCTATTTTCATTTGAGTTTTTAAAATGGATTCAAGACAGTGTGTGAAAGAAAGTAAATAACTTTGATAAGTATTTAACTTCTTCAAGAACGATTGTTTTATGTTAAAAAAAAAATAACAATAACTTCCTTTTTTTTAGCTGCGATTTATTCATTTTATATTAATATGAATTCCAAAAGCAAAAAAAAAAAAAAAAAAAAAAAAAAAAAAATAGTTTCTTATAAAATAAAACAACTAACAGCAAATTTATTTCTTACATTTCTACAAATTATTAAAACTTAATATATTTAACATATCTGATATTATTTTTATCAAGTGTTAAAGATTTCTTCAAATATATCAATAACACTGACTGCGAAAAATTACTTCAAACTTTTGTTATAATTGACTGTACATAATAAAATTATCAGTGCCGCCAAGCCATAAAATTTTTACTTCTCTTGTTGAGGTATTTTACAGTGAATAAGTCATTATAAAATTTTCGTTCTTTTTATTAAGTAATTATAACTATTAAAAAAAAAGTAAACGTCAACATATTGGCAAAGAGAGTGAAGAGATCAAAACACTTTACAATAAAAAAAATGAGGATTTTTAAATCATTCAATTGTTTAAAGCCCTTAAATTTTGTTATTGATAATCATATTATTTTGAGAGACTAGTAATTTGAAATACATATTTATAAACCTAAATTACCAGTCGCTTAAAGCACAAATTTAAGGAAAAGTGTTCTTTCTGTCATCTGTGGTGTCATTTTTTGCGTAAAATCAATCAATGCAAATTTGTAGTATTTTTTAACTTCAGGTCTCAAGAGGATAAAGTTTGTACTTTACACTAAGAAAAGATAATTGTCACTTAGATTTCGCTGAGGGGCAATATGCGCAATATCTATATCAATATCTAAGTAAGACAATTTAAGCACGTATATGATTCTACAATAAATTAGTTATGCATTAAATTAACCAGCCGTAATTACCACATACTTCAAATTGTATTTTGAATTTCAGATTTGATTGGACTTGCTAACAGACATGTAATTATAAGAAGGAGGGTTATTTTTCTGAGTGAGTTAATATTTTTAATTGAACTTGTATGGAAATGAATGCGCATATCAAATTGTATTTGCGCATAATCACTTTATTACTATTAACTGGTTGTGTTTTAAAAAAATTATGTTTTTAAAAGGATTGATAAATAAAGTTAAGAAAAATAATTTTATGTTGATTACATTAGAAATCTACCTATTGAAATCACTTTGTTTATAAGGTCGATGTGCTTAATCGTAATACCCATAAATGGGGAAAATAGTTCTGCCTAACGTCCTAACGCAAAGATGGTATATAATTGTGACATAATTAAACATATGCATTTCAGAAACAAAACGCGTAAAATTTTACTGCATTTAAAGTGCTTATTTTAGCATTATAATGAGAAAAATAACAAAAAATTAGTATAAGTATTTATTTTTTTTATCATTGAATGTAAAATAACGCCACGTACGTTATAAGCATAGAAGACGAGGCTGACTAAAAAGACAAGCTGCGCTGCCGCACTGCGATATATAGTAAAGCGAGGAGAGTTCGCGCTGTAGGAGAGATTGCGCACAAAGAGATTCGACGGGAAGGAGTAGAGTGCGCGCGCAGCGACTCCCGGTAGTTGTACAGCAGCATTAGTGCAGTGTGTACATGAATGTTCATATTGATTTCTTCAAGCGTCTTCGATAAAGCAATGCTATTTTGTTTTGTTTCTCCAAAGTTAGTGCTTGAATTTTCATAGCTGTTCGTCAGAATTTTTATAGAACGTCAGTAATACAAAATATTTTGAACTTAAACGATTTCTTATAAACTACTAACCTGGACTAAGTATGCGAACACCAACAATTCATTATAGAAGTCGCCATATTTAAATAAATTAAATATGGCGCGCAATCTCTCCTACCAAAATAGGAGAGTTTGCGCATCTACTACTTAGGAGAGATGGCGCATTTCCCCATAAGTTTAAGTGCTAGGAGAAATTACGCAGCTTATTGATAAATTTGTATAAATTGAAAATTACGTGTAAAACATATGAATGAATCAATTTTGAAATAATTTCGAAAAAACACATAATTATCAAAACTAAATTTGGCAACAAATTAATTTGCAAAAAAATACTTTTTCAGATAAAAATTTTATTAATAAATTAATAATACAGTTGTTATTAAATTAATTTTTTGCAATTATTTTTGTTAATAAATTAATGATATATTTGTTAATAATTTAATTAAATATTTATATATATATATTTTAATTTATGAACAATTAATGTGCTAATAAATTAATTTTGTTAACTAAAATAAATTTTCTAATACAATGTTTTGGAAAAGCTTTCACCCAATCCAAGTAGTGTAATGCCATCGAAATCAAAATGAAACAGAGTGCAACTAATGTTACTGATCCACAAATTATACATGAAAAAAGACTCAAGAATGATGCCGCTACAAAGGGAAAAAAACAGCTGAAGATAAGGTGCTTCCACAAAAAGTGGGATAAAAAACTGAAGGAAAAAAAACGAAAGTCATTGAGGATGAGTGCACTGAATGTCTGGAACTGTACCAGGAGACAACTTCAACAACTGACTGGATTCAATGTATTGCTTGTTGCAGGTGATTGCACGAAAGATGCTCGATTTACAACAATAAGTGCACCGATTGTGGACGACGACAACTTCGGTTAGCAAAAAAAATACGATGAAACTGTGGAAATGGAAATGAAGTAATTTTCAAGTGAAACATGTTCAACAAAAACTAGATTAATATTATTTTGTAACCTTAGTAGGGCTCGCTTTTTCTGATATTTTAATCTATTTAAATTAAGATTTTTAACTGTTGTTAAAATTCTTTCTTTTATTTATTATTTAAACATTTGGTTGAAATATTCACTCCTAATACAATAATATTTACTCACAAACACCTTTCAACAATGTCGATTAATGTAATTATTATTGTTAACAATTTAATTATAGTTATTATTAGTAACAATCTCTTCTACCTATGTGCGCAATCTCTCCTACCCATGCGCGCATTCTCTCCTACCCTGTTAGGAGAGATTGCGCAAAATAGTTTTCTTGGTTTTATTACTGCTGTTCTATTAAATTACAGTATAACAACAAAATAACAATGGGAATGCATAAAAAACAAATGAAGTCAAAATTATTCGTGCATAGTTTAGCAAAATATTAATATTTAGATTTTTTGTTATTATTCTTTTGAAATGTGCGCAGACTCTCCTCGCCTTACCTTATGTGGATGACTTCAACTGTACTATTTCTAAAAAAAGAAATAGTAGAAGAGTCAGAAAAGCATGAATTCATATACACAAAAAAAAGCATGACATTGATCTAGCTGTCCGAAGAGAAACATAAGCAAAACGTAGTGCAGCAACCTTTCTTATTCGTCAGCCTCGCTTGAAGGTCTGTCTCATCTACAGGATCGCAACCCTCATAGCGTGCATGGTCACGGTGACGTCGTTGTGACGTCACTGTAAGTCACTGTGGTCACGTTACATCTGTGACCAAAATGCCACCACTCAGTGATTTCACACTGTGACTGAGATGTGAATTTCTAAGAAAACTTTAAAATATTACAAAAATTCTTCAAAACATGTTATTTACTGTAAAATTATATTTTTCTGGCAATTAAAAAAAATTGTGAAGTCGCTGTTATGTCACTGCATGTAAGGTACGTCACGTCACATGTATGTCAAAAAAACCACCATATTGTAAGACACAGTGTGGCAAAAATATGAACTTCAGAAATCTCTGAAAATGACGAGAAATATTTTAAACAGTATTTTCCAACAGTCCCGAGTTACAGAGGAATAAGGAAGGAAAATATATTAGTGGTTAGCAAATAGTAAATATTGTTACAAAAGAGATAACATAATAAATAAAATGCACGATACAAGCATTAATAAACTAAATCTTCGTGCTATATACTACAATTTCATATCTAAGTCAGTGAAAGTATACTTTTTTCATGATTTCAATTTTATCTAGCATTGCAATTTATTATAATAATCCTTCACTGATTGTTATTATTATAAAAGTGTTTCTGGGAAAAATGGTACGTATTCTGCAGAAAATGAATATGAAAAAAATGACAGATTGACAAAGATTTTTTTTAAATCCTAGAATAATTTTTTTTATTTATTAAGAAGGTATTTTGTATTTATTACATGTGAAACAAACTTTACTTTAAAAAACAAAGGGGGGGGGGGGGTGTCATTATTACCATTAAATTTATTTTTTAAAAATTTAACAATGTTTGTTCTAATAATCTCTAATTATTATTATTATTATTATTATTATTATTATTATTATTATTATTATGTACATTAAAATGTGATACATACCCCAAATGTGACTTATTCTCTTTAAATTGTATAGTTATCACATCACCAATATATACGTATGTTGTGTGTTTATAAAATAATCTAAACTATTTTAGAACTAAGTAGAACTTTTCTGAAATTTATATAGAAACGTTACACTTAAATTAAATTGAAATTATTCATAGAAAAATGCGGATATATTCATTTTATACCTATGTTTATTTTTACATTATTACATAAAAAATTATTATTACATAAAATTATTATTACATAAAAAAAATCCTTTAAGTCGCAAAAATTAGAAATTATGCATATTTGGAATAAGTAATTACCGAAATTATTGATGCCGTATTCGAACTCGGGTCCATTAGTTTTTACTGAGTCCGAGTAATATTGTTATTTTCATTGTATGAATTGTGTAATTTATATACTATATAAATTATGAAAAATTAAACATGCATAATTCTTTTCTCAATAAAGCATCAAGCAATTCATCCAAAGCAAATCATCCAAATCCATTAAAAATTAACTATTGCTTACTTTTTCTGAACTTTCTTATACAAACTTTTGATTTAACTTAAATGGTAATGTAACACAAAGCTGATTTATTTTAAATATGCAGTGTAATCAACTGCTTTAAAATGTATACGTACCCTGGAGCATTTATTATTGAGAATTTTTCAGTTTCTTCCAGACTTCTGCTAAGATACTTTTCTCCCTGTGATATCACATGTGTCTAATTTGTTGAATCGAAATAAATAAACAAATTTTAGCATAAGAGCAATAAACAGTCAGAAATGAGAATGTCGTAAGTAAAGGGAAAATGTGAAATATGGTAAGGAGAAGAAAATACATTTTATGTGTGTTTTTTTTCTGTAGATAATTTAAACATTTTCAATCGGAAATTTAAATTATGTGTATATTTTAAATGTTTATATCTCGAAATATCCGTAGTCGAGATAGTTGTGTATGCGGCCATATTTTCTTTAACGCATATTAAATAAGCTAATAATTATATTAAAAACCTTTAAAATTCTGTTAACAACATCTATTTTAGAAATTAAATAGATAATTAGGACTTCCCTGAGAGGGATTAGTCTGAGCGATATTGCCGAGAACATAGATTTAATAATAACTTTTTGCAAGTAAAGAAAATGAGATGCTATCTTTAATTGGCCATATACTGTTTAAAAATTCAAATGATGAAATATCCAGGTTAGTGAAGCTGAAAAAAAAATTATATCAAATTTAAAACAGCTCTTCCCTCTGTTAAGGGCCTTGGCAAGAGATAGAATAGCCTAGAGAAGGAGCACTTTCGCAAGCACTTTCAGACAACCTATTCGCTGTTTCATGCAGACATTTATTCAATATCATTTAAATAGCATGTTTTTTTTTTTGGGGGGGGGGGTGTAGTTTTATTAAATATTTAAAGTTTCTATACCTAATAATTTCAAGTTAATGGTAAATTAAAACGTTTCTGTTTATTTTACCTTAAATTTTTAGACTCAGCAGTAATACAGAAATAGAAAATTGTCGAATATTTTTTTGTTCTTGCACCGTTTTACATAGCCAAATTTTTAGAAATTGTTCTGTTGTAAGTATTTATGTCTTAAAAGTAACAGCCATGTCAATTTTCATGTTTATATTCCTAACAATTCCACGTACTTCGTTATTTAGATCATCTTTAGTACTTTGTCCTCTTTATTTAGTCTTCTAAATTTCGATTTTTTTAGAATTCGTACTAAAACTAACATTTACATCTTATAAATTACTACCATGCCAAATTTCAAGTTTCTAACTCCAATAGTATCACAGAAATTGCAGTTTAGCTCTTCTTTTTTATCGTACACCCTTTTAATTTCCAGGTTTTTAAAAAACTGATCAGCATTTACATTTTAAAACTAATAACCACGTGACATTTCAAAATTTATATCCCTAACAATTCCAAATAAATCGTGATTTAGAATCTTTCTAGAACGTCTAACGTTTATTTCTCACATTAAATTTTTCAACCTTTTAAAAAGAGTTCATAACGAGTGTTCACATCTTAAAAGTAGCCACCACACCAATTTTCAAATTTCTAGCACAGACAATATCACAGAAATAGCATTTTAGAATTTTTTTTTGTTCCTGCACCAATGGGAGTTGTTGTACCGACATAAAATACAGTCTTTTTAAGAGCAGAGATGGTCATCAACATTTTTTCTGGCACCGCTATATTTTTAATCGGCTAAGTAGTTTCAGAGATGACACCCCACAAATACCTAAACTTTACTGCTTCGCACAGATGTCATATACGCGCCCCATACTGGCGAGATTTTTTTCTGACGACAATGTCCTTTACGCACCGGGTACTTAACTGGCGACAAAGTGTGGTTATTTTGCTTGATGTGGTAACCCAGATGTTGTTGTTTATTTATTAATAAATTGTTTATTTACATTTATTTTTTTTTATTTTATAAATGGTTTGTTCTATATTTATTAATCAAACTTTTTATTATTTATTGTCATTCCCCTTTTTAAAAATATATATGTAACTGGTATTTAATAACGAGGTTTTCGCTAAATTGGCGTCGGAAAAAATGCGCCAGTATGGTGTGTGTATGAGATCTGTGCCCTTATCTAATACGTGTTAGCACATGCAATTTTTAAAATACATACATAAACCAGTATAATACTTCTTCAGTTTTATTTTCATAGTCATTTATATCATTTGGCAAAAAATCTTACATTCTTAAACTCGAATTGCGTCAATCTTTTTTAAAAGAGCAAAGTCCATATAACAGTGAAATTCCGTAATGGGTATTAAATACATGGTAATAAAGCATTTAGGTGAGCGCAGGTGATAAATCGTGATTAATTCAAATAGTACAGAACTATTTCGTAATCTGGATTTCAACCAATGTCGTATTTTAAAAAGCTTCGCTTAACTCCAATTAAATTTCATTGCTGTAACATTTTTTTTTTGGGGGGGGGGGATGCGAGATTGCATATATTTACATTTAAATTTTAACCTTTTATTTATATAACGGTTGCTTGTATGAATAATTAGCACCTTGATGATCGAGCTTCCCTCGAAACATATGTAAAAAAGTACTCGTGTGGTTGTTTGCTTAAAGCCATTATTACTTAGCTATTATAACTCCCATACAGTTATAACAATGTTGCTGTTAGCATTACTCTTGTTTGACGTCAACCTTGCCTATGTATCTGAATACGAATTATTGGCCATTTTTATTGCACGAAGCGTGGTTATAACATAATTGTTTAATTTTGCATAGCATGTACCAATTGCAATATTGATACTTTTAAGTTAGTCAAGCCCAGGTGATAAATTGCCCATATTTTTTCCATACCATACTCATCTTGCATTCATTTCATTTAAAATATAAATCTTTCATTCACTTGATTTAAAATACACATTTTTAACTAATTTTCATTGTATTTTAACAACATTATTTTGCCTTGGCGTTTTTTTTTTAAAGCTTTGTGCAGTTTTGGCTTCAGAAAGTGAGATTTGTTACAAAAAGCTAAAAACTTGACAATTTATTACAAACCCGTTGAATGTTTATGCTTATTTTTTACAAATAAATGTAAACCTTTTTGGCACAGATGTCATATACGCAATAAGTTGGCGCGATTTTTTTCAGACGCCAATTTGGCGAAAACCTCGTTTTCGAATACCAGTTACATATAAGTTTTTAAAAAGGTAATAACAATATTTAAAAAAAGTTTAATTAATAACTATAGAACAAAACAATTTATATAATTTAAAAAAAGAAAACAAAAGTAAATAAACAATTTATTAATAAATAAACAACTACATCTAGGTTACCATATCAAGCAAAATTATGTCACTTTGGCGCCAGTTAAATACGCCGGTGCGTATATGACATTGGCGTCAGAAAGAAATCGCGCCAAAGTGGCGCGTATATGACATCTGTGCGTAAATGTCTTGTTAAGACTAAATAAATTATTTAAATCTTTAAAAAATTGCTTTGGTACATGAAAGAATGAGTAGGTTGCCAGAAAATATGGATGAAAAGTTTACTTCTCTCGCCAAACTCATTTTCTTTACCTATAAGACGCCTATTCTGGAAAAGCACAAATTTAGGTACTTGTTAGCTATCCCGTCAAACAAATTACTGTCGCCAAATTGTAAGATTAAATGTCAATAATGGTTGATCATAAATGTCACATTCACTTGACCACACGTGTTTACGTTATCAAGTGATTTTTATTTGGACATTTTATTTGTATTTTTATTAATGTTATACTAATTTATTTGTTCTTTCGTTATTTAAAATAAAAATTATGTCAATTTGTATAATTTGGCGGGTGGTTTGACGACTTATATAATTTGGCGAAATTGGTCGACGGGATAACTAACAAGTACCCAAATTTCACTTGAAATACTAAAAAGAAAAAAAAAATAAGAATAAATGATGCCACAAATCAAAATTGTTTAATTAAACATCATATAACTGTTTAAAATTTTCACACGCAAAATATAAAAGTTGCTTTTGGCGATTAAAAAATGATATTGGGTAGGATTATCGTGAAATCTGAAATCCTAAGATATTATGGCCTTTTTTCTTTGAAATAGAAAAAAAAAAAATCCAGATTTCTTTTCCTGTTTGATTAAATTTCAATATGTTTTATTGCACTTTAATATTAGTGCGTGCATATTTTCTTTACTCCATGTGCTGTAATTCGGTTTTCTACGAAATCATCCAACCGGTGAAAATGACATACACTAAATTTCCGTGACGTATGTAGATAAATTGTGCTTTTTTATCAGTTTTTTTAATATAATTTTTAAACGAATTGGAACTTATTTTTCATAGTAGGTGCATTCAGTAGGTTACCCTGATAGGTACCTTCTGGTACAATCAGAACCGAAATCCGACAAATAATTTTTGAGTTATGCTTGACGAAAGGTTTTAATATCCATCGTAGCTGTTTTTTTGCCCGAAAGTAATATTGCGCTGTGTATTAGCCTTTGCTTCGCTCAGACAACTAAAATTTAAATATATGGAAATGTTGTATCGTCAAAAGATCTGTTCTTACTCATTATTACTGAGAATTTTGGAATTAAATGAAACAAAGAAACAAAATACTTGTAATTTATCTAGAGCTATATGCATCAATCTACAAGGCAATTATGGTGTCCTAGGTACAACACTAGATGATTCCACACAAAATGTGACCCATAAAAAATAACGTGGAAAGGTGAGATGTTTAATATAGTATTTAATAATACAGAAAACAATTAAATTTGTATGTTGTAGATTAAAGAAAACATTATCTCTTTTTAAAAACTAATAAGAGAATTTAGAAACAAAACATTAATTTTGAGCTTGCAAAACAATTTTCCTGATTCCATTTCTGACAAATTTCTTATCTCTTGGATTAGAAAAGGCTACAGTTGCGATTGGTGTTGTCACTCATACAAATGAATAATAAAATTAGGATCGAAATGTTATTTATATTTAGGGTCGTGAATCCATCTATAAAGGTTTCTCCGATTTCTGTGAAAATTTTTTGTTTCCTTTTTAATAAATTTTTATCGTGGAATTTTTGCATCTAGTTTAGGTATAAATGTAACATAATTCATGGCGTAAAAAATCCTGACCTATTCTGAATTTATATTTCAGTCAATTGTGTGAATTTTCAGTCATTCCTCAAATTGCGCAGTTCATTACTTAAATGTAATTTTTCAGTTAAATGTATTGCCTCCTCTGACAACAGCAGTTTTTAAATTTTTACATCGAAATAAATTACCATAGAGATAAGCCTTCGTCATCATTTACAGGACTTAGTCAATTCTTAAGTAACAAAATTTTCAGAAATTCCTACCAATGATAAATCTGCATCAGAAACCAAACAGGAAAGGTCTTATTATGCTGAGTGTTTCTGAACTCAATAATTATCACACATAGAGAAAACAAAATTTTTCCAGAAAATTTTTACCGTCTACAACAACTGAGAAAATAAATATAAATATTAAAATCAGAATTTTACATAAGATGAATCAGTTTTCTTTTAGGAAAGCAACCAATAATTTGGACATTATTAAAATAAACTATGGCACAATGTGTACATATATTTTACAATTATTCTGTAGTAATTATTTTTACTCGGAAAAAATATATGACACTTCTCACGATTCAATTTAAATATAACTCGGCATTTTTGTACACAATTATTTAAATTTAAACAAAAGTTCAGATCATGCCAAATAGGCCAAATTCAGAAATTAAAACAAAAATTTTATTATTAAAACTTAAATTGATATGGTTACAAGTGGTATTTATATGTTTTACATATTTAAAAAAGAAATACGCATATTTATACGTTAAAACAGACATTTGGATGATACAAATACAATCTGTATATTTGTCTAACATAGTGTGTAAATTACCAAATGTACCACAAAAGCGTAAATTTCAAAATACACATTGTCCCGAATATTTTGATAAAACATTTAAAACCTCTCTAAATGTGAAAAAAGTTAACTGATAACTCTGATATACGCAATTTCATATATAAATTTCACACGAGTACGTATAATTCTGTGTAATATGATTAGACATATTTCATTTTAGCATTCCGTACTAACACACATTTTTGCGTAATATGAAAAATGCATACATTGGGAAAAAAAATGCAGAATTTTACATGCCAATTTCAAATGCAGTATTATTTCCGCACTGTAAACAAACAAAATAAAGTCCTTAAATTTCTGAAAATTGTACGTTTTTCCTAAAAATTATTCGTTTTTATTAATTTATTACTTATTTAATTTAATCTATTTAATTCAATCTACAATAGCTCCACCCGTGGCAGAGAGCTTCTGTTCTCGAAGCTGGTAGACGGGAGGTGCTGGGTTCGAACCCATTCACGCCTGACGGACTTATTGTTCGGAGTTCTTCTTCGAACCTTAGATTTCCTTGCGTAAAAACGGGTTAGGTTCCCATAGAAAGACCCCCATGGTGTAATTCCACCTACGGCCTATATATCTTGCGCATATAATGGACCTTCATAAAACAACACCAACACCAATCTAAAGTAAAGAAGTCAGACTTAGATGCAACGGATACGGACTAGGAAAATGGAATTTTCCTGTGGACAGCCATGGTCATTGGACAATGATAGCTCAAAATCCTTCTTTTTTATATTATTTAATGATACTCTGGAAAAGTGTCGTAAAACATAGAAGGTAACTAGTGTAGAGACATTTTTTATCAAAATAAGTATAATTATAAAATATTTACGTTTTTTAATATTTCACTTTTTTATATCACCTTTTATAAAAATTCCTATTTTAGCTTTTTATGTATTACATGCATAAGCAAACGTATTAAGACTAATGTTTTTTTTTGCAAGTTTTACACATACTTTAACACTTTTAGATGCTGTCTTTTAACATTTAACCTTTTACCTATTTAATTATGAACACATTACTGTATGTAAATTAGGATAAATCCAATTTCAGATAAATTCATACGTCTTTCTACATTTTCACGCTGGTCTTTTAAAGTGAAGTATATTTTAAAGGGATAAAAAAGAATGCATTATAATTCATAATTTAAACATACATAAATACAGGTGCATTTTAAGACAAGCGTGTGATTAAAAAAAAAAATTCCCATTTACACGTGTAAAAGTGGATAACTTACACGATTATTTTCTATGTGTACTGATGTGTTGCTTAGCATAAAAATGAATTTCAATGTAATTTTTTAAAGTTTGATTAGTCTGATCTGGTTCACGTATGCGGCGATGCTATTAAAATGAGTAGATTATTCATTAAATTATGAAGGAAAATCTCATTTTTACTTGGAATAAGACACCTTGTATTAATGACTGAATAAGTGGATTGCGACACAGATTTCCTGTACAGAAAAAGTTTTACTTTATCACCCTATATAAATTGTCAACAACTAAACATAGAGGTATCCATCTCCCAATATTGTAATGGACAACTTTGAAAAACAACTTAGGAACCATGTATTTCATTTCGAAATTTATATAAATAACATAAAAATAAATAAAATTGAAAATTTCCGTATTTTAAAGTTGTTTTATTCTCAAACAATTAAATTTCTGCACATAATCAGTAATTACTTGAATTAATGTAAATTATTTAATCTATTCTAGCTTTTGACATCGAATTCTTTTCTTTTTCATCTGTGTCAAAATTTCTGAATCGACATAATTCATCAAAACTTTCGTTAAAAAACATACCAAAATAGGTAAGTTGATCATTAAAAAATAATCTGAAAAGGAATTACAGTAAAAAGATTCATTTAGCTAGCAAAGTTTATTTACATTTTTCATTCAACGTTATGTAAATAAAAAAACACATATTTCCACATATTAAAAAAATTATTTAGTAGTATCAGATATTCTAAAATTTACATAAATTTTAAAACGAGGAAAAAAACCATATAGAATGTTTGATTTTTTAGAATATTTGCAAAGTGTTTCAAATAAAATCCTCCTTCTAAAACACATATTTTGTTTCGTAACTTTAAGAAATAACATATAACCTATTTCATAACAATTTAATAAACTTTAGTTTATTTTACAATGTGTTCCATAACCTCCATCGACATATTTTCTCTTTCAAAAGCACCGTAATTACGACTTTTAAAAATATCTAAAATAATATAAGAAATAAATTATTATACTAATATACTAAGTAACAATTTCGTTCAAATTTTATCTTCGTCATAGAAAGAAAATACTAAAAAATATGTAAGCTTATTATATCTCAAATATACATAGGCATATGAAGGTAAAGTTGTATCGAAGTTTGCATGTTCATTATATAGATTGCTCTAATCGAGAAAAAAGTGTAATTAGCTTAGTTTTTTAGATGGCAATTTGAACTGTCAACCACCAGAAAATCCCTTTAATCGTCGCCTGCTATTGCAAGCTTTTCCTTATTCCCATGTGGGAATTAAAATGTGATTATGTGAAAGTAAAAAGAGAAGCGTTTCTTCAAAATTGGGTATTTAAAGGGATTTAGTTATAAAGTTTTCATCATTAAAACTCTTCTGAACATAAAGAGACTATAAATTTAAAAAAAAAAAAAAAGTATATTTAAGGTCGTTTTTCAGAACAGCAAAGTACACTTTAATTTAATTTGTTCTTAGTTTGTGCATTAAAAAAAATACTTCGAATATATGTGTAAAGTTTCATAAAAGATGCGTATTATTATTATTATTTTAGTTTTAAAATGTAAAAAAAATATTATCGATAACCATATTTTATAAAGGATATATTTTTAAGTTATTTGGAAAAAAAGATTGCGTATCAGTATAATACATAGGGACGTTCGCAAACACTCAGTTTAAGTAGATGTATTAAAAATGTTTGAAACATTATTTAAATCTTAGTTTTGATCATTTTAATTCGATCTCTGAAGTATTACTATTAAAAATATTACATAAAATTATTTTCTCATTTGAATGTATGTAAAGTAACATGATATAAAAACTGTTTCCCTCTGTTTGATATTAATTTAGAGTAAAAAAACAGCACATTTTATTAACAAACATGCTTTCAATCGTATGTCATTTTTCTGAAATTGTTTCATTAGCCATTCGCTAGTAATAGTTTTCACTTATTATTGTAATGCTAAATCTTATAAGTAAGAATATAATTTTTCATAGAAAGATGTTCACTTTTACCTTTCGATTAAGTAGGATAAACCGGTACAAATGTAGTCTGAGGGTAATTGAGAGTAATTATATTTATGTTTTTAATAACGATACTCTGATCTTTCAATACAAATAAAACGGGAACGAAAATTATCCGTTAAGCATAGATTATGAAACACTTACCAATACTTCCCGAATACTTCCAGAATAGACATTTTATAAAACGCATAACGGCATAACCCATTTGAAAAACGGATTTCAGAAATTGCCACCCATACCCAAATATGTACTCCAATTATTTTGCGCAGTCTTGTATTTTATCGACAGTTTGGCATATATTCTACATAGTGTGCGAAAATTTAGTTTCGTATGAAAACGCATACTAGGTTGAAAATTAACCTTCAGCAATTTATTCTAATACTAAAACATACCTAAAATTACTGAAATCACATTTCCAGAAATTTTCATCCATTGAAGCCTATGTATTCTTATTAATTCTTTGCATGGCCCTGTATATCATTTTTTTAATTCTAGGAACATTACATAAATGAACTGATACAAGAGTAGAAATTCATATTATAAATGCATAATTGAATTAAAAACCACCTTTAGCATTTTACGCTCATACTCAAAAGAATTCATAATCCTTAAGAATTCTTTTGTTAAACACTTTATATCATCTATAGAATTTATCCACTCTATGTAGTATGCAAAAATGTAGTTAAACTTAAAGACACATAACGTAAAGGAAAATGCACTTCAATATAGTTAATATTCAGCACTTAGAATACAGTACTGTATCCGAAATCTTCTGTGTGTCTCTGCTTATCTTATGCGTTTCATATCCTACAGAATATATTTTGCAGTAAACTTCTGAAACGTATGTCAGTTTCATTATATTTGAAACAGTTTAACATAATTGAAATACGCTGCAAACTGTTTTCTTTCTCATATACCGTTTTGTAACGGAATTCTTTTGTGTGGACCTGAAATTTAATTCTTTGTATCCCATGTTCTAAATAATAGCTATTCTATTGCACTTCCTAAATGCATATCAATTTCATTATGCTTGAAATTTTTTAACATAATTAAAATGCACTTGAAACTTTTTTTTTAATTAGCTGTAATATAACGGAATAGTGTAGGCTGTCGCTGTAAATGAAGTACAGTCAAGTCCCGATAGTCCGAGTTGTTCGGGACCGACACCAACTGGCATTACTGAAATCTCGGGTTATGTGGACTACATACGAGGGTTTATCAATAAGGTTTTGCCCTAAGATAGAAATAATTGAGTGAAATTTATGAAATTGCTATATTTTATGAGTCATTTTCTATATAGTCAATTGCACAGTAACACAACTGGTACCTAGTGCAACCGGTATTTCAAAGAGATGGGGGAGGATGTATTCCAGGAGGCGCAATAGTAGTCTCAAAGGGTGGCACTTTTCTAACTTTTACCGACCCCAACATGTGACATATTCTTGGAAAGTCCAGTGACCATTTATTCATGCTATGCACCTCCCGAGCACCTCCCCCAAATTTGCCCTCCGGGAGCACTTTTCTAAATTTTGAGGACACCATTCATGCCCCACGGAGGGGAAATTTGGGGGGGGGAGGGGCTTGGAAGGTGCATAGAAGGAATAAGTGGTCACAGGCCTTTCCAGCAATATGTCGCATATTGGGGTCGGTAAAGGTTAGAAAAATGCCCCTCTTTGGGTCTACTATCGCGCCTCCTGGTGTACATCCTCTCCCCTCTCTTTGAAATACCGGTTGAGGAAATGTGTTACTATGCACGGCGAATATATAGAAAAGGACTAATACAATGTAGCAATTTCATAAATTTCACTCAATTATTTCTATGTGAGTGCAAAAACATATTGATACACCCTCGTAATAAAATCGGAGAAATAAAATTCAGTTTTATGCTTACAGGTATAACAAAAAAATAGAGAGATCTCATTGCGAAAATATAATGAGCAGATAGATTTATTAATAGAAAAATGTATTTTAAGTAACATCACTTCATGTTTAAAAAAATAAATCTAAAGTTCTTTGTTTTTGAGAAGGTAGTCTCTTTCTTGCTGCCTTGTCTCGCAAGCTTTTAAAAAATAAAGCGTCATGTGGTAAAGCATCTGGTGTCTGCTCAATATAGTGAAGGGCAACTTCTAACGCTGCGTGCCTTCTGCATGCGAAATTATCTTCTCACTTTCATCGTTTAAATTTCCAGTTTCATCGATTTCTTCTTCTTCGGTAATCGTGCGAATTATTGCGTCGTTGGTAATTTTCTCGTACTCATCACCGTAAATAAATTCTTCGAGACAATTATTTGTTAAGGTTACATGGGGAAACTAGCCCATGATTTTACAATGTGACTCTGGAGATTCGGGTAATTCAGCTTCAAATGGTTAATATTCATTTGAATTCAAGTCTGAACTTTTGTAAATGAATTCAGTTAGGTTCCCTTTATCAGGCACAAATTTTCAAAATCACATTTTAATATCTAAAAATAATATATATATATATATATATATATATATTGACGATATTGTTAAACAGTTATTAATTAATTTAATAGTGCATTTTAAATAATGTAATTACTATCTATTTCTTTTATTTTATATTATATTAAATGTATTTAACATGGTATTTCAAAATTTCTTTCAAAATGTATTAACTGCATCCTTTGGTATCAATTACTGTGATTTCTTAACTGTTTTATTCACCTTAATCTTTATGATATTCTGGTAGCCATGTGCGCGTGGATATTTGTAAAATACTGAAATATTAATCGGTATGGTGTTTATTAATTTTATTTTATATCCTATAAATAATTAAATAGGTTTTATTGATTCTTCCTTTTCATATTATTTGTTTCTATTCTGTTTTCATTTTTAATCAATTCACTTGATTTTAATGGTTGTTTGGGCACAGGGGAAAATAAGTTTTAGCTTTAGCTTATTTTTCTCACAGAAAACAGCCATTTTGCTTATATCATTGAATTATGTACCCTTGACAACGTAATTCAATATATAAGCTTTTCCATTATTTGTCGGTGTCCACTTTTTTCTTTTTCTTCCATAATAATTCTTATAATAAATTAATTGAATATATATATATTTTTTTATACTTACAGCTTTAATTCATAATATTACGGTTTTTGATGGTGGTAGGTTATGTTTAATTAATGGTTATATATATATATATATATATATATATATTTCATCTTTCTTTCCTCATGGGTCCAGTTGCCCCTTAAAAATGGGGCAAGTGGACCAGGAAGGTCTATGTTCCACACGCGTCTTTTTTTTTTTTTTTTTTTTTTTTTTTAAATTGGGTATCAGGTTCTGTTTGAAAAAATGTAAACAACTAAAACAAATTTAAACCAGGCAAATCATGTACATTATATATCAATTAAAGGTCGTTGTAAGGGAAACCTTTACTATCAATGTGTTTAAAAAAAACACTAAAAGTGAAAATGTTAGATTTATTTTTACAATAAACATAAAAATCAAGAAAGTACTTATGTACTTTAGTATAGACAATAAGTATAAAAATTACATGCGTATTTTAAGCAAAAAATTAACAAGATAAAGCTATGAACAAACGGCTACGTAAGTACTTTAGTATCTCATTCTCTTTTCTATTTACCGTAATGGAGATTCTGGCAATTCAGCTTCAAAAGGTTAATATTCATTTGAATTCATGCCTGAACTTTTGTAAATATACTCAGTTAGGTTTCCTCTATCAGACAGAAATGTTCAAAATCACATTTTAATATCTATCTATCTATGTATCTATCTATGTATATATATATATTTCATCTTTCTTTCCTCATGGGTCCAGTTGCCCCATAAAAATGGGGCAAGTGGACCAGGAACCACACGCATTTTTTTTTTTAAATATTGGGTATCAGGTTCTGTATGAAAAAATATAAACAACTAAAATAAATTTAAACCAGGCAGATCATGTATATTATATATCAACTAAAGGGTGCTGTAAGGGAAACCTTTACTGTCAATGTGTCTAAAAAAAGCACGAAAAGAGAAAATATTAGATTTATTTTTACAAAAAGTATAAAAATCAAGAAAGTACTTGTGTACTTTAGTATAAACAAGATGTATAAAAATTACATGAGTGTTTTAAGGAAAAAAGTAACAAGATAAATCTCTGAACAAACTGCTAAGTAAATACTATATCTCATTCTCTTTTTTATTTACCACAATGGAAGTTCGATATGTCCAATAAACCTGTGGAGAATGTAACCATATTTTTATATCGAACAGAACTATTTTTTATTCTAGATTAATATTAACACAATTATTCTAATTGGTAAACAAATCATATTAGATGTAAATTTCCAACTGGGCGAAAAATGTCCGGACCAGGATTCGAACCCAGGACCCTGGCTGAAGCCGCCAGTGCTCTGCCATCTGAGCTATCCCGGACGATTCTTGTCGAACTTTTTCACCCAGCTAACCTTGATGATTACAGTATCTGGTCTGAAACCTGGTTCAGCTCAACAGAATAAATCTCAGGTAATGGAACTCCAGAAATCGCTGGATACGAAATTACACTAGATTAATATTAACACAATTATTCTAATTGGTGCACAAATCATATTAGATGTAAATTTCCAACTGGGCGAAAAATGTTCGGACCAGGATGTCCAGCCAGGAGGTCCCGGGTTCGAATCCTGGTCCGGACATTTTTCGCCCAGTTGGAAATTTACTTCTACTATTTTTTATTCGTTTCGATAATTTTAGAATAATCTCACTTTGCCGTATTCACGCTGTTACGAAGCTTTCTTGAACAGGTGGTTCCTTTTTGATGAATGGCTGTAAATTAGATATGAATTATTTGAATACAAATAACAGGAAGTTATTGAATCAAGAGGTATCACTGTTAGCATATTTTGAAGAATTTTATAATGTACCGGGATCCTTTCTAATACAGCCGAGATTATTCGGGCAACGCCGACGCTGGAGAAGAGAGCAAAGAATTACATTTTTTATGTTGACTGTAACCACGGTCAAGCAAGGAGTCATCAAAATTACATTTTCTCCAAATGATCCAGTGTTGGCAGAACAACATATACATATTACTCCAATTACGTATGCTATATGGCGATAATAAAGTGAGTAAAGAAATGCGGTCAGAGTTCGTTAATTGTAACTGAATGGGGGGCGTCAAAAGAGTAATATGAATTATTTACCGCCAATAAGATAAGCTGGAATTATGGTGCAGAAACCGCAAAAGAACATTCTGTAGGGAGTTGCCAAAAATCTCCTGGGACTGAAACGCCAGCAAGCGAACGTTAATAAAATAAAACAAATTAAAGACAATGTACCAATTATGAAATGATTAATATATTGCATCTGTGTTAACGATCTATTAGATGTAGAAGTAAAGTGTCTGACTAATTCCTGCATAGCATCAAAAATAAGGGATTAACATGAAATCTGAAAAAGGCGTTTCTAGGCGGAAAAGGATATTATTTCATTTCTTTTAAATGCCGTGCGCTGCGGATAAAAGATAAAAGAGAATGAGAAATGACTGTTTAAATTTAAAGGGGGGAAAGGGGAAATATTAACATTAATTTAAACACATTGCTTCATATAATTTCAAGCAAGAGCAATTTGCACAGTTGCTCCAAGAGTTGATTATACGCCAACTTATAAAATTATTTTGAGACATGAATAGCATATAAAAACAAAATATTACATAATATAGTAAATATTAAAAAAAAAATGTACATTTTCAGCACTATTTGTGACACCTCAAATTTTAAAAATGGTATAAATTGTAAAAGAAATGGAAGGTGGGGTCAAATTACTTGTTGAAAGTTGAATGTTTTCATTGTTTTATGTTTTAAACAAACACTGAATGTGTATTACTGAGAATCTAATTTAAATAGAGTGAACTTTAGAAGTATATTGTACTCCTATGCGGTGTAAACAAGAGTTAGGAAAAAGTATCCTATAAAAAAATAAAATAAATAATTGTACATTAAATATAAGGAAATTGAATATGAATTGTGCAACAGGTGACAAAAGGAAAAAGAGGACGTGAGTGTGTGTGAATGCAGTCATAAATAACACCGTTTGGTGTTACGAGTGGTATATACCAGTAGACAACCACATATGTCCATAAATAAAACAAAAAAAAAAAATGCACACCTGTGTATCGAGTGATTGGAAATCGTGAATAAGAAAACTACCTTATCACGTGAATTACCTTGAATAGACAAGGAAGGAACTGAATGAAAAAAAATAAATTCAAAAATGTTAAGTGGAATCCTGAAAAGTTGCCATTAAAAAAAGGAAACTGTTTTTTTTAATTACAGATTAAATTGAAATAACCCGTAATAAAAAGGTCAACAGATTTAAATCATATCCCATATTAATGTGAAAGAAGTTTATATTTCTTTCTTTTTTTTTACGAAAAAGGAAGCATGATATAAAATGCAAAATTAAATTACATATGTGTAATTACCATATAATAAATAGAATGCTGCATATCTAAATGAACAATCCCATACGCAGTACCTATGATTAACTATTTTAAGTAACCTTTGTAAAAACTTTTGTAAAGGGTACTTGTATGTAAAATTGTACAAAAAAAAAAAAAAAAAAAAAAAAAAAAAAAAAAAAAAAAAAAAAACTGAAAGAATATTCACTAATGCTCAACTAGAAAAAATTTTAAGTTTAACACCATTGTAAATTAAACACCAGTAAAAGACCAAACTGATGCAACAAGCGGTTTTTTTTTCTTTTTCTTAAAAAAAAAAAAAAGAAAAGTGTCTGTGACATAATAAAATGAAACGGTGACTATGTAAAAAATAGTATATGTGTAAATAAACGTTAAAAAGGTTTAAATAATCTTGCTTCATTGTGAAAAACATTTTTATAGCACAAAAAAAAAATAATAATAAACGTGTGCGAGTATTTCCAATGAACCGAAGAATTGTATCACAGTGACCTCAAGTGTAAAATTATGACAATGAATTAAAGAAGTGTATCAATGAAGCAAAATGTCTATTTTTTTGATGAACACAGTCGTAAAAAAAAATAATGACAATTAGCCCCTCGTGTATACAAAGAATTGACAAAGCAATGAACGAGTGTAAGTTTTTTTCTATGAACAAAAATAAACAATGAACTTCTGTGTGTGTTTTCTATGAACGAAATTCTTCATGTACACTTAGCACTAAACACCAAAATATAACTGTAGAAAAAGAAGAGAAAAAAAATGTACCGTTGGAAAAAAAAAGTCAGCAAAGGGCTAAATTTAATTTTAATTATAATTTCATAAGTTATTGCTGTATTAGCTGGAAGAAAAACTAGTATGTGCTTAAAATGCAATAGTGTAAAATTGACAGGATTCATAACTTTAAATTAAACAAACAAAAACAATCTGGGAGTGATGCTCAAAAGGTTAACTGCCTCATGCAAAATATAGACAAAGAAGTGTTGTTTACCAACAAAAATGTCATTAAAATCATGACACATGAGTGTAAAAAAACCAGTGAGATATTAAACTCAGTAATGAAAATTTACTCAAAAAAATGAGAAAAATGCCTAGGTTTTAGTTTTGATAGATTTTCATGGTTAGACTTTCTGAGATAAAGTGTACCTAACAAATCATATAACTTTCAGTAATTTTCATAAAATAAAGTTTAAAGAATATCATGTCACCTAGGCTGAGTGTTGGCAGAACAACATATACCTTTTTCGTCAATAACTTATACTATATGGCGAGATTAAACTGAGTGAAGACATGCGGTCAGAGTTTGTTAATTGTAACTGAATAGCGGACGCCAAAAGAGTAATGTGAATTACAGTTGGACCTCTATTTAACGAACCTCTATTTTGCGAATTTCTGTATTTTGCGAACTTTTCCTTGGAACAGAGAACATTTTGCGAATTTCTTCGTAAAATAACCTCCAAATAGCGAAGTGCATTCTCTATTTAACGAACATTTTCTTGTGATCTAATTTTTTTTTTCTCCCCATTTCTCAAAATATTTCTGGACATTTCAAACTTATTCTTCCTTTAAACACATTTTATGATGTTCAATGACCTTGAACTGGTTTTACAAGGCGTTTTCTTTGTCGGCAGTGAGAATTCGGAAAGTACGGAGGACGAAGACGATAATTCCTTAGAGCAAACAAATGTGGATACAGATGAGAAAAAAAAGAAGAAATTAACCATGATGTGCTGATTGATGATTGTATTTCACTTAATTCTGAAATTGAGACCTCGGAAACACTATTCGAATTGGATATTTTCGACAGTATGAAAAATAAAGACAATGCAGCAATGAATTGCGATGAAGACGAATATGATGATGATGAAAATTATCATTATGCAGGAATTTACAAAACTTCGTATGATGAAATGCTAAAATCATTTGAAACAATCCGACGCGGATTAAAGTTAGAAGAAAATACGCATGAAGGGGTTTTTGGTGCATTGCAAAGATGCGAGACGTATTATGAGAGAAGCACTTAAAAAAAAAAAAAAAAAACTCAGGCAAAATTAACAGAATTTTCCAGAAATTAAATTTAAGGACGCATATATTAATGTATGGTAAAAATTATTTGTTATAATAATAATAAATACGATAATGTCATTAAAATTCGTTAATTTTAATGTATAACTATTTACTTTAAACAGAAAATACAGTGTATTCCCGGACAATGCTTTGTTTTTCTTTCAGATTTCAAAGATTTAAACACATGGAAAAAATAAAATAAGGATGGATATTGGTGGGTAAAATAAATAAAACATATCGCTATAATTTATTTTAAAAAATGGGATTAGATACTTTTAGTAAAAATATTTAGTCTTTATGAATTTAAAATCTGTTTTATGTAGTTTAAAATATTTTAGAAGGTGAATCTCTATTTAACGAATTTTCCATATAACGAACTTTTTTCCGGTATTTAGCGACTTCGTTCATTAGAGGTTCGACTGTATATACCGCAAAAAGATATGCGTAGGAATTATGGTGCAGAAACCTCAAAGGAATATACTATAGGGGGGTTGCCAGAAATCTCACGAGGCTGAAACGCCAGCAACAGAACGTTAATAAAATAAAACAATTTAAAGACAGAGTACCAAATGAAATGATTAATATATTGAATCTGTACTAGCGGTTTCTTAGATGTAGAAGTAAAGTGTCTGACTAATTCT
Source organism: Maratus speciosus (assembly GCA_963932465.1). Classification (NCBI taxonomy): domain Eukaryota; kingdom Metazoa; phylum Arthropoda; class Arachnida; order Araneae; family Salticidae; genus Maratus; species Maratus speciosus. The sequence goes on from OZ010800.1 coordinate 316,501,554, forward strand.
TGCATAGTATAAAAAATAGGGATTAGCATGAAATCTGAAAAGGCGTTGCTAGGCAGAAAACGATATTATTTCATTTCTTTTAAATGCCGTGCGCTACGGTTAAAAGATTAAAGAGAATGAGAAATGACTGCATAATTTTATGAAATTAAAAGAGCGTTAGAAAATAAATTGAATCCAAATGCAGACAGATAATTAAATTTAAAAATTTAAAAAGCCATAATAAGAAAGGTGAACAATTAACATTAATTTGTGAAGGTAGACGCCTTCGCTCACGCCTCTTCATCTGTATCGTAAAATTTCGAGCTATAGCTATCACACTTAAGAAATCTTGTTTGATACCCCCAACATGCTTTTTTAAAATTTTATTTTGTAATTTTAATGCGGTATTATGTAATTATCTTTATTGCAAGCAAAAAAAAAAAAAAAAAAAAATGGAGAAATTAATTTCCCGTAGTAAGAGAAAATCAAAAAAATATTTATAACTGCTGGGGTAACTCGATCCCATATGGTCCAGTTACCTCGATACATGTACCAGTTACCCCATTTTTCAAACTTTTTGGGGGTAATTGTAACACCGGCCTTGCATTTGAAACATGAATTAAATATTTGTAGATACATCATAATATTAATGTATTTATGTGTCTAATCTTTAAATAAAAAGATTGTTTAAGAAAAGTACTTACCGTATCTTAATAAAAAGCCGAGAAAGTTCAACCAATTGGACGTTTTTTTTTTTTTTTTTTTTTTTTTTTAGACCTAAATTTTCGGAAACCACACACACAAAGGCACACAGCAAAGGGACAGTTATGATTGATTTGACACACGTTGTTTTAAGAAGTAGAGACGGGCGTGCAATGTTAACACAAGTTAAAACTTAAAAAACATCAACGATTTTTTATAAAATAGCCTATTGCATAGTTACTTTGTGGGTCCAGTTACCTCAGCTTACCTTAACCCTTTAATTCCCAGGGTACAACACGTTCTAGAAATTCAGTAATTCAGATAAAATGAATTAACATCAGAAAATTTCGATAGAAATTTTCACTTCATTCAATGACGCAATTTCTGTTATTAAATAAAGCAAATATTGCTATTTTAGATTTCTGGTGTGAATTAGGAATGTCTGAATTAATGAGATTCAAGCATCTCGGGCGGTTTCGGCCGGTTTGGGATCTAAAGGGTTAACTCTACACAGCTGTGTAGTTTCAAAAAACATTATTTTTTATTTCAAGATACTCTCGATGTTCTATCTTTTTTTTTATTATTGTTTGCGAGGTCTTTATTTGTCAGGATATTATGCCATCTGTTCTTTATTGTCTCCTGTTTAATTTTCCCCATGATTCCCGCATCTAACTGTTTTAAAGTTTTTATTTTACCATCTAATGAAACACACACGTGTTTACTTTTTCCGCTCATTCTTCTCACAAAATTATCGTTTTACGTCTATGAATTCATATCTGAAAGGTTACATTTATCGGACACTGTCGCACCTCCGCTTGGTTGGTTTGACACCTCTGAGAAGCGAAATGAACGAGCCCGAACCAGAATGGCAAGTGGAAATTTCAAGAGAAACTGACCGCCGGCTCAACAAGCCGGAGACAAATTTTTAAGGTCTTGCGAGAGAGGGAAATTTTTTATTCCTTTTCCAGTGACATATATTGTGCTATTTTTTTAGCTAACTCAGATTAATCGAAGCTCGGAATAACAAGACTCGGATTAGTGGGACGATTATTGATATTCTGTGTAATGTATATTTTAAAGTGTCAGTTCCTTTGAAAATGAATAATGTTGGCTTCATTTTTTTAAATTTAAGTTCTATAGAAACAGAAGATGTTATTTAAAAACCCAATAGTTAGCCTCTAATTAATATTATTACTGACTATTTATTTAATTAACCAGATAAAAAACTTTTATTTTATATTATTGAAAAGATATCAGAATCCGTGGTTTTGTGGTTATTGAAATATCGCAAATGATATTTGTATGCTTATTAACATTAGGGATAAATTATATTTTTGTGCCTATTAAAATTAGGAAGAAGTTACATTTCCGCAGAAAGTTTAAATATTATTAATTAAAACGCATTTTGTTGAAATTTCATCCTAATAACCCATTAGACGATTGTGAAAAATATTTCACCCCTTTAAATTTCGAATATCTCATAACCTACTTTGTGAGATCATTTATGTCTTAAAAGTAAAACCCATGTAAACTTTCACGTTTCTAACAATAGCCCTCGCAATTCCCAAATAAATCATCGTTTTAAGTATGCTTTCAGCATATTTCACAATTTAAATTTTCCATATTGAAAAACACCTGTTCTGTGCGAGTAAGCAACAGCTATGTCGAGTTTCAATCCAATATTTAAATTACGTACTTTTACTTCTGTCCCTAACAAGTATAACGTTTTTTGATTAATTTATCTTTTTAAATTTCAAATTTATCATAACTATTATGCGCAAACATTTACGATTTATAAATAACTGTCATTTAATATTTCTAGTCTCTATCCTTAACATTTTGATATTAATCATAATTTTAAATGTTTTTAGAATCTCTTCTACTTATTCCAGACTTTTATATTTCGCTTTTTTTTAAACCGTTTTCAGTGGGAATTTATCTATTTTAAAAACACCGTGTCAATTTTAGAATATGTAACACCTTCAGCATTACAAAAAAGGTACATTTTAGAATGTGTTTTCCTTCTTCAGAGACTGTGACCATCATCTTTTCACTTTTACTTTTAAACGTGATTCGGCAATTCCAAATATTTCCTCCTACAAAAGAAACAAAAAAAAATTTGTTGTTTGTAACATTACTATATCAGAAGGCTTCGGGCTGGTCGATTTTCCTAAACGAAATATATCGGTGAATTAAACTTAGTAAATACAAGGTTAAATTCAGTGTTTACATATTTTCCGTCTCCATCATTACAAATTTTAAAGCAAATTGGACCTTTGTCTGAAATGTCATTGCGAATTGAAGTAAACTATACGAATACCAATGCACTACGTTTAATTTGTCAGACAAATTTTTCGCTAATAAGAAAAACTTACCAATCATTGAGTCGATTATTTACAGTAAGATTAGTAAATAACTGTAGAAATATACAAGGCAATATACTAAAACATCTTTAAAACATTATCTAATTAACAATGAAAACCTTATCAAAATCGTCTAGTGTTTTAAATGCTAATACTTCATAATCGAGTTCACCTGATTATAATTTTCCCCAGCGATGATATAACTAAGCAACGTAGAATGATATACAATAAACTAAAACCTTTCCTGAAAAATTATCTAACTAACGATGCAAGTTCCATCAAAATCTATTCAACAAAACTCAAGTTAAAAGCGGCCGGAACGAAATTCCCATTTGCATTTTATATCAGGTGTACTGGGGTATAAACGCAAGGGTGGGTAATAACGCCAAGTGCTAATATTAGGTATAGTTATGAAAGAACCCGGGAAAATTGTACTTCGACTTTTGCGCTCGTCATCTAAATCACAAACAACAATTAAAAGTCAATTTGTTAAATTTATAGACCTTATCGCTAGAATAAGCTCGTAACAGTCAACGCCCGATCTAAAATTTGCTAGGTAAGTTCTGTGATGTGAAGATTATATCGCTCATCCGTAAGAAAAGTGACACATTTCGCAAAAATTCATTTTGCGTTTCATTCTACTAATATGTTTGTCGTACGTGCCTCTAACTACATTAAAAATTTCGTAAGTTCAGTTATACGAAAAATCACAACATTAAACTATATGTCCATTTGTGACCACAGAATAAAGATGTATTGTGCGGAGAGGTAAAATTGCGCAACCCTCCAAACCTTATCCTACACTGTAAAAAATAATCTGTAACGTTACTAACATTTTCCTGGGAAACTGGGATTCTTTGAACAATTTATGTAACGGCAACAAGAAAAATTCATGTAACAGATACAGTTAAATGAATTTTTGTTGTTTCCGTTACATAAATAGTTCTAGGAATCTCAGTTTCCTAGAAAAAATTATTAACTTCACAGATTCGTTTGTACAGTGTACGTCTTCATTCTTAAGGGTTTTATACATTTATGCACGTTTTTACTACTCATGCAGAGCTAGTGCTATAATTTCAGTTTACAGTAAAATTATGAAATTTTCTTTTGCCTCTCCTGTTAAATTTACATTTTCTCGAGATGTGTCTCTTTGCTTGCGGTTTAGCTAAACATTTGTAAGGAAATACTTTGTTTATTACATAAATTTGTAGTGTATTTCATGTACTTTCAGAATGTTGTGAGAGATTTTGGATATATTCGCGAGATAGCTTGTAGTTTAAAATAAACTGCGCAAAATGCATACCGGGTTAATAACGCCATCCGCTAGTGTTGTTAACCCGGTTGATACTTTTCAGTGGCAGAGCTACATTTTTTATTTTTTTATTTTATTTTATTTTTTATACACGAGAGACCATTATTGTCATTGTTGAAAACCAAAAAAGATAAAGAGAAATTTGGACGTTCTAAATGCTGCTAATTTTTCCGTGTCAGAAGAATAAAATATCGTGTGGTTATTACTGCATCCTGATATCTCAACTAATGGTAAGTAAAATCAATTTGCCAATTTCTAGAGTTGTAGAGTTTGTATCTTTAGAATTGGACAATTTACATGCCATTATTCCATCTTATTTTATAATTTTGTTAGCATGGTGTTATTACCCACCAGGTGGGTAATAGCGACTAATAGCATTGGTCAAGAAATTACCCCACTACATTTTATGAACAGATATCTGCTAAAATAGACTTTCTTGTATACATAATCAATAAGTTACTGTATCAAATCCTATATTTGTTTGGGGAAAAAAAATCCAACTCTAAGCCGTAAAAATTGGTAGAATCGTAACGTGGCGTTATTACCCCAGTACACCTTATGTATAGTGTGCATAAAATAAAATGCAAGTAAAAGATTATATAAATCTCAAATCGCGAAAATCAAATTACGAAATAAATCAAGTTATTAAAAAATAGACTCAAAAAAGTAAAATGGTCTTTACTGAACATGTAAGTAAATATAATACCAAATAATTGGTCACATTAAAATTAATTAATACAAACACATTTATTTAATTTTGATACAGAAAAACAATAGTTTATTAAACTTTTTAACAGTACAGTCTTATAATTTTAGAAAATAACAAAAAATAAATTAATAATAGTCTTTTAAAAATTTTGTCATCGGTTAACATAAAAATAGCAAAAACTGTTATTTGACCGCAACCAAATAAAAAATGGCTGATTAGTAATGCAATAAAAATACTCACAATTCTTCGCTGATGGTTTACGACATATAAAGGATGGCTACATATAGGGGGATTCTAATATTTCTTTTCAAACCAAAAATAAGCTATTATAACTTATTTTATCTCAAAGTGGCCGACTACTGGTGAATTTACCCTATATAAAAATGAAAATCTGCGTGTCTGTCAGTAATTATATACAAACCCACAGTTTCGAAGCCAGAATAGTGAAATGTTACGTGCATGTGTATTAGGGTGGAGCGAAAAAACTTTTTATTGAAATTAATATTGCCTGAGTCGTTATATGGTGCCAAACTGGCTGAAACAAATTGTCACCAAATTTCAGCTCAAAATATTGACACCTTGAGGTTCCATACCTCAAGTGAATATTTGCATAGCATTTTAAAAGTGTTTTTAATGCATTTTTAAGCAAAAATATAAATTAATTAATTGAATAATTCATTAATTTGCAAATTAATTTTAATTACTTACGTTTTCATTAATAAATGGCTTTATTAAAACGTTATCGTCAGATGTTAGTGCTAGAAAGTGCATTTTGTACATAAATATCAAATTAAACTTCAAAATCTAATAGATGGCAGCACGTATTCTAATCTAAAAACTGTGACTAAAACGTGACTTTTATTATGTAGAAGGATTCGTTTTTTGTGACGGTTGCCTTTGTTTGATGTTTTCTTTGTTTCAACCACTAATATGTAGACACTTTTTTTTTTTTTTTTGACAAGACAATACGAAAGTTTAATTTAAACGTGACCTAAACTGAAAACGAAACTTTTAGTAGTGTGTTTCGGTATCCAGTACAATTGAAAGAGGCAGTGCTACCCACGTACGTTGATTTAATGAAGAATTTCCTAATGGATAAAAAAGGAACATGGAACGAAATATTTTAGCAGACCAACGGTATGAGAGATAAACAGGATTATTTAACATTTCTGCAACTCAAAAATTGAAGCGTGTTTGAAAAAGGCAATGTAGAAGGGAAAATCATGAATCTAAAGCAGAAGAATTGCTATAATGCTTATAAAATATAATATATATAATAATGCTTATAAAAATCTTACGGATTCAGAAGAAAACGCCATTTTAGGATCTCATTCAGAATTGGAAGATCACTCTGAAGATGAAGACGATTACTTTTTTCATGAGGTCAAATGTCGGAAATCTACTATCTGTGATACTCCCTCAACCTGCAAGACAGGCCAAATGAGAATATAACTGCCAAATGTAGCCATTTCTTGTGATAGAACGGGAGTATCGGGTAGTTCAGCTGCCATCACTGCATCCTCTATGCTTCATGAAATAGGGATTGTATCCAAAGATACTAAAGCCAATGTTATTGAATAGATTAAGCTGAGGCGAGAACATCGATTTCACGTTCGGAACAGGTTGCCGTTGGCTATGATGTAACGAAAGTCAAAGTTGGAACAAAAAAGTGCGCAGTTAGACAGCTTGAAATCTTTGTTGGCCACAAATTACACTGGTTTGTATGCTTATTGCATACTATTGAACTACTTCTACGCCGCCTTTTCCAGAAGATTGACGTAATTGCATTTGGGCAACACCAGTTTTTCGGAACAATAGGAAAAATCTCTGGAAACGTGCGAAACCCTTGCTTTGATAAGTTCTGTTTCTATTCCTGTTGCTATGCGTAAATTTCATAAAAAAGATCTCAGTGCAGACAAAAAATATCGCTTCGTTATTTCTAGGGCAATATCTTCGGGCGAGTGCCTTCCAAATATAGCAAACAGAAGTCCTGGAACGATGCCTCATTCACAATGACTCAATACAGCCAACAGAATCCTCCGCCTGTATGTGTTGAGTGCCGAACCAACTGAAAACTTTAAGGTCCTAGTAGAATATGTCATGAAAGTTTACATGCCATACTGGTTTGAAATAAAAAAAAAACCCAGGAGCTACTCATGGAGCACGTCACCTGTAGAGAATGATAAAGAAAAAGCTCATTCTGGCCAGAAACTTTTAAGTCAATCGTTCACGAAATTACTCAGAGGAACTCCTATTTTGCTCACTCTAAAAGCAGTCTGTGGGCAATATTGTTAGAAGAACGATCACATATTCGAAAACTGGAGCTCCGGAAAATACTGAAAGCAAGAAAAGCTAGCTGGAAGGGGAAAATACGCCAATTTCATTTTACAAATTTAGATTTCGAAGCAAAGGACTCTTTTGAGATGATTCACTGGGGAAATCCTTTAGAACCACTAGCTACCATGAACCTCAGTGACGAAGGCATAGCAAGTATGATCAGAAACGTTTTAATTTGAAATAGAGAAGCTCCCTTGTCATTCTCAAGCAGTAGAGAGTCATGTGCGACTAGTAACATAAGCATCTTTGGTAACACGTGGAGCAGAAGGCAGGAATGCATACATTCACAGTGAAATCAAATAACGGAAGGATCTTCCAAAGTTTGACACTAAAGTTACATTTTTTGGACCTCATGTGAAATGCAAAATTGAAGACTGATTAAAGTAAAATGTCTTCCGGTTTCTTTTTCCTTTTTAGAACTGTTTTTAAGTTAGAAAATAAAGCTATTTTAAACATTAAAATGAAATAAAGAAATTGATTTTTTTTTTAATTTTTGAGTTAACATTAATTTCTTTGGCCCCTGTGTGGAACCTGAAGACGATGAGTGATTGCGCTGAAATGTTTTTACAGTGTCTTTGTTGAGTCAGGAAATGTTAAAATTAAAAAAAAAATGCCTTTTTCACTCCACCCTAATGTGTATTAAACACGCCGGAGGACACTAAATTAATCCGGAATCGAAATAATTTATAGTTAATTTTTGTTAATAGAAAAAACTCCAATTTTAAAGCAATTTCCTATCAAATTTAAACATTTTTCGTTATAGCAGTTGCCAACAATTAAAAATCAAAAAAGAAATTCTAACCACAAAAATTACTTTTCTATTGCAAGATTTCCACGTGAAAAATGAAAATGAAATAATCAAGTTTGACGAATTCTAAAAAAAAGTTGAATATTACGTCATAACTTTTCTATTGTAAGATTTCTAAGTCAAAAATGAAAATGAAATAATAGTTTAACGAATTTAAAATGAAGGTGAATATCGTCATATCGGAAATGTAACGGACGTCAGCAGGTGAATACATTACATCATATATGTTTGAAAAAGTATTGAAACATGATAAAAGTCCGATTATGGAAATATTGCCATATTTTAACAATGGGAGGTTCTCTGATTTTGTTTTTGCCTTTTTATATATCTATTCCATATACATACGAATGTGCATGGGTGTATGTTAAATTTTCTGCAAATGTTTAGTTTCCTAGAGCTCATTCTTAATAAAGAACTGAATTCAAGATGGCTTTACTGCTTGTTTTAATTTTTTGTTTTGTACTGCAAGTTTAATTTTGAAATTGATTTTTCAAATCAAACGTTCTTAAAGTTCCGGGTAACGCCGGATTGTTTAGCTAGTTAAACATAAACAGAGATTAAACTTAAACTTACACTACGTGCAAAATTAATTAAAAGATGACAAAGTATTTGAAAATGTTAAATTATTTTAACACCTTAGAGCTTTCAACTATAAAAAACACAGTCTTCTTCAGATGAACATAAGAAATGCAACAGTTATTGACGCCTAATTTTCAAAATCCACGTAGATGGTGACGAAAGGAGTGAAAGTGGAAGTTAATTTATAGATCCAGAAACATTGGGAAAATAAAACATGGATATAGAGAAGTTGAAAATTACTCGTTTTATCATTCTTTAAGCAAACTGAGCCAAATTATGGGTATGTTGTAGGATAAAACGTCATTACAAACAGTATCTTCTTTAGTAATAATTTCTATTGATTCGCGGATAATTAAATCATGATAATTCTTTGAGGGATATATAATTTTTGCGTCTTCGAAATTAATTTGTATGTTCTGATTCTGGTTAAGTCTTGACAGGGCTGTTGTAGGTCGGTTATACTTTAAATCTCTCAAATGTTCTTTAATACGAACTTCAAGTTTCCGCGAAGTCATGCCTATGTGTTCGAGATAAATATCTTCGGTTTTCAGTGGAATTACATATACCCCAGAATTTATCGTCCCTCGGGATCGGGTCCACTTTGGCACTAATCAGATCTATCAGTTTTGCAGGAGGAGTGACGACCAAGTTTACGCCAAATCGAAAATGTGCATGTCTGAGTTTTTGTAAACCGGAGCCGATCCCGAGAGATGAAGTTTCTGGGGTATATGTAATTCCACTGAAAACAGAAGATATTTATCTCGAATACATAGGCATGACTTCGCGGAAACTTAAAGTTCGTATTAAAGAACATTTGAGAGATTTAAAGTATAATCGACCTACAACAGCCCTGTCACGACTTAACCAGAAGCAGAACATACAAGTTAATTTCGAAGACGCAAAAATTAGATATCCCTCAAAGAATTATCATGATTTAATTATCCGCGAATCAATAGAAATTATTACTAAAGAAAATACTGTTTGTAATGGCGTGTTATTCTACAACATATCCAGAATTTTGCTCAGTTTGCTTAAAGAATGATAAAACGAGTAATTTTCCACTTCTCTATATCCATGTTTTATTTTCCCAATGTTTCCGGACCTATAAATTAACTTCCACTTTCACTCCTTCCGTCACCATCTACGTGGATTTTGAAAATTAGGCGTCAATAACTGTTGTATTTCTTATATTCCTCTGAAGAAGACTATGTTTTTTATAGTTGAAAGTTCTAATGTATTAAAATTATTTAACATTTTTAAATACTTTGCCATCATTTAAGTAATTTTGCACATAGTGTAAGTTTAAGTTTAACTCTTAAAGATGAATTAAGCATTTCTATTTATTTATTTACTGATAAACAGAGACTATTTTCTTCTAATGATGCAATAAACAACTATTAAAAACAAGTGAGGTACAATCTGTTTCTTTCCGAAATTTATATACAAAACATGCAGTTAAATGAAACTTAATTTTTTTGTAATAAAAAGTTGTTTATTCTCAAACAATTAAATTTCTCTACATGACAATCATTACCTAAATCATTGCAAATTATTCAATCTATTCTAGCTTTTAACTTTGAACCATTTTTAAAGGTGATCATTAAAAAAAGAATCATAAAATTAATTAAAGTAGAAAGGTGCTTTTTGCTAGTAAAGATTATTTGGATGTTTTTTTTTTCAACTTTATGTAAATTTAAAGAAATGCTTTTAAAAAATCACACACATATATATGTATATATTAAGAATTTAATTTAGTAAGATCAGATTTTTGAAAACTTCCATAAAATTTTAAGACCTATCATTAACAAGAAAAATGAAAAAAAGCCCATATTAAATTGGATTTTTTAGAATATTTGCACAATATTTCAAAGAAAAAACTCAGTCAAAGCATTTTCTAACTTTATGATGTGAAATTACATATTTGATTTCATTATCTTTAGAAATAACCTATTTCATAACAATGTGATAGTATTTAGTTTAACATATAATGCGTTTCATGACCGATTTCATAATCTCCATTCAGATATTTTAATTCGTAAATATCCCCATAATTACCATTTTTTTTTAAATATCTAAAAGAATGCAATAATTAAAGTTAATAACAATTCCGTTAAAATTTTATTATCGCCATAAAATGAAAATACTAAAAATATATACATAAGCTTATTATATTTTAAATACAAATATATATAGGAATGTAAACTCCTACCGAAGGTTTTATCTTCATTCTATAGATAGCTCTAATGAAGAAAAAAGTGTAATTAGCTTTACTTAGTTTTTCAGATGACGATTTAAAATGTCAACCACCGGAAAATCCTTTTAATCGTAGTCTGCTATTTTACGCTCTTTTTTCTTATTCCCATGAGGGAATTAAAAGCAGATTTTGTACCAGAAAAGAAGAGAAGCATTTCTTCAAAATTGGGTATTTAAAAGGATTCAGTTGTAAGGTTTTCATCATAAAAACTCTTCTTAGCGTAAAGAGATTATAAATTTTATAAATTTATATTTAATGTTATAGTTCAGAACAGGAAAGTACGCGTTAATTTAAATTGTTTTTGGTTTGTTCGTTTAAAAAGAACTCCGAATGTATGTGTAAAGTTTCACAAAAGGAGCGTATTATTATTACTCGTTTTTTACTTTCTTATATCTTTACAAGAAGAAAGTATTGGATTCATGAGAAGTTTCGAATTCTGGTTTTCGACGGATTTACACTTTCTAGGGGTCAGAGAACCCGAAAAACATGTTTTTACAAAATGTCTGTCTGTGAGTCTGTGAGTCTGTCTGTGAGTCTGTCTGTCTGTGTGTAACACACATTTTGTGGGCGCTCTATCTCAATAACTAATGCACGGAATTTAATAAAAATTGATATTCAGTTAGTCCCTGATACAAATTGATGCCGATTAGTTTTTGGTTTAAATCGCTCAACAGGTGGCGCTGCTATGCTACATTACTTACGATTAACCGCAATGGCTCTATCTGAAGAACTAATGCACGGATTTTCATGAAACTTCAGATTCAGTTATTCCTTGATATGACTTGATGCTGATTACGTGTTGGTGTAAATCGCTCAAAAGGTGTCGCAGCTGTGCTGCATTTTATGCGATTCCCACAATAGCTCTATCTCAAAAACTAATGCACAAATTTTTATCTAACTTCAGATTTAGTTAGATGTTAACACAAGTTGTTACTGATTAGGTTTTAGTGTTAATCGTCCAATAGGTGTATCTGCTATGATGAATTTTCATGATTTTCGCAATAACGCTATCTCTAAATCTTATGCACGTGATTTTCCGCAAACTTCAGATTCAGTTAGACTTTGACATAAGCGGTTGTTTGGTCGTTTTGACATAACATGGGTTTTGGTGTAAAGCACCCAATAGGTGGCGCTGCTAGTTTGAATTCTGCTGGATTTACACGATTTCAGAGATAGCCATATCTCAAGAAGCAATGCACGGAATTTCAATTTCATATCGTTAGAATCCTCATGATCGGCATAGATTGACGGTTAATTTTGGCAGTGTGATAGAGAATGTTCAAGTATTAACATGTATGAGATAGAAGAAAGTTTTGGATTGGTACATCCGACTTGTTTAGTTTTAAAATGTTAAAAACTTCGAATTTGATTAAAAGGTTCAAAACTAATATTTGTATAACGTTTTCACCGTTTTTTTCATACATCTTCTTAATCTGAGTGTTTCCAAACGAATCTGTTTATTATACTGATGCACAAACTTCATTCGAAAGAACTAAAAAATATATCCTTTATAAAAATATGTTTATCGATAGTAAAAGTTTTATCTAAACCACCGCAGAATTCGCGGGCCGTTCCGCGTGTACGTCCAAGTCCCTGCCTTCGTCCTTTTCGCCGAGACTCTTGCGGAAGCCAGGTTGGAAAAAAAATCGGAAATTTGAAACCCGATAAATTTAAAAGGAAAATTGATTAAATTAAAGACACTGAAAAGTGGGGCTCTGGTCCTTGAAGCTACCAAACGACCGCTGCTGAGTCGAGCTCCTTATTCGTCTCGGTGGCGGTTGGGTGAGGGCGGAATTGATCGAATTTGATTAAAAGAATCAAAATTAATATTTAAATAACATTTTCACCTTTTTTTCATACATCTTCTTAATCTGGGTGTTTCCAAACGATCCTGTCTATTATACTGATGCGCAAACTTCATTCGAAAGAACTAAAAAATATATCCTTTATAAAAATATGTTTATCGATAGTAAAATGTTTTATCTAAACCACCGCAGAATTCGCGGGCCGTTCCGCGTGTACGTCCAACGTCCCTGCCTTCGTCCTTTTCGCCGAGACGCTTGCGGAAGCCAGGTTGGAAAAAAAATCGGAAATTTGAAACCCGATAAATTTAAAAGGAAAATTGATTAAATTAAAGACACTGAAAAGTGGGGCTCTGGTCCTTGAAGCTACCAAACGACCGCTGCTGAGTCGAGCTCCTTATTCGTCTCGGTGGCGGTCTGGGGAGGGCGGAATTGATCGAATTTGATTAAAAGGCTCAAAATTAATATTTAAATAACATTTTCACCTTTTTTTCATACATCTTCTTAATCTGGGTGTTTCTTAACGAGCCTGTCTATTATACTGATGCGCAAACTTCATTCCAAAGAACTAAAAAATATATCCTTTATAAAAATATGTTTATCGATAGTAAAAGTTTTATCTAAACCACCGCAGAATTCGCGGGCCGTTCCGCGTGTACGTCCAACGTCCCTGCCTTCGTCCTTTTCGCCGAGACTCTTGCGGAAGCCAGGTTGGAAAAAAAAATCGGAAAATTGAAACCCGATAAATTTAAAAGGAAAATTGATTAAATTAAAGATACTGAAAAGTGGGGATCTGGTCCTTGAGGCTACCAAACGACCGCTGCTGAGTCGAGCTCCTTATTCGTCTCGGTGGCGGTCTGGGGAGGGCGGAATTGATCGAATTTGATTAAAAGGCTCAAAATTAATATTTAAATAACATTTTCACCTTTTTTTCATACATCTTCTTAATCTGGGTGTTTCTTAACGAGCCTGTCTATTATACTGATGCGCAAACTTCATTCCAAAGAACTAAAAAATATATCCTTTATAAAAATATGTTTATCGATAGTAAAAGTTTTATCTAAACCACCGCAGAATTCGCGGGCCGTTCCACGTGTACGTCCAACGTCCCTGCCTTCGTCCTTTTCGCCGAGACTCTTGCGGAAGCCAGGTTGGAAAAAAAATCGGAAAATTGAAACCCGATAAATTTAAAAGGAAAATTGATTAAATTAAAGACACTGAAAAGTGGGGCTCTGGTCCTTGAGGCTACCAAACAACCGCTGCTGAGTCGAGCTCCTTATTCGTCTCGGTGGCGGTCTGGGGAGGGCGGAATTGATCGAATTTGATTAAAAGGATCAAAATTAATATTTAAATAACATTTTCACCTTTTTTTCATACATCTTCTTAATCTGGGTGTTTCTTAACGAACCTGTCTATTATACTGATGCGCAAACTTCATTCCAAAGAACTAAAAAATATATCCTTTATAAAAATATGTTTATCGATAGTAAAAGTTTTATCTAAACCACCGCAGAATTCGCGGGCCGTTCCGCGTGTACGTCCAACGTCCCTGCCTTCGTCCTTTTCGCCGAGACTCTTGCGGAAGCCAGGTTGGAAAAAAAAATCGGAAAATTGAAACCCGATAAATTTAAAAGGAAAATTGATTAAATTAAAGATACTGAAAAGTGGGGATCTGGTCCTTGAGGCTACCAAACGACCGCTGCTGTGTCGAGCTCCTTATTCGTCTCGGTGGCGGTCTGGAGAGGGCGGAATTGTTCGAACTTGATTAAAAGGATCAAAATTAATATTTAAATAACATTTTCACCCTTTTTTCATACATCTTCTTAATCTGGGTGTTTCTTAACGAGCCTGTCTATTATACTGATGCGCAAACTTCATTCCAAAGAACTAAAAAATATATCCTTTATAAAAATATGTTTATCGATAGTAAAAGTTTTATCTAAACCACCGCAGAATTCGCGGGCCGTTCCGCGTGTACGTCCAAGTCCCTGCCTTCGTCCTTTTCGCCGAGACTCTTGCGGAAGCCAGGTTGGAAAAAAAAATCGGAAAATTGAAACCCGATAAATTTAAAAGGAAAATTGATTAAATTAAAGATACTGAAAAGTGGGGCTCTGGTCCTTGAGGCTACCAAACGACCGCTGCTGTGTCGAGCTCCTTATTCGTCTCGGTGGCGGTCTGGGGAGGGCGGAATTGATCGAACTTGATTAAAAGGATCAAAATTAATATTTAAATGACATTTTCACCCTTTTTTCATACATCTTCTTAATCTGGGTGTTTCTTAACGAGCCTGACTATTATACTGATGCGCAAACTTCATTCCAAAGAACTAAAAAATATATCCTTTATAAAAATATGTTTATCGATAGTAAAAGTTTTATCTAAACCACCGCAGAATTCGCGGGCCGTTCCGCGTGTACGTCCAAGTCCCTGCCTTCGTCCTTTTCGCCGAGACTCTTGCGGAAGCCAGGTTGGAAAAAAAAATCGGAAAATTGAAACCCGATAAATTTAAAAGGAAAATTGATTAAATTAAAGATACTGAAAAGTGGGGCTCTGGTCCTTGAGGCTACCAAACGACCGCTGCTGTGTCGAGCTCCTTATTCGTCTCGGTGGCGGTCTGGGGAGGGCGGAATTGATCGAACTTGATTAAAAGGATCAAAATTAATATTTAAATAACATTTTCACCCTTTTTTCATACATCTTCTTAATCTGGGTGTTTCTTAACGAGCCTGTCTATTATACTGATGCGCAAACTTCATTCCAAAGAACTAAAAAATATATCCTTTATAAAAATATGTTTATCGATAGTAAAAGTTTTATCTAAACCACCGCAGAATTCGCGGGCCGTTCCGCGTGTACGTCCAAGTCCCTGCCTTCGTCCTTTTCGCCGAGACTCTTGCGGAAGCCAGGTTGGAAAAAAAAATCGGAAAATTGAAACCCGATAAATTTAAAAGGAAAATTGATTAAATTAAAGATACTGAAAAGTGGGGCTCTGGTCCTTGAGGCTACCAAACGACCGCTGCTGTGTCGAGCTCCTTATTCGTCTCGGTGGCGGTCTGGGGAGGGCGGAATTGATCGAACTTGATTAAAAGGATCAAAATTAATATTTAAATAACATTTTCACCCTTTTTTCATACATCTTCTTAATCTGGGTGTTTCTTAACGAGCCTGTCTATTATACTGATGCGCAAACTTCATTCCAAAGAACTAAAAAATATATCCTTTATAAAAATATGTTTATCGATAGTAAAAGTTTTATCTAAACCACCGCAGAATTCGCGGGCCGTTCCGCGTGTACGTCCAAGTCCCTGCCTTCGTCCTTTTCGCCGAGACTCTTGCGGAAGCCAGGTTGGAAAAAAAAATCGGAAAATTGAAACCCGATAAATTTAAAAGGAAAATTGATTAAATTAAAGATACTGAAAAGTGGGGCTCTGGTCCTTGAGGCTACCAAACGACCGCTGCTGTGTCGAGCTCCTTATTCGTCTCGGTGGCGGTCTGGGGAGGGCGGAATTGATCGAACTTGATTAAAAGGATCAAAATTAATATTTAAATAACATTTTCACCCTTTTTTCATACATCTTCTTAATCTGGGTGTTTCTTAACGAGCCTGTCTATTATACTGATGCGCAAACTTCATTCCAAAGAACTAAAAAATATATCCTTTATAAAAATATGTTTATCGATAGTAAAAGTTTTATCTAAACCACCGCAGAATTCGCGGGCCGTTCCGCGTGTACGTCCAACGTCCCTGCCTTCGTCCTTTTCGCCGAGACTCTCGCGGAAGCCAGGTTGGAAAAAAAATCGGAAAATTGAAACCCGATAAATTTAAAAGGAAAATTGATTAAATTAAAGACACTGAAAAGTGGGGCTCTGGTCCTTGAAGCTACCAAACGACCGCTGCTGAGTGGAGCTCCTTAATCGTCTCGGTGGCGGTTGGGTGAGGGCGGAATTGATCGAATTTGATTAAAAGGATCAAAATTAATATTTAAATAACATTTTCACCTTATTTTCATACATCTTCTTAATCTGAGTGTTTCTTAACGAGCCTGTCTATTATACTGATGCGCAAACTTCATTCGAAAGAACTAAAAAATATATCCTTTATAAATATGTTTATCGATAGTAAAAGTTTTATCTAAACCACCGCAGAACTCGCGGAGCGCGGTGTTCCGCGTGTCCGTCCAAACGTCTCTGCCTGTGTCGCTTTAGCCGAGACTCTTGCGGAAGCCAGGTTGAAAAAAAAAATCGGAAAATTGAAACCCTATAAATTTAAAAGGAAAATTGATAAATTAATGACAATGAAAAGTGGGACTCTGGTCCTTGAAGCTAACAAACGACGCTGCTGAGTCGAGCTCCTTATTCGTCTTGTTGGCGGTCGGGGAAGGGCGGAATTGATCAAATTTGATTAAAAGGATCAAAACAAATATTTAAACAACGTTTTCACCTTTTTTCATACATCTTCTTAATCTGAGTGTTTACAAACGAGCCTGTCTATTACAGAGATGCACAAACTTCATTCGATCTCTGAAATATTAGTATTAAACATATTACACAAAATTATTACGTCATCTAAGTGTATATTATGTAACCTGAAATAAAAAGTGCTTTCCTCTATGTGATATTAATTTAGAGAACTGAAAAGAACATTGTTTTATATTAAGATCTCTGCAAATTATAAGCAAAAAACCTTTCAAAATGTGGAACTGTTTGATAAAAAATGATAATTTCTCTACTGGTATACATGCTATTTTCATAAAAATGAACACAGTTTATTACAATAAGCTTCTTAATCATGTTCTAGAGTTTGAACGCTTTTGCTACGTTAGTTTTGACAGAGTTATCCAAAAGATATTTGTTCTTTTTCAATTTGATAATGGTCTTCCATGGGGATTTGGAAATACGTAACCTATACTATTCTGTTCACACGCCTGGAGTTTTAGGATAATTCTTCATGTATGTTTATAGATACAGTGGAACCCGGTTAAGACGCGTTACAAGGGAGTGGTCAAAAGTCGCGTATTAAGCGGGATCGCGTATTAAACGTGATTTGTATAATGTTGCAGGAAATGGGCTTATTTACACAGATAATCGTCTAAATGAAATTCAGAGCTTTAATTTATACGTTTACGGTCGAAAATTGTGTCTTTTACATATCTTCCGATTGAAATTTAATTGTATTCCACTTTAACTCATTGTTTCTTTTTATAGGACAAACTGGAATAAGAACGGAAAATAAATATGGATTCCAACATGACTTTATTGTCGATTAATACGTTGCAACCAAAAATTATTTTCCTACTACACTCATTTTTTTAACAAAAAGAAAAAAAATATTAAATCTTTGAAGCACAATCCAGTTTTTAAATTCATATTTAGTACTTGTAATAATGAGTACCATTATAATATGTTCTTCATTATTAATATAATAAGAAAAACTATCCTTATAAAATATTGTTATAGCAAAAAGTAAAGTATACATAAAAGACTTATCCAATCGGAGACGTATTTAATCTTTACGAGATTCCTTTTTTGTTGTCCATAATATGCATTATAAAAGTAGAGATATAAAGTACATTTAAAATCTCCTCTAACAACAGGTATGAACATCTCTAATCACAATAATTTTTATGACGCATCTGAGTAGCCTGAATTCGTCTATTTCTCTCTACTATATAGAAAAGACACACACGAAGGGAGAGGCGAAGAATGCTAGGAGGTGGGATCAAAGAATTGCAGTTTTGCTAATTTAGAGTTTTTTTTTTTTTATTTTTTTTTATTTTTTTTTTAATTCAAATGTCTAACACTATTTCCGTTTAGTAATTTTCGCCTTAATTAATCTGTTGTTAAATAAATTAAATGCTATTCGAAAACAGTGTTTTTTATCTGAATAATAAAAATCCGCTACATTGGTGGCACTCGAGAAGAGAGAAGGAATTCGCATCTTGATCAATGAATTCGCGTCTTAAGCGTGATTTTTTCCCTCGAAGAAGAGAAAATTTATCACGTATTAAGCGGGATCGCGTCATAACCGTTCGCGTATTAAACGTGATCTTTTTACATTATCCTTATGGGCGATGTTCAAGGGATCGGACAAAATCCGCGTATTAAGCGGGATCGCGTATTAACCGTGAGCGTCTTAACCGGGTTCGACTGTATTTAACAAAACATCTAAAATCACAAGTGACCAATCATCACTGGTCATATAGTGTAAATAAAAGAAACGTCCCAGTGGACCTCAGAAGCGGAAAAAGTCCAGGAAAACACAGATTACAGAAAGACGACAGACCATTCCCAAAATGATAATTTAAACACTTTAATGAATTACAAAGTATTTGCTGTCATGGAAACAATTTGACAAAATTTCAAGATTACTGTTTATAATACTGAAAAAATTAGAAAATCTTCTCTTCCATATTGCCTTTATACTAAAATGCTTGAAAATTGTGGTACAAATTCGGCATTCCATTTATTATAAACTTTTCAGGTATTAAAGAAATGCATGTAAACAAATATATGTATTTCGGTTAGAGTTTGTCATACTGTAATAACTGTGATAATGATTTCTTGTAAATCATTTGAATTACTCATGTTGGATAAATTATAATATATGTATTTATTTTACTTTTAATATGATTAAAATTTTAAATTTCCATACATGCTTTACATGCATCTTTTTTTCTGTCTGTCTTTCTATATGTATACTGCACATATACTTAACTATTTCTTTGAACAGTCCAAAATTTGAAACTTAATGAATTTAAGCCAGTCTACAAAGATAATATCTTTAGCGAGATTTTTTAATATACAACTATTTATTCAATATTTAAAATCTTTTTATATCAAATACGTTTTTTCCGTTTTATTACAATTTTTGTTACGTTTTCATTTATTAATATTAACAAGGAGAGTTATAAAACTAATCGACTGTATTATTTTGGACATCTTAATTAAAGAGCGAAATCCTTATACCATAAATAGCTTTTAGTTCTGTAATATTCGATTCCCGCTTTATGTGTAATGTATCTTCCTGGGTAATATATCACTACTTTTTTTTTTTTAAACGCAAAACTTAGTTTATTTTAGAGAGTACATAAAGACGCTATAGATGACAACACAATTGACGACACAGTATATACAATTAATTATGGGTTTCACATGGATGCACAACACCTTCATATTATTCTTACACACCAAAACCTTCACTTCACTATATTATTAAATTTCTTATTTTCCCGGTGCCCATAACACCTACCAAACACTTTCTATAACAATCTTTCGGTTTCACAGAAAACCGCCGAGCACACAGGCTGGCATAAACAATACCTACACCCTTCACTCTCCAAATAGTCCAGGCAATAGAGACAGTATAGGGATTCTACCGAGCAAAATTATTGGTAATACTGGGAATCGGCTTTCTGGATGTTTTTTGGGTCGCTGAATCCGAATTTGTAACTTCCCTCCAAAATTTCCCCCGGCAACACCCCCAAATTTTGGTCAAAAGCCCCGCAAAAAAGGTTTTTATTAAAAAAATTAATTTTTTTATAGTTTTAGGGGAAAAGTAGCTAGAAATTCAGAAAGTAGACAAAATTTGCAGCAAATTAGATATGTGACATTATGACTTAGGATGAAGGGGAAGGGGGGATCTGCTTCGGAACATGCGCCGCAGTGCTGCGTGGACTAAGTTGCGCAATTTCACTTAACCACTCACACGTTTACATTAACCCTCCCATATTCCCTCCGAACTTTCTCTATAAGGTTTACTTTAAGTTTTTTGGGTCGCTGAATCCGAATTTTTAACTTACCCCCAAAAATCCCCACCCCCGAAACCCCCCACAAATAGTTGTTTTTAACTTAAATTTCTTATTCTTTTAGGGGAAAAGCATTACGAAATTCAGAAACTAGACAAAATTTGCAACAAATAGGATACATGACGTTATGACGTAGGATGAACGGGGAGAGAGGGGGCTGCCTCGGAACATTCCCCGCGCGCTTTTCTCAGAAACCAAATTTTATCAAAAAATCAATTTTTTAGGGGATTGACGGCTGAAATTTTGGTGATAAGGTACAAATTCGGATTCATCGACCCAAAAAACATAAAGTGAGTCAAAATCCAGAACTAGTATTAATTTTGCCAGATAAAATCCCCTATTGCCTGGACTTCATAATTTAGTGCACGTAGCGCCGCAGTGCATGCTCAAAGGCAGTCCCCCCCCTCCCCGTTCATCATAATTCATAATGTCATATATCCTATTTGTTGCAAATTTTGTCTAGTTTCTGAATTTCGTTATGCTTTTCCCCTAAAACAATTAGAAATTTAAGTTAAAAACAACTACTTGGGAGGGGGGGGATCGTGGGGGAAATTTTTGGGGGAAAGTTAAAAATTCGGATTCAGCGACCCAAAATCTTAAAGTAAACCTTATAGAGAAAATTCGGAGGGGAGATGGGAGGGCGAATGTAAACATGTGAGTGGTTAAGTGGAATTGTGCAACTTAGTTTACGCAGCACCGCGCGCATGTTCCGAGACACATCCCCCCTTCCCCTTCATCCTAAGTCATAATCTCATATATCTAATTTGTTGGAAATTTTGTCTACTTTCTGAATGTCTAGATACTTTTTCTCTAAAACAATAAAAAATTGATTTTTCTAATAAAAACCTTTTTTTGGAGGCTTTTTACCAAAATTTGGGGAGGTTGCCGGGGGAAATTTTGGTGGGAAGTTACAAATTCGGATTCTGCGACCCAAAAAACATCTAGAAAGCCAATATCCAGTACTAACATTAATTTTCATTAATTTTGCTAGGTAAAATTCCCTATTACCTGGACTAAAAACAGAATCTCATTTTTTTTTTCTCTCCTACGCCAGCACGTCACGTGTGTCAAATGACCAAAGGCGCCAGCTCTGGCGAAAGGATGCACTCCAGACATCATAAGTTCATTTTTAATTAGGTTATAGTGGTAGTTAAAAATTTTGAAGTATGACAGAAATTAGGGAAAATTGTTTTATTAGCTGCCGAATTCCGAAACTTTATTGAATTGAATTATAATTTATTCGTGAAATTATCCAAAGTATATCAGAAATTAACTGGAAGGCATACGACTCAGTATTGCTCAACTATTGCTGAGTATGGCCCAATAATGGGGGGGGGGGGGTTGAGAGTTTTCTTCATTTGAAAAAGTGTGAAACTTATTTTTTTACCGATTAGCAAAACTCCAACACCTTCCCAAATACCTAAATATTTAGAAACATATCATAAAATCTACTCCACTCTTTCTTAATATTTTCCCTAAATAAGCAGATGCAAAATAACAGGGCTGCTACTGGTGACATTTTAGGGTTTCGTTCATCTGACGAAACCCTATTCGTCTCATTCCTTTGTCTGTCTGTCTATCTGTCTGTCTGTCCGCTTGTCTGTCCGTCAGAGAGCCCGTTCTCAGAAACTATACATGTTACAGACTTGAAATTTTGGGTACTTATAGCTGAACACCTCACATCAACCAACAAATCATAAAACTTTGAAAAAGTCGGTAATTAACCGAATTACGGGCTAATTAACTTCTGAAATTAACCAATCCACCTTTTTAACGCAGGTTGAAACGGACATTGTCCAAATCTTCCGAGTTTCTGCTAAGGGTTGCTAGTAAAATCAGTCGATGCACGGTTACCACGGAGGAAATTAAGCCGAAAAATGAAGTGGACATTTTAAAGCGAAATCTCATATCAGAAAATATTGGTCCGAGAAATTTGTAAATGAAATAGATAGACACAGACAAAAATCTACTTTCATTTGGTATAAAGTTCACATTTCTGCGATGTGTATAAGTTAAAATATCCACTAAAAATCGATCAAGAAAAATTTAATTTCTTTAATTGGAAAGACAAGGAAAAAAGATTTCATTTCCGCGGGAAAGCAACTATCAGACATAACGACGCTGCGGTTTTTGCCATAGTAGCATATTTTAATACGAAATTATAACTTTTTAAATATTAAATTTTTTGATTAAATTTTTTAGCATCCCGATGTGAAATTTCTAGCTGATTTCATTGATCCATTTCTAAGTTCTATCTTAATTACAAGCTGAAATATTAATTATTATTTAATTAATCGGTTTATTGCTGTCAAATGCGTCGATTAAAATGGAGACACGTGCTTTTTTAACCACGAAATAACTTAAATCAGGAAATCTAATAATTTGCGCGGGGTTCTTGAACAGTGCTACGAGATAAGTATAACTCATTCACCATGAGAAAGTTTACAAGTATTCATACCACTATTTTCGAATAGTAATTTCAGGAAATATCTTGAATTATTGGTTAAGACCGCCACTCAATCTGTTTGAAACTTTAAGATAGTTTATAACACATAAGAAAAAGTGTAAAAAAGAATGGAGTGTGATATTTCGAGGAGGGGGGGGGGGAACTAGAATTATATTTAAAATCTTAGCGTTTGTAACCGCAGCAAATGTTTTAAATTCTTGTTTAAGACCGCCACCATCCCGACCCATGTATCCACGGAAAGTTTGCGTAAAGGATTTTCGTTCAGATATGCTTTTGTTAAGAATAGAGTGCATTCCCTGGTGGTGGAATGTGGATCTAACATAACGCGATTTTGTTAAAATTAGGAAATCTAACAAGTCGATCTGTTTGAAACTTTAAGATATTTTATAACACATAAGATAAAGTGTAAAAAAGAATGACGCGTGAAATTTCGGGGTGGGGGGGGGGGCGCTATATTTCTATTAAAAAAATTAGCGGTTCTCACCGCTTTAGGTGACATTTTTGAAGGAGTCCTGAGATGTATGCTACTTATTTAATATAAAATTGTCTAAAGTTTAGTTACCACGATTTCCGAATAGTAATTTCAGCAAATATCTTAATTTCTTATTTTTTATTAAAAAATACTTGTTGGTTTTTCTTTTTTTTATTCTATAAAAATTCATAACCATTTTTTTCCGTGTGAAAATTATGACGAGCTACAATATTTTTTTAGGGTTTCGTTCATCTGACGAAACCCTATTCGTCTCTCTCCTCTGACTGTCTGTCCGTCACAGAGCCCGTTCTCAGAAACTATACACGTTGGGGGTTTGAAATTTTGCATACTTATAGCTGAACACCTCACATCATACCACAAATCATAAAATTTTGAAAAAGTCGTACATTTAACCCTTTCGGCTCCCACATGTGTATTTTAAATAATTCTTTCTAAATGAGCCCCTAATTAGGTTGAAAGCGTGAAATTTTGCGTACTTATAGCTGGAAACCTCGGATCAAACAACAAATCATAAAATTTTTAAAAAGTCGTACATGTAACTTGTTGGGCTCCCACAAGTGTATTTTAAACAGTTCTTTCTATGTGAGCCCTAATTACGTTGGGGGTGTGAAAATTTGCATACTTATAGCTGAACACCACACATCTTACGACAAATCATAAAATTTCGAAAAAGTCGTATATTTAACCCTTTGGGCGCCCACATGTGTAGTTTATAGAATTCTTTCTAAGTGATCCCCTAATTAGATTGAAGGCGTGAAATTTTGCGTACTTATAGCTGGATACCTCAGATCAAACAACAAATCATAAAATTTTGGAAAAGTCGTACATTTAATCCTTTGGGCTCCCACATGTGTATTTTAAACAATTCTTTCTTTGTTAGCCTCTAATTAGGTTGGAGGCGTGAAATTTTGCATACTTATAGCTGAACACCTCACATCAAACAACAAATCATAAAATTTTGAAAAAGTTGTAAATTTAACCCTTTGGGATCTCACATGTGCATTTTAAACAATTCTTTCTAAGTGAGCCCTATTTAGGTTGGAGGCGTGAAATTTGGAATACTTATAGCTGAACACCTCACATCAAATAACAAATTATAAAATTTTGAAAAAGTCGTACATTTAACTCTTTGGACTCCACACATGTGTATTTTAAACAATTCTTTCTAAGTGAACCCTAATTAGGTTGGAGGCGTGAAATTTTGTATATTTATAGCTGAACCCCTCACATCAAATGACAAACCATAAAATTTTGAAAAAGTCGTGCAATTAACCCTTTGGGCCCCCCACATGTGCATTTTAAACAATTCTTACTCTAAGTGAGACACTATTTAGGTTGGAGGCGTGAAATTTTGGATACTTATAGTTGTACACCATCATGCGACAAATCATAAATAAAAAAAATCGTACATTTAACCCTTTGGGCTCCCACCTGCGTATTTTAAGCAATTCTTTATAACTGAGCTCCTTAGTAAATTGGAGATTTGAAATTTTGCATACTTATAGCAGAACACCTGAGGCCAGGTGACAAATCATAAAATCTTGAAAAAGTCTTACGTTTAACCCTTTGAGCTACCACATATGTATTTTAAGCAATTCTTTCTAAGAAAGCCTCTAATTAACCACTTCCCCGGTTGCCCCGAGATAACTCGGGGGTAAAAGCACTGTTTCCCCATACCTGTCGCCGGTGAAGTGTTTAAGTTGGAGACATGAATTTTTGCATACGTATAGCTGAATAGCCCAGACCGCACGACAAATCATAAACTTTTCAAAAAATCTTATATTATTTACTCCTCCGGGCTCTAACTTGTGTATTTTAAGCAATTTTTCTAACATCCGCCCTTTTTACCGTGGGAGCACTTTTCCAACTTTTGCCGTCATCCCTTTGATCATTCTTTCATATTATACACTATAGCCTTACATATTTTTGTTCCACTTTTTACCGCCAGGGGTGCCTACTTATCTCGGGTGACATGGGCCTAATCCCCTCGACTAATATATCTACGGATAGTATGTAAATCGGGGGTTTCGTTCGGATAGAGGTTTGTTTAGAATAGAGTGCGCCTCCAGTTACGAAATGTGGAACTAACAGATTTTTCAAAAGGATAAAGTGTTTTGAAAGGAAAATTAAACGAAACCCTCTGTGCGATCTGGGATCACACTTACCCACTTGTTAATTTTTATTTCGTCTGTGTATGTGACAATATGACTTCGTTGTAGTTTAGTTTATTATCATGTAGAAATAATAATCGACAAATTAATAATAATGAACATCCGATAAAGTGAGATTTTGTATTTCGAAAACAAAAGACAAATTTATTTCACCCAATCAGAAAATACACAAATGTATCGAATACTGATTTGCATTTTCAGAAAAAACAATCATATTATAAAAATTGCTTCACATTTTCATATTATATCCACCAAATAAGTGGATAAAGCATATACAATAAGAGGTGGTTAAAAAATACTTTATTACATGTGTTGCAAGTTTAAATTACTTTTGACTCGATAAAATGTTGTATAAATTTTTATCTGTTTCAGAGAGTGCAGACATATTTTTTTTCATCAGGTGGATATAATTTAGGAATATCTAAATCCTTATTTATTTAAATACAGGGAATTGTTATATTTCTCACACAATGTTTTAATTGGAAAAAATATATAGCTGTAAAATGAAAAAAATATTTTGAAAATTGTAAAAAGATTTTTTTAAATAGATAATTTAAAAAAAAAAAAGTAGAAGACAATGCAACAATGTGATTCTAGAAAGAAATTCTTAATATTAAAAATAAAGTCACGCAAATATACAATATCATGCCCAATCTGAAACATGTAATGATATGTGTTTTAAAAATGAATTTAAGAAATTTGTATACATATGCAAGAAAGGAGGGGATGGAAAAATATAAAGAAAAAGAGATAAAGACGGTGATAGGTTAATACTTGATTAATTAAATTTTATATTACGCGAAAATAACCTACTTGTAGAATTTTAACTATTAAAAATAGTGTTAAAATTAAATTAAAATATTTTATTTGTTCATTTTGATATCCATTTATAACGAATAAAATAAAAACCCTATCCATTTTAAAGAAATAATGATCACTCGGGAATTTTAACAACTTTCATCAGGCTGACAATAAATGGATTAAATATTCATACAACCATAGCAATCGTTTCATTCTAGTAAGCCGCACAATTCTGCTACATGTTAAGAGTTTTAATTAAAATTTCACTAATGCTATCCTTTATAAAAATTAATTATTTACTAATACGCAAATCTTCTAGTGCTCAACTACATTATTAATCAATTTTTTTTTACGTAGGTTTTCAATTTACTTTTATCTTAACGAAATGAAATTGATTAACGGAAAAACCACAAAGAGTTTTTTAAATACTAATTTTCGATTAAAATACAATTAAGGCAAAGGCGTACTGGAAGTTTAAAGATTGTTAATAACGTATAAAATGGAGAACAAAATCTAAAGTGTAATCGTATACCTTTATTTACTCACTTTACTTACTTTATTTATTATTTGCTCAGCTTAATATTTTTTTACAGAGGAATATTAATAGTGTCATTTGAAATGTGTGGCGGTTTTTAATAATGTTTTATTGAAAAATGAATTTTACAGTTAAATGACCAAATTAACGTGCATAATTTGATCTATAATTATGAATTATTTTCGACACTGTAGTTAATTTCTATGTACCTCATATGGAATATAAAAGGAACTGTTTTCTACATTATATTAATATAATAAAAACATTAAAATTTATAGAAGGGCTATACTACAGAAGGATTTATTCTGCTTTTTTAAGGGAGTTCGGGACACAAAAATCTTAAAATTTTCTAAAACTATTTTATTGCAATACAATATCTCTGCTTTTTTATGCTTAAAATGGAGTTTAAATTATGTTTCTATGTTAATTGGAACAGAATAAATTAATTTTTTCGTTTTGGTTTGTTTTCAAAGTCTATCTTTCAAGCAATGGTTGTCATGCAAACGACTTCTTGTGATAATGCGTTTTTCTTCATGATGGGTTTTTTCCCCATTTCTTGTATTTAAATTGTTATACCTCAAGAACCCTTAAAAATAATTGGTTCAAACTTGTATCATATCTTTTTCAATTAGTTTACTTTAATTTTGATTCAGCAAATTTGAAGAAAAATTACTTTTGAAAATATGATTTTTTTTTTTTTTGTAAGTTGAAACATTTTTTTTTTTAATTTTCAATTTAAATATTTTTAATTTAAAATAATAATAATATTTTAAAAAATACTGAATCAAAATTTAAACTTACATAGTTTGTTTATTTAAATGATAAAGAATTGAAATAATATTTCCACAAATAATATTTCAAGTTATAACGATTTTAAATTAGACCACTTTCTAAGAAATTTTAAATTAAAATTTTTTTTTTCAAAAAGTTATGAGAAGTTTTATCATCTGTTATCGGTTATAAATGATATAGTTAACCATCACCAAAAAATTCAGGTCATGTTCCGCAGTTGCACGGATTACTGGCGATATAGTCGTCGTTGTAGTATGATCCGGCTAATTTAATCCGCATTCCATTTACCAGATCGACTGTGTGCTTGTTTGCCGTCATTTGGCTGGTAAAAAAGACGGAAATAGTGTCGGTAACCATTAATTTAAAATGACCAGTTAAAAATCATGCATATTTAAAAGATTATCTCAAAGCATGACAGAAAATACAGTGAACCAGGTTAACCCTTCACTGCACGAATTTTTCTATCTGTATGAAAATATGTATTTGACATGTATATATCGGCCTAATAATGGGAAAAATAGTAAAAAAAAAATTAATTTAAATTTTCAGCAAAAATTTGACATTTTATGGAGTGTGCCATACACACAAAACTACGGTTTTAAAATGTTATATTGCAATATTTTACATATAAATAGGCTTAAATTAGTCAATTTTATCAGTCTAACACTCTGCATCTTCTTTTATGTTAATATTTTTAAATATTCAGTAAAAATAATGAAAGCAAATTTTACCGTTAATAGCATGATCGAAATTTCTTTTGTTTCCGAAGAACAAATTCTAATTTTCTTGTCTAATGTACACATTTACCATGGGCAAAATAAGTATTATTCCATACTTTGGATTTTTTTTATCAAGGACAGCGGTCTTGCCCGCTAAATTCATGGCACATAATTAATAACGTAATGTTTTTTAGTATGTGCCAGATATGGCACACGGTGCAGTGAAGGGTTAACAAATAAGCATGGAACGAGCGTAACATACTCTAACGAATATTGTCATAAAATTTGTTGCAATTGTTTACAAACTGTTGTGACCCTAAATAGAAAATATTGGAGATTTATGACAAAAGCAGAAAGCATTATAAATAAACTTTATTTTTAATAATTTAATAAATTTTACACAAACATTGCAATGGGTTAGTTTTATTCTTCAGATACATATCGATTCATATTTTCTTAATATTTCATATAATTGTTTATGATATTTTAATATTACATATATATATATTTATTTTTGCCGTATGAAAGAAGAAAAAAGTGCGATTTGTTTCGATTTAAAAAATCATTTAAAACTTTGCTTTAGGCGGGCAAGTAAAACATTTTACCTAGTTATCGTCACTATAAAAACTTGTAAATAAACAGAAAAGTTCCGGCAGACAATTTATGTATGAGATAAAAAATATATATATCTGAGTTACGGTAGCTAATTGATACGCATAAAACATTTTTTTAATATTTACGGATGAATTTAATTTGAATCAAAGGATGACAAGCATAAACATTAGGAAATATATGTAAATTACTCTATGCATGTAAAACACACTAACACAAATATTTCCTTCGATTCACAGAAGTTTTCCTGGCAGCAGTATTACCGGGATTTTTCCGTTAATTGACGAATATCCGTTTCTTTTTTCTCTGTTACAGGAGCTAAAATATACGACAAATGAAGAAAGATGAGAAAAATGAAGGTCGCCGACCTTGGAGTCGAACAAGCTAGTTTAGTTTTACGAGACGAGTAATTTATCCACTTGGCTACAGTTACTCATTAGTGAAACCGTTTGAAGTAAATAGGTTTGCTTTAGATGCGTATGGCTTGATAAATTTCTTTTAAAAAACCAATGAATTTTGAACTTAACTTCGGGAAGATTTTGTGTTTAATAAGATTGTGGCTGGGGTTTATATACTTTAGTATCAATATAGGATGAAAATATAAATGATAAATATTTTTAAGTAAATTGCTACATTCAAAATATGAATAATATATTTTAATTTTAAAAAATCTTTTTCTGATTAAAATCTATTTTTTACTATTTAATATTTTGATTAAAACACCTGTTTTAAATGTGTGCATAGGCGATTATTTTTTATAACTTTAAAAAGTAAATTGTAAGTACTTTTAAATGAATGAGCAAATTATGTTATTTATTGGCGCATTCGAAAATGCTTATTTTTTATTGTTGCTGTTTGTCTGTTGGTTTGTTTTTATCTTTTTTAATTAAATTAGAAATCTTATTTATAGTTTTTTTTTTTTTTTAATAAGGAATGAACGAAATTTCCCCGTCCTTTTCAGAATTTTGGGAAGTATTCACAGACAAAACATGTTTTCTATGAGTATGAAAAATAATTATTAAAAATTGAAGAATAATTTAGTGTATATAGACTAGTTTTTTTAACAGTGTCTTCCGAATTAACACTGTAAAAAAAATGTTAACGTTCCATGTAAAATCGAGGAACGTTTCGCCTTCTCTCAGATTTTCAGAATAATTTAGCTCTTTCCTGTGAAACTCGGGTTTTCTTACCTGAAACGTTCCTGAAAAAAAGATGGAAACAGCAAAACGCTGCGGCCGCCATTTATTATTTTTTTGCTATAATCCGTTGCTCGCGCGCGAGTGTCGAAAACGAATTCCTTAAATGAATGTAAAAAAAAATCAATATGGAATGCAAATAAATCAATAGCCGACATAATCCTTTACGTCTCTATTGTCAAGACAATTCAGATGAAAATACAATACCTCTGTGACATCGCTAAGAGATTATCTCTCGTACTTGTCTGTGGAATGTTTAACGAGCAGACCGTGTAAAAAAAATACACCTATTATTTGGATCTCCATTAACCAGGGGACCATCAAACATGGTTCTCACCGATTTTGATTAATTTAAAGTATGTTTTAGAGTTCTTATCTCTAATTATTCTTGTGGAAGGATTTCTTCAAATGGGCCTTAGATTTTCAGAAATTAGATTCCGAAGTTTAGCATACGTTTCAAATACCCATTAGTTTGCAGCTCTCAACGTGTCTTTCGTGGTGTGGACGTAGAAGGCTCGCACGCCACCCGTACGGCCCGAGTTCGATGCTACCTCTTGACTTTTTTTTTTTTTTAATTAATTTTATATTTTAACACTTTATTACAATTTGATTTAAATTTGATATATATTTGACATTTTGAATTGCTGCAAATTTGAATTTTTTTTTTTTTTCGGAAAAAATATACAATTACGTGTAGTTTTTTTTTTTTTTTCATGAAAATTTATATGTATTTTATCTAACTCGTAAACTAACATAATTGCTGACGAAAATCCAAAATATTTTATGTCTAGATTTTTTTTTCTAATTATTATTTACATTTATATATTTTTATATTTTAAGCAAAGTTCAGAAACAATATATCATATATATATTTACTTTATTGAATTTTAACTGAAAATTTATTTTTTCGTGTAAATTATAAATAATAATTTTGATGTCAATTTCAAAATATTTTTTTTATTCTAACAAATAATGATAATAAAGCGAAAATTGTCAACTGGAAATTTAAATATCGTCTGCGGATCCCGCATGCTGTGAAATGTCAGTAATGTTTTGCTGTCAACAGAAATATTCCTGGTATTTCGCAGGAAACTTACTGTCATTTCTGTAGTAAGTTTTTAACATATACAGTAAAGTTCCAGTCATTTTCAAGAAATGTTTCTTGGAAATAATGGGCAACTCAGCTGCCCATTTTTTCCCAGGAACGTTGCGGAATTTTTTTGACAGTGAAAGATGAAACATTTTAAAATAGTAATAGCCCGGAAAAAAGTTGCTAGGAATTTTCTGTGTATAAAATAAATGCCTATACTTACTCAAAAATATTGTATCTTTCAATCTTTTTCTGCATGTACAGATATTTCTGGTATATACGAATATCGTGTTGTAACTTTTGCACCAGATGGTTTCAATTTTTATTTGTATATGAGCTTTGCAGTATAATGAGATGCTTCTTCCTTATGAATTAAATATCAATTACTTAAATATATTTATAAATTAGTTAACACATTGAATAAACAGATACTGTTATCATTTCGGTTCAAATGCACTTTTCATAAGTGAAATATACTTTTAAAAATATATATTATTTTCTTAGCATTTTTTTGACCAATTCTAGGTATTAAAATTATTTTCAAGAGCTTAGCTGCAATTAAATACAATTTTTAAATAAGTATTTCTAAAATCAGTTGCGATTTCCCATCGAATTTTGTATCTGTCAATTGTAACAGTTTAATTTGGTGCTTACTTTGAAAACGTAGGCACCTGCCTCAAGATTTTCTACGACATGACGCAGATTGTTTCGTAAAGATAATCCTACGCCCTTCCCCGACCTTATGGTAATTCGGAATCATCTAGTTTTCTGTCTAAGATGGAAGCAATTCGTACACTGTAAAAAAAAATCTGTAAAGTTACTAAAGTTTTTCTAGGAAACTGGGATTCCCAGAAATTTTTATGTAACGGCAACAACACAAATTCCTGTAACAGCAGATTTTTTTTCAGTGTATTTACATTAAATAGTTAAAAATTCATTTACAGAAGTTGTGTTTGTCCTCCCCAGTTATTTTATTATTATTCATAACTTCTTTATTATAGTCCATAATTTTAATGTCCATTTAAATTGAATGTCCATAAATTAGACTGAATATCGAATGCATAATTATTAACTTCGTCAGTGCAAATTCAAATGCGTACGATATTATGATACAAGAATTAAAATTTTACTATTTTCCTAACATATGAGTGCTATTGTGGATGTGGTAATTATGTTTTCTTTCTAAAATGATTAATTCAAATGATCAGATATAATCAATAATAAATTTTCCAGAAACTGGTCCTTTGGAACCCTTTGACATTTTCTTATCGAAATTTGTATCGATTAATTCCAATACTTTTTTTTATTAGTACTTACTTTGGAAACACAGGTTCAGTAGTTCCTGTGACGTAACCGCAGGTGGTTTTGACAATTACCTCTACCCGACTCGATGATAATTCAGAATCCTCTATCCTACTGTCTAAAAATGAATCATCTGTTGAGACTTTTCTGAAAAGACAAAATAAAATTGATTGATATATTTTTGAAAATGCGTTTAAAAGAAAAAACTTTAGTAAGTATGTTTTTTTTTTTTATTTGCTGTCCTTCGATGAAAATATTTCATGTGTCAAAAAAAATTCTCTTGAAGTTCTTTAATCACATTTCCTTTGCAGTTGAAAGAATAAAAATGAAATATTTATTCTTACATTGATAATTTCTCGTCTTCATTCACTTTTAGCTTATTTCCAATTTCAATCAAATAAATCCCAAGTAATAAATGTGATTTTTTAAAAAGATGAACAAATGAAAAACATTTTTAACATCAAGCGTTAAATTCTTTATTTTTTTTAAGTTTGTAATATTATAACTTTATAAATGTATCATCTTTTTAAACAACAATTTTCCTTAGGCTACTCTCAAATTCAAACTGGCTACTTTCTGAGAAGCTTTTCAGTTAATTTTTGTTCATAAACGTATCAAATTGGGTGTTGCTGTTACTGATAAACTATGTAATCAAACTTTTTGCGCTTTCTGGGTAAAGGCAGAAGAGTTTTGAAAATATGCTGTCACAACTAGCGTGTTAAGCTGAATTTTATTGACAAGACAGTGAAGAAAACTGTTCCGAGAGAACTGTTACTTATTACTCAACTTTAATAATAATACTAATATGAAGAAGACAGCTTTAATAGAAAAAACTAGGCGGACCTGAAAAATAATCTTGAATGTATACTTAATATAACGAAGAAATTTCAAATATAAAATAAAATTATCAAATGCAAATTTTAGTATAAATTGACAAGTGTAAACAGAATATTCACTTAGATTTATTTAAAAAAAACTATTTTTATGTAAACTGAAGTATTTGAAACAATATTATATTTTGTGACATTTTCGGGAAATGGAAATTTTCTGACAGTAACCATGACACTAGATGTAAAATACAAACTGCTTATTAAAAACATTAAAAAAAGTTTCTTTGCCCGGGGAGCAGGGCATTTCAAATTAACGATGATAACATTACAAGCTCAAGCACGAAATGAAAAAAGTGGGAATGATACAATCAACAAACAGTTCTTAAAATAGTCAGTCAAATATAAGTCAAAACATCACACTTGTATTTCTCAGGAACATAAGGAAATATCAACTGTAACTTACTCAGAATATCACTGTCACTGGGAAACTCAGTAAATATTACTACAAATGTCCAGTTTAATACATAAATACCATATATCAAATAGGAATCTCGAGGATTTCCGAAATGTTATTGAAATACGGATGTTCAACGTCTTAAAATTCCGATATCCCCTCCAAATTCAACCAAAAGAGGACTCGACTGGCTATCAGAATCTATACAGCTCAATGAAAGATGAGAACTTGTCTTACTCTTCCACGAAGAATGTGTTCTGGCAAAATCCATCAGTGCTTAATTCTACCAACATATTTTTGTCAGATAGGTGGCTACTTACAACGGATTATCATACTGTCAAACCTCTCTATAGTGAACCTGCAAGGGACCAAAAATTCGGTTCACTATAACCGGGAGTTCACTATATCCGTTTCGCAAACTACTTTAACTAAATGATTCCAAATTCTTCCCTCGAAATGCACATTATTTAAATAAATGACCAATAGAATGAAATACAAAATGATTGAAAAATAATAACAAAAACATGTTAACTTACTTTTATTATTTTTTACTCTACGCCTTGCTTACAAAAAAAAAAAAAAAAAAAAAAAAAAAAAAAAAAAAAAAAAAAAAAAAAAAAAAGTTTTAGCTAATGAGAGTCTGATTCAAGAAAACATTATCCATATTTATCTAGAAGAACCGAAATGTTTCCGTCATTCCCGGCTCTATATTTTGTGTACACAAAAACTTGTTCATTATTTGAATTGCTGCTTTTTTGTATAATGAGTACACTTTCCTACGCGTCTACCCTGAATTTCAGGGAATGAATATCTCACCCACTTGACCACTTATAGATGCAACATGTGCCGGGGATGGCCTTCGTTTAGGGAGGGTGAAGGAAGAGAAAAGAGGCAAACAAGATTGCTACATTCTTATCGCTACATTCCAGCCTATGGATGGTTTTAAAAAATGGTATATGTATTTCTTTTCAAATAGCAATTTCAAAATTATTTTAAAAAAGAATGAAAAGCAAAATCAGTCAGACAGAAAATATTCATTATATCCAACCTCTTCATTATTTTGGGTTCATTATATCCACAAACAGTAACATTTATACGTGAATTGCACAGCACGGGACCAAACATTTCGCTCATTATATCTGGCGGTTCATTATAAGCCGTGCTCACTAGCGGGGCTTGACTGTATTACTGCAGCGACAGTTAGATTCCGGGAGATTTAACCGTACTATATACAAGTAAAATTATTGACAGAGTAGCTGCTCATTCATGAACAAAAATTTGAATCAGGATTGCACGTTCACACACAAAACAAAAAAATCCATTTGTCTCTAAACAACATTCATAAGATAGTAGTATGACACTCCACCAAAGTAGCTTTTACAACGGTTAGTTTTTATTTATTAGATGTAATTTAAAAAGGGTAAACCAGAAAAGATGAAATTTTACTAGAAAAATATATTGAACAAAAGATGTTTTTTAAAAAAACTTTTATTTGAATTTTCAGTAGAGAGTTTTAAAGAAACATTTTTTAACATGTTTTAAATATTCTAAATTTTAAACTGCAGGGAACAGGAAAATTAATTCTGCTTATTTCAATTTATTTCTCCAGAACTCTCCAAAATAGCATAAAAAATAGTTTTTCTAGTATTAAGGAATAGGCTTAAATGAACATCGCGAAAAACACTTCTCTTTTCGCGGCTTTTACAAGAAAAATATATTGAACAAAAGATGTTTTTAAAAAACTTTTATTTGAATTTTCAGTAGAGACTTTTAAAGAAACATTTTTTTCACATGTTTTAAATATTCTGAATTTTAAACTGCAGGGAACAGGCCAATTTATTCTGCTTACTTCAATTTATTTCTCCAGAACTCTCCAAAATAGCATAAAAAATATTTTTTCTAGTATTAAGGAATAGGCTTAAATGAACATCGCGAATAACATTTCTCTTTTCGCGGCTTTTACAACAAAAATATATTGAACAAAAGATGTTTTATTTGAATTTTCAGTAGAGAGTTTTAAAGAAACAATTTTTTAACATGTTTTAAATATTCTAAATTTTAAACTGCAGGGAACAGGAAAATTTATTCTGCTTACTTCAATTTATTTCCCTAGAACTCTCTAAAATAGCATAAAAAATATTTTTTCTAGTATTAAGGAATAGGCTTAAATGACCATCGCGAATAACACTTCTCTTTTCACGGCTTTTACAAGAGATACATTTTTTATTCTCTAAAACGTTTCTGGGAGAGTGAATAAATCCGTTCTTTTAAAAATTCGGTGCAGTTTAATAACATATAGATCTCTGTATGAACGTTAGAATTCATTCTAATAAAAGTACTACCAAAATATAAAACAATAAAAAAAAACTCCTCATTTCAAACTCGTTAGAATAAGTACAAAATCTACAAAACTTGATGGCTGCTATTAATGTTTTTCTAAACAAAAACTGTTGCCTTAAACAAAATATTTTGTCAAATTTTGTATGCCTTCCCCAGGCATTGCGTGATATATGGTTTTGCTTATAATAAAGCTGTGTGGAATCATACCCATAGATTCAGGTGCCTGCATCGCCGCATGGGCGATAATGACTTTTAAAAAATAGACCCCACACGGTTAAGAAAGACAAGTGCTTCTTTACTTAAGTAAACATAACAGAATCACAGGAGAAAATATACAATGACCTCCACAGGGTTCGTACGGGTACCGTTATTTTCAAGGCCAAATATCAGAATTTGTTTATAGAAAAATAAATCTAGTTTAAACGGATGAGATTTTACCTTATTTTAAGACAGATTTTCTATAAGAAAATACTGGTACCGAAGAATTTATTAATCTGGAAATTTAAGCACCCGTACGAACCATGTTCCACTAAGTTACACAAGATTCCAAAAGAACTTCTTTGTCTTTAGAAAACCCAGAAATCAATATAGTTTCGTAATTACCAAGTATTTTTTGAAGTATAGCAAATGATTTTCGGAAGCGTTTTCTCGTTGATTTTATAGTAAATTAATCATTTTTCTAAAGCCCTAGCTTAAGTTTTTCAGATGCTATCAATTACCTCTTACATGTTTTAATGTTCAACAAACATCTTTTGCAAGTAAACTCGATAAATTTCATGTTCTTAACATTAACTTAAAATTAATTTTATTAACCATGTGGAAAAATGGTTATTGTCCTCGTCAGTGTAGGAAATCAAAAACATATCTGAAGATTTTTATTGGTTTAATCATCCTTTTATTCGTCTTCTGTTGGTGTATACAGTAATATGTATTTCCCATTACTTTCAACAGAGATGGACAACAGAGTGTTGCCACTATGACAAAAAAGAAATAAAACTACAAAAAAAAATAATAACTCAGAAACAAATTGAGATACAGTTTTCAAACAAATTGCATTTAAAAGTACATTTTTTTCTCTATACGACGATATAAAAAGTAATATTGTGGGATGTTTAAAAGTTTAAGAATGAAATTTCATTTAAAATTGGCCGTCAGATTTCTTGGAAATCTGACGATGGAAAAGCCTTTTCCCGAACAGCCAATGAAAGGTTTGGATAATGCGTAAGTTTCAGGTGGATAATACGTACGAGTCGCAAGCGATTTCTGTCGGTTGCAATTTTTACGTGTAATAACACTATTAATGTTTAATTCATGCCGTACGTAATGTAGGATCCCCTCCGTGCTATTTTTTATGTCTTAAATTTTAGTCTTTGAAAAAATCATTTCCCAAATGGTCGTTGTAATTTGTTAAATTGGATTTTTTTTAATGTCACTCTTGTAGATATTAATTAAGTTACTCAGCTGAGAATGTTTTATTAAGATACATCCTAAAAACTGGGAACTTTATTGAAAAAAAAAAGTATACGAAACTTATCGAAAAATCAATAATAGCAAAAGAGAATTTTTAATATATAAATGCTTCTTTTAATCTCGAAAAAATTGTTTTTTTTTAGATTTCTAAAGATAAAGAACGCTTTTTAGAAGCGTTGCTAACTCGGGAAACATTCTGGTTATTTTCGTTCGTGGTTAGGATAATTACGGGGGAGATGTACCACGTTTTTTCGTTGCGCTGTAAAAGCCATATATTTACACATATTTTACTTTTCAGGGTATATACCTATAGTTTATGAGATTTCTTTCAAAAGTTCTAATGCAAAAATTCATATCTTTAAAGGAATTTTATTATCTATATTTTTAATTTTTATTACGTGGTCAATCTCACTTGCACTACTCCGTGTGAGATGGACCATAATAAAATATTGAAATAATCGCACATGTATTAAATTTATAAAGGTTTGTTTCATTGCCTGAAAATTAAATAAACTTGCAATTAAATTCGTAAACATTAAGTTTACATGAATTATTATTTGACCTTTAACATATACCAATCACAACTAAATTTCTTTCTTGAAATCTTAATATCTTAATAGATTTAAACATTATTTATGAAAATGTCTTATATTCTATTAGTTAAAATTATTTTGCAGTAACTTATTTCTTGCTATTATTTTCTTCCCAGAATTACCGCATGTTACTTCAAACCGTGAACATCATTCACGAAGAGATGCAAACAAGATACACACTGTATCCAATCTACTTTTTGTTTCCTCTCATTGTAACTTTCACCGCATCGCGCACATTCGGTTTCGTTCCAACCTTCTAAATAGTCATCTTCATCATCAAATATCTCTTGAATGTATAGGATAAAGTTCCCATATTTCGTCCCCCCCCCTCAGGTACTTTTCGGCCCTAAATGTTGTAATTTTCAGTGAAAATCTACCAAATTTGGTTTTTACATAGACTAACTACACACGCACATAGAAACGTAAGCAAATAACGTACAAAAAATTTAACAATCCGAGAAATTGCTTTTTTAAAAGTATCTAAAGGATGCAAAACAAAAAAAAAAAAAATGGTCCCAATTTCGTCCCCCTAAAAAATCCAATACGTCGAGGCTTAACATATAACTAAATCAAAATTTATTTCTAAATGAGTAAGTAATTTAATTTACATTAAAGTAAGGCACAAAGATGTGTACTAATTATCAGTGGAAGAATAACATAACAAACATTAGCCTTTCAAACATGAGGAAAAAATTGAAAAAATTGCCATGAAAAACATTCCTAATTTCTTTCCCGGGACGAAAATAAGAACTGCAAGGGGAACGAAATTGGGACTACACTACTTCCCATTATGGTGGAGCTTCAGTTAGCGTAAAATGAACTAAGCGTCCTAAAACTCACTGTATGCTACCGTCAGCATCTTACATACGTAAAATACCACCTGCAATGAATAAGAAATAAATACTTGCAGTACAGTGAATGACGTTCTAAAAACAAGGTAATAAGAACTCAGGTCTTCTAAAAATAGGAAATTCGGCATCTTTAATTGCTGTATGCGTCTTGGCGAACGAAACAATCAATACTGACTCTTTTTACCTTCCATACCCTGTGCCTTGAGTCATAAGTTGCGCCACTTTCGCAGAAGCGGAGAAGATAAGGGGGGGGGGGGCTAAATATGGGCACTTTACCCTATATCCTTGTCAGAGTTGAACCGATTTGAATATAGCTAGCCAGCATTTTCCGAAAAGAGAAACCTGTAATACTTAAAATTCAGCTCTTATAAAGCTAAATTTGAAATTGAAGATTGTATGTTCAATCCTTTTGACAGAAAACTTGATCCATCTCTCTCGATCGCTTAGGTGAGAAATATAACCTTACCTGACTATACACTGTATATACTGTGTCGCCATTTCTTGTTATTTAGAAGCCTAAATGTTCCCCAATATTACATTATTAAAACTTGATAGATTACAATTAAACAAAAACGTTTAAATGTATAGCTATAACAATACGAAAAAATTATTTGACTTAAGAGAAGCAAAATGTTTCACGTCATACGAAATCTATTTAAGTGTCTGACTAAAATAGTTGAACCATCTGTGGGATGCCGCATTAATGAAATGTTTGACTGGTCCATCTCACACTGTAGTCGATCGCTCCAGTAATTACGTTACATTATATTTTTGGAGATTAAGAAGATGTGTCTTTTTTAAATTACGTCATTTTTCGCTTTGGTATCTGTTGATGTGATGATATGTTTTACTAAAAGATCAAACGATAGCAATCTATATAAATAAAAATGTAAATGTTCGTTTGTACAAAATCGCTAATATCCGAATGTTCTTCACCGATTGCTATGAAATTCACGAATTGAGTTGCAATTGAATGCGAGCGTGTTGTTATATACCTATTATGAAACTCGCTCCCCCCTCCCCCAATTTACCACACCCTTACCAGGGGACACTTTTTAATTTTTTTCCGACACCCATCATTTAATATGTCATTAGAAAGCGCTTTGATCAATCTTTCATATTATGCACTTCCCTTCCCTCTCGCCCCACTTTCAAACGGGGGGCACATTTAAAAAAAAATAAAACTCTAAATGTTTGTTTGTACAAAATCTTAAAACTCCGAAAGTTCTTCACCGATTGCTTTGAAAATAACGGAGTGCGTTAAATTTGAATGCGCGCGTGTTTTAATATACCAATTGCGAACATCACCTCGCCCTCTCCCCATTTTTTCACCATCCGGGGGCAGTTTGTAGATTTTTTCGACACCCATTATGCGGTACATCGTTAGAAAGCCCTTTGACAACTTTTTAAATTATGCACCTCTCGTCCTCCCTCCCCTCATTTTTCCCCCTGTTGGTGGGGGCACTTCACTAAAATATTTCTTCAGTATTTTTTATGTTTTTATTTGATTTTTAGTTCGTGTTTCTTCCCTTTTAGCTCACAGGCTATTAAAGCCTGTGAACTAATGTGCCCGCATATTCTGTATATACATATGTATATACGTATTTATGTATATATGTACGTAACCCGATACCTCTTGATAGAAATATTCGATTTGCTTCAAATTTCGTAAAAAAGTTCATTTTGATAAGGCGCTTCCCTGATTCATTTTGAGGGTTCACTGGTTACGTATATAAAGGGGATAACAGAGGACAAATACCCCTTAATTTAGATAAATGGGCCCATTCTGCTAAGGCGCTTCCGTGATTAGTTTTGGGGATTCATTGATTAAGTATAAAGGGGGAACGGGAGCTAATGCCCCTTAATTTAGATAAATGGGCTTTTCATGCAAAATTATACGATTACTTCAAATTTGTAAATAGGTTCATTCTGATAAGTTTCTTGATGATTAGTTTTGGTGTTTTATTGGTTAAGTGTAAAGGGGGAACAGGAGGCTAAATACACCTTAATTTAGATAAAAGCTCTTTTCATGTAGAATTATCCGATTTGCTTTAAAATGTGTTAATAGATTCATTCTGATAAGGCACTTCCATAATTAGTTTTCGTAGTTCAATGATTAAGTATAAAGGGGGAACGGGGGTTAATCGTCCTTTAATTTAGATAAATGAGTTTTTCGTAGATAATTATCCGATTTTATTCAAATTTGGTACGCCGGTTTATTCTGATAATGCGGTTCCCTGATTAGATTTGGAGTTTCATTGGTTACGTATAAAGGGGAAACGGGAGATAATCCATCCTTAGTTTATTTTTCAAGGGCATTATTCTTTGAAATAAGAATATAATATACAATTAGTGTGAATAGCCTGTGAGCTCAACGCCATCAGTTTAACTGGGCACTTTTCTTAATTATTTACTGGATCTGCCAGGGATGCAACCGTGCCTACTACAATTGACAATCGGCTGACCAATTATGATGTTGCGAAATATCTACCAGCAAAAGCTTTGTTACGGCACGCAGCTCGCAGTAAAAAATAATAAGCAACATGTTGTAGAAGCAACAATATTGACAGGATCTTTCAACGGTGAAGATGTCCTCATTCCTTTGATTCTAGTGGATATGCCATTTAATTGCCAATTTGATTGGCATTTGCAATCTCCATCAACAAACCTTAGGGCCAAGCTTTAGAATTCTGCGGTTTAGATCTAGACACGGATTTCCCCTCAGACGAACAATTATATGTTCCGTGTTCTAGAATCAGCAAACCAGACAATCTCTATATCTGCACAGACAATGTAACAATAAAAAATATTGTATACCTACAAGCATTGTGAAATTAAACATATTAGAAACGTGCACATTCTCTTTTCTTTCCTTTCCATTTAGCCAGATTAAGCCACAGCAACGCGTGGCCGGGTACAGCTAGTAGTTATATAAACAAACAACCTCTGAGACATTGGTCATAAAAGTGTCAGAAATGGATTTTCTGAACAGCAATGACTTCTATCAATTACACTTTGGGCCACGCACACACACACACACAAAAAAAATTAAATTAAAAAAAATGTTTTAAACATACGCAGCGTACTAGTTTATTAATTTAAAACAATAATAATGCTTATTTTCATCATACCAAGCATGCAAAATGAAAATTTCAGATAGTAGCACTCATTCTTTTCTTCATTAAGAGAATTTATCATGTAAAACTAAGAGTCAGTGAAACTTGTATAATGCAAATTTCTCAATGTCTGATTTCAATATAATTTATCAATTAATAATAATTTACCAATTTGATCATGTATAATGATTGAATCTCTATCTGCTGAACATAATCTCATGTATTTCAAACACTATCTTCAGAAAATTTTCATTTTATAAAATTTGTCTTCCAAAATATGTATCGATATTAGTTCAACTTCTTTTTGGGAATGTCCTTTTATTATGACAGTGAGTCCTTTCAGCTTAAGGTTGCATTTCAACTACTCAACTGATGCGTTTATAGTTATAGTAGGATTTCATCAGCGGGTTTTATGACTAATATCATCTAAATAATGTCTTATGTTTCCTTTCAATTAGTGAGTTAGTAAAGCATAGCAAAATAAAACAATTGCCGATAAGTTTGCTCAGTTGATCGCAAAGAATGAACAACAGCTTTCTTTCAAATGAAAGCGAAAATATAAAAAAATATATATAATTTCCCATGACATTTATTGAAATTTAGAAGTGCAGAAATGTAAAAGGCTACATTTAGTAAGAAATTCCATAAAAAAAATTAAAGAAAAATCATAAACGAACATTTAAGTTACACAAAACAAGAGTCATAAAAAAAGAAAAAGTTTGCACGAAAATAACTGTTGGATGAACAGTTGGAAGATAATATTTGGCGCGTAATGACAATGACCCTGGTTCGAATCGTGTCTTGGGCACTTTTTCACTTTGTTTGTTAGGTAAGCTGAATAAAATTCAGAAAGTTTAAGCTAATTTAATGTTACCGTCAACCGGGACAAGTTTGCCACACGGTACGACTGTATAAAATCTATGCTGTTTGGCGCTCTGGGAATTTCCAGATCCTATTACAATAGGCGCTAATGTTATCATTTCACAAAGAAAACGTTGTATGAGAATATTTCAGCGCGTTTTTTATCTTATAAATTGTTATTTTGGCCGTTATCAACGGAAATATCTTAAAACTGCGAAAGAGGCGATTTTGGAAGTCCCAAAAATGTCTCCGTTTCACAATTTTTATCCGATCGCAAGTAAAAACTGCCTGTCTGATAGAGTATATAAGAAGCTTTCGGAATTGCTTATGAAAATTGATCTAATGCTATTTTTATGGGAAACAATTTTGGTTGACAAAGTTGCACCAAGAATCTTTGTAAGAGTGGGTTAACTTTGCCAACCAAGAAATTTGTGGGTTCACTATATTCTTTCATACTTTGAATAGGAGGTTTTTCAACAATTAATTTTTTTGCGCGTTTTCCTTGCATGACATATCTGAATCAAAGTTTGACCAAGGTGTAGTAACGGAGGAAGAAGCAGAACCCAAACAAGATGCAGAACACGAGCAACCTGCAGAGCCTATTGAAAAGTTAGTACATAACACTGTTTCTGGAGATTATGATAACTCATTAATGACCTTAGAGAGCAAGTTAGTTAGTTGATGGTAAGAACTTCATACATTTTTAGACTGGTATATTTGTGATAGTTAAGTTCTTGGCGAAAAAAGTGTGAAACATTATGCTGCAAAAATCACCCATTATTACAGAGATGGAGAGTTTGAGGTGTCATACCCACTCGAAAGATATTGAGTGGAGTTTCCATTTTACAAATGATTCGGATGAGGCGTCCGACAACGTAGCACCAATGATGTGTATTGTACATTGTTGAACAGCTTTACATAGAAAATAGAGGAAAAATTTCGTTTTCTGAGAAGAATGTTCGACTTTTTTGCTAATTGTTATTCTACTTCTTTTCTTTTGTATTCAAATGTATATGTCACGTTTTAAATACGTTATTTGAATTATAAAATTGAATTTCTTAGTTTTTTTGTAGCTTTTCATTGTTTTTCAGACAGATTGCAAAGTTGTCCCGTTTCCGAGGTAACTTTGCCAATACGGTTTTACGTGCAGAAAAAATATAAATGCTTACTCCAGTTACCAAGTTACCACATATTCTTAAA
Source organism: Maratus speciosus (assembly GCA_963932465.1). Classification (NCBI taxonomy): domain Eukaryota; kingdom Metazoa; phylum Arthropoda; class Arachnida; order Araneae; family Salticidae; genus Maratus; species Maratus speciosus. The sequence goes on from OZ010800.1 coordinate 316,546,097, forward strand.
ACAGAAATCAAGACTAATGGTATAAGACTACTTTAAAGTATGAATGGACAGCATGAGTAATCATAAGATGGGTAGAAAAAGAAAACAAAGTGGCACAGTGATCTCGGTTTACAGTACTTGAAAAATTATTATGAAAAATTATTTTTAAATTTTAATAAAATATAACAAAAAAGCTATTTTAAATATGAATAAACGCTTTTTCTTGGTTCTCTTAAATTAAAAAAAATAATGTAAGGTATATTTCTGGGGATGAGAAGCGGTTTTGGCCAAGATGCCGTGTCACGCGGTTTTCATATACGCAAACGCTGTTGAGAAACACCACACAGTTCTAAGGAAGACGGTTGTCTAATCATATTTTAATTTCAGTTTCCGTTATTCTTTTAAAAAACTAAGTGTTGCTTTTATATTGTTATTTCGTTTTAACACTTCTGGTAAGCGACCAAAATATTTTACGTGACTTCTTTATTTGCCCATATAAGTCATAGTTTAAACACCAGAGAAAAAAAATCTGCTGTTTTTAGAGATTACTGGTACCTGATCTTTCTGAAAAGGATAAATGGCGGCCGGTTCCAGCTCCATCACGTCAATTGGGTGAACTGGTTCCTTTTCCAGTTCTTTTCGGTATGTTTTTTGGGGTAAGATGGATATTATTTTTCGTTGGGGTAAGAAGACAGTTATTTTCCGTTGCTGTCAATTTCCTTCTTTTTCTGCATTGTTTTAAATTATTTTTTGTTATTAACTAAGGTCTCAACGATTTTAATCAGATTAGTTAAATCAGTGACTAAATCGTCATTTTAATCAACTGATTTAAAAAAAAAGTTATTGATTAAAATCAAAAATGTTATTAATGTTTAAAATGACATGAAGAAATATTAAAATCTAAAACGAATATAATTTGAAAGGTTTCTATATGTTTTTTACCTTATAAATAATCCTTATTTGCTTTATAAATATTTTTTTAACAATTATTAATGTTAATCATTGTTAAAAATTTGATGTTAAAAACAGTTATAAATAATTTAAATAAATGCAAATATCGGTAGTATATAATATAGATTTAGATAACTAGGGGTGTCTGCTTCTTACCTGCTACGAACTCCCACCTCCGTTCAGACACCGCAGTCTCTAAAAACACTCTAATTTGATCTCCTTTAAAAAGAAACTAAAAAATAAATTGCAATTAAACAACTAGTGAAGATATCCTGTAAGGGAGTTTCCATACATTTGCCTTTGTCTGAGGGATTTTAAGGTCGATAGAATTGCTGTCGAGGCAGCTAATGACTGTTTTGTAATTGATTAATTAAGATTAACCCAACAATTGAAAATTTGCTTGTATAAAGTGCTTATGTAAATAATTTTATAAAGACGCTATAGAAATTTATTTTATATGAGGCATTTTAAATGTGTTGTTTTAAATATGACGTAATTTTCAAGAAAGTTTATTTTTTCATTTTAATATTCACATAAAAGTAATATTTAAGGTGTGTAAATGCCAAACTAAAGTGGTGTTACGATTAGCAACTGCAAATTTTCAAGAATCTCAATTCATTCTGAAAAGGAATTATTTAAGAAGAAGTCAGAGGCTAGAAAGCGAACAATCTTCATCAGACGATGATATGGATAGTGATTAAATTCCCTGCCAAGATTAGAAAGATGATGATTTTTTTAAGTGAATGAGAATGGGTGTTCAGCAGAGGGCAGTAAATCCTCGAAAATATATGATTGAATCAAGTGCATTCAGAGAAACGGTTGGTTAACTCAAAGTTCCAAAACTAATGTACAGTTTGTTAGTTATGAGATATTGCTGAAAATAATAAAGATAAAAAATAAGAGAATAAAGGTAAAAATAAAGAAAAGAATAAAGAGTTCTCACCGTTGCTCGCCATTGCGCTAAATCGCTACCATATGCTTCATTTGGTATGCTTCATTACCATATGCTTTCATACCATATGTTTCAATAAACGAACAATCACACTCGCCAAATTTCGAGCGCTTGTTTTCTGCCCCTTGTGTGCGTGTTTGAGTGTGCACAAATAAAATCGAGTTTCTTATCCGCGTTACTGAACGATTCATGTCGCTTTTCATGCTGATTCGATCGCACCGTGACATTTACATTACTCTATTTATAGAGATACGGGATCGACACCAATTCAGTTTAGGTACAGCCAAAGTCATAGTAAGGACTGTGCGATAGGTATTTCTCTATTGTCAGTTAATAATTACTTATTTGCCGGTGTCGCGCCGGAGAAAACACAAACAAAATTATTCACATAAAACGCCAAATGGAGAAACGTTTTGCTGGAATGCGGAATTGAAATTAGTAATTTAACATTCTATTTATTAGTTGTATGCAAAGTATTATTGACATGATCGGTTAATATTTTCCTTTGGTTAGAGTCGAAATCTCATAGCAATTGTTAGTATATATTTTCACGACGTTAAATCAAAGATAGCTGTTTTGAATTTTCATTTAAACTGCTAAAAGAATGTCTGGAACATGTACACATTTGGGAGACATTTAGAATGGACTTATTTTTAATAGTTTCTAATATTTTCTAATATTTTTAATGGTTTCTAATGCAAAGTTTTAATAGTTTATTCCGATTTCTATGTTGTGAGCAATTACAAAAAATTGGGTTATTTTAGAACATATTAAAACAAGTTGGAAATTGCTCGTCAAACGTGGCAAATGAGGTGCGTTCGTACTATAACTAGTTTTATAATTATTTTTTGCACCCCATATTGTACTGAATGTATACTTTTTTGCACTTCATAAAGCGCATAGTCTGATACATCATTAAAATGCACTTCCAATAATTTTTTCCCATTCCCCGTAATGTAACGGAACAATTTTGACTGTCCCTGTAATTAAACTATACATCCGATTTTCCTAAAATTTGAAATAGCTCAACAAAACTTTGCAACAATTATATCTTTAAAATTTCAGACCATTCGGAAGGCTGTAATATCATTAAAATGCACTTGCAATAATTTTCCCCATTCCCCGTAATGTAACGGAACACTTTCGACTGTCCCTGTAATTAAACTATACATCCGATTTTCCTAAAATTTGAAATAGCTCAACAAAACTTTGCAACAATTATATCTTTAAAATTTCAGACCATTCGGAAGGCTGTAATATCATTAAAATGCACTTGCAATAATTTTTCCCATTGGCCGTAATGTAAAGAAAAACTTTTGACTGTCCCTGTAATTAAACTATACATCCGATTTTCCTAAAATTTGAAATGGCTCGACAAAATTTTGCAACAGTTATATCTTTAAAATTTCAGATCATTCGGAAGGCTCTAATATCATTAAAATGCACTTGCAATAATTTTCCCCTTTGGCCGTAATGTAAAGAAAAACTTTTGACTGTCCCTGTAATTAAACTATACATCCGATTTTCATAAAATTTGAAATAGCTCAACAAAACTTTGCAACAATTATATCTTTAAAATTTCAGACCATTCGGTAGGCTGTAATATCATTAAAATGCACTTGCAATAATTTTCCCCTTTGGCCGTAATGTAAAGAAAAACTTTTGACTGTCCCTGTAATTAAACTATACATCCGATTTTCATAAAATTTGAAATGGCTCGACAAAATTTTGCAACAATCATATATTTGAAATTTCAGACCATTCGGTTGGGTAGTTTTTGCTCTGTTACATGCGGACAGACAGACGGACGGACGGACAGACGGACAGACGGACGGACAGACGGACGGACTGAACGACGACTATAGGTGCTACGTATTTATATAATTACGAACGCACCTAAAAAAGGGATATAATAATGAATTAAAGATAGATTTTTCAGTGCTTCATGCCCAATCTATTTTGCTTTTTTGGGGGGAGGGGTACTCTTTTTAATTTCTTATTCGCCAAATCACTAATGTTGGCCAAAAGACAGCGAGAACCATAAAGAGACGCGCGAATAAAAATTAACAAACCAGATGGGCTCTAAAACACTTTATCACAGTGACTTTATCGTATTTAAACGTTTAGTAATGTTTTAAAGATAGGCATACTTACACTGAAAAAAAAAATGTAGTACTACTAGAAAATCTGTAGGCAACTGGGATTCCATGAACTTTTCTAGTAACCAATACAGCTTCTTCTTTTGTAACATTACTGCATTTAACATCGTTAACAACACATAGACTTCCTTAGTGAACATACCAAGAAATCATTAGTACCCATTACAGCTACTTTTTTAGTATGTGTACTAAGAAATGGTTAGTAATATTACAGATGCTTCTCTTGCATCTCCCCTAACAAATTTTGTGAACTGAACTTCGAATGAAAAGTGAAAAAACGCTGGTGGGGACATCTTTGGAGAATTTCGGAAGAACATATATTTATTAGTGGGGGGATAAGTAAGTCGGGTTTTTTTCCTCTGCGGCGGACAGAATTCACTGTCTGCGGTTTGGGTACCTAGAGTTCTACATATTTTGCTACTTGGCTGCGTTTGTAAACGAATTTAAATACGAATAATGTGTGATGAAGCTGATTCTTCTGTGTGTTGATATTTTTATAAGATTGAGCGCAAATTTATTGATGCTATATAATTCCTTTAAGTTTCGATTACGAAATTTAATTTTTTCTTAACAATTTCGAAGTCTATTTTGGATAGAATATTAGGTAGAATTTCAGGTAAATTTAATTTCCTGTGGGTTTTAAGATTTTATGACAGATTTTAAGGACAGAGAACGACGCATGCACAATAAGCATTTAGTTACAGCTATTTTCTTTGTAATATTACAAGCAGTGATTGGTTACAGGTGATTTTCTTGTAACTGCTATGATATCTGTAATGGTACTAAGTAGTTTTTCGTAAAATCAAGTACATTTTTTTTACAGTGTAAGAGCCACAATTCATTTAAATGGTAAGTAGAACATAGCCTTTTTTCAAGCATTAGTTTGTTTTTTATTAAATCGCCAACTTTTGCTACAATCACATTTTTGTAATTTTTTAATAACTAAATACATAGTAAGTACAACTTTAGTATCTCTAAAATATTAAACATACTTTCATTCATCCCATTATGATTTATATTGCTTCATAAAAATTATTTTTTTCATTGAAACATCAGAAGGCATCTTAGCCCTACATTGTTGGTCATCTTACCCCAATCTTTGGGTAGGAAGCCTAAAAGTAAGCGTTTTCTAAAACAAAATTTTTTATGCTTTTTACAATATCTGTAAAAGTAAATAAGTTTTTAAATCACACATAAAAAAAAAAAATATTTAACAACAAATCAATGAATAACAAATAAAAACATCACATATTTTTTAACACAATTCAGTCAAAAACTGCGGTATCTTTACCCAATCTACCATATTTAATGAATTTGTCTTAAAAAAACATTTTCATGGAAATTTCAGTCAATAATTTATAATTTTTTATATTATAAAGCCTTATATTTATTTCAAGTCTATAAATCGTACATACTATTTTTACATTATAATGAAAACTCGTAAATATATATCTCTGCTAAACAGTAACTATTATTTGTTCAGGATTATGTTTTCTTTACTTAAGCATTATTATTCAACATTCTTCATTAAATTGCTTATAAATATCATTAATCAGTTTTATGTGAGGTAAAACCGTTCATAATAAAGTAAGGCTCACATTTTCCTTCTAAATAATACTCACTTTCCAAATTAATTCCGGAGAAACGTCATAGTAAAGAAAACAGATGAGTTTTTTATTGCTTTTCTTAAGGCTGAATAACAAAGGTTTTATGGCAGAACGAGGGATGATGTACAAAATTTATTACCCCGAAAATAATCTTATGTACATTGTTAAGGAAAAGCTGTTTTCTGCTTTATTCTTTTTTCAAATTAAATACTAGAAAAAAAATGTGTGACATCACGAACTAGTAACTTAAAATAGTGCACTTTTAATTACGAAGTTGCATTTTCCAAAACCTATTCTATTATTTTTAGATTTATTAGACTTATTTTTGTCATGTTAAAATTTTTTTAATCCTTCAGTTTTTAATTATCCATTAGTATATGCAATATATTTTGATTTATTAACTTTCAATAATTTTCATTGCCGCGATATTGAAATCTAATCCAAGCTTTAACAATCTTAAATTGAATTTATTGCGGTACGGTAGATATTCAGAATTATAACACGGAATATAAAGTTCATTCTATACAAAAAGTTCATAGGTGTTGTACGTATGAAGGAAAAGGTATTTGAAGTATATTTTGGAAAAGAAAATATTTGAGATACTCTTCAAATATGTATCGCAACATGAAATGAATTTTTATCACCCTGTTTCAATTTATGTTCAAGAAAAAATAAATACTATCCCGTGAATTCAGCTCAAAAGAATATTTCATGGTTTTTTGCATTTCATTTATGCTGCACAAAAAGCATATGGAATGATAAAAGCACCATTCATGGACGTTTTGTACAGGATATTTCTGATTCTTGGTGCGAGTATTATTTTAATATTAATGGTCGATTGGACAATTAAAACATTAGTTATTATATTAATAAATATAAGTATATTAATAAATACAAATTCATATGTACATTGTTCGAAAAGATGTGGATCCAGCCAACTCAACATACGACCGCATAGAAAACGAACTACTGACGATTATTACATGTTGAAAAGTCGCAAGGTTGCAAAAACCAAATTACACTAGAATTCGCCACATTGTGGAGTAATTGAAGCACAATTTTATTTTTCCCACGTGTTTTATAGTTAAAATAATTTATGTTGACTTCCTATTAGTAAATACACTTAATTAATGTTACATACACATACAATTATGTATTTACTTATAAAAATAATTATAAAATACAAAGTTTAATTTTTTTTTTTTTTTTAGTGTATGCATAGTTGCCAACCTCCCGATTTTTTTCATACCAATCTTTTCATGCAGAAATACTTGTTTTATACAATCGCACAATTTCGAGAATTAAACAAAGCGAACAATTTTCTAAGAATTTATTGGTATTAAAAAAATCGGCAGGTTGGCAACTATGCTGTATATAATAGGAAAGTAATATTTGAGTTAGTTGTTTTACTTACAAGTAATGTATAATTAAAAGTGGCTAATTATACTATATGTCAACTTTTAATTATTTATAGAAACGAATGTATTAATATATATATATTATTTCCATTTAGTATTTAGCAAAGTTGAGTTGTAATATATAGATCATGATTATTCAGTGTTTATTGGTGGTTTACCAAAACAATTTAGGGTAAATTGGGTGAATTGTTTGAAGATGCCGTAGTTTTTGACTTTATTGTTTTAAAAATCGCCTGTTGCTTTTATTTGTTATTCATTGATTTCTTGTTAAAGATTGAACCTTTATGTATTATTTAAAACCTTTTTTCGTTTTACAGATATTATATAAAGCATCAAAAATTTTGTTTGTGTAAACTTTTGCATTTCGCCATCTTACTCATCCAACTATCTAGGGTTAAGATGCCTTGTCGAGTTCCAGTGTAAACAATAATTTTTGTGAAGCCGTTTAAAACATAATGGCACGAATAAAAGTAGCTTTAATATTTTAGACATATAAAGTTGTTAACTTACTTAATATTAGGAAATTACAAAAATATGAATGGAACAAACGTTGGCAATTTAATAAAAGGACAAACTAATATTTGAAAAAAAAAAGTTATGTTCTACTTAATATTTAAAAGAATTATGTCTCTTAAGTATGCCTATTTTAAAATATTATAATAAGTTTAAATACAGTAAAACCACTGTGATGCAGTGCTTTTGAGTGCTGCTTTTTTGTTGGTGTTTTTCACATGCCCCTTTGTTCTATTCAGCTATAACTCAGATCTGCCACAGACTGTACATTTGTTTAGGAACTTTGAGCCACATTTTTATACCCAACAGTTTCACTGAATGCTTTCCAATCACAATTTTCAGAGGTTTTATTGCACACTGCTAGACACTCTGAACACTGATTCTCATTCACTTAAAAAAATCCTCATCTTCTGAACCTTAGTAGGAAATTTAACTTGTTATCTTTTGAAAGCAGATAAAATTAGCTTATTTTTACAGCCTGCGGTGTGTTGATGGAGCCGTTGGGGAGTGTAGCTCGTAGGGGGCAGAAGGCTCTAGTTATCTAAAACTATATTATATACTACCGATATTTACATTTATTAAAATTATTTACAACTGCATTTAACATCAAATTTTTAACAATGATTAAACTTAATATTTATTAAACAATTATTTAAATGGCCAATAAAGTTTATTTATAAGTCAGAATACATACATAAACTTTTCAAATTATGTTCATCTTAGATTTTAATATTTCTTTATGTCATTGTAAACATTTAGAAAATTTATGATTTTAATCAATGAATTTTTTTAATCAGTTGATTAAAATCACGATTTAATCACTGATTTAAATTATCTGATTAAAGTCCTTGACAAGTTAGTTAATAGCCAAGAGTAATTTAAGCAATGAAGAAACAACCAGGCATTTGACCGCAACGGAAAATAACCATCATCTTACCCCAAGGTATAACAGCTGGCATCTTACCTCCAAAGATTTTCGTTGACCCACCCCAAAGTATTGGACAAGACGCCGGTACCCCCACTGACGTGAAGAAGCGGGAACTGACCGCCATTTACGATTTGCAGAAAGGTCAGGTATCAGTACTCTCTAAAAACATCAGCTTTATTTCGCTGGTGTTTAAACTAAGACTTATATAGGCAAATAAATAACTCACACAAAAGATTTTTGACACTTTCCAAGACTGTTAAGATGAAATAGCAATAAAAAAGTACCACTTATTTTTTTAAAAAGACTCCAAATGGAAATTAATGTATCACCAGGGAACACTCTTTCTTACAATTGAGCATTGTTTCCGTACAGCGCCTGCGCATATGAAAACTATCTGATTCGGCATCGTGTACAACACGTCATCTCACCTAAAGTTACCCTATATTAAATAATGTCAACTATGTGCAGAAGTTTTTTTTAATTGGCATTCAAATCAATAAGCAAGACGAAAATACTTCTTAAATGATCCGGCAAACAACAGCAGACTTTTAAAAAACTATATATTTAAATAAATATACCTAAATTAGAATTTAATAGCTTAAAAAGAACACATTTTTAACTTATAATTTTTTTATTAAATTAAAAATAAAGCTCTTGAAGTCAACATCTCATGAAGCGACAAATATATACATTTAAAGTTAATTAAACAAAATAACGAAGTTCAAAAGTAACAATAAAGCACTTCTTCAACTGAAACCGCCTCTTAAACTGAGTCTACAAGCTTCCGGATATGACACATGCTCTTGAATTTGACATAGAACGATACACCAATTAATTTGTTTATTTTGACAAGGTTTTTTGGCCAAATTCTTCCACTGTACGTCATACAGGCGCGCGGTACAGTGAAGGTCTAGACAATCTGTAACTTTACTAATACAATATATATTTAAGTATTGCGCGGAAGCGCAATACTTATTTATTTTCAGTGTCACTTCTCAATGTTAATTTAACATGGAAAAGCCTGTGGGGATGATAACTTTTTCATTTTTTCTTCCCACCTTTTTGTCCCTGATGCCACTCATTTTTTATTCTTTACTAATTCTAATGATATTATACATTTAAAATGTAAAAACGTTTTCCTGACGTCAGGGTCAAAACGAATGGTAAAATACCTTTCCATATGGGTGAATTATAATCCAGAGAGAAACATGGGTCAATTTTTTTTCCCCATTATTCAAATATTTTTCTTAATATTTCTAATTTTCGCTTTTTTCATTGAAAATCAACGGACATTTTTCATAGAAAATGTAACATTTTTTCTTCATTGTTGCAAAACTTTCAAAAGACGTAATAATAATTTATTTCTTTTTAGTTGAATAATTTTCACGTGAAATATTAAATTGAGCTAGTTTTTTTTTTTTTTTTTTTCAAAATTTAAAAAGGTGAATATGGCGTCATAGAGGAAATAAAAAGGATATTTTCAGAATAAGTTTTTGCTTTGGTCAAGTTTATATTTTAGTAAAAAGTAATGGATAGCTATTTTTACGCATTTAGCGCACTTAGTGGAGAATTACATAATTTAAATTTTAAAATGTATTTTTTTCCGAGATGAGAACTATTTATATCCCAAGCTAAACTTAGGTAATAATTTTCTTATGTGTTTGAATCACCCCTTGGGAGAGAATAAGGTTTAAAAATGTAAGTAAAACTTTTATTTTTTTGTTTTTTACTGTATCACAGCTATAATATTGTTAAATATTAGCAGTAAGGATTCAACACACTTTACATTTACATTCATAGCGTTCCTGAGTGGGAAATATGGTATCTAGATTTAAGTGAAGTTAATTTTTTATGTTTTGATTATATATTTTTTACGTTCAGATTGGAAGTTTTTGTTCAAACTACCGCAACCTGCATTACTATAGTGTTGAAATATTTTGAATTGCACATTGGTAAATTGCATACCATATTGTGATGCAATACCTCATACATCAAAGCCTGATGATGATACTCTCTATTAATTTTGAAATGCGTTCGTCTGAGTGCTGTAGTTATTAAAAACCTTGACATATTAAACAAAACATAATTTGAAGAACAAATTAAAAAAACAAAATTTATTTCCTATATTGTTTAAGCCCAAGAAGGGACAGATATTAAGATATTTCATTCAATTAGTTCTACATATAATGTTACATTTTTGTAACAAATTAGTTAAGCCAATTGAAGATTAAAAAACAAAAATAAAATTCATACAATATGATACTTAAAACACCCTAAAAAAATAGATTCCGTTCAAATGAAATCGAGATAAAACTCTAGACTTTTTTTTAAGTTTTGTATTTTGCATGCATCTTATTTTATGCACAATTGTCATAAACGTAATACAAATATTTTCAATTAAAAATGGAAGAAGTCTAAGATTTATTTCGATTTCATTTGAACGGAATCTAATTTTTTAGGGTGTTTTAAGTATCATACACTGTAAAAAAAAATGGTAACTTTCCATGTAAAATCCAGGAACGTTTCGCGTTTTATCAGGTTTTTAGAATAATTTAGCTCTTTCCGGTGAAATTCTGGTTTTCTTATCTGAAACGTTCCTGAACAAAAGTTGGAAACAGCAAAACGCTGCGGCCGCCATTTATTTTTTTTTTTTTCCTATAATCCGTTGCTCGCGCGCGAGTGTCGAAAACGAATTCCTTAAATGAATGTAAAAAAATCAATATGGAATGCAAATAAATCAATAGACGACATAATCCTTTACGTCTCTATTGTCAAGATAATTCAGATGAAAATACAATACCTCTGTGACATCACTAAGAGATTATCTCTCGTACTTGTCTGTGAAATCTTTAACGAGCAGACTGTGTACAAAAAAAAAATACACCTATTATTTGGATCTGCATTAACCAGGGGACAATCAAATATGATTCTCACCTATTTTGATTAATTTAAAGTATGTTTTAGAGTTCTTATCTCTAATTATTCTTGTGAAAGGATTTCTTCAAATGGGCCTTAGATTTTCAGAAATTAGATGTCGAGTTTTAGCATACGTTTCAAATACCCATTAGTTTGCAGCCCTCAACGTGTCTTTCGTGGTGTGGACGCAGAAAGCTTGCACGCCACCCGTACGGCCCGGGTTCGATGCTACCTCTTGACTTTTTTTTTTCTTTTTTAATTAATTTTATATTTTAACACTTTATTACAATTTGATTTAAATTTGACATATATTTGACACTTTGAATTGCTGCAAATTTGATTTTTTTTTTTTTTTCGGAAAAAATATACAATTACGTTTAGGTTTTTTTTTCATGAAAATTTATATGTATTTTATCTAACTTGTAAACTAACATAATCACTGACGAAAATCCAAAATATTTTATGTCTAGATTTTTTTTCTAATTATTATTTACATTTATATATTTTTATATTTTAAGCAAAGTTCAGAAACAATATATCACATATATATTTACTTTATTGAATTTTAACTGAAAATTTATTTTTTCGTGTAAATTATAAGTAATAATTTTGATGTCAATTTCAAAATATTTTTTCATTCTAACAAATGATAATAAAGCGAAAATTGTCAACTGGAAATGTAAAAATCGTCTGCGGATCCCGCATGCTGTGAAATGTCAGTAATGTCATAATGAAGGGAACGAACATCCAGAGTGAATTATGTCAGCCAGGTATCGGTCCGGATAGCCTAACAGGTAAGGCATTGGCACGGCACGCCAAGTATCCAGGTTCGATCCCTGGTCTGGACATTTTTCGCTCTTGTGCTATTCCAGCCTTGAATATGTCAGTAATGTTTTGCTGTCAACAGAAATATTCCTGGTATTTCGCAGGAAACTTACTGGCATTTCTGTAGAAATTTTTAACATATACAGTAAAGTACCAGTCATTTTCAAGAAATGTTTCTTGGAAATAATGGGCAACTCAGCTGCCCATTTTTTCCCAGGAACGTTGCGGAATTTTTTTTACAGTGTATTGTATGAATTTTATTTTTATTTTTTAATCTTCAATTGGCTTAACTAATTTGTTACAAAAATGTAACATTAAATGTAGAACTAATTGAATGAAATATCTTAATATCTGTCCCTTCTTGGGCTTAAACAATGTAGGAAATAAATTTTGTTTTTTTTTTAATTTGTTCTTCAAATTATGTTTTTGTTTATTATATACATATATATATATATATTACATTATTAGATCTAATTCCGCGACTTCCTTATCTTATTCTAAATTACTACTTTATATTCACTAAATCCTTATTCTTAAATAATCTCTATCGTTAACTCTGTTAAATTCCCTTTAATTTAATGTCTCACTTATCTAAATTGCTTAAATATTACTCTTTTAGTACTCTTAAATTAAATGTTCCAATTCCATTCTTTTTTCTTTCTAGAATGTTCTTTTAACAAACATTTTATTTTCTATTCCGAATTTTACTCTCTCGCGCATTTCCGAGGTTATCCTTTTTTCCTTTAAATTTCCGGTCGCTCTGTCTGCACTCTTTCCATGGCGTGGTTTTCTTAATTATTTATTGGTTAAGAGCGTGATGTACGTCATATTTGTATTCCTACACTTGATGAGCAAAAAGCCAATGCTCGCTGTGTTTCAACAAATTTGAGTTTTATTTCTATTTTTCATACCACCTCCTGGTCACCGTCCATTTATTCGATTATCTACAACTTTGTTTAGCCCTAATTACTACTATAGAGAGATGGTTAATATTCTTGGTGGAAACAGCGTCGCCGAAAGATGTTTTAATAAATTGCTGAGCTTATATTACGTTTTGTCTCAATTCATTCTGGGGAAAGTTTCACGGAAAAATGAATTCCATAGCATTCACTCGTCGACTGCTACAGAATCCAATCACCATTCAATCTTCGTTATACTAATACAACGGGATCGAATTGCCTGTTCTGATAACATATACTACACTATTACTGCTGGATGTGATTCACTACGGCTATCGAGACAGCCAGTAACTTCATTTTCAACTATAGAAATAATCCAATGTTGCTATTAATGCAACGTTTAGTCGACAGGATAAAGAATGAGTGCTGTATTATAATATATATATATATATATATATACCCACTATTGTCTTATGTTGGCCGATGAGCATTGCGAAATTAAAATATTTCACCAAAAATAACTTGGAATTAAAAATACACTATTTATATTGTGGTTTATCTCATTGTGGATAACTACTGGAACATCTACTCGACACACTGTAATTCTATCATGCGTCATATTTTTTCTTCTTGAAAATGCACAGCAATATAAAATGGGCTGAAGGGAATTTTACATTAAAAAACAAAAAAAAAATAACGACTGTTACTGATGTTATTCTTCAATGATATTAAGATGTAATGTCGGGAAATTTCTTTAAGGCTGCTAGTTACTCAGCTTCCGAATCAGTATGCTAAGTCTACAGGCGTAGAATGCATTCGTATATTTAAAATATCTCCTCAAGAAATTAATATTTTTAACTCCTGTTTACTATGCACTCTTCTTAAATCATGTCTCTTTTTTTCTTAGTTCTCAAAATATTTCTAAAATCTATACTTAATTTAATATTTTAAGTGTTAAAAGGTGGCGAACTGTGAGGAAGATTGTAACATTTCATATAAAATACAGCGTAGATTTCAGAAATATTTTGAGAACTAAAGAAAAAAGATTTACTTTAAAAAGAGTATACAGAAAACAGGAGTTGAAAATATTAATTTTCCGAGGAGATATTTTAAATATACGAATGCATCAGACTCCCATAGACTTAACATTATAGATATGTATTCGGAAACAGAGTGACTAGCAGCTTTAATCTTTTCGTTTTTCTACATCCAAATTCAGTCAATAGATGATGCATTGCTGATACAAGCTGTTAGACTGCCGAGAATAATAGATAAAGTTCGTCAAAATTCGACCGGTTTTTAACTTTATTCGATTTAGTTTTTAAAGAACACAAAAGGTTCTTATTTTGAACTGCGCTATTTCAGTTGGAGGCGCTGATTTACCGTCTATCAGAGATATTCGGAACATAAGTAAGGAATTGTACTAACAAAATTGCTGACGTCACGCATTACGCTACTGCAAGATCATCCAATAGCTGTTACCGTTTATTTTTCATTAAATGTTTAAACCGTTTTTTCATCTTAGCACATTTTGCTATGTGTAAACAGTATATTCTTATAAATATTTTTCGTAATAAGCTGTAGTATATATGCACTGTACATACATATCACATTAGGTTTTACTCTTGCCTAAATACTAGGGAATTTCAACATCTAACATTACCTAATTTTAATTTTAAATTCTAAACAAATATAACCCATTAGTGGTTATTTGCGCTTAATTGTGGAAACTGTTGTACATGAAAACGTAACGTTATAGGATTCATATAATCTGGGACACACATACAACACTGGGGAATGAAAGAAACATACACTTCAAAACAGTGAGCGAAAAAAGTAGAAAAAAAATTTACATTTTGAGGCAAAATTATTTTTTTTAAACATAGAATGCAATTCATTATATATATTTTTCGATAAAGCATGGTATTAGATTATTGAAACAACTTTCAATATTTCTATATTATCTGTAATCAAAAAAAAAAAAAAAAAATACTTCAATTATTTTCCTTCTGAAATAAAGCAATTTAGAACACCTATCCGGTATCATATTATCAATATTCTTTTAATATTATCAGTGATGGAAAATTGGCGAAGAGGAGGAGCTTATTCACAGCACTAAATTTGAGTAGTATTTTTTGGCATATTTAATGACAGAATTTCTGAATTAGTATTAAGGTGAAGCATACTATAAAATATTAGTGGTTTTAATAGGCTCCTCCTCTGCGCCAATTTTCCACCACTGTATTATGCATGAAGATTTTATTATACTTTAATTAATGCACCTACTCATTTTTTTTTTTTTTTTTTTTTTTTTTTTTTTTTTTTTTGCTTACTCTTTTGAAAACATTTATTTTTCATATAAACGATGTAATGTAAAATGTAAATTTTGAATCAATTGTGTAATTATCTCCCATGTTGTTCTGAAACAATAAAGATAAATATATGTTTTTTCATCAATTATCATGTAATACAAAGTGAATGGAATTTGAACAGTTTTATTGTAATATATATTTATTAATCAAAGTTGAAAAAACTATCATAAATACAATTTTTCTAACAGATAAATCCCGAAATATATTTAATTAATAATTGGGAAACATTTATTACGTATATGCCCATTTTATTAAAAAAAGATTATAAAATATTCAAATCTCAGATATTCGTCGATTTATAGGTATTCCTTTTCTTATTAATTAATAGATGAAAAAACCACAATATTTCCACAAAAACATCATAAATTTTCCTTGAAAACAAGTTAAGCTTTTTAAAAAGCTATGTGTAAGCTTAAGAAACATTTTTTAATCCGATATAATAAATTTAATATATAATTTTAGCATTGTAAACTATATACGTACAATTTATATCATGCTTCCAAAATACGCGTTGACATCGGATTCTGCCTTAAAATATCTATTTGGAAATGTTTTGCTGCAATACATAGTTTATGTTTTACTTACTTGTTAGAAAATCACTAACTTCCAAGGAATGTTAGAGAGTAAAATTTGTTGTTTGCGATTAAAATTGTAAAAGTCTACGTATTATTCTGAGTAAATAAATAAAGTATGATTAAAACTCCATTTTTTTAATATATATTATGATATTGTGTAACTTATTTAGGATTTATACTTTGAATAACATTTTATTGAAATCTTAAGAAAAATAATTGAAAATTGTATTACACTTTAAAAAATTATATTCTGTCTATAATGTGGTACCCCTTATTAAGCCCACATAAGGTGTGAACAAGATGTTGGATGGCTATAATCATGCTTTTATTATTATAAAATTAAGTATGTCAATTCTTTATTACAGGTAATAAATTATTCTTAATTCCTAATACTCTGTTATTCTTGTGTGGTCTTACCAGTGGCCGATATGTTCTGCTCTCGAAGCTGGTAGACGGGAGGTGCTGGATTCGAACCCAATCATGTTTGTCAGCTAATCGTTCGGAGTTTTCGTGGTTTTCTTCGAACCATGGATTTCCATGCGTAAATACGGGTTAGGTTCCCTTAGAAAGACACCTACGAAGGGCACGCACCTTCCCCTGAGCCTATATCCCTCGAGAAGATAATTGGCCGTCACAAATCAACCCAAAATCAACCCATTATTCCTGTGTTATCCACATGAGGATAGTCCCAAGATGCATTGCGTAATGACCTCCATATGGGGCCTATGTTCATTCTTCATGTAAAAAGCGTGAATGCTAATGCCTATGCTAATTCTCCTGAAAAATATGCAACACCCGAGTTGTAGGACATGCAACCTCACGTGTTTTAAAAACAGGATGGAGACCTCTTCACTGGGTAACGTTTGTACGAGTTCTGTTAAATTGTCACTTTCCAAATCGGTGGAATAATCGCGATTGTCCAAAACCTTGGACACCACTGTCCAAAGACATTACTCCATTGGACTTCTTTTTGGAAAGATAAATTTAATATCAGGTATATCAGACACCTGTTCCATACCTGCTGAATTTGCAAAAAGTAATCAGTCTAGCTATTCAGGGTGTATCTCCCCATATGCCATTAAATGTGTCGCAGGACTCGCAGAGCATATATTGTGTGTTTTAAATAAAACCTGGACAACTTCTACGTGTATGGTCTAAATACGTTGCTTGTAAATAAAACAGTAATTAATATCATATGCAATTTAAATCAAGATACACATTGTGGGACATGCTCTATAGCATTAAAAAATTGTGTCATAATTTTATCATCTCCCGGAAATGCTGAAGAATTTGAATTAAAAAACTGCCAAATACATGAACGTGTGACTCAAATTTGGGTGATCCTCAATTTTTGAGCAAGTTCGATCAACGTATTGTAATCTGCAAATTTTGTAACTGAAATACAGACTGTAATTAAGAATATTTATTATAGGATTTATAAAAAGTACGCATATTTTATAATCAAACATAAAATATGTGTAATTAGTTTAACACAATCTATATTGCTTCATAATGCATAAGATAATAAAAAGTAAATAAATTTCAATTTGTAAAGGCTCTCCTTTGTCTTAATTTTACTTTATTGTAGCACTGTTAATAATGCAACATACAATTTTCTGAAAGAATTTCATATTTTAAAGACAATATTTTAGTATTAAAATTATTTTTTAATATAATTTGTAAAAGCCTGCTTTAAGATTACCGAAACAGTATATTTTTGTGTATGAAACAAAATAGGAATTAAAAAAAAATTCTCAAATAATTTTTCGATAAGGTTTTGTTGTAAGAGAATGCAATTTAATACACTTTGAAGAGTGATAAACAAAAATATTAATCTCAATATTAAATTATTTATATATATATTTTTTTATGTTTAAAATTTTGTACATCCATATAGCTATTTTTTAAGCCTGTGAAACATTTATAAATGAGTGGAAGAATTTGAGTAAAACGGGACTGTATATTGGACTAAATGAATAAATAAAAAATAAATAATAATGCTTTTTTCATTAGGTGACATTCGATAAGCATATTGGAATATAACCTAGTAAGATTATGCTACTGTAATCTATTTTAAACACCCATATCGAATAATCCTGCGAAGAGATTATTATTTCCTTTCTTTATTCATAGGGGAAAAGTTTAACAATTTTAAAAATGAAAAATTTTATTAATCCACGAAAAAAAAAAAAAAAAAAAAAACAATTCAATTAAAGCGCTGTTATAAAAACTTTACAGTTGCTTGCAATGTGAAGAATTATAAATGAAACAAGTAGAATTTTTTTCTCATATTACAACAGCTCCAAGTAATTAAGCTTGAATATTAGAGAACACGTATCACTTTTTTAATATCTACTATGTTTTTATATTAAATCGTTACAAGGTAACTTCAATTTTTTTCTCTTATTTCACCAAACAAGAGCATATATTTGTGTTTTAAATCGACTGATGTTTTTTTCTAAATTCTTAGTTTTAGATACACATATCTTCTTTTAAAAAATAAGTTTATAGTTCGTTGGTAAGTTTTTGTCTGAAATATTGATTTATACCATATGTTCACCCTTTTATCTTTGACTGTGAAATATTTATGAATTGAAAATATTGATCGATACATGAACTTGAAACGTGGCGATCTACAATCATCACATGGTGTTCTAGATAGGTGGTTGCGGGCCTCTCCAAAACTTAAATATAGTCATATCGCGAGATTAAATTTTATATTTCTTTTTTTTTAAATTAATCATTCTAGAATTGGAAATAATAAGTGGTAACTGTTTCATCATTTTTTGACATTTTAAAAATTTTGACATGGAAAAAGTTTCTTTGCATATGAAAAATGTTGTTAATCTCTGTGAAAAATATCCTGATTATAGTATTCCCTAGATTAACAGACAACTAATAACCAAACTTCTAAAAAATATCTGCTGCTGTGCATTAAGTTGTAATTCATAAAAACTCTATTCAATCAACACAATAGCTGCAGCGAGCATACCAAAACTTCTACACTGAATGAACAGTCAACTTAATGACAGGGGCGGCGTACTCTACGCCTAGTTAAGAACTTTTAATGATATATAAGTGTAATGTAATGTCCAGTAGTAGTATAAAAACAATAGACGTCAAATTGTTACAAACAAACTAATTTAAGGGGTTTTAGGTCCCTTAAAATTGAAAAAAAATAAAAAAAAAGAACATTTGCAACATTTAATGTCTTAAAATGCATATGATTTGAAAACACAATTTTTATTGGGATGAAAGACATAAATATGTTCTTTCATTTCATGTATTTAAAAAATTGCAAGATGCAGAATTAGTATTTATAGGGGGCAAGAAACTGTTAGATATTTGTCTAACTATGTATTTAGAAACTTTGTGGTTTTGTGGATTTAGAAACTTTATCATAGACCAGAAATTTCCCTCTGCGCGAGGAGGAATTAGGGTTGAAGTATGATCAGGCACCAAAATTTTCATTCTAGTTGCAATATTTATTTTGTAATCTGGCGCGTAAGCTGTTATACCAATTTTTTGCTCGTCAAATGTCTGACAGTTTAGAGCCCCTATAAATGTTAATTCTGCATATTGCAATTCTGCATATTGCATTCTTAAATACATGAAATGAAAGAAAGTACTTATATCTTTCATCTCAATAAAAATTGCATTTTAAAATTATATACATTTTAAGATATTAAATTTTGGAAATGGTCATTTTTAGCTCACAGGCTATCAAAGTCAGAGAGCTTATGTGCCCGCCTGTTCTGTATGTACGTACGCATGTACGTACGTAACGAGATAACTCGTGATAGAAATATCCGATTTGCTTCAAAAAAATTTTCTAGCTTCATTTTGATATGGCGTTTCCCTGATTAGTTTTGGGGGTTCATTGTTTAAGGATAAAAGGGGAAAAGGGATTAGTCCCCCCCCCCTTAAATTAGATATATGGGTTTTTCATGCAGAAATATTCGATTTGCTCCAAATTTGGTATACCGGTTTATTATGTTAAGGAGCTTCCCTGATTAGATTTGGAAATTCATTACTTAAATATAAAAGGGGGAAAGGGGGCTACCCCCCTTAATTTATATAAATGGGTTTTACATGTAGAATTGTTCGATTTGCTCCAAATTTGGTATACCAGTTCACTTTGATAAGGCGCTTCCCTGATTAGTTTTATGGGTTCAATTTTTAAGGATAAAGGGGGAAAAGGGGGTTAGTCACCCCCTTAATTTAGATAATTGGGTTTTTCATGCAGAAATATTAGATTTGCTCCAAATTTAGTATAAATGTTTATTATGTTAAGGAGCTTCCGTGATTAGATTTGGAAGTTATTTGCTTAAGTATAAAGGGGGAAAGGGGGGTTACCCCCCCCCTTAATTTAGATAAATTGGTTTTTCATGTAGAATTGTTTGATTTGCTCCAAATTTGGTATACCAGTTTATTATGTAAGGAGCTGCCTTGATTAGATTTGGGGGTTCATTGTTTAAGAATAAAAGGGGAAAAGTGGGGTTGGTACCCCCCTCTTAATTATAATAAATGAGTTTTTCATACAGAATTATTCGATTTGCTCCAAATTTGGCATACCGGTTTATTAAGTTAAGGAGCTGCCTCGATTAGATTTGGAGATTCATTAGTTAAGTGTAAAGGGAGGAAAGGGTGGTAACCCCTCTTAAATTTAGATAAATGGGGTTTTCAGGCAGAATTATTCGATTTGCTCCAAATTTGGGTGCCGGCTTATTATGTTTAGGAGTTTCCCTGATTTTGGAGGTCCTTTGATTATATTTGGAGGTTTATTGGTTAAGTATAAAATGGGGACGGGGACTAGTTCCCCCTTAATTTAGATAAATGGGTTTTTCATGCAGAATTATTTGATTTACTTCAAATTTGATATACCATATATATGGGATGGATATGGCGCGATATGGAGCTTCCTTAATTTGATTTGGAGGTTCATTGGTTAAATATAAAGGGGGGAAACGGGGGCTAATCCTCCTTCATTTTTTTTTTTGAGGGGCATTATTCTTTGAAATTAGAAACTAATATACAATTAGTGTGAATAGCTTGTGATCTCAATGCCATCAGTTTATCTGGGTACTTTTCTTTTTATTTCTTTTTCATTTTTTTTTTCATATTTTAAGAGCCCCGAAACCCCTTAATGAAACACACTCACAAAGACTTAATATCAAATTTAAAACTACATAAATCTATAAGTCATTTATATTACTTAACTAGCCACCGTTGGCAACGTGTTTTGCCTCCTTTTAAATGTATGTATGCTATCCATTGTATCATGTAAATTTTATTCATAATTTAATTTACTTGTTCAATCCTATTTGAAATCAGTAGATTCAGATAGAGAAATCTTGAACTCTGCTTTTTTATGTTAGCCAGGCGCAAGTGATAGATCGCCAAACATTGTTCCTGTCACATTTTTTCGCATTTCATTAATTTCATTTAAAATATAATCGTTTCACCCATTTATTTAAAATACACAAAGTTAATTTAACATCGAAACATTTAATAATCGTGAAAAAAAGCATGAATTTTAATTCAATACAAAGTCTTTATCTTAATTTTAAACTCGAAAATAAAAATTCTAAATGGCGAGTTAAAAAAAGCTATTTGCGAGACTTTCACCGGGCAAACATAAAAGTACCAAGAATTCATTGCGATCATGGCAACTTTTATGTAATTTTGTTCAAAAAAATAATTTTCATTAAAAATGGTCGCCTTGCATATGAAAAGAGAAAGGGTCAGACGGTAATTGTTTATGACAGTCACAAGAAATGCACTGTTATAATATAGATTAAATGGTGACTATGGAACAATATTTAGCGATCTGCGCCCGGCCAACATTGAAGTACCAAAAAGGTCCTTCTGGAACATAAAAAGCGAAGCATTCAGCCCGGAATTGTTGATTAGAGTCACATGACAATAATTATGGAGATTTTATTTTTAAATACAATGCTGTGTTGAAAATTATTATTTATGTTTCACTATAAAACATTTTTTGCTTTTAAGTTCCATCGAAGACAGACTTTTATTTTATAATAAATATATTTTACGACATTTAATATTATTTAAATCAAAAATCAACACAGTTTGTTAGTTATGTGAAAGGAAAAAATACCACATCTCTAGGATTTCAAATTTTCGATAGCAACGTTTATTTCAATTATGACTTTTGTGATCGGCAAATAAATTAATTCTATGGTAGTAAATATTGTCTATAATTTGAAGGCATGAAATAAAGCAAAATGCTCGGACCAAGAGTACAATGAAATTAGACTCTGAAAATCAGAAAAGAAGCAGCCTCTTACTCACTCATGAAGCAATGATCCGGAAGTGGTCAAAACAGAAATTTTCTGAACTAGGCTTAATTGGAATGTTCTACAAATATTGTATAAACTGTCGTTCATAAGTTTTAATCCTCGTATATTTGAAAAGTTATTTATTGCGTAATGTAATATTAAATGTTTTCAATGAATTAAATCCAAGTTCCTATTGTTTCAGCTATTTCTAGTTCCTATTATAAGAATATTTTAGTAAATTAAACTGCCGCACATCACCCTGTTACGTATGTTTCTATGTTTTAATATATATATTTTTTTATTATGTCATTAGTCTGTTTTTATTATAATTTTACCAACTTCTTTTATAATTAATTACAGTAGATGTTTAAAAAATTTACTAATATGTTTTCAGAACATTTAAATTCTATTCGTTAAAACTGCGTTTATTCATTGCGCCATGTTAATAGTTTATATTTTATATAAAAAGAACATATTGTTAATGAGAAATTTTATAAAAATCACACTAATAAATTTCATAATAAACTACATTAGAAATATACATTAAGGGGTCTCAGGACTCTTAAACCATTAAAATTTTCGAAATTTTGTTTTTTTTTTAGATGTTAAACTCCTATCTTTTCTGAACATTTTGATGTAATTGTTTCCTTGAAATTCCAATTAGAACTGAAGTTATGACTTTTACATTTATAAACGTTCAATAGCTGAAGCGTCGTTTCGGAAAATTTGAAGCCATTTTTCTCCAAATGACGTTTTTGGTCATAACGCGCACGATATCTCAAAAACTTATGAATATTTTTTCATGAAATTTTCAAAACATATGTTTTATATTAGTCTGTATAAACTGAACCTAAAATTTCCTTTTTATTTTTGAAAACAGTATTTTTTTAGGTGATTATACTGTTGACATTTTCTTAATTTTGCATTAGCTAAATACAACTTTGTATTAAAAATATAAAATGGCTTTAAATACAAGTTTATTTAGGTTCAGGGTAATTATTACAATCTGAAGCATATGTAGGCACCAAAATTTGCATTCCAGCTGCAATACCTATTGTGTAATCGTGCGCGTAAGCTGTTATGCCGATTATTGCTCGTCAAATGTCTAACAGTTTGGAGCCCCCTGTAAATGCTAATTCTGCATCTTATAATTTTTTAAATACATGAAATGAAAGAACATACTTATATATTTCATTCCAATTAAAATTGTGTCTTAAAATAAAATACATTTTAAGATATTAAATATTGAAAATTGTCTTTTTTTTTCATTTTTTCTAATTTTAAGAATCCTGAAACCCCTTTAACGAAAATGTGACGGAGAAACTATTTTATAATTATTTCAAATTATTTTCGTATAATTTTCTGGCACATGTTCTTCAATGTTATCAAAATTTCTTTTAAATACATGGACCCATTGAAGGAATATAATTAAAGACATAATTAAACAAATAATTGAATTACATAATTTATTGCAGGAATCCTACTTTAATGACAATGTTACACATTAAATTTTCAATATTTATATAACAAAATTCCTATGCAACTGAAGATGTTTGAAATTGTATACCATAGGGGAAAAAACCCTTCTGACAAAGAAAATACTACCAGAAAAATCAAATAAAAAATAGTGAGAGTAAAAATGAACATTTTTCAGTATTTTACAGGTGAGCCTAATTATTTGCCGATCTTAATTTCTGTATTCGGATATGAAAGAACAGGTAAATTTTATTAAGGTAAGGAAACTTATTGAAAGCCGTTTAGAAGATCTAACTAAGTACAGTTAGAACAGCATCCATAAATTATAGTTATGCAGACAATTACAGATATAGAACTCCAAAAGTAGGTGATTCTGTTATAAATGTGGTATAAACATCACGGAAGAATTGCATATGAATTAATCCGTATTATTCCAAATCCTAATCAAATTTTACATCTATTTGCAAAAGTTTATTCGCGCTCATGAACGGAAACATTTGGCACAGATCTTTAGAAGACATGAGTAACATTTACATATGCATGGAGCTTTACACATACAAAACTTTAAGACTTTGACGTATTGAAAAATAGAATACGCTATTTCTCTTCAAGGATCACATAACAAACTCACTGGAATCTACCCATTAATGAAAACGCCAATGTGACTTGAAATGTTATCAGGCCTTTGACGGATATTCACTACGTAATCGTAAAATCGGAAATTTTTTTAACTTGGACATTATGAAAAAAATCACTCGAAGATAAAGAATTTCGACTAGATGCGTTTATTATTCAAGTGAAATAGGCAAAACATTTAATGAAAATGCAGGGTCTGTCCAGTAAGTAATGAGACAGATTCCATAAAGTTAGTTTATTTGAAGATAATTTTACAGACACTTAATATTCTTTAAAATAGCCCCTCCTCCTGCATTAATATACCGTTGCCAACAACTCTGACACTCATTTATGTCCACGTGGAAGTCTTCAACTGGAATGCTGTCCAGGACGCGCGTTACAATTTCTTCAAGTTCTCCAGTTTGTCAAAACGATGTCCTGCTAAGCTGGATTTTAACCAAAGAAATATAAAAAAGCCCGGCAAGACAGATTGTGGCTGTAGGGTGGTTAGGGAAACGTTGTAATGCTGTATTTTGCAAAGAACTGGGTCACTTTGAGGGTTGCGTAGGAACCAGTTTGACACAAATTTTATGCATTTGAAGTTCTTCCGTAACAATTTGATGCACAGTCCATTTCGTAAGTCCCAATGTTTCCGCATTTATTCGGACACTCATACGACTATCAGAGACCAAATACACTTATGTTTTAGCACCATTGTCTGAAGTTCTAGAACTTGCTGGACGCCCTGCGCTTTGTTCGTCATCAATGCCCTATCTTCGTCTTTAAAGGCTTTGTACCACCTAAACGTCTTGGATAAAAAATCCTTCCCCTAGGTTTCTTGTAACATGGGAAGCCTCACTGTAAGCGATTTGTTTAATTATACACAAAAATTTGGGGCGTATCTCCAGTCCACGCCATTCTGAAAACCTAATGCTTTATTCAAATATGTGTCTGATTCACGAGCGATCTGCGCGTTAAAAAGTTTCAATGCTAACTGACTTCCACTATAATCTGTAGCTGACAGTCTTCGCCACACCTATCGCTCGCAAACTGCGTCACTTTGGCCGTCTGCTTGGAGCGAAAAATTCAGTCTCGTTACTTAATGGACAGACCATGTATGTTATATAAGGATTTAAGTTTAAAGTCGAAATTTTCGTTATTTATTGTTCATTAAAAGGATTAAACTAATTTTTATTATAATTATGCATATCTGTATTATACATATATGGGGATTTTTACATCAGATGAAATTTCTATGTATGCGTAATTTTTTTACACTGTAGTAAGAAATGACGAAACGCAATCATTTTCTTAATTTCCATAAGTTTACATTTATAGAGATATTTTAAAGACCTTCACAAATCTATTTACTAAAGAAAATTTTTATTAATATGTATGTTCTATCATTTAATATTATGCTTCCTTATTAGCAAAATTCATTATTGATTTTAACAAAAGAATATTTTTTGAAATGCTGGAGAAGTATTATTACAATACAAGTACTTTAATTATATGGCTATGAAACTTTCGTACAATAACTTTTACTCAAAATTTAAATATAAATTATTTTCCATACCTAAATTAGTCTTATATTTTGGTTCTAAAATTTCATTAATAAGCTATGTTCTTAGTAGTAATGCAGTTCATTATTCTAATCGATTTCCAGAAAGGGATCAAAATATCATCTTTTTCTATTATAATGCACATTGTAAATTCACAAGATTCAATTTATTTTATATTTTTTGAAAGATATAAAACTGGAAATTTAAGTTCGTTTTCGAAGTTATGATACGAGAATAAAGTTATGTTAAGGGAGTATTTAGTGCATTAATATTAATTAAAATAACATTTAACATATGTTTTTAGGTATTCTACTGTCAATGGGAAATTTGTTTGATAGACTTAGGAGTAATAGAACATAATAAGAAGTAATATTACACACTTTTCTTTTAACTACAAAATTACATAAGTACTACACAGACTCACTTAAAATTTATGTTTCATATAAGAGAGTTGGGATATCAATAAAAAAAATGGTACGTATTATTTGATAGAATCATAGAGCTATGAAAGAGAGGAATATACATTTCAGTCTTGTCCTGTGCAAAGCGTTGAATCCGAAAAATGAGTCCCCCCCCCTTCTGAGTCCGCCATATTTGATATTGAGCGATCCAATCAGCAATCTCAAGCGCAAGACGCGGCCAAATATGACGGATGCAGAAGGGGGTTGGAACAGCATTAAGTGATGTCATTTATGCCTATTCCTCTCCTTCAAATCGCCATGGATAGAATGCATATGCAATGTGTGATCAAATTCGCTTACAATAAATGACCTTATGTTGGATGAAACAAAAATGAGAACCACGTGCTAAACAAAGCGTGAAAGGGAGCAATATATACCTGCACTTACATGACATTGAATACTTTTAAATGTCATATTTCAAGAAAAATACAGGAAATGTTTAAACAAGATTTGCTTGAACTTTTTAGTTATATTAACCAAAAATCTTAGTATCAAAATCAGAAAGGCTATTTCTAAATTGTGGGACAGTATTTTAACAAGATCTTTATGTATAAGACTCACGTATATTCTTGCATGGTGAAGAATAGACATGTATATTGGCTGATAATTAATTAAGTGTGTTAAATGCAGCAGATATATTTGTATCTTTATCGCTATAGAAGGTTGTTTTTTTCACTATTAAACAATTTACTCCTTGTGATTGCAATCTGATGCATAAATTGAATCTCAAATTATGTCCTTCTACGCTGCATGGAATACACAAACAATAGGATTTACTTATGATATCAACTACAGAAATGTATTTCAAACAAATCTTCTTTTTTTCTGTTATAAAGTTTAAAAAATTAATCACCATTATGCGTACCACATATGTTTTACCAAGCCAATATCATTAGTTTTATTCAAAATATGTGAAAAGAATGTACAGTTCTGGAAATTTCACCTGTTAATTATTCTCAAAGCGGACTGATTTTCTGCATACATAAACCAGCATTTTTAGTTCAGTTAAAAATTATTTCATACAAATGATCATATTTCATCAAATGTTTAATGCATTAGAAATCTAACTGTATTAAATTTGTTCATATTTATCTTTTCAAATATCCTGTCAAAGGCATTGCATTTGGATTAAAACCATATTTCTTTTAATCAGAAAACATGTGGACATTTCTCGAATTCTGCAATGAAATCTGTATATCTTCAGTGATGTACTCGCATGTGCTATTTGCACGCAAATGAGCTACAGAATTGAGAAGATCCTGATGGTTTTGTGCTACAGCTATAGATTTTTTCGATAATTTTATTTTACAGGGTTATAACAATTGTTGGTCTTTTCTTCAATTTGTTTTTGTTGTCGTAATTACTCTCGTGGAGAAACATTCATTGCAAAATATGCGTTCGAAAATGTTCTTTATTTTCCTGGTGTTCCAGAAGAATTTATCAAGTAATTCTCTAGATATTCGACAAAGTACGTGAAAGTGAAAGTTCCCGGTGACTTTTAATGGTATAGTGTATGTCTTTTTCGTATCTGGGAGAAAGAAACTCCTTTGCAATAATTTTTTATGACAGTTAAACTCAGTAGCGTATAACGGATAAAATAGCGAGCTTACCACAAAATCAATTATATATTTGGGGCATTCCACATCAAATCAGGCAGTAAAATATCAATATGTAACCCACCATCACAGATTTTAATGAAACTGTGTGTGTTTGTTCTTACTATTAAGATATGATCACCAGTAATTTTTTTTGCTCCTTGGTGAAATAGTTTCTGAGAAAAAAATTATCAAAATTTTGAAAAACTGCCATCAGTTGGCATTCTTGACTGCTCGATTTTCAAATGTAGCATGTCATATATATAATCATATTTCAATATCTACTCTACAAATCATCTTGAGATAATTTATGTATAATATTTAGGGTACGCAGTTTATGAAAAAATATTGTTACGCTTATAACATTTTAAGTGTGTCTAAAAAAATGTTTAAACTTTGAAGTCGTGAATTTTTTATGAAAAATAATGCATTAACAAAAAAAGCATTATCAACAAAAGGCGGTATTTTTATTAAATTTATTTTTTGTAGGAGATATACTTAAAGGTGTCCTTTACCTGATTCTGAAATAAAAATAGTGGGATTTTGGGTGTTTTTAGTAGTATTTTCTAACAAAAAATATTTTGAGGTGCTTTTCAAATCAAATCAAGAAGAGTCATTCCATGTCAGTTCTCCTAAGCCATTTAATCACTGTCACAAATTTCAATGAAACTGGGTTTGTTTATAGCTCATTTTAAGACGTAATCACCTATAATTTTCTTGACCCGAAGTAAAATATTTTTTAAGATAAAAAAAAAATGAAAATTTTGAAAAAAAATTTTAAATTTTTTTTAATGACGGTTCTATATTCAGACTGCATAAAAAAAAAAAAAAAAAAAAAAAAAAGTCATTTCAATATAAAATCCCTAAATAGGTTTCAAATAATATATATGTGGCAAATAATGTAGGCAGATTATTATTTCTTGTTTTTTGTCATGTTTATACACTAAGAGTGTCTTTTATCTTGTGAATTTTTAAAATCAACAATTTTGTCAAAAATAATCCGTTAATCAAAAATTTATTATTCACCGAAGGCAGGGTGTTATTGCTTTTTTTTATTGTACATAAAAATATCTTTTAAGTGTTTATAAAATAAAAATAGTGAAAATATGAGAAAAAAATATCAAAGTTTTGGAAAATTGCCACGAGCTCCATTAATGATTGTTCAATTTTCAAAAGCCTCATTTTATATATAATAATCATATTTCAATAACGAATAAGTAAATCTTCAAATAATTTAAGCAAGGTAAATAAAATATGTAGATTATGAAAAAAATATTACTGTAATGTTAAAAAATATTTAAATGTGTCTAAAAAATTGTATAATCTTTGAAATCAAAAATATTTTAGAAACAATAATGACATTTTTAAAAAAGCTTTATCAATCAGAGTTTCTATGACTAATTTTTTAATTTTAAGTTGTACAAAATACTACATTATAACTGGATCTGAAATAAAAATAGTGGGATTTTAGCTGGTTTTAGTAGTATTTAAATCATATTTAAAATTATCAATATTTTCAGATGTAAAATTTATCCAATGTATCATCCCTGGAAATATTTTTATTTATACATTTATTTTACTTTTCAAATTATCTTTTATGTTCGTTTCTTAAGGAAAAAAATAAACAGTATTGATTTATAGTAAAACTTCTAGGGCGAAGAGCAAATATCCCTTTACAAAAAAGAGAAAAATCACTAGCTCCTCACCGCCCAATAGAAATTTTCAAAATGACACTCCTAATCTTTAAACTCATATTTGGCTGCTAATATTTAAAAAAAAATTTTTCACTGTTTTGAAGAAAATTTTGACATATTGTGCTTCAAATATATGCAAAAATGCATAATCCATTATATTTATATCATTCAAATAGCTATATCTAAAAAATTATTTAAAACTTAATGAGTTGCACTTTTGTAACTTTATTCAGTTTCTAATGCTATTTAATTTGATTTATTTCTTTACAATATTGCTCAAAGATGGATTTTCAACATATATATGTGTGTATATATATCCCTGTTCCCAAACAAATTATTTAAAAATTATTCATTTATGTTTAATAAAGCATATATAGTGTTTATACACTTATAGAAAATACATATGGTAAATTTTATGATATGTCAATAATATCTGAAAGTAAAGAAATTATCTAATAGTATGTAACTAAAAATTTAACATCTGGTGTAATGACAACAAAATTTTATAATTGTTTTACTTAATTTGGATGAATGAAAAAAGCGTACATGTTTATATTTTATTGAAGTACAGGTGAAAATGTCACAAAGACATTTGACAAACTGAGTATGTCACATTCACACTACAGCTGATTTTTATTTCTTTTTGATCTTTCGGGTTTGATTTCAGATGGTAATGAATTAATTAGTTTTGTTAGAAGTGTCATTGCAGTCAGCATATTAGGTTCACTATTATTTTTATAATTTATTTTGATTGACTCGATGAACAACAGCATTTAAAGAGACCATTTCATGAATTTTCAATTAAAAGCTGATTTATAAATTCATTATGTTGTTTAGTTATTATTATCGTCTTAAGATAATAAGTTGGTATTAAGATTTTTAAATGTAGTTTATTTATTATTTGAACAGTTGAAAGTAATTTTCAAGAAGAGTGGGCTGATGATTTTAAATCGGCTGTTGAGCAGTGTAGTGTTGGTAACGGAACTGGTACTACTTAATTTAATTGTTATTGCTGTAAATAATATTTGTTATTTTATTATTGTATAAATTATATTTAAGCAAGAATAGCAATACACGATATCGCAGTCGTTATAGTACATCTTAGCATGAAAAGCTTCAATATTTATCATTAAACATTCACATATTATGAAAACTTTGTTAAAATTGCTCATATTTTCACTATTTTTATTTTATAACTATTGAAAAGATATTTTTACGTGCAATTAAAAAAAGTAATCACAGCCTACCTTCAGTTAATTATAAATTTTTTATTAACACATTATTTTTCACAAAATTCTTGATTTTAAAAATTCACAAGATTAAACACACTCTTAGTGTTTAAATATGACAAAAAACAATAAATAATATTCTGCCTACATTATTTGTCACATATACATTATTTGAAACTTATTTAGTGATTTTGTATTGAAATGATTTTTTTTTATGCAGTCTTTGAACATAAATCTGTCATTAAAAATATTTTTTTTTTTAATTTCAAAATTTAGATTTTTTTTTATCTTAAAAAATATTTTACTTAGGATTAAGGAAATTAAAGGTGATTATGTCTTAAAATGAGCTATAAACATACCCAGTTTCATTTAAATTTGTCACAGTGAAATAAATGTCGTAGGCGAACTGACATGGAATGACTTTGCTTGATTTGATTTGAAATACGCCTCAAAATATATTTAAATAGGAAATACTACTAAAAACACCCAAAATCCCACTATTTTTATTTTAGAAACAGGTAAAGGACACCTTTAAGTATATCCCCCACAAAAAATAAATTTAATGAAAATACCGCCTTTTGTTGATAATGCTTTTTTAGTTAATGCATTATTTTTCATAAAAAATTTCATGACTTCAAAGTTTAAACATTTTTTTAGACACACTTAAAATGTTATAAGCGCAACAGTAATTTTTTTCATAAACTGCGTACCCTATATAATATGCATAAATTATTTGAAGATGATTTTTAGAGTAGATATTGAAATATGATCATTTTTATGCCATGCTACATTTGAAAACCGAGCAGTCAAGAATGCCAACTGACGGCAGTTTTTCAAAATTTTGACAATTTTTTTCTCAGAAACTATTTGACCAAGGAGTAAAACAAAATACTAGTGATCATATCTCAATAATAGAAACAAACACACGCAGTTTCATCAAAATCTGAGATGGTGGGTTACATGCCTGCCTGAACTGACATGGAATGACCCATTTTTAAATTATTGTATTCCCTTACGAAAGTAACATCTTATCAAAGTAATTGTTTTGATTCCGAGGACTGGTGGTGTTTGGGAAGAATAATGATACCGAAACGAAAGTTGAAAATCAGGAAAGTCTCACAGTACCACAGCGAATAAATCCATACAAAACCTACAAATAGCCGATGAATTTTATACTTCCTTAAAATTATTAAATTAATTTTTATTATAGTTATACATATTTGTATAATACATAAGGCGATTTTTGCATAAGATGGAATTTCTATGTATGTATAATTGTATTTAAGTGTTGTGATAAATAAAAAATTCCGAGCAATTTCTTAATTTCTATAAGTTTAAATTCATAGAGATTCTTTAAAGACCTTCATGTAATCTATTTACAGAAGAAGATTTTTATTAATATTTATGCTCTTCCATTTAATATTCTGCTTCCTTAATCGAAAAATTCATTATTGTTTTTAACAAAAGAATATTTTAAGAAATGTTGGCAGAATGAAGAAATTTTTTAAAGAAATGTTAGTGTTTATTATATTAGAACAGCTATTTTCGGATGGTTATGAAATATTCAAATAATAAATTTTTCATAGAATTTAATATAAGTTAATTTCCGAAACTAAATTTATCACACATATTTTATCTAAAATTTCATTAATAAGTTATGCACTTAATAGTAATGCACCGCATTACTGTAATCGATTTACAGAAATGGTTCAAAGGATCAGCTTTTTATCTTATGTGCATAATGAAAACGCACAAGATTCAATTTATTTCATGTCTTTTGAAAGTTAAGAAACAGAAAATATTTTTTTAAAGTTATATTATTAGAATAAATTTATATTAAGAAAAAAATTAGTGCATTAATATTAATTAAAACCACAATTATGTTTTTAATTAATATTAATGCACTAATTTTTTTTGTTTTGTTTTTGTTTTTAGATATTCCACAATTGAATGGAAATTTGTGTGATAGACTTAGTAATAATATAACAAAATAATAACTAATAGAAAATATTTTTCTCTTATCTATAAAATTTCATAATCACTCAAGTTCTCCTGAATATATTTTCCGTAAGAGAATTAGGATATCAGTGTAGTATTATTTGAGTATCTACGTATTATTTGGTAGAATTCATATATAAGGTGTGATCAAATGAGCTTACGTTCCATGGGAGTGTGTTTATTGAAACAAAAATGCAAACAATGTGCCATATAACGCGTGAAACGATGCAATATATACCTGAATTTTTTTATATGACTGATTATTGTTAAATGTTACATCACAAGTAAAAGGCAGGGAATTTTTAAAGAGTATTTGCTTTAATTTTCTCGTTGTATTCACCAGAGTCTTATTATAAAAATGACAGTGATTATTTCTAAATTGTGTTATAGTATTTTAACAATAGATGTGTCTGTATGTATAAAAGTCATATCTATACTGATATCTTGGAAAAAATTTATATAGTCTGATAATTATTTAACCTGCTAAATGCTGCAGATATCTTTGTATCTTCATTGTTATAGTAGGTAGTTTCTTTTCACTCTGAAATAATTTACTTTTTTATGATTTCCATCGAATGCATCATTTGAATCTCAAATGATACTACCAACTAGTTGGTAATATAAGAAGACTTGTCGAAATTTAAGTTTATTTCAAACAAATGCTCTTAATTCTGTTTTAAATTTTAAAAACAAAGACCATCATTATGTGTACCACATATGTCTTCCCAAATCGATATCATTGGCTTTATTCAAAAGATGTGAAAACATTGAACAGTAATGGAAATTTCACCTATTAATATCATTTAAGCAGACTGATCTACAACAGACATTAACCAAAATCTTAAGTTGAGTTAAAATTTATTTCATACAGATGCTCATTTTTTATGAAATGTTTAATACATTACTATTCTAATTGAAGTATATTTTTCATATTCATTTTTTCAAATATCCTGTCAGAAGCATTGAATTTGTTTGAAAATCATGTATGTTATAATGAGAAAATTTTCAGACATTTCTCAAATTTTGTAATGAAATCTATATATCTTCATTAATGTATGTGCTGCTCTTAAGCAAATGAGCTACAATGTTGCACAAAATCTTGATAGATATGTGCTTTTATTTTACAGGGTTGCAGCAATTATTGTTCTTTTATTCAATTTGTTTTTGTTCCAGTAATTGCTCTCGCTATGAAACCCTCATTACAAAATATGTGTTCAAAAATGTCCTTAATTTTCCGGAAGTGCCAGAAGATTTTGTTAAGTAATTCTCTAGAAATTCGACTAAACATCTGAAATTGAATGTTACCGGGGATTTTTAGCGATATAGTGTATGTCGTTTTCTTATCGGGTAGAACGAAACTCCTTTCGAATAATTTATGTTTCTCTCTGACCGTAACAGATTATCACTGAATTTTTTTTCATTTCTAAGACGGCGAAAGAGTGTATGTAAATAATGAGTGATCGTAAGATAGTTCCAGGGCCCGAGAGCAAATATTTCAGTTTTTCGTTGTCTTTAATTTTGCCAATTTTCCATTTAAATTTGTCCGTTTTCGAATTTTAATTTTTATTCTTCTCTTTTCTTCCTGGCTTCCACTAGAGTCTCGGCGAAATGCGCATAGGTACGGACCTCGGACGGACGCGCGTTATGATCATTATCATTAGAGAATCATTAGAGAGATTTAGAATATGTTTTTGTAACAGTAAAACTCAATAGCGTATAATGATAAAAATAAAGAGGGTACCATGCAATAAATTATATTTTATAATTTATTACGATCTCTTATAAAAGTAACATTTAATCAATGAAGCTTTTTTGATTGTGAGGCCAGTAGTGTTAAAGGACGAATAATAATACCGAACCGAACGCTGAAGTTCAGGAGGGTCACAAAATAGCACTGCGAATAAATAAAAAAATCCCTACAAGTACTCCTTACTTCTTCCAAAGAACAAACATATGGCTGACTTATTGAAGGAGAGATAGCCACATCAAAAAGGTGTGCCACGCCCGTTGTAGTAGACCGAGACTGCATATCCCACATTTAGCAATAAATCTCATCAGCAAGCGGATGTTCTCAAAACCGCATATTTCTGTTAAGAATTAGATAGAAGATGACGTCGTTACAGTGATAGAAGATAAATACGAAAATTTAAGTTGCAATAAACATACAACTGTATTTGGGTGCTATAGCTTACTATCTCTTACAGCCTGACTGTCCCTAGTTCTAAAGGTCTATCATTGGATGCATCGCGTTTGGCTATTCACATTCGCTTAGGAATCAATGAATCTCTTACGACTCCACTAAATGTATTGAACGAATCTTCCAATATCTGTATTTTCATTATATATCTCTTTGAAAGATCTATCTTTTTTTCTTAGGTATCAATGAATCTCTTACGACTCCACTAAATGTATTGAACGAATCTTCCAATATCTGTCTTTTCATTATATATCGCTTAGAAAGATCAATCTTTTTTTCTTAGGTATCAATGAATCTCTTACGACTCCACTAAATGTATTGAACGAATCTTCCAATATCTGTCTTTTCATTATATATCTCTTTGAAAGATCTATCTTTTTTTCTTAGGTATCAATGAATCTCTTACGACTCCACTAAATGTATTGAACGAATCTTCCAATATCTGTCTTTTCATTATCTATCTCTTTGAAAGATCTATCATTTTTTCTTATTGTACAACTTTAGAGTTGAAGAATACATTATGGAATGTTTCTTTTATGTTTAACAACACTTGGCATGCAATTATAAGAATAGCTGCAGGAGCAAACATTATACATTTAAAAGAAAGTGCTGACAACTGTTTTAAACATTGTGATATTTTAAAGAATTATAGAGAATAACAAAAGTAAAGAATTTATATGGAGTTTCCTTTACCTAATATAAAAAACGTAAAATGAAATACTCTGTAATTAAATACATTTTAAAAAATATTAAAATTTAACTAAGTTTACTTTTTTAATACAATTTCATTTTCTATTTAAACCATTTTTTAGGAAAGCCCATTAAAAACGGAAATAGCCATTTCATTGGAAATAATGTCTTATTACCAGTTATCTTATAACAAAAGTTCTCGGGATCTTCTTCATCGTGAAATTGTACCAAACCCTGAAATGTCAAATAAGGGTACTTTTTGTTGATATTATATTATTTCATTATTTATTATGATTTTTGTCTTGCAGATTTTATTTAAGGCACCAAACGGGAAGTTACTCGATCAAAGAGATCAGAAATGATGAAAGTTTAATATACAGAAATTCTCATGCTCATTTGTAGTCACTAAAAAAGAGATTGCAATAAAGAGATTAAATTTAAAAAAATAATTAAAATCTGCTTTGCGGAGTGAGAATTAATGTGTATTCTCATATTTGAAGCTTCTAAAATGTCTTTATCTTAAAACGTCCATGGGTTGCAATTTTTATGTTTTTCTAGAAATAATTTTAAAAATATGTCATTTTTATTATTTTTGAAAAAATATACATTATTATCTAAAAATATTTAACAGAAATCCAATTTTAGAAGTATCAAATATGCGAATCCAAAACTACATATTATTTTAATTGGTTTTTAATGTTATTTAAAAAACAACCAGAGTTGTAACCTGTTTATCAAGACCTACAGGTGAATTTAACATTAGGGTTAAAATTTTTAAACCATGATAATTCCTGAACTGTTCCACCAAATGATTTCCCATTATTTGTCTTAAAGTAAAATTTCCAGAAACATCCAAATATCATGTTAACGTTAGGTGTTTGTGTTGAAAATGTCAGAATTTAGTCCAATTTCACCATGATGACAACAATGTAGCGGAGACCGGGGCTAGTTGGCTAAAAGGGTAAGTAGGCGCAGTCCTCATAAATCGTCTGTTTGTGGATAGATTGCGCAACCAGTCACAGAGTACCTTTCTTCTTGCTTTTTACAATCCTCATTGTAGTGTTACAGCGTTACCTAAGCGCAGTGGACATTTAGTACGAT
The DNA here is from genome assembly GCA_963932465.1 of Maratus speciosus. NCBI lineage: Eukaryota > Metazoa > Arthropoda > Arachnida > Araneae > Salticidae > Maratus > Maratus speciosus. The sequence goes on from OZ010800.1 coordinate 316,583,111, forward strand.
TTTTCCGTTTTTTGCACTCATAAGTAATTTTTTGTTGTTTCAATATTTTTCTAATTTCTAATACTTATCTTAATAATTGCGATTTAACTTGTGCAGTTTTTCTTAATGTGTGATGGACTGTACCTACCCCATATGAGATTTATTTGGATTATTTATGCTTAGATGGTTACGTGTCCCTTTTGTGAAGAAAAATATTATGGGGCTAGTAGGCGCATTGAACACGGGGCAAGTTGGCTCGGTGTCACGTGTGTGCTGGTAGCTTGAAAAACAGCAAACACCGAGAAAAATGGTTTCGATGCAAGATTTTGGGCTCATGAAACTTGCCCAAACGGAGACACTCGATTTTTTATTTGTGACAACTGTAACTCTGATGTTGATATCGATTTGGATAGAAGTTACTCAATGATAATGTTTTATTCATTATTTTTATGTCTGTATAATTTAGAATTTACATTGTACGGCGATAACGCCTTTGTTGATACTTACTGGTAATAATGAAATTGATTTCTCTTAACTGTGTGTCTTATTTGAGTTTCATTTAAATTTTTATAAAGCGTGTGCCAGCTTATCCTATAAGTATTGGCAACTTTAACCGTGACGGGGTAGGTTGGCGCATAATTTTCGTTTTAATTTAGGCTTCTGCTAAACATAAATTGCAAAAGCTACAAGCTCAAAACTCCGGATATTTATATCCCAATGCCTGCACTTTAAAAGTACAGTTAACCCGAGAGTAGTCGCGACATTTTTTAGAACGTTAGTAGTCGCGTTCGATCCATTTGCCGCCGTTACCAGCAGGCCGAAAACGAAGGGGAAACTTGCCGGTGTTATCAGATGATCGAAAACGGATAACGTAGGGTGAAAATAGTGACTGAACTTTAATAGATTACAGCAATTATTCATTTTACAACCTTTTACAGCAATTATTTATTTCGCTTAAGTATATATTCAGTTGGCATCTAGACAAATGTTTTTAATAACTCTTTCTTCGTTTTGCATAAATATTTAAAAGTAAATAGTAAATGATTTGATTGAATTTCTGATGTTACTATGAATCAATAATTAGTAGGAAAACATTTACTAATATGAATCTAAATTCATGATAGGGGTATTTTTATTTATTTATTTATTTATTTATTTTTTTTTTTTTTTTGAAGGACAGAATCAGAGTCAGGTACATTTTTTTGATACTCCGGCACTCTATATCCATTTAATAAAATAAAATTAACAAATTTAGCATCAATATATTACACTGACATTAAATTGAACAATTAAACTGAAAATAAAAATGGAACCTATGACATGCAACAGAAAATCAAATACAATACCACTAATTCACCAGCATATTGCGGACGATTAATTCATTTAAAACATATGAAAAACCATCAAATTTGATGCCATAAACAATTAAAGACAATATATATATATATATATATATATATATATATATATAAACTTTCTGTACAATAATACCATTGAAAAATAAGGAAAATGACCAATAATTATGAAATCACAAATACCACATAAACCAAATATTATTAAAAATGTATAATTATATATATACACACACATATATATATATATATATAATAAAGAAAAAGGTAAAAAATACTTAGCTTCGAAATTATAAATGTAAATGTTGTAACTACGTTTTATTTATTTATTTATTTTGTGGGATGTCTGTGTGTGTATGAGGGGGGAGAGGAGGGGGGGGGGGCTCTCGAGATTTTGTGATTAAATCCATTTTTCAAATGAAAATGCACGATTTGTAGTTCTTCTATTTATTTCAGGGTGGGAGCAGCGCCCTTGAATAAAAACTCTGGATACGAATTTCGCTCATATAAAGTAAATAATAAATAAGTTATTGAAATTATATATTTAATTTAAATACATTTGCAATTGTAAATTTAAATCCTAAGATGGATAAATTATTTTAATTAATAGAATCACTGAAAGGTTCATCTTAATAGGGATGTATTTTACAGAAACTATTTAATTAAAATGAATATTCAATTGTACATTTCATAATAAGGTATTAATGTTATAATTTATTGTTTTATAATAACGTTCATTAAATTAATAAAAACAATAAGAAAATTTTCTCCGAAATTATAAATATGCAGAAATAATTTAATTTAAATGAATTTTCTCTCATATTCTGGAAAACATTATTCTGAAAAATAGTTTGAATAATTGATGAAGGACAATAAATTTAAATTTGTTAGATACTGTCCCCAAGCCTCTATTGGATTTCAATAATAATTTCTGCGGCATTGTTAAAAAAAATGTGTTTTTACTTACAGTATAAAAATTTAAAAATAGATAAATTTTATAAAAATACTTAAAATATTTTTTTTTAAAATCATAGTATAAACATTCACTGAATTATCCAAAAGAGTTTTTTATTTGCGTAATTTCTAACCTACATTATAAAATTCTCATTACTTTTCTTATTGTACAAATAAATTATATGTATGTTCTTCGCAAATATACACACTACATTTCTGAGAAGATTGTTTTATCTTTCGAATTTGTTTTATTGTACAAAAACGATACTTTTCAGATTTTGGATATAAGGCAATTTTTTTTACTGATTCCCACAAAATTCTCTTATCTTTTTTTTAATGGTTTTGCAGTGTTATTGTCTGTTTTCTTTCATTTATATGTTCGGGTAATAAATAGAAAGCAAGTTCTTTCAAATAATGATGATGAATTTCCCTTTTTTTTCCATATTTTAATAATTATCGATTTGAGAATTTATTCCCACAATATTTGACAATGAAAAAAATGTTGACCATCCATCATTTTTTTGTGCGAACTGACTACACAACTAATATAATAAAACAATTTTAAGTCACATTCTAAAAGTAAAAAAAAGTACTCTTTGAACGAATAAAATAGCAGAAGGAAAGAAAGACGAAATAACAACAGACAGAGATTGCGTACTTCGAAGAAACCTTCCCCACAGATTTCGCGGAAATGGGAAAGGATGAAAACGAGGGGAAAAATTCAACAAACGTAAGTGGTCGCAACGCGGTCATTTAGACCGATTGAAACTTAAGAATGCGATAAAATGCTAAGAAATAGCAGGAATGACTTCCAATTTTACTACACAAGAGTGTGAACACTCAAGGTCAGCTACACGGAATTTGGCTATCGTAACTTTAACGGGAAATGAGTTACAGGAAGATAACGAATTTCGGGCGGGGAAAAGACCAACGCGCGACTATTAACGTGTTAAAGTATCATAAAAACTTAAACAAAAAATTAATAAATATCAATAACTAAAAACTGCGCCTACTAGCCCCAGTCTTCCCTACCTTTATTTTTCCAACATAAATTCAATGTACACATGATTTCCATAAAAGGCTATCAATCTTTTTATCATTGTGCCAATTTGGACATTAAAATTGTAAGTGTTGTTATATTTTTCTTCTTTTATTACTACTGCACATTCTCAATAACTATTAAAACTCTTAGACGTTACGGTAATAAAACTGAAACTTTCATGGCTTATGAAGAGGTCTAGCCAGATAAGCATAGTGAAATGGCCCCCATGGCCAATGTTTGAAATAACATGTGTGGTAATAATGTTCACCATGAGAACAAAATGTAGAGTGTTTTTAGCCCCTGAACTTGAACTCACCTTGAGATAATCGGGGAAGTATGCACCGACGCTTCTATTTTTCAAATACCTTTTTCCCACAAAGTACAAAAGTTAAAAAAATAAAACCAACCCCAAATTTTGAAGAATATATTAGTTCACATTATATATTTTTTCACATTGTATATTTTTTCACATATTTACACAAATTTTGACAGAAAAATAATCATTTATTTTTAAAATTTATTAATCCAGAAATTTTATATTTACACCAACCAAAAAATTAGAGAATAATACTCAAAGTGTGTACTTTTATGAAAAAAAAAATCGCTAAAATCGAAGGTGCGCTTCTTGAGTTATAAAAATAATAGTAACTTGCTAAAACATTCGTGACTTTTGCTGTTTGCATTCGCAGAAATACGCTCGACAGGAATCTTTCTACATGGAAATCCTTTTTAGGAGGTATACTGTTATAAGCTGTAAATAATTTTGTAACCACATAACCAGATTGAAAAAAAAAACACATGCGCCTACAAACTTTTGAATCCAAGTAAAATGAAAAAAAAATCGATAAAATTGTGTACATTTAGTATTCTTCTCATACCACTTTGAAATTTTTATTAAATTAAATTCACGGTATATGCTTTGTAAATGTGTCAAAAGAGTTTACTTTTATTCGAATTACAAAATTATCCTTACGGAGCTGTTACATTTTGTAAGAATTTATTATCTTTTGAATGAAATTAGATCCTCATTTTTCCTCAAAAATTTTTCCTCATTTTCGCTCATTTTAAGTTGTACTATACTTATATTTCTATAGGTTCTTTCTATACTTCTTTAGGTTCAGCCATTCAAAAGACAAATTGGAATAATAATCGGATTTGTAATGTATCAAGAAATCTACTTTTTTTATTAGAATATCTCTAATTTAAACAAAAGGCAAATTTTTAACAAAAGGGTGGGATACAAAAATAAAAGCTAGAAACCTAATGGCACCAACAAAATTTTAAAAATATGCAAGGTCGTTCCAAGAAACTTTTTATTTCTTCATCAGGCGCTAATAGGACGCGCAACAAATTTAGAAATCTTGGTCCCGTTTTCAAACTTGTAGCACATCTTTTTGGAGATATACCAAAGAAACTATTTATTATTTAACTGTACAGTCGTGGGAAAAAAAGTAAACGCCCCCTACTAACTTCTCAACAAATTAGCGTAGAAGAAAGTTAATGGAACCGAACGATTGAAAATAATGTCTACTTTTAGATGATGTATATAAAATTTTCTTAGGGGGCATCTACATATTAAAACGAACCCAAACTTCATTTTTTTTTTCAATGGCAATACCCAATTTTAACAAGATATTTCAAATCTTCGGTTCAAACTATACCTAAACACCAAGTTGTCAATTCAATGATAAGTTTTTAAATTATAAACATTCAAAATTGAGTGCTTGTAATGTTAAATTACATTTTCATATTTTTATTAATATCTCCTGAAATTATACTCCTAATGTACTAATTTTTTGTGTAGCAATAATATTAAAATACCCAAACATAAATACGTTTAATTTACAATTTTTATAATTTTATGATATAAATTATGAATTATGAAATTAATATTCGAAAAAAAAATTATGAATTGCAACCTACAATTTATTGATGAATTTATTAATTCCTGCTTTATGTAAATCCAAAATTTCTCATTTTTCTTCAAAGTAGTTTTCAAATTATGCTTAAAAAATGGTAAAATGAAGGTTTAAAGGGCCGTCTGTGATAGAAGTGACTAGGTATTTTGAAATTTCTTCTGTTATTGTGTAATGTAATAGTCTTCAGTGACTGCTTAAGATGTCTTGATCAAGAAGGAGGCTCTCTCAGTTACCAATAGACTACTGAACTCAAATTTGGATACAGCCCCTAAAATACGCTCGTTTTAAAATAATTAATTTCCCGGTAACTTATCGCACAAATTGCATAAAAAAATATTTTTAGGCTAATTGAAGAGTGTAGAGTTCGTTAATGCTGTTGTAATTGTGTACCGCTATTGAAAAAACAAAGATATGGTTAGTTTTAATATGTAGATGGCCACCTAAGCAAATTTTATATACATAATTTAAAAGTAGACTTTATTACCAATCGTTCGGTGCCAGTAACTTCCTTCTACCATAATTTGTTGAGGAGTTAGTAGGGGGTTTTTACTTTTTTTCCCCGACTGTACGCAATTTTGTCATCATTAAAACGAAAACATGTTACGTACGAGGAATGTTATTTAATAAAATGTCACATATTTTTATGGCACATTTTATAATTTTATTATTTATTTTTATTTTATTCACATTTATTATTTATTTTTTAAAAAAATTGCATTAAAAGATCAAAATAGATTTATTTTTTCAAAACATTATACGCCGGATTTTATGGTAATTTGTCGTTTCAATTTAGATCCAGTAAAAATTATTTTGTAAAAATTAATTGATTTTTGACGTTCTTTTTATTTCAATGTTTGATTTTATAACTTAAAAATACTTTTTTCTGCAATACTGTTTTTTCATACTACGAATATAAAAAAAGTACTATATAAATCAAAAGTATTTAATTGCATATAGTTTAAAATTAACGTTTGCGCGAAATTTTTGGGAAAACAAATCTTTGCAAACTAATACAACATTTTTAAATGTATTGACATAATGTATAAATATTCACAAATTATTTTTCATACATAAATCGTAGGTACAACAGGAGCATTACTAGAAATTGAACAAGATTACAAGCAATTATATTTTTTATAATTATAAACCAATTCATTTTCTTACGCAAAATAAATTTATTCATTTTATTCAAGAACTTTATCATTCTAAGTAATAATTGCTTATTCAGCGAACGAACTTCTGTATCCCAAAATTAAGACCTCCGAAAGAATTTTAAAATCCCTAGAAATCAATATTTAAGAATGTTTAGTTCAAAATTATTTTGTGAGAATACAAAATCCCTTTTCAGTTTACCTGCATGAAGAATGCATATTGCTATCATTTATTCAGGAGAAATTTTCAAAGTTTTAAAGTTAAGAAGATTTTCAAAAGATTATTGAAGAATATTTTAAATGTCTTTATTAAATGAGAAGAAGTCTGTTGAAAATTTAGATTTATATCAATAAATATGTGAAAAGAAAGTTATTAATAAATTCTTTGAAATATGTTTAAAGAATAATTAAACAATAATAAGAGCAAATTGTTTAAAAAAATGCCATGAATAAATTAGTCCGAAATCATTTTGATTTTTATTCATGGATAAAAATTCATGTAATAGTTAAATACTTTAGACCAATCAATAATTTTTTTTTCTTTATTCTTAATTATGAAAATTCCATAGAGTGCAACAACTGTATTAATTGTGCTATTTTTATAAAGCTTACTAAACCAGTTATAAAAAGTTACTATGATGGTGTTTTTTGTCTATTCCGTTTAGACTGTATGTAATATTGTGCATAATTTGTGAGGCATGCAAACTAAAGTATGAAAAAATTCAGGGCTACAAAGTGTATGCATTAAATATTTCATTTTAGGATTTTCTCCTTCTGAGCCTGTTTTAATAATATTTTCTGCATATATTACGCAGAAAACCATTAATATAGTAATTAATACAGATATATGAACATTTTGCCCTTTTTCTGACACAAGTTTGCCATTTTACTATGAAAGCAAATGTGTCGTCTAGTTGCAAAACCGACCAACTCCTCAAAAATTGAAAATGTGTTTTTTTTTTCAGTTTTTTTAGTTCTAAGTAAAGGTTTCTATCATCTGGAAACGATAAACCATGCAAAAACCTGTCAATCCCGTGTTATATGCGTTTGAAAATCACGATGTGGTGCAAAAGCGGCCAAGTCCTTTAGCCGGTGAGTTTCAAAACCGGTCATCTCCATATCCGCTAGCTGACGCTTCTGCTCGACCCAACAATAACTGCTCACTTGTTAATTAGATTAACGTTATCATGTTTTCTCTCGCCTGTGACTTCTCACCCTTGGTGCATACAAATTTTCTAATAATTTAGCTTCGTGTTTTCTCCGACTATGGAAGTGTTTCTGGAAGAAGTGTCTACTAATCAACCAAGGAAGCGGCAAAGTGGATCTAAGACGTGGTGTAGGAGAAAACCCAAAATTCAAAGGTAATGTACACCTTTTGATAACCAGGGGTGATTTATCATTTTTGACGCCCTAGGCCAAAATACTTTTCCGTCCCCTTCCCCTCCTTCATAAAACTGTAAGTGAATTTTCTTTGACAAGTTTAAGAATTTTTTAATCTATTTAATTAATTAATAATGCATTTAAATTTTGTTGTATAAATTTTAGTATTTTGAAGATTGTAGATTGGAAATGTAAGGGCTTTTATTGCACTTAAAATCTGAGAGAATTTTGTGTTGGTGTATCGAGAAGTAGAAAAAATGTTTTAAATGTAATTATTACAAATTCATTTTTTAACACTTTTCGTTAAAATTTTAAATTGTTCTTATGTCATTAAATTTAAAAACTTTAAAGTTCTTAATTTTGCGAACCCTACCTAACGTAAGCCCCTTGGCCTTAGCCTAAGTTGCCTTATAGGTAATCCACCCTGGGGATAATATAATACATAATTAATTGATAACATAATAATATCATAGTTAGCATATTTTGATTAATTAATTATCATGATGCCATAATATTTTATTAATCAAATAACTTGCCTACGTTGATTCAATATTTTTTTTATCTCTCCAGACCGTGTTTCAGCTCAAATTGAAAGGAGATTGAAGAAAATCGAGTCCGTCATTCAGCCCGCAAAGTATGAAGAAATTTTATCTGAATATGGAACAGTTTTCAAGTCTGGAAGAAGACCAGAAATTTCTTCCCAAACCACCTGCACTGTGACATTTAAAATATGCTCCTACGAAAAAAAATTTCATAACAGAATATAAAAATAAGCTGTTGGTGCAAGGAGAGGTCTTCTACAAATCTAAGGTAGAAGTCAAAAAGTCTGTTGTCAAGAGTAAGAGAAGTATTATGAACAGCAAGCTCGAGGACGTGGCTCCGGATACCGTGGTGAAGCCTCTAAAACTTCGGGATGCCCAAAACTTACTGACGAAACATTTCGGACTAAATTGGGATTCTGGAGAGCGGTTATTTTTTTTTACAAAAATATATTGGCATCAGCTGCTTAAAAAGCAGAAAGCAAAGATGATGAAGAAAAAGACGCATAGATGGACCATCATGACGAAATTTGTGAGACTATCGAAAACGATGAGACCACTAAAGTTTGAAATTGTATGTACGTGTACATAGTATGATTTTTGTTTAAGTTTTTAAAATTTAATAATTTTATTTAAAATAATATCATGTCATTTAAATCATTTGTTTACTGACATTTAAATCAGTTTTAACAGCTAGTCAGTTAGTTTTAACTGTTAGTCAGTTTTAACAATCAGCAACTGTGTAAAAGTCGTTTTACGGCAATAATTTTCCTAAAGTTCTTTTTGTTAAATAACATTAAGTTGAACAAAACATGTTTGTGTTTTTGCAACCCCTAAAAACCCAATGTCAGATTAAATTTAGCAAAATTTAATTTCTGGTTTGTTGCAAAACCGGCCAACTCCAAAGTATTTTGCAAAGGCGGCCAAATCCAAAACAAAGACCTCAATAACCCCTTCCCTTCATGTGCCCCTGCCACCTTATTTCGTGTTTTAAAATATACTGCCCTAATGACTATAAAACCGAAGAGTTTTAGTTCCAAACTTTATTTGGCTAAGTGTGGTAAAATATCAGCTTTTTCTCAAAATTTTATTTTTTGGAGATGGCCGGTTTTGCAACTAGGCGACACAAATAGAAATGATTAAATTTGTTAGTTATTTATTGATTTTATTTTCTATATTTCAATCTTATGATAGATCATGTTCCGCATATGTTTGTTTTAGTTACATTCTTATTTATACTAATATTATAATGAAGTAAAGTTTGATTATTTGTAGGGTAATCTCAGGAAGAACCGAACCGATTTCAAAAGTAATGGATATCAAATTGACGATGCAGCCGTTGTTCTAACACGCGCTCTATTTCATGTCGGTATCACTACCACCTGGGGTTTGCAGGAGCTAAAAACTTTCTAAATAGGAATTTGTGCGATACTGCAGAGGCCAGCAACAACAAATTAGGAATGGTATTTATTTGTAAGTTATAAATCAACTCTAATAACATTTCCTAAAAAATCGAAATTTAAAACGGGTGAAAATGGGTGAAAAGCGTTCTAAAAACGTTCTAAATTGCGATTTCTAAGCAATCTGTGTAAGTACACGAATTTCAAAAGCAATTGTTGGAAATATATGGTGACAACCCTTGCTTCAACATAGGCTCAATTTCATGACAGTGCCTCTACTACCGGGTGTCGCGGGAGTAAAAAACATTCTAAATTTTGATTTTTGGGATATTGCAATGACTAGCAACTTGAAATTTGAGATGGTAGTTACTTATAATATGTAAATGTTGTCTATGAAGAGTTGCTTAAAAAATCGTAATTTAAAATGGTTGAAAATGCGCGAAAACTGTTCTAAAACCGTTCTAAATTGTGATTTCTACACAATATCCGGGAATATCAAACCAATTTAAAAAGTAATGGTTGGAAAATGATGGTGACAGTCCCTGATCCAACTAGGCTATATTTTATGTAGTTAACACTACCAGCTGGGGGTTTCAGGAGAATGAAATGCTCTAAATTGCGTTTTTTATGATACTGAGGTGTTTGACATTTTGAAATTTGGCATGGTAATTACTTAGAAGGTACAAATGATTTCAAAGAACCGTCGAATCACAATTCTAAATTTGAAAGGATGAAGTGAGTGAAAAGTATTCTAAAAATTTTCTAAATTACGATTTTTAATCAATCTTATGAAATACCAAACCGATTAAAAAAATAATGGTTACAAATTGGTCGCGATTGAACCTGCTCAATCATAAGCTATATTTCATGTCGGTGCCACTACCACCAGTGTTGAAGGAGCAAAAAATTTTATTAATTGCGATTTCTGTGATACTGAAGAGGCTAGAAACTTGAAATATGTTGTGGTAGATACTTATAAAATATAAATGTCTCTAAGAACAGTCGAATATAAATTCGAAATTTATAAGGCGTGAATGCAAAGGAAGGAGCGAAAACCTTTCTAAAAATGTTCTAAATTACGATTTCTAAGCAATCTCAGGAAATAACAAGCCGATTACAAAAGTAATGCATAAATCAAACGCTTTGTGCGAATTTTAATACATAAGCTAACATTTTAAAAAACGATTTAACGCACAAATATGTACAAACACGACACAAAACATCATATACTATCGTTTCCAGAACTCTGAGATCCCCTTCCGCATTGCGAGGGGGAAAAAAGAATATAAATGGGTTCCAGTACCCCTCGGTTACAGCCCCTCGGTTACTGGCTAATGGACTGATTGAAAAGGCGAAAACAAGAGTTTATATATCTTAGAAGAAATGACGTAATAGACCAGAAATAAATGAAAACAAAAGGAGTCACTGTGCAGGATCCCTGAACACTAGCGATAGAAAAGGGGTTCTGATCATATCATTCACCAAGGAAGAAATATGTTTGTGAATATAGTGAGCTTCGTAAAAGTCTAGATCCAAAAGTGAAATACTTTTTTAAATAATTTGAGCCTCTGAATAATTAAACTGGTGGCTGGAATTCCAGCAATGTTTAGCAATTGTAGATTTAGCTATTTTAGCTATTGTTTAGCTATTGTAGAGATTAAAAAATAATTGCTCCAATTGAAAGTGTTTTCAAGTTTAGTGCTTTCTCTGTTATGCAAAATATTCCATCAGGCATCTCATTAAAAATAATGTTGATTTCAATGCATGGCTGGATCAAGCTAATTTGAATAATTCAGCGAAAAATTCCCTCAAAACTCTTAAATCTAATACAGGTATCATTATAACTAAAGCAGACAAAGGAGGCTGAATTATAGTACTAAATAAAACAGACTATGTTCAAAATGTTATGAAATCAATTAATGAGGGGCATATTTTTACATCAATGTTAAAAAATATCCATCTACCTCTGAACGACCATATATTGACGACCATAATAGCTGGGGCATTTATAGAATTTTTGCTGAGTGCGGCCTCACATACATTGGGCAGACGAACCGTGCAGTTAGATGGTTGTGGTTGTGTTTATGACGGCCAATTATCAACACGAGGGATATAGGCCCTAATGGGGGGAATGCCCTCCGTGGGGTCTTTCTAAGGGAACCTAACCCGTATTAACGCTTGGAAAACCAAGGTTCGAAGAAAACCACAAAAACTCCGAAAGATTAGGTCGACAGGCGCGATTGGGATCGAACCCAGCACCTACGTCTACCAGCTTCGACAGCAGAACCTCTCGGCCAGGCGTGCAGTTAGAATTAGGCTGAAAGAACACAGAGTTACGTTAGAAAGCAGGAATTTGAGAAATATACAATAGATAAACATTGTTGGATTTCCAAACACCAGTTTAATTAACCAGAGGCTCAAATTATTCAAAAACGTAATACAGTTTTAGATCTAGACTTTTACGAAGCTCACTATATTCATAGACATACTTCTTCCTTAGTGAATGATAGAACATGCACTCCTTTTCTTTCTCTAGTGTGGAGGGATCATGCGCAATGACTCCTTTTGTTGTCAGTTAGTTCTGGTCCATTACGTCATTTCTTTAAAATAATATAAACTCTGGTTCTCGCCTTTTCAATCAGTCCATTAGCCAGTACTCCGGGTTATAACCGAGGAGTTCTTCGAACCAATTTTAATTCTTTTTTTTTTTTTTTTTTTTTTTTTTTTTTTTTTTTTACATACGAATTACATACGAATCACATACGAATCCTCGAAACGATCGGATGGGATTTTTTGTGTCGTGTTTGTACGAATTTGTGCGTTAAATCGTTCTTAAAGGCTTTAGCTGTATTACAAAGGTAATGGTTGCGAATCAATGGTGACAGTAACAGATCTTACACAGGCTACATTTTATGCAGGTGAAACTACCACCTGGGGTTTGCAGGAACAACAAACGTCCAAAAAAAAGAAATTAAAAACTTCCTAAACTACTTTTTCAATGGAATTTTAGGAAATACCAAACCGATTCAAAATTAATGTTGGCAAATTAATAGTGACTTTCTCTGCTTCAATATAGGCATTTTATGTTAGTGCCGCTGCCACCAGAAATATCGTAGACCGTTAGAAAAGAAGCTTTTAATTTGATGTGATGGTTAATTTTAAGATAAAAATGCGTACTAAGAGCCACCTCGAAAAAAATAAAAACCTCAAACGATTACTGGAAGGAGCGTAAAAGCTTCAAAATACTTCCTAGATTATGTTTATTTAGAATGCGTTTTAGTTCTTCTTATTAATTAATGCCTAATGCAATGTCAAACTGTGGCTTAATTAGTAATTTTTGAATTATTCCTAAAATAATAATTTTTTTCTAATAAAAGTTAGACATGCAAATTTCACTTGATAAGTTTCAACTTATCATGTAAATTTATATAAGACTTACAGTTTTTATTTTCTTTTTTTTCTATATTAACGAAAGAAGCGAAGACAGAAACTAAAATCTAAATGTGTTAAATGAAGTATTTAGTGAAATGAAAAAAATGGTCTCTCCTAAACGTGAGTAATCTGCTTCATATAAAGTCTGCAAAAAATATCAGACACGCTGAAAATCAAAACTGGACGTGAATGTCGTACATTCTGGTAGGAGATGAGCCACTGGCTAAAAATTGAAGGAATAATGATTTTTGGCATCAAGACTTTTGAAAATTCCTGTTTCATTTTTTGATCAGTTCCCAAGTGGTAAGGCACCCGATCAGAATTCTCAAAAAACGCATTTGGCCGAAAATCTGAAAATCTCTTTTCTTTTATAAATTGAAATTTCAAGTTCTTGTCTAAGCAATAATTATACCCTCTTAGCAAGCTTTCCGTTTTTGATCAATGTATATATTTTTATTTAAATCGTCATTTACAAAAGGGCAAAGATAGGATCTCTTCAAATGTCGGTGTCTGCATGGTAGTCTTATTAATTTAAAACAATAATTTTTACGTATAAAATGATTTAAAAAAAACGTTTTTTCTGTACAATATAAGCAAACGACTGAAAGTATAACATAAAACTAGAAAACAGGAATTCTGCTTTTTCAGAGTTATACTATAACAACAATATATTATGAACAATATATAAATAAAACAATATACTATATGCATACATATATAGATGGTAGAAACATATTTCAGTTTTAAGACTTAAAACACACGCTTATATTTTATATAAAAGGACGCCATCCGAATCCGCTGTAGAATTTCTCATTTGCGATCCAGTATTAAAAATTATCTACTGTAAAGTACGCATATGACGTCACTATCGCTGAATAATAAATAATCCAAAAAAGAGATAGCGACATTATAGAAGCTCAACAAAAAAAATCGGCTATCTAATGATTCATATGCCTTCATTTGTTTGATAGACACTTAAAATTAAATTTAGTTTATAATAGCTCCATGTTTTATCAGAAATGATTTATTTATATTTTTTCAAAAGAGCACGCATTTTAAGTACTTTATTTTTCAGTTTTTATGGGAAAGTGGCAATAAAAAGATATAATTGATATTTTCCAACTGTTTTTCCTTTACTTTCTATAGAAATATTGCACTTGAGTTGCCAAAATTAAACAAATGACGCTAAAAACTACAAAAAAAAAAAGAATATCTCAAAAATAAATGGAGATGCAGTTTTCAAACAAATTGCATTAAAAAGTTCTTTTCTTCCCAATACGACGGTATATAAATTGAAAATGGGCGATGATTAGTACCTTAAAAAAATTCAGTAGAGTAGAATGATACATCTGCTTTGTTTTATGGCTGACTTAAACAACGGAACGTTATTTTTTGGAGACCGCATTTTATTTGCAAGGAGAAAGAAATACCATACCGTGGTCTAAAAACAAAGCAATTCATATTTATAAAAAATGTTATATTAATTATTTTTAGTCATTATAAAACATGATATTTAAATATATTTTATGTCCTTCTTTCTATTTGTTCACTCTTTATTTTTTCATTTCTAATTAGAAGAAACAAATTAGTTTATTATATTTTAAAATGTTTCTTTGTGTATACATTTGTTTGTGCATGCATGATACACTTTTTTTCAGCATTTATTAAATCAAGCAAGAAATATTCTTCTATAAAAAAGGCACAAGTTTCCACTTTGCTCTGGTTAATCATGGAAAAATAAATAAACGCTGTGTTTATATTTCTTATTGCTGATATTAAATTAAGATTAAATAGTGTAAATAATATTTTTTGTATCGCAAAATAATTTTTTTTGGTTCTTTTCTTGTGATTAAATATACTATTTTACAATTAGATCAGCAAATAAATGAAAGTTATGCGATTTTTCGCTTAAATTTAAATACAGATAATGAATTTTCAGAAAGTTACAAAAAAGTAATTTTTATAATTTCGTATTTTGTAACACATTAGCAAACCCATGCAAACAGTAATTATCGTAGACACATTACTATAGGAAAATGCATACGTAACTTCGGGAATAAGGTGAACGAATTGGAGAACAGCCAAAAAAATAGTGTTTTACCTAAATCAGATAAATATGTAAATATTTCGCATTAGTTATTTCGAAAATGTATATATATAGAGAGAGATATCTTGGAAGACGATAGTATTCCAAGTGACGTAGCCTTAAGCCTAAAATTGTATCGTAGAATTCGTAAATGGCGGAACTCATATATACGGCTAACTCGACATGAAAGAAAACGCGAGAAGCGACCATTTAATAACGCAGCAGATGTAAATCCAAATGTTCTGATTTTTTTAGAACAATCTTATGTCTGCATCTAATCCTATTCTGAAATTTTTACATTTCTACGTGCCGTATATTTTTAGATCTAAATACCCATTTTTAAAGCAAAAGCGATGGTACAAATTCCTAATGTCAATTTCAGGAAAACGGCCCGGGAGATTTTCTTTAAATTGATATATAATATGAATCTTCTTGAGATGAAGTGAATAACACTTTTCTTTTTTCTAGGAAAACTCGTTTTAAATTCGTCATTTTCGTTCCCCGTTAATGCGTAAAACGAAACCAGTCAACCATTAATCTTTCTGGTACTTTTTTCATACAAAATCAGTCAAACATTTATCTCTCTGGTACTTTTCTCGTCTGTGATTAGTGTGTAGGTTTGACGTCACATCGTAAGTGGGGGAGTCACAATCCATCTTACCAATGAGTGCGGAGGGCTGTGACTTTCAATAGATAGATAATCCTTGTTTGTTTGTGTACATCTTAGCTAGCAGAAACTCGCTATAATGATGAATTTAGTGTTTAAATTCGTCGTTTCCTTATGGATTTCCAATTAATTATTGTTCAGAAAGAAACTAAAATATATGCGTCGTCTTTTCACATATCTTTTTCAGATTTTGAAAATACTATAGTATCGCGGATGAAAGAAATTTGTTCGCATGCTATGTTGTTTTGAATTGACAATTAGCCAGGAGATATAGTAAAGCTCAAAATGTATTGATAACCTCTAATACATTAAAAAATGTTGATTGAATGTTGATGAATTCATTCAAAGAAGAAAATAAAGGAAATATCTTTTTGTGACATTTAATGGATCATAGCTGCTTTCAAATGTTTCGGACCGTGCAGCAATCCTATTTAATAAAATGGTCCTAGATAGTCTATATTAAGAAATATGCACAAAGTTAAAATTAACGACGATTGTTTAAAAAATGGCCATTAAAATCTAAATATTGCCACATGGCAGAGTTTTGCATTGAAGGTATAATTTGGAAAATTTTAAATGTTATGCATGGGTGCAAGACCTTCAGTCTCAGTACTGATTTCAGTCTTTAAAATATTTTTAACCGACATTTTATTCTGCTTTGTATACTTAAATAATAGCTATTTACTATCAAGAACTTTTAATCAATTTGTTGTATTGAAAAACGTCATTTTTTTGTCAGAATGCAAGCCATATAAGACACATTTCCTTATTTACATTTAGTTATTCCTAATACTCAGAAATTTTGTCAGTCTTGGCTTGGATGAACTTCTTGCACCATGATAATATATTAGCATAATTTGACCAAGTTGAAACTTAATCCAATTTGCTATGCCGTCAGATTTACAGATGTCTCAGTATGGCCGTGCGAAGGGGGCAGTCACGTCGGGTGCGGAACATGAGGGGGCACCAAATTTATACTAAAAACCTCGTCTTTTTTCTTCTTTTTTGTAAAAAAAAAAATGTATACTTACATATTGGTATTTTTTTTCTAAGGGAAAGTACGAACATTTTTCGACTGAAAGTTATTGCATTCGCCTTTACCTCACACCGACAGAGTTGCCCTTAGGGGTGTGCGACAGGTGCGGCCGCACAGGGCCTCGCGCCTCGGAAGGCCTCGCACCCGAAAAACTGTCAAGCAATATTTTATGAATATTAGACAGTTTTTATGCTTATCCCTAGAAAAATAATATTTTGTCCTTGTAGGAAGGTGGCCGCTCACAGTTTCTTAATAGCCACTTTTTATCATTTAGTGTCCCTATGGCCAGTGGCTAGTGCTAATTATGCCCTTCAATGTATGGTTTAGTGGTCACGTCAGGGTGTTAGGGAGCTTTGTGCATTTTTCTGATTGCTGTATCCAGTGATTTTTGTTGTTGTTGTTTGTTTGTTTTCATGAACATGCAGTGTTCATACATGCAGTATTGATCACTCTTAAGTTGCTATATTCAGTGATTTCTTCTTTGGTTTTAATGAATGGAAAGTGCTCATACTTGCATAAATTAGAATTTGAATTGTTCAATATTTACACTGATATAAGTAAGTACTTTTAAAGATTAAAATGACATGAATTTTTCTCAAAGTTGGTGAAAAATCAGAATTTCAATCGTTAAATGATTACATTAATTTAGAAAGTTTGTTTAAAAGATTTCACATTTTTCAATAAATTTATGTTGAAATTGTTTTCTTTACTTTATTGTGATTGTCACATAAAAATGAGCTCTCCTGTGTTTTCTAATACGCCGTTATTTATAAATATTGTATTTACCATGATTCCAAAGCAATGACAGAGTAGAAAACGTCAGTCTGGAAGCAATCAAGAAAGGGAACCAATCGCATCAGTTTTCAGGTTGACATATTTTAACTTGTGTTGGGGTTCATGGGGATGTTGATGTTTTCCAAAAAAATCACAATATTGGGTATTTCGCTTGTTCTAAGATTCTGCTGAAGATCTTTATAATGGAACTATCTATATAATTTATTTCTGAGATGTAAATAATGGATTTTGCAGCTACAAATCACCTGTATTTCACATACATATTGTTGAAATATCTGCTATTTCCCGAAACATTAAGTTTGACACATATTGATTTTTAACCCTTTCTAGACGGCATTCTTTACAAAAATTTTATTTGGTTGGAACCGCTTTTTTAGGTGCGTTCGTAATTATATAAATACGTAGCACCTATAGTCGTCGTTCAGTCCGTCCGTCTGTCCGTCCGTCTGTCCGTCCGTCTGTCCGTCTGTCCGTCCGTCCGTCCGTCTGTCCGCATGTAACAGAGCAAAAACTACCCAACCGAATGGTCTGAAATTTCAAATATATGATTGTTGCAAAATTTTGTCGAGCCATTTCAAATTTTATGAAAATCGGATGTATAGTTTAATTACAGGGACAGTCAAAAGTTTTTCTTTACATTACGGCCAATGGAAAAAATTATTGCAAGTGGATTTTAATGATATTAGAGCCTTCCGAATGATCTGAAATTTTAAAGATATAACTGTTGCAAACTTTTGTCGAGCCCTTTCAAATTTTAGGAAAATCGGATGTATAGTTTAATTACAGGGACAGTCAAAAGTTTTTCTTTACATTACGGCCAATGTTAAAAATTATTGCAAGTGCATTTTAATGATATTAGAGCCTTCCGAATGATCTGAAATTTTAAAGATATAACTGTTGCAAAATTTTGTCGAGCCCTTTCAAATTTTAGGAAAATCGGATGTATAGTTTAATTACAGGGACAGTCAAAAGTTTTTCTTTACATTACGACCAATGGGAAAAATTATTGCAAGTGCATTTTAATGATATTAGAGCCTTCCGAATGATCTGAAATTTTAAAGATATAACTGTTGCAAAATTTTGTCGAGCCCTTTCAAATTTTAGGAAAATCGGATGTATGTTTAATTACAGGGACAGTCAAAAGTTTTTCTTTACATTACGGCCAATGGGAAAAATTATTGCAAGTGCATTTTAATGATATTACAGCCTTCCGAATGGTCTGAAATTTTAAAGATATAATTGTTGTAAAATTTTGTTGAGCTATTTCAAATTTTAGGAAAATCGGATGTATAGTTTAATTACAGGGACAGTCAAAAGTGTTCCGTTACATTACGGGGAATGGGAAAAAAATGTTGGAAGTGCATTTTAATGATGTATCAGACTATGCGCTTTATGAAGTGCAAAAAATTATACATTCAGTACAATATGGGGTGCAAAAAATAATTATAAAACTAGTTATAGTACGACCGCACCTCATTTGCCACGTTTGACGAGCAATTTCCAACTTGTTTGTTATTGATGAAATTCCAAAAAAATGCTCTAATTAAAAAAGACAAATATTACATTTATTTATTAATGTTGCCAAAGCAAATTACTTATGCCCTTTTTGACGATGCATATATGCATCACCCGTCCCGAAAGGGTTAGTACCTTCTTTCAGAATTTTGTAATGAAGGCATTGTTGTAGTAAAAGATATTTATAATGCGATTCTCTGTATAACAGACAGATCCTTTAATGTAAACAATGAATTTTACACTTAGAAAGAGCCTGCATGCGTACCACTAAGTTAAAAACGCTCCATCTGGGCAGATTTTACTGCATTTATTTGTATGATCACATTATTAAATTGGTAAAAGGTAGTAAAAGGTAGTACAATCATCATTACATATTAATAATATGTTCATTATCAAAATATGGTGTTTTGATTTTTAAAAAAAAGCTATAATACTTAATGCAATATTGGCGTAGATTGCACTAGGGTGACTCTATTAATTATGTTGTATTGCTAATGATAAAGGTGATGCTTGCTTTACAAAACACATCTTTCTCATATCTGATTCAATCTTAGTTTTAGACATAAATCAGATTCGGTATTTATGCTTACTCCTGTATTTGTTTTTCATATAAAGAAGTGACAGGAAAGCATTTAAAACAAATGTATGTTATGCTAAAAACAAGCAATAATTTTAGAGCTTTTACCGATATCAGAGGTTATTTTTCTTTTCTCACCGATCAAAATTCTGTTACCTTCATCTTTTTGAATGCGGATTCTAGCAATACATTATTATTGTTACATTTTTTACGTCCTTTCATGTACCGGTACTGGTACGCATACCATAGTTTAAGAACCCCTACTCTAGAGGGCTAAATTTCAATCATTATTTCATCTTTATCTCCATAATTCTGATTTTTTAATGAAAAAATTGCTAGCATTAAATTAAAAAATTTTGAAGTAAGTAATACAGTAGACTCCCTCAAATCCAAAACTCTAAAATCTGCAAGAAATCTGCAGATAATCGCAGGTGTAAACAATGAAACTTTCAGTTCAGGTGTAAGGGCAAAATTACAGAATATTTTAATTTTACATCATTCCGTTTGTATTTCAATGTGTAACTGATTCTCTATTATAATGAACCTTTCCTGAACCCTTGCTGAACTCATGGTTTTTCAGGAAGGAAATACAATTTATTTGTGAAAAAAAAAGAAAAAATCATGAATTTCGTAATCACAATCGTTTTATCAAATCTTTTTATGTATTATAATTCAGATTTTTTGGTTATTAAGAGTGGCTAAACCTGAAATAAAACTTCCTTACTTTATGATTTTGATGTGAATTAATAGGCACCATTAGGAGACAAGTTTCATTCAATAATTCAAGCAAAATGTATCTTATCTTTATTATGCAGATTTAATTATACATTATTAATTATTAACTTGATTTTTACTTTTAATAATTTAAACATTTTGTAAATTATCTTATTTCTTATCATTTTAGTTTATTACTGTAATTAATTATTTTAATATCTTAACTATATTGCAAGGGATTTTTATAATTTAGATTTTTTAATTACATTTAAATGACTGTTTAAAAACTGTAAACAAAGTAATGACCAGAAATCTTCAAAATTCTAAAATCAGCACAACCTCTGGTTCCCAGTTGTGCGGATTTGAGGGAGTTTACTGTATAATGATTTTGTCCGTAAAGCGAAACCTTCCGCACTTTTGCGCATGTGTCAGGTCTGTTTTGATTTTACCAAAATAGGGATGGTCGAAGGCTGTTTATCTGAGTGACAACCTACAACTGGAACTTCGGCAAATACTCATCTCAGCGTTAACACCCCTTTGGATCGTAAAATCGTCTCAGAGTGTTAGGCGCGGCTTTCGAAAACGAACTGTATTTTTGATGTGTTTATAAGGCATCATTTTGTTTACATTTTAAAACTTCATCAAAATAGTTGAAACTTTTCTAATAAATATGGTACATATAATATATGGCAGTAACAATCAGTATATCTGATGAAAATTCAAGTAAATTTTTAAAATAAACTATTTATTTAATGATTTTTTTATCCCTATTACTGTATTTGATTAATAGTAGTTCAAGAGCCATAACTTTATATTGTAAAATTATTTAAGCATTCTGCAAGCAGTCCTTGTTCAATCATAAAAGCCTGCCACTAAAACATTTTAATACAGAATATGCATATAATGTTTTTCTCAGATGTAAACAATAAATTTTGCAGTTAAGAAGCACATGTATTTCACAAATATTACTATTTTTTGGAACACTAAATTTGATACATTGTCGTCTTTAAC
Organism: Maratus speciosus; assembly: GCA_963932465.1. Lineage (NCBI taxonomy): Eukaryota > Metazoa > Arthropoda > Arachnida > Araneae > Salticidae > Maratus > Maratus speciosus. The sequence goes on from OZ010800.1 coordinate 316,604,660, forward strand.
ACATTACTTTGGAGTAATGAAAACATTTCTGTTACATAAAATAATAATAATAATAATAATAATAATAATGAGTATTATCACAAAAGCCTGCCACTAAAAAAAATTAATACAGAAGATGTATATAATGTATTTCTCAGATGCAAACAATGAATTTTGCAGTTAAGAAGCACACGTATTTCACAAATATTACTATTTATATATTATACTTATACATTGTATGCAATGGATACAATGACGGAAAAAATATTTACATAAATTTTATTTTTAATTTTTAATAGCATGGTACAAAGGATAAATCAATTTATTCAAATAAATAAATTTCAATGCATTATATAATTTTAGTGAAAGTGATATATTTAACAGTTTATTGGGAAAATTAAAATATTGTTCAGATGTATGAATATATCTTAGACAAACTAAAAATAATTTAAATAGAATTTTAAAACGAATCGTTTAAAGCCACATCAAGGTGTCACTTAAATTTTGATATCATATCTTTTAAAACTCATACTTTGAATTCATGATAGATATGAATGATGAAGCATCAATGAATAAACTTTTGTACATCTTTTTAAACTGAACATAATCTTTGCACATGCAATTATAAAAAAATTAAATGACGAAATAAATATATAGAGAGATTATAATTAATAACATAGCGTCACTCGAAATTTGATATCATTATTTTTAAGTTCGATATTTAAAAAAAATATATATATATATATATATATATATAATATAATATTATATATATATATATATATATAATATAATATTATATATATATATATATATATATATATAGCACATTATGTATTAAATGCATTTGTCAGACCCAGAATCTTGCACCATAAATAAATTAAGTTTAACCATAAAACATCCAAGAAATTTAAACATATAACCTGAATAAGAAAAAACAACAAAAGGCTGTGGCCTCTTCAGCGGTGGGCATTTTGAAAAGCACAGCAATGTTTCAGGCTAATTACATTTTACAACATAATATTTTGTTGAAGAATAAAGCTGAAGCGGGGATTCCGAAATTTTGAAGTCATTTTACTCCAAATGTCGTTTTTTGGGTATAACACGCAGGATACGTCAAAAAATTCTGAATATCTTTTCATGAAATTTTCAAAACATACGTTTCACGAAAATTTCCTTTTCATTGTTCAAAAAATTAGTTTTTTAAGTGATTATACTTTTGAAATTCTGAAAATTTTGTATTAGCTAAATGTAACATTGCATTAAAAATATAAACATGCTTTAAAAAATTGCTAGATGCAGAATTAGTATTTATATCTCGCTCGAAACTGTTAAATATTTGTCGAACAAAAGATTGGCATAACAGTTTGCAGGATTACAAAATAAATATTGCAACTAGTATGAAAATTTTAGTGCTTACTTATACTTCAGATTATAATAATTACCCTGAACTTAAATAATTTGTATTTAAATACATGAAATGAAAGAACGTACCTATATCTTTCATCCCAATTAAAATTGTGTCTTAAAATCATATATATTTTAAGACATTAAATGTTGAAAATTGTCATCCCCCCCCCAAATTTTTAGAGTCCTGAGACCCCTGAAATTAGTATATTTTTAACAATTTGACATTTATTGCTTTTGTACTGTTACTGGACATTACATTGCACATATATATCATTAAAATTTGTTAACTAGGCATATAGTATGCCGCCCCTGTCATTGTGTATGTCTGAACTGGCCGTATCTTTAAGGGTTAATATCTCGGCTAATTACCGAAGGTTTTTTTCAAAATTCATTATCAACAATGCTTTTATACTTCTGCTACGATAGGTACATCCAGTGGTGCTCAACAATTTTTCTGAATGCCCGTAAATCGAAATTTGTGTGTAACAGAAAAATGCGATTTTCTCAAAAACTATGCGACCTATGGTAAGCGCTATACTTTTCCGGCAAGGTTTAAATTAGCGTCTACTACCTCTAATTTTTTCATAATTTTACGTTCAGTAGATTCGGAATTAGATGGGGGGGGGGACATATTTTTGCGCTACATTTTCGACAATATTTTTGAAAATATAATACCTAAAATTAAAAGGAATGTATTTTTGAGTTCAGCGTTACGAAAGCTTTCACTCGATACTCCACACGATATACAAAGAAAAGATTTTTTTTAAGTACCATAATTAGCCCCTATATATTTTTACTAAATATATTTATGAATGTTTATTAATCTGAAAATATGTGGGTCAATGGTCTTTAGGTCTTTATTACTTCCCCGAATTTGAACTTTTCACGTTCCATAGTTTACGAGTAAAATGGCTGTGACAGACAGACACAGGAGTGATCTTATAATGGTTCCGTTTTTACTTTTTAAGTACGGAACCATAATAAAAACTTATCAGAATTACAGACAACTACACGTATGTTTGGAGCAAATAGTTCACAGTTTTTAAGACAACTGCACATTTGTCTATAAAAATTTTAAATAGAATTATAAACATTTACTAATATGTGTGAAAAAACCCCTCTAACACCGCTGAAGAAAGAATAAATAAATAATAAAAATAAAACTCAAAACAACTCAATGTACAAAGTTCATTTCAACGTTTCAAAAGTTCTGAAAGTCTAGAAATGTATGTGCAAAGTTTTAAGTCAGTGCATTGTATTAAGAAAGTTCTCATGTAAGATGTTCCACCATATGAGTTCACAAAAGGAATCACTTAATGATATTATTAAACAAGCATGCCAAAATTTATTGATATTGTTTATAATGACTGCTCCTTCTTTCTTGGTAATAACTAATATTTATTATGTAATCGTTGATTACTTACCAATGTTTTTCTTCTTTTTATGAAATTATTTATGATTCTTTAACTTCCAGCCAAACCGAGGTACCGGTACTGGGAAGCCAGTATTTATTATCTTCTAATCTGATTCATATCAATTACTGAAAAAGAAATACTAAATGGTCCTACCTGTATCGACGTCCCAAAGCACACGGGCGCGGGCTTCAGAAAAACAGTCCAGAGAAAGGAATAAGTACTAAATACACGGCAAATAATCTTGATGAAAGATAGTACATTACAATCTTTGTTAAATATAGTTATACAGCACTGAATGGTAAAAATCATTCTATATTTAAATTACACGAGTTATACACGAGCTAAACTTAATATTAAAGTATTGCTATAATTATTAATTCTAAATATCTCGATTATAAGTGTTCGAATAAGTCTAAAAGTACTTCAGTTTTTAAAATGTCCAGGCACATACATCTTTCTATAAAGAGGTTAGGAATTTTTCAGCTCAGTGCATTAATCAGGTTTCCTTGAATTACATGCGAAAAATATAATCTGTATTAAAAATTATTTTTTATAAATATGCAAATATTACTAATGTTTTTCACATGTTACATTTCATATTAATATTTTAGAAGTAGACACGAATTTTACAATAAGGATTAAATATTTTTCTATAAATATTTTCACTCTCACCTCAAAATTTAATTATTTATATTGTAATACTGATATATATTAAAATATATGAGATAGTCAAATGATTAAACATTCGACTAAAGGATTTCAGCTTGCGGTATAAATAATTTTAAAGATAAATAACTGTAAATTTTCAATATTAAGCTAATATAATTGAATAAATAAAATGAATATACAATATAATTGATTAGTTAAACAACAGATATTTTTAAGTATAAAATACAGATTCTTTTAAAATCTCATTTGCAAAACACTAAACGTATTTCATCACAATTATGAGTAGAAAATGTTTCGTAATATAATTACTAAAAAATGCTACATCAATTATAAACGACGGGTAATTTGTGTAATAAATCTAATTAGAGATATTATTTTTTTAAGAAAAATATTCTTATACTCTTTATAAAAAGAAAAAAAACAGATACCTACTAGACCAATTATTTTAACGATTTAAATAATTGCAATTTCCTATGGTATTCATCAAATTAAGTTCTTCTGAAGAGAAGAACAAAAAAATACCTCTTATTTTATATTTGCGGGAATTTTTTTTCTAACTACAAAAAAAAAAAAAAAAAAAAAAAAAAAAAAAAAAAAAAAACTTTTACTTTGGTAATGAAGAGATTGAGCATTTATACATTTAGTTATTTAAAGTTTTTTCACTATGTGGAATGAACTAAATCCTTTAATGTATATAATTTTTTAATTGCTAAATTTGGCACGAATCTTCTTTATTCGAATTTCCGGTGAAATTGCATAGGAAATTTATGATTTCTTCTACATCATAATTTGTTATTTGTTAAAAGAAAAAAATCCCTGCACTTTCAAATTAATTAAATTTTCAGATGGATTATGAAAAATTTTTTTTTCTTTTTACGATTGCATAAAAAACATAAGATTACCTCCTCTGACAAACAAAAACAGGGGATTTAAAAAACAAACTTTCGATTGATTAGAGAATTATCTGTGTTTAAACATTTAAAGAAAAGGTGACTTCGGAAATTAAATGATTAAGCTTTTTCAGAAATTAGTTAGTTAATCCTAAAATGTAGCTTATGATAGAAAAAAAAATTAATTTTGATCTCTTTTTTTCTAATTTTTGGACTTTCTTCCAAAAACTTCGCCATCGCTCTTTTTTATTTAATATATAATATATATATATATATATATATATATATATATATATATATATTATTGAACTTTTCAAGCACCAAAAAAGAAAAAAAAGACCGTGGTACTTCTATTTTAAGCAATTATATCTCCACTTACACATTTTTTTAGCCTATTAACTTATTTAAATCTTAGTTATTTAGTGCAATCTTTTCGGTTATCAAAAATTACAAATGTCATAGTATGTTAAAAGACATAGAGGAGAAGGTCCAAATACCGGCTAGGGTCCAAATACCGGCTACTAGGTGTTCTGAGAACGGAGCGCAGCCCAGCCTAGCGGTGATAGGCAGAGTTTGTAACTTTAATTGAGAGAAGAATGTTACGAAAAGTACGTCGCTGAAGTCTGTGACATTTACAGATAGTAAATACAAAAGTGTCAAATCTACGTAATCTGGTACATCAAAAGTTTTTCAGATATGAGTTTCTCATTTTTTAAAAATATACTGATAGTATATTGGCTTGAATTGTTGATTAAGTTACTTTCTAGACATATTTAGCTCTCAATTCCCACGCGAACGGTATTGGTATTTTATTATATGAATGAGTAATACCGGTTTTAACTTAAACATAGTAGTGCTCCGAATACCGGCTACCTAGAGTGGTCTAAATACCGGCTAGCCGGTATTTGGAACTCTCTCGGTTGCTCTGCTTGAAGGGGAGGAAAATAATTTAAATAGTTCCATAATTAATAAATTAATATAAATGGTTCCGAAATAGTCCCCGTCCCATTTCTCAATATGAAAAAAGCAACCATGGCCGTAATTCTGGACCGACACTGGTTACCGGATCACTTTCCAAAAAAGAGTTGTTGGACACTACAAAATTGTCTGTAATAAATGTGAAGAGAAAGAAAAAAAAGTGACGGAGTAAACCAGGCGGAAGAGGCAGAAATTTGATTTTAACCCTCTCGCTGCGCAACCCGAGATTTCCTTGGGCATCGTAAAAGTAGCAAAATTTTTGCAACCCGAGATTTCCTCGGGGATACATTTTTTCCGTCTAATTAACCCTCCTTGATTATTCCCACCAGTTATTTTTTATTGTAAATTTTACCTTATTTATTCGGAGCATTTTTCCGGTTAAATTAAACAAAAACTTTTGTTTTGAAAAAACGGCGACAAAAGAAAAAAAATTATTGAAAGACGCTCGTCGCGAAGGGGTTAAATACGCAATTTTTGAAGCTATTTTGATAAAACAATTACGCAGCGAGAGGGCTAAAAAAGTGAAAAATGAAAATATCCAACAGAGGAAGATGATAAATTTGTGTCTTCTGCATGGGTGCTTTCTCAGTGGACAAGAATGGGGGAGGGGATTCTGGGTTCTCACGTTAAGAATGCAATATGTGGGTTGATAGGGACTATACCGACGCAGAGAGTGATATTATGCTTTTGATTTTTTCAGATAAAATAATTCTCATTTCAGTCAACAAGCTTTTTTTTTTTGTTGTTGTTTTACACGTTAAAAAACAAAATTAGAAACATAATTGGAAGAAGACTGGGAGAGATAGTCGAAAAGAATTTTAAAAAATTGACAAAAATACATATTTATTAAAAATTGCGTATTTTCTCTGTGCATAAGAAATGTTATTAATCAATACAATTTATTAAAATAATATTCTTATTGCTTAATAATTCTAATTAGCTCTATTTGTGTGATCTTTTGAAAAAAAACTTAGGTAGCCGGTATTTAGACCCCATTTTAAAAACTCAAAATTTGAAGACTTTCAGAATTTTGCTACTTATAAACAGAAAACGCCTTTAAAACTGATTTTTTTCTCTAAACAGGTGTAAGACGTGTCAAGGTACTCTGCTGTAACTTTTCATTTTATTAATTCTGAAAATTGTATGATCTAGATTGAAACAAAAGTGGTAGCCGGTATTTGGACCTTTTCCTCTATAGTGGGAATTAAAATTCTTGCCCTGATTATAAATATTTATTGTTCTCAAACTATTATAATTAGACATATGTTTGCTTGGATACATTGTGAGTACTGTTATAATTTTTTTTACAAGTCTACGTACCTCAGTAAATTTCAACGTATCCCCCTTGGTAGTTTGGGGAATGTCTAAGCGGTATTATAATTCCCGTTAAGTGTTCTTTAACATGTATTCTGTTACAGTACACGCAGCAGCTTATATCCTAGTCTTCAGTTCTTCGACGTCAGTAATTGGTGTGGCAAAGACTCCGTCCTTGATATAGCCCCCAAAGTAAAAATTTAGAGGGTTAATATCTGGAGAGTGTGGATACCGGAGTGTTGTTCTTCCCCTTCCAATCCCTTCCGGAAATGTTTTGTTGTATTGTACAAAAAACTACCTAAGTGACCTATCCAATAATACAAAATGTTACATTATTATACAAACGGTAAATTTGTAATGAATTATTATAATCAGGTAAAGACTTTTGGCTCACCCTGTATATTCACTGTGCCCTACAATGGACAAGCAAAATTTAATTCTTTCCGGAACAGACAAATTGTGTTCATAAAATGATGAAATGATTGACTGACACCAGAATTTAAAAAGGAACTTCTTAGAAAGTAAAAGCGAACAGCGAACAGCAGAGCAGTTCAATGGGATACCTAGTAGCAGTGCTACTCCTCTCCCTGTAGATGAGTAAGTGTATAGCAAATCCTAGAGGAGCCATGAGATAAAAGTTTAAGCGTAGCACATTAGTACTACAATAAAAAAGAGAGAAGTTAAAATTTTAAATATGGAGCGGCTGAAAATTTATGAAAGGTTAGTCCCAGGACTACAGTATAAGTTAAAATTTAAATTTAAGGATAGATAAAAATAAATAAATGATAGATTAAAAAGAAGTTGTTAATACTGTTCATAGCAAGCCGTACGAAGCAAAGCAGGAGAAATATACCAAAATCCTTCAAACAAAAAAGGCTGTTTTCAGCGCCATACATTTATAGTTTAAAAATAACAGTTAGTATAGGGCTTTACCGTGGTAAAGCAATAGTGATAAAATAATAAGAATGTATATATATATATATATATATATATATATATATTTAAATAATTTTATAAGAAAGAAAAACAAAAAGTATCAGCCGAAGAGCGCGACTACTCTTCAATAATAGTAGTGTAACGGGGCCTCTTGCGTTTAGTAGGGCTGAGAGCATCGTAGTCCGGTAATTCGTACATGATGTCGTTTGGAACTTTATATAGTTGGCTGTGAAATTTTTTAGAGAGAAATTTGATGCGTCTAACAAGAGAAGTAGTTTTGAGGTCGTTTCTGATCGTAGTGTTACGTAGGAATCTTGAACCATTTCTGATACGGCGAAGTTGATTGTTGTGAAGCTCTGAAAGACGGTCCATGCTCGTTCTACAGAGGAAGCCCCACACCGGGCAGCCGTAAGTGATGATGGTGAGAATACAGGTATTATAAATTAAAAGTTTGTTATGGAAGGACATATTAGGGCCCCTTAATAGAGGTGAAAGGCTTTTAGCAACCCACGTGGCTTTACCGCGTATGCTTAGCATATGTTTCTTAAAGGTAAGGCGTTTGTCAATGATAACCACCAGATACTTAGCTTCATCAAACCAAGGGATGGTAGCATTGTTAATGGTTAGTCTATTGGGAACAGTAAAAGTGCGGGAAAAGTAGACAGCTGTGGTTTTACCACTGATTGCATTGTTATTTTAAGCTTATAAAACAAAAAAAATATTAACATATTCTTGGTGTCATTTGTAAGCTTGGAATTAAAATAAGTTGGTCCCGCCGTGAGTTCACCAGGCTGAAAAGTGTAAAAATGAAATAATGAGAGAATTTCGATAGTTATTAAATTTATTTTCGAAAAATAATTACAGTGACCTCTCAATTATACGACTCTCAGTTATACGACTCTCTCAGTTATACGCCGAATTCTCTCGGTCCCGTCCACGCTTTATGGGAAATAATGCTAAACTGCTCTCAGTTATACGACTGCTTCTCTCACTTATACGACGCTTTAAACGGTTCAGGCGATTTTACATTTCTCACTCTAGAATTAATTTTTATAATCTTTAAAGTACAAATCATTCACGTTTTCTTACATTTATCCTTTCATTATTGTTAAAGTGTTTATGAATAATGAATAACATTTCTTATCTACCTTCGTTTGATATTAACGATGAAATCTATGGAGGGAGGGTGATTGTATGGAATTCTCTTGTGTCTGCCGTTTAACAAAAGCCAAATGACTACCTGCAGATCATGTCTCTGTATGGCACTGGTGGAGAAATCAGGGTTTTTGCAAAATGCATTTTCCTGGAAAATTTTAACAGCTTTAAGGAATGCGTCGTGTTTTAGGAATGAGGTTGTTTTAAGAAAAATAGACTTTTATTTTAAACTTAACAAATCGAAAATGGCAGTTCTTGAACATCACTAGAAAAAAATACTAAAGCGAGAACATATCGGAAGCACATCCCAAGCTATAATCATGCCAAAAGACCTATGCGCGTACAGCCTGCACAGCGAAGGGGAAAAACGCGTACGTCAAAGCAAATCGCTACAAGCTTCCGTACTAGACGCGTGAAAGGTTATTCATTTCGCTGTAATTTTTTCAGTTTGCTGCATGTCGATACCTAAACTGAAAGTGTCAAAACGTAAAGCATTAAGCATACAATTCAAAGTTGAAACTATTAAGGAATGTGATAAAAATTTACTACAATCAAAGAAGGCATTAGCTGCTCTCTTCAATTTGCCGGAATCGACACTAAAAGTAATTCTGAAAAATAAAAATGTCATTATAAATGCATCAAAAAATGTCGATTCAAAGAGATCCAGGATACAGTGTGGTAGATTTAAAAAATTGACATCAGCATTAATCGCGTGGTGTAACCAAATGCGCTTCAAATTTACCGATAGATGGTGTGATTTTAAAAGAAAAGGCTCGCACTCTTACTGAGAAGTATGGAATCGACAATTTTTCAGCGTCTTGCGGTGATTCGAGAAGCTAGAAAAAGACATCGACTTTTGCATCGCTGCATCACAGGAGAAAGCGCATGTGTTAATGGAAATGATATTAGACAATGGTTTCAAAATCTACTTATGTTAATTAAGGATTAAGGGACCTAAAGACATTTTTAACTGTGATGAAACGGACTGTTTTTCAAGCTGATAAGACATTATCATACAAAGAAGAACCATGTCAAGGGGGCAGAAAAAGTAAAGAAAGATTAACTATCCTTTATTGCACAAATAGTGATGGTTCAGAAAAAAATAGAACCTTTAGTAATAGGAAAATCAAAATAATCTCGATACTTTAAGAATAAAAAATAATTCCCATGTGGCTACAGAAATTTAAAAAAAGCATAGATGGCATCAGATATTTCCAATGATTTTTTAAAAGAGATGGATGATAAATTTCAAAAACAACAAAGAAAGGTTTTACTTCTAATGGATCAATGTCCATCACATCCCGATGTAAAAGATCTGCCGTTTCTGCAGCAAATTAAATTTAAAAATTTTTTTTAGTAAATTCAGTTTTCCCACAAGACCAAACTGCTAGTTGAACGAATGACCCTGATATTGAGAGCGTATGGAATCCTTTAATAACGAAGAGTCGAATAAAATGTTTATGGACGAAGGTATTAATTTAAAAGATTATGTAGAATGTGATGATAAACGTCTTCTGTCAGAACTGAGAACTGCTGAAGAAAACTTTGAGGATATTAATAATGAAGTCGTGAGCAAGGAGGATGACCAAGATGAGAGCAATGTTCCTGCGGTTGTAAATTTTTCAAAAGCAAGTACCGCTTTAAATAAATTAAAGAATTATGTCCATCAAAATGATTATTCCCAAACTAGCTTAAAAGCTTCATTAGACTTAGAGAAAGACATTTTCTATTTCCATCTACGACAGAAACAAACTAATATCACTTCATTTTTTGAGAAAATCTGATCTGTAAATTTTTAAAATAAACATAGTGGTAAATGAACAATTTTGTGAACTTTTTAAACATATTTTATGTTTAATTTTTTAATACATTTTACAAATTTTGTTAAAATATGTTCTTAGTACTCAAAACTTATCGTTTTTAGTATAGGTAAGTTTGAAACTTGTATAATAAGGCGGTCTCTCACTTATACGACTCTCTCAGTTATACGACTTTTTCCACGGTCCCTTGAAAGTCGTATAAGTGAGAGGTCACTGTATATATTAATGTAGAATTATTTTAGTACGAACACCTATAAATGGCACTGCTACATTGTAGTATAACATCCAGACATCTGCAATGTTTAAAGAACAGATCAGTGAAATGAAAATGTTAATTGAAAGTCGGATTCTGGATATTTAAGAGCTTTGTGAAGTTATTCACAGCATAAATAGATGACTTAGATTTACTTAGATTTCAGCTTTTGTGAATTGCATGTCACAATGTTTTAGCGATATCTATCGTTGAACGTTTGTAACAAAATAGGGAAATGTACTAAATAAATGCCTAAATTATTACATTAATCTCTTGAAAAAAAACTGTTCATAGCTGTAATTATTTGTTAAATATTCTAATTTGAAACACGCAAATATTTTGTAGGATGCGCTGTGCGTATAAGTTAAATTTTGCTCTTTACGTATGACATTTAATTCTCGTTAACAATATTTACATCATTTGATTGAAAGTCTAAGTCATACAGTTACTCTTACTGTTGGATATTTAAGCTGTATCCGTACTGAAACAAAACAATTTAAATTTATTTAAACAATTTAATAAAGATATTGATTAACAGAAAATTCTTTTTTGTTAAAATCTGTATAATTTAATTACAAGAAACCGTTTAGATTACACTTTCTCAGCAATACAATGTATTCCAGAATTTGCAAAAAAAAAAAAAAAAAAAAAAAAGTTTAATTTGAACCACAAATTATGTTGCTGGAACGCGGTAGAACTAAATGAAAGGCAAACTGTTATTAACTGAGATTAAACGCAAGTTTCTAATAAAAAAAAAGAATTAAGTTGAAGAATAGAATCGGAGAATTACATGTTTGGCAAACAACAGTATAATAACTACATTTAATTGATTATTTTGTGCTTTTAAACGTTTTTAATGAAGTCACAAAATAATCCATGAATACAGAGTAAGGGTGATATTTATTAAAATCTGTAAACGCAGTAATAATTCTACTTCAATAAATAATTTCCAACATAGTTGAGAAATGTTTCTACTTCGCTTTACCGCTGTATGACCAACCACTGCCGTCTAACTCGCGTAATTATACTCGAATTCAAAGTAATGGATATATGTTTTTGACTTTCTTTATGTTGTGTTCAGTATTAAAAATGAAGTGAGTAGTATTTATACTTCGTTTGCTGTAGCACTCAAAAGAATTCATGAAATTGTGGTCTGGTGTGGTGTGTGTGGGAAGGAGGAATTGAACCGTTTAAAGTTTATTTTAATTATGTTACAATGTTTAAATTTTGTTGAAATTGTTATATATCACTGAAATCAACAACAAGACATTTACTGCAGTATGGGCTGCTTATGGCTGTGCTTAAAATTTATTTATTTATTTATTTATTTTTTTTTTTTACAGTAGCGGTTCCTGTTCCTAACCTGGATTACGTGGCGGGCCTGTTAGGGGTACGTGAAAATAATATCGGTAATGCCGGAAATCATAAAAATGGTTAGTAATGTCACAAAAATGTTAGAAATGACAATGTAATTTGTATCAATTTATTATAAGGTTGTGATACGAAGACTGCTAATAAAAAAAAAGCATGTTTGCGTTATCTAGTTGGGTGGGTTATCTAGTATGTTTATCAGAAATGAGGGTACCCCGAAATGAAAAGCTTTAGAAGGGGGTACGTGAAAGAAAAAAAGATTGAGAAGCGCTTATTTACAGGGACACACAAAATAAATCTGCTATAGTTCTGTTTTTGGGGGATACTTGTTGGAAGTTGCACTTCCATTTCTGCATGCGTTTTTAAATTTAAGTAATTTTTAACAACTTCCGTCATAGTTGAAGAGTAGTGAAATCCGTGTGTCCGGCTGTCTGTCTGTGCTCTAACTCGCTTAAATCGAGTGGGATTGCTATGAAATTCGCAATTATTATGGAAGTTTACCCTGGCATACTCGGTTTTTAAAATGTTGTGTGTAGCATTTATAGTTAGTTTACATGTCATTAAAAGATTCCCTTACATTATCTTCTATGGGAAAAATAGCCTGAAGTGTATCTTAATGATGTTACAACATTTCAACATGTCTAAATTGATATGCGTCATTGAAATTTACTAAAGGAAGAATTGAATAGAATATAGTATGTCTAGTATTTATAAATGGTTTACAGAGACGCTAAAAGGAATTTCGATACATTATTATCTAAGAGAAAAATGTATTTTAACAATATTGAACTATTACAAACAAAATAAAAATTGAATGAATTTCTTAGGTCAATAAATCAAAATTTCTGTAGATTATGTATTACAAGTTATTTATCCGCCATTTACAGGGCTAGGCAAAATAATTCGATTTTTACAACGGACTGCGAAGAAAAAGTGTTGAAAATTCTAAATACAACATTTCAAACACAATGAAATTTGTATTTGTTACTTAGTTGTACTAATACATGCTTGTCTGTATAATATGATATGCATAGAACTTATCGTTAATCTACAAGGACACACAAAGATTTTGGATACGGTAATGTATTCGAAGTACTGTCTAATAGCGATAATTTCTGGAGGTGCGTTTTCAGTTTCTTTTTTATAAGTTTTTAAGTACATTTCTTAATATTGCGTGATTTGTATAAATTACATTGATCATACACAGGGCATATAACCATTACAGAGTATGATCGTGAATTGCTTAAAGTTGGTTTTTGAACAAAATATACATTTTTAAACATAACTACATTTAATATAAAAAAACGTGTTTCTAGAATATAAATAAAATAATACACAATTTCACACAAAGAACTGGACATGTGGCTGCATATTAATGACAATTACAAGAAGAGTAACTTCAATAAAAACAGGGTATGTGTTTAAATTCTATTTCACATTAATATTGAGATTTTATAAAACTATTTAGGTAATGTACAGGGTTTTATTAAAAAAAAAATTTTAAGTACGTTTCCGTATGGTAAAAATTGCAAAAGTAAAATTTTTAACTGTCTGTATGTGGTTTCTTACTAAACTAAATTTTTGCATACTGTATTTCTATAAAGTTTAAAAAAAATAGTTATAGGAATTTATAGTTCTAGTTTATTTTATTTATAGTATTAGAATATATACCATTCTATAGATAATTTATAGTGGTCCATAAAATCATTCGAATACCTTTTCAGATATGGACGTTAATTTCTGAAATCTAGTTTTCAAACGTGTTATGTGTTTTCTAAATTGATTACATTGGAATGATATACTAAAAGAGCGTAGGAAACTGCTTCAGAACCTACGCTTAATGCGTGAAATATTTGCGTAAATTGTTAAAACTTACTTAAAGATTTTGTAACTTGTTCAACACTGTGTCAAATATCCTACATTTTGTCTCAGATATTTGTCCAGGGTCTTTAAACAGCACATCATTGATAATGAACACTCAATTCAGCAACTAAATATTTGTAAATAATAAAATAGTTTCTTTTTAATGCATTAAACGAAATTTTTATTTCCTTATCATATTTCTGAAAATAATGCGCCTCTTTAAATGATAACCGAGCTAGTTTACTTCATATTTAATATACTTTCCAACGTGTTTGATTGTATTTAACCTCCTCGGCTCAGAAGCATCACATGTGATACTTCCGAACCGAGTAGAATATAAACTAAACTATTTGAATTTTTTACATTGTTACTTTACTTATATACAGCTGAATGTTTTTGGCTTTGGGTCAGAATCAACAAATGTCAACACTGATTATTTCCTAATAAAATAAATGTTAATATCATATGAGTTTGCAAAATGCATTCCAGACAATGTGTCCAACAAAGTAAGAAAATTTTCTAATTAATTAACTTAAACACATTACAATAAAACAATTTGAGGATTTGAAGATCATTCAATTAATTAAAGGCTTTCAATTTGTTATTGCGTCAGTTAGGTTATTTATAATTACATGATATTTTAAGGGTGCTAGTAATTTTAGACTCTTTTTTGTGAACGTAAATTAACTGGCATCCTAGTATACTAATTTCAGAAAAAAGGGCTCTTCTGTCATCTACGGTGTCTTTTTGTCTTTTTATTTGTGCAAAATCAATGAATGTGTATTCGCAGTGTTATTTTAGCTTCGGGTTTGAAGAGGTTAAAGTGTTGTAATAGGTGAGATCTTGAATAATCAAATAATTTTTAGATCAAGGTATTTTATAATATTCGTTATAATCGAAAGTTAAGTTGAATAAATAAAAACTTTTTTATAGTCTTTACCGTAATACACTTTATTTAAACAGATTCGAATGTTTAGCTTACTTTTTTATTTTCAAATTAGCCTTTAAGAATACACACACACGCTTCTAAGTATGTTGAAAATAATTAAAAAATAATGGCTGAATTTTCAAACAATAACACATGCTACCAAACATGAATGTATATAATAATAAAAATGAAAATAGCACATGCAACTTACACGGAAATTGAAAAACATGTACCGTATATGTACCGAATTGTGCACTTTTGATATAAAAAAATTGATCGTCACTTACTGCTGCTTGTTATTTGCCAGTTATGAAAATGAAAGCTAAAATAGACAACTTTCATATGAAAGTTGTTCATATCAACTAATATTTCTAATTAACTAAACATGCTATTTCTTTTTTTTACAAATCATAATTTACTCAATCAGTTTACACGTGAAGTAATAGTTAGTATACTTCATAATACTTTTACTATATTTTTTGTATGTCATGAAGTTTGTTTTTTTTTTCCTTGTTTTTTTTTTTTTTTTTTTTTTTTTTTTGTTAACACCGAGGTGCCTGTTACACGACGAATATACATAAAAAAAAAAAAAAAATTATTCTGTCAATCTAGGAGCACGCTTTAAGTTACAATATACGGCATACGCAATAATTAAAAAATGGAAACTTAATAAATTCAATTCAAATAATGATAATAAAGGAAACACATGGGTGATATTATAAAGAATATGAAACTAACTTCAGCCTTTTCGGTGAGGTACAGTCAAAATTTCACGGAAAATATATTATGTAGGGTGCTCTGCTAATATTGCAACAAACTCAAGATGGTGTTAGTAATGTCATCAAGAAGAACAAAAATTGCAATGGAATATGCGGTCGCAAACCACAGATTTATCCTAAATTAAGGGGTGTGTTCTATCTTAACACAACTGGCCTTTCCGTTACTAAATTTGAGATAAATAAAGATATTGTAATTAAACTGTAATGATATACTCATTTTACTGTATAAATTATCATAAAATGACAAATGATTCTCGAAACACATAGTACTACTAATGAATAGGTGATACTGTATGAATTGGTAATATCAGTCCGAAATGTAAGGTTTCCTCTTGATACTGTTAGACGCGTATATTGTACATTTCTTGCAGTATTCTTGATATTATCACACTTATCATATAAAGAGTTTCATATTTCTTAATTCAAAGTCTATTAAATGTTCCATTATAATATATTATATGATTCTCAAAGTTAGTACATAAATCCGAGTTCAGTCATAGAATAAATTTGACTGAATAAGTGGTTTGCGACACCATATTCAATTGCAATTGCTGTTTTCAATGTCTACAAACAACACTGTGAGTTTGTAGCACCATTCACAGAGCACCCTGCATTAGAGCAGAAAAGAAAATGTGTTCATTTTATTGAGCTAAGGTTTGGACAATCAGAGTAACTATTACGGAATGCATTTGAAAGATTAATCATGTTTTATTCTAATTAAATCCATCCCGTAGTTATAATTCGTTTCAATATATTTTTTTACAAATTGAAAGAATTCCATTTTCAATTTATTCCATTTATTTGAACGTCCTTTGATCTATTATTCTGAATTTTGAAGATCTATAAAAGACAAATTAATGCAGAAGCCTGACGGGAGGAGAATAAGACTAAAATCAAAATAAGGCAGTGATATGGGAATGAAATGGTGATATACGTTTTCCTGCAGTTACAAAAAAAAATATTATTTATTATTCTTTTCTCCAAATTTAAAATTGCGATTAAATAATTAAAAAATGTATTATGCTATCTGGTGATTTGTCATTTGGATAATATATTAAATATATGTTCCACATTGGGAATTTTCGAAGCGTATAAAAGCATTTTTATAATTTTTTTTAATGAAGGAATATGAATTGTTTACAAATAAGGATAGCAATTGTTTTCTTCTACACACTATTTTTATTTTTAAGTACCCAAATAAATATCATTGCAATATGGTATCTTTTTTAAAGTTTGTTTTACGTATGAAGTTTTAGTTATTGCTAATTGAAAATTTACACATCATTCGTGTTTTTTTAAGAATTCACAACAATATTTTGCGTAACTCTTTTTATATAGTTACAGTAGTTCTTTCTCCTATTTTAGTTAGATGCAAAATTACACAGACAAAATAATTTATTAAAGATTTTTCACTGTTACTAATAAGCCATTTTATCATATAAATTGGCTATATTACCTTTCGAAGCCATATCTTTGTCTACAGTTCTGAGTAGGAACGATCAGTGCGATTAGTGATTGAAATTTGGCACAGACGGAAAGAGTACTTTTACAATGATAGGTGTAGTTTTTAATCAAAGTATTTTTTTTCTAGTAAGAATGAAACAAAACACGGATATATAGGGAATTTACAATGATAAAACAGGACAACAAATTAAAAGCAACCGAAATCGCGTTGTTGTGTTAATTTTTCTGTTCCATACTTTTGAGGATGAAAATTATTACAATAAAATCAAGATTCTCCATTCATTTATGATGGAAGACATTAAATGAATGAAAACTTTTGGGCGATGTTTAGCACAACCAAAATAACGCAAAACTTTAAAACGCAACCAAAAATAATCATTCATTTGAGTACGACTGAAAATAATATGTGAATATATTTAACGAAAAAAAGAAAATTGTCCATAATTCTTCCAAAGGAGAATAAATTAGTATTTAAAGAAAAAGTTGGAATCTATCAGAGTTCGTACATCAGCACTTCTTTAATAATGGCTATCTTATTTAAACGATAACTTGGCAAATATTTAACGCGAATTTAGATAGACTTACTCGTTAATTAAGTTAAAAATCATCGGCAAAATATTAGAATTTCTTTAAGGAGGCAATGGCTACAGTTACTTAGTAAAAATCGACAAGCAGATAATTTTTGAAATTATATACGTTTCTGTTTTAAACATATTTTTTTCGTACTACACCGAAGGTAATAGTTTCCCGGAGGAACTCAAGTTAGTAGTTTTGAACATGGTCGTGGAAGAGCAGGGGGGGGGGGGGAGATGTAGCGGATTTGAAGAGAGAAAGAAGAAAGCTGAAGGTTGTTTTATCTTTGATAAATCTAAAATAGTGCAGCTTTGGAAATGTAAGTAAATAATACTACTTCATTGATTTAAATTATACATTTATATATATATATATATATATTTTTTACTAATCCAAGAAATCATTTAAAAGCATTAAGGTGTCCGGGACACAATTTAAAATAATTTTTATTTATTGAGTTAAAATTTTGATTTTTTTTTTTTGATTTTTTTTTTTTTTTTTTTTTTTTTTTTTTTGTCATGGTTAATCATGTTATTTGTAAAGAAAATCACATGACAAAATTTCTCATATATATATTTTTAAATTTTTTAATTTAAATTTAAAATTCATTAAAAAAGTGGAGTAATTTAAAATCGTTATAACTCGAAATATTATTTGTAAAATTTCAATTTTTTTTTCATTTAAATAAACAGAAATATATAAGTTTTAATTCTCAATCAGCATTTTTAAAACTGTTAATTAAAAAAATTTAAAAATATTTAAAGTAAAAAAAAAAAAAAATGGTATAACTTAAAATAGAATCACATTTTCAAAAGCAAATGTTTTGTCCTAATTTGCAGAATCAAAATTGAAGTAAAACAATTGAAAAAGACATGTTCCAAGTTTGAACCATTTATCTTTATCCGTTCTTGACTTATAAAGATCTAAATACGAGAAATGGTGAAAAAGCCATCATCAGGTAAAACGCATTTTCACAAGAAGTCGTTTCCATGTCAACCATTGCTTGAAAGCTAGATTTTGAAAACAAACCAAAACAAAAAAATTAATATTTCCTGTTCTAATTAAGATAGAAACATGATTTAAACGTCATTTTAAGTAGAAAAAAAAACAGAGACACCTTTAATCCAATGAAGGTTTTTTTTAGAAAATTTGGGGATTTTTATGCCCCGGACTACGTTAAAAAATAACTCTTCTAAATCTATCTTCATGATAAAACCCAATAAAAAATAACATCTGGAGGTACAGTATGTTTGTAAGTCATTCGTAAAACAAACAGGAAAAAAAAAAGAACTACCCATGTACGTACGTATGAAAATACCCCATAACAATCTCTCCGAATTACAATTTCTGAAAAATATGTGTATGTGATGTTTTTGCATGGAATCACAAAGAACTGTAGCTGAAGAATTTTATGTCAGAATAAAGCTTATATTTTAAGCTCATAGGATATTATGTTATGTAACGCAAGTAAAAAAAAAATATGTGTATTTTGATTTATATTATGCTAATTAGATTATCACCTGGGAATATTCTTTATACTTTAATAATACATAGCTCATTAACTCCAACTCGAACAAAATTCTCGTAAAATTGTTCAATGTGATCGTATACTATATTCACGGGCTATTACTTTCATGACCTTGTTTGCTTCCCATCAGTTTTATAAAATAATGTACAGTAAAACCTCTCTAAAGCGACCACGTTCCGTTCAATAAAAATTGGTCGCTCCGAGAGGTGATCTCTTAACAAAGGTTATGTTTAAATCTAGATTTTAATCATTCAAAAATGTTACAATTAATGCTACTAAAATATTTATCACATTCGGAAAAAATATGAAAATTTAAGGATCAAAACAAATGTTAGTTACATAAGATAATTACTGCAGAGTATAAAAAATTAATTTGACGTTTGATTTGATATTACGGTTTTATCTTTTATAAATTTTGTTTTCATGTCCTTTCAAAGTTCAGTAAATAAATGCATTTTTTGGACGGGAACAAATAATAACGATTTAATTAATTTATATATTTCTTTGAGAGTTTCCTGACAGAATAGGGGAGGGGAGGTTATTGACCATCATTCTTAATTTATCATCAAAGTTAAATTTATTGCCTAAAAAGGTAAAAAGGGGTTTAAACACTTAAAAGTTACCGGAATAAATAAAAATTCTAAACTTAGTTTAGAAGTTTGATGAATATTGTGCTCTCCGGAATTATTTTTCTAATAAACTTTCTTCAAGCGACCAGGGGAAAACGGAATTTATTTAATTTTCTTCAAAGAAATTGGTCGCTCATGGAGGAACTTCAACTGGGGTGTTCTCAGAATAGAGGTAAAATTAGTATTGAGCCTATGAGAATAAATTTCGTTCCATGAAAGAATTGTCGTTCAGGGAGGTGGTTGCTTAATGGCGGTGGTCGCACACGGAGGTTTCACTGTAATTGGTTTTATTATGATATCATTTTACCTGTCATTAAATAAGGTGGATATTTATTTTTCAAAAAAGTGGTGCCAATAACCAATTTGAATTTTTAAATCGTAATTTAATGCGACCGTTAAGGGGTTAAACTAGTGCCAAATAAGTCAAAACGTATGTACACTTTATATTTTATATTCTAGGTAAAGTTATAGAAACAAAACATGATACAGTATTGGTGATACATGTCTAGTATAGTCTTCTTGTAGCATATTATATAGTATAGCTTATAGGATTTCATGTTAGAATACCATTGAACTTTTAAACTAATTATGTTTTAAAATGCAAATAAGAAAAATAATTTCTACTACATTTTATATTAAATTATATCTAAAATGTGATAATACAAAAGAAATGTAGTAAAACATATTAAAAAAATATCTGTAAATAAAAAATATGTTTTTATGTAAAACAACTCGACCAATTTAAAATTTTAACATGCAGTATGTATTTAAAATAAACTATATTATAATACTTTAAATTTTATTTCAGAAGACATTAAACCATATCTCAAATAGGTAACTTTGACAGGTAAAATTAGTACATTAACACCTTTCTTCAATATTTGAATTTACTAAAAATACGCTTTCAACGTGATCAACTATACTATGAAAAATAAACTTATTTCCCCTTTCAGTTGCCATTCGAAATTATTCCACTAATTAAAATTTTGAAGTACTGTTTTTTAACTTCAAATATTGGATTTCGTTTTTTCTCTTTCAATCTTTCTGGCATGTTGCTAAAGCATCAGCTGTGCGTAATTGAAATTTATTGTAGAATATGCAAGCAAGTAGGAATCCGTTAGAAAATGGATTCCAAACATTATTTGCACCGGAATTAAACTAGTTTTACAAAATGCTGACTTTGCATCACGGAAGAAAGTTGTCTCACGAGTGTTCAATAAATAAAGTATTGTACATGATATAAATACACTAGATTGCTTTTCCCTTTTTTACTACTAACCAGATTTGTAAAATCCTCTAATTTGAATGCTAAAACTGAAATTAAGATTTACCAGTGAATAATTTAAACATGATACTTTTCTTTTTTAAAATTTATACGGCCATGCTTTACTATGAATAAAATTCTTAATAAAAATTATTATTGTTTTCAGAAGTTTAAAATTAGATATTGTCATTTTAAAATATTTTCGTTGTAAGGGAATTTTCTCGAATGGTTTTGTTCCAATATTTTGTATATAGTGTGAAAAATAATTTTTCCTCGCCAAATAGAATATTTCTGTCAATAAATATAAATAGTACTATTTGTAAATATTTTCATCAATTCCTCTAACAAAGTCACCTTTGCTACCATTCGTTTTATAAAAGTTTATGTCCCAAAGCTGGAATAATTCACTTCAATACACAGCCTCTAAAACATTGCGCTGAGCATTCGCGTAAAATATCTGTTATAGGGAACCCTTGTCTGTACGAAAGAAATAAACACTGCGCGGGGTATTCATTTTTCTGGTAATAATGAACCTTGTGGTAAACCTAAAAGTACACTACATTTCATAGCTTCTTATAAAGTTATATTTAGACGTAACTCGTTATTTTATACAAATTCGAGAATGCTCAAGCACATTATAACCGACATTACTTCTTGTATCTTGAAACTTTTTCAAGGTAAGAACACAAACTCCGCAATATTCCCCTAGGTGGCGCTGAAAGGTACCTTATCATATAAAGTATATCCATTTCGCAATAATTAAAACTACGTTCATGGATGCAGTTATCTCAGTTTCCAAGTTATTTGAGGCAAAACGGAATTAAGAAATAGCTGTGTATGTAAGGTAAATGAATTAACGACTATATTGTTTAGATAAATTCATAACGGTGTCACAATTTCTTTTTAATTATTTGTAACTCTTAAAACTTCAAATAGATATGCACAAATAACTTTTTCCTACCAGAGAAGCAGCCAATTGCTGCCAAGCACGACGATCCCTCTTTAATATAGATAATTGTACCGTAGTTGAACAAATAAGTGTTAATACAGTAAACCCCCCCTAAAGCTACCACATTCCGTTCCAATAAAAATTGGTTGCTCCGAGAGGTGGTCACTTAATGGAGATCATGTTTAAATATAGATTTTAATTGTTGAAAAAGATAACAAATAATGTTACTAAAATTTATTTTTTACATTAGGAAAATTATCAAAATTCAAGTATCAAAACAAAAGTTAAATACATAAGTTAATATTACTGCAGAGTTTAAAAAGGAATACATTGATATTTGCTCTGATTTTACAGTTTTTATCTTCTATAACTTTTATTTACAAATCTGTCAAAATTCAATGAATAAATGCAATTTTTTTTTCTTTTTTTTTTTCTTTTTTTTTTTCTTTTTTTTTTTTTTTTAGACGAGAAAAAATTATGACGATTTCATTAATTTATCTATTCCTTTGAGAGTTTCCTGGAAGAATAGGGCAGGGGAGTTTACTGACCGTCATCCTTACCATGTTGACAGAGTTAAATTCATTCCCTAAAAAGGCACAAAGGTGTTTAAACATTAAAATTTACTAGAATAAATAAAAATTCTAAACTTAGTTTAGAAGTTTGATAATTAATGCGCTGTCCGGAATTATTATTCTAATAAATCTTCTTCCAAAGGCCAGGAAAAAACGGAATTTATTTCATTTTCTTCAAAGAAATTGGTCGCTCATGGAGGAAGTTCAACTGGGGTGTTCTCTGAATAGAGGTAAAATTAGTATTGAGCCTATGGAAATAAATTTCGTTCCATGAAAAAAGGGTCGTTCAGGGAGGTGGTCGCTTAATGGAGGTGGTCGCACAGGGGGGTTTCACTGTATATCGATTCTCAAAAAGAAATCATTCTAGTCAAACTCATTTAAAATAAACACACTTTCTTACGTGTATTTGTTTGTGTTTTTCCAACGACTTTTCTGTCGTATCCCTGTCATATTCTCCTCTATTGATTGAGCACTGTAGAATACGTGAACTAATTACTTCGCAGCAAACCGGACTCATAGGATATTGTACCAGAACTAATATGAAATCGGTAGATCTGAGAATCGGTATTCGGGATTTTCCATCTATAATTACGCGGAATAGCTCAAATGAATTATTTAGTTATTTCTTCAGATAGGACATGGCATTCTGCATATGTCGTAGCAGAATACATTTTCTCACGGAGACGTAGCACTAATTTTCAATTCATCCTCAATCCAAATAAGCAAAAAAGAAACATATACAGATTTAGGTCTTACAGAGGAAATTTTTCAAGACACTAAATCTCAGAATATTGGGGAAAATATCATAAAATACGAAAATTTCAGTCCGCACAATAAAATTTCTATTAAATGTTACATAAATGAATTTTCTTTTTTACATTCTAATAAAAAGTATTCTTAGAAATATTTTCAAGTGATTTTTACATTCATAGTAACACAAAAATAAAGCAATTAAATGACTTAAAATTTCAGATTGTCAATTTCCTGGTGTGTCAACTGTGATGAGTGGGAAGTAAAAGACTTTCTGCTACACTGTACAAATATCTTTTTCTAGTTTTTTTTTTCTAATTTCTAATTATGCCTTATATAACTCATAAATGAGGAAGTTAACAAATTCTATATTTTACAAAAAATATTCTATAATTAATATATGTTTGTAACTGAAAATGAATGTCATTTTCCAGGCCTGCTCATTTTAGTTCTTTATCAGGTATAAAGATGGCGCTGCAGGGTAAATCTTCTTTTTCTTGACATAGTTCAAGTCAGAAGTAGTAAAATCATCGCAACCAGCAAGATCTCTTAGATATTTCTTTCAAAATAAGGTGTTTAAATGCTTTGTAAAAAATGAGTAGGCTTTTATAAGACTTTTATATTTTCCTGGCTTCAATAAATTAGAAATAAAACAATACATTACACTGATTGGAGGTACTACAGAGGAAACATGATCCTACGAAATTAAAATGTTAGATCTAAAAATAAAAGAAACAAGAATGTGAAAAGTGTTTTAGAATGAAATTGTCATTATCATGGCATACATATGCCAAGAAAATGACACATAATTATAATTACTTAAAAATGAACATAAGCTTTTCAAACTTTAACAATTTTACTTAGAAATTCCTTTATTCAGCTATTCATCCAACATTTAAAAAAAATCATAAGCTTTGAAAAGTTTTAAATTTTGCAAAATTTTTGTTTTCAAAAGCTCACATTTTGTGATATTCACCCATAGGCGCTCTGTATAAGGACATTTTCATTAACATTTAGCTACCAGATCCCCCCTTTCCGCCATAAGAGAATTACCGTAACTCAGTATCTATCATGACTTTACAGATGAACATTTTCAAGAAGGTGATTCTGAAAATGTAGGTATGTTTATCAATATAGCATGTATTATAGCATGTTTATCAATTTGTAGTCCTGTTCATCCGAATTTGATTTCGGAAAAAGCTATATTTCATGATCTATTAAAACGAATCAGTTAAAAGTTCGCTCGATGATGAATTTCAAAACAAATGCATAGAAAATTTGTGATTTGTTATAAATCTGACTATGACCCGTTATGTAGGGAAAACGAAACAAAAATTCTGCCTCTACTAAAGACCTTTAGTTGAAAGTTTCCAGAATGGTGATAGTTGAGTCTCAAAATATAAAAACAATATAGAGATTTTTTTCATTCGTTGTATTTTCCAACCATTAGGGACGGAGAAGCAAAATATATTTCAAGGCCTCAAAAGTAGAAGGTTACGAGAATTTACTATATGATGCATTTTATAACATCGATGCGTAATACGTACGATTTTTTTAAATGTCCTCTGGAGCCATGAGAAGAGGAGTTAAAAAACCATACATCAAGACATATCAATACTTACACATACGGTTTTAGGTTGTTGACGTATAAAATATTAGCGTGGTAAACAGCGTTTTCTTTCAAATTCGCATCAAGGCTCACGCCAGGTGATAAATGAAATCTTATGGCCTATGAGAGCATTCGTTAGCGAATTTCAGTATATAGGCCTGAGTATAGATTTTTTTAAATATAAGTCTACCAATCGTTAAGACTTAAAGCGTATTTTTTGGTAATATCAAGACTTTGCAGATTAAACTGTACATGATATTAAAACTCAAAATATATGAACCAGAACAAGGAGTTTTCTCAATTTGATTCATTGCTTCCGGTGAGGAAATCTATAGCTCATGATCTAGTAAGGCATTACGTCTCAAATTTTGCTTGATGGGAATTTCAAAATATAAAGATATAAAGGTTGTTTTAAAATCAGCTCCCTGATTGTCCTACGAAAAGCAGGATATAATAAAGTTTACAGTATGGTCAGTTTTAATACTTAAATGCGCGATTTTTTATTTTGTTTAGAAAAAATTATATATGATTCTCTGAATGGTTTATTATACAGGAAAATTAAGGAAAAAAAAATCAGAGATACATTTTTCATATACTACATCAATCTTTCTTCTGTTGCACATCTGCAATACTAGTAAAAACTGCTGTCGTGTGGCTGTTTTATGCTAAAATAATGCAAATTAGTAAATATTTTAATAAGTATGTCTCCAAATACTTTATTTTTATAATTATTTATTTTATAAAACTTAATATTTAACCCTTTAATTCCCATTATAGAATACGTTCTGGAAACTACATAGTTCAGAGAATATGACTTTACACCAGAAAGTTTCAATGGTTAATTTCGCTTTATTTAAAAACGAAATGTCTGTTATAAATTAGAGCAACTATTCCTATTTTAGATTTCTGGTGTGATTTAGGTATATACTAATATAAAAATCTATTAAATTCAAAACTTTTCTGTTTGCATATATGCAAAACTGCGCACTAAAGTGTTAAAATATTGACAGGGTTATAAAGTCCTATTTACCGCATGTGGGTAAACTATATATCATAATCTATTGGAGCTTTGCAGATAAGATTTTTTCCGTATTCTAAATTTAGAACGTAGAGGTTTAATACGAGGATTTTTTTTTTTTTTTATCTGTCCACTGTTTCCTACAAAAGGCAAAATCATATCACAGGGGCTTTAATATCGTTGCAAAGACTAATCAGCCCCCGCATTACTGAAATTTGTATTTATATTTTTGTAAAAAAACAAGTATTGTTTTTAAACATCAGTTTAACTAAAACCATATATTGCGTAATTTTTAACATAAGGAAATATTTTTTTTTTATGTCAAGTGCTTTAGTGTACTGGTGTAAAAAAGGGAAATATATGGTCTGAACCAGTCCTGCTGAAGGAACTGTTTTGCACATTTTTCAGTGAACTCATTCGGCAGAAAAGAAATGTGACACTGTAATTGGTATACTGATAGGGGCAGTTAAGCAACGATATGTATGCTGATTTAAATTATCTAAGAGTAGTGGGAGGAAGTAAAAGAAAAAAGAGAAATGATCCCTAAACAACTGAATGCCATTCGATCATTCTTAAGAAAAGGTACGAAATATAAAGAAAAAATATCTATTTATAAAAGTATCTACTTTTTTAATGGCATGGATGTTTTCATATATGCTTAAGAAATAACCGTATATTAGTGATCAAGATTTCTATTTTATTTTTCACAAATTTAGAATATTTTAAAATTCCGAAATGCCCATGGAGGGCATGGGAAAGGACATTTATGAATAAAAAAATTTAAATGGAGGTATAATAGAGTAATTACTTGGCGTAGTTGGTACATATTTATTTTTTTATAATTAATTTGATAATTGTCATTCACACAGAAAAGGAAAGATTGGCTAAATAATTTGTTTTTAACTTTTTAATTTAGAGAATGTAATATTCTATAAAGCAATGCGCATTAGTATTTTATTGATTTTTAATTCCCTCTATGTATTTGAGATCTCTTTAAACCTGAAATAATGTTTGATAAGTGACCGACAAACTATACAATATCAGAAAAAAATGTGTATACCAAGTCCATGAAGGAAACAAAAATACAGTTTTGAGTTTTTAACTACTTTGGTGTTTGTCGCGGACAGCTCCCTCTGTATCCCTTTGCAGTAACAGTGAGACCTGAATTTAAAAACTTTTACGTACCGAAGTGAAGTGAACAGAAACTGAAAAAACTTTTTAGAATAATTCTTGTTTTTGTGAACGGAGTTGCGCCTCCGTGATGTTTCGATTGAAGTTAAAGCATTTTAAATGTTCAAGTCCTATAATCTTGTATATAGTTTGTAATATATTGTAAATAAGTATTGTAGATTAACCGAGTTATGTCTTATTTTAGTTGAGTCAGTTGTTAGTAGAATTAGGTTAAATCAAATGCGGCAGTACGAACCAGAAGCAAGTGTTGAGAGCTTACCTGAAGGAAGGGGTAAGTTAAAGATTTCTGACATTCTTTTGTTTATGTGAACGCTTGTTTTTATATTTTTATGGCGCCCAGGAACAGCGACGCCGTTTTGATTTGATCTTAATTGAATGAAAAATTATTTATAGACGAAACGAAAGTTTTGAATATTTAGTTCTATTGAAAAGAATATTGTTGATGATTTGTTTTGACCTTGAATATAATGAAGAATTGAGTATAAAAATAAATAAAAGTCTTGAATGCTTAATTCTGTTGAAGATAATATTATTAATAATATTGATTGATAGCGTATTTTGAAAACAGGATATATTTTGAAAGTTATTGAATATATTTTGAAAGTTATTGAATATATTTTGAAAGTGATATTATTGTTGTTATATTAAATTGTTATAAAATTGATTATATTTAAAATTACGGATTAAATATGTCTGATATTGAAAAAATAAAGAAGAAACGTGCTGTTTCTAGAACGGCGACTACGAAATTAATTAATACTTGTGAGCAGTATCTTGAAGAATCGGTACAGGAAGTTCTTGTTCTTACAGAACATATTGATCAGTTAAACGTAAAGTATAATAATTTAACAACTTTAGATGAGCAGATCCAAAACTTAATGGATGATGACGGCGAATTAGAAACTGAATTTGAAACTGCCGAAGGTTATTCTGAAAAAATAATTTCTATGAAATCGAAACTAACGTATGCTTTAAAAATGAAAGTTGAACCTGAACGTTCTATTAAGAAAACAAACTCGGTTAACGAAGGTATTTCAACAGAGAATTTGACTTCTTGCTCTCATTCTAAAATTAAATTACCGAAATTGAGTATTAATAAATTTAATGGAGATCCTGCTTATTGGTTATCCTTTTGGAACCAATACGACAATGCGATACATCAAAATGATAGCTTAACTGACATTGATAAATTTAATTATTTGCATTCCTTCCTTAATGGAGCTGCTTCTAGTGCAATTAGTGGGTTTTCGCTATCGAGTGAAAATTATATAGCAGCAATTGAACTACTCAAAAAGCGTTTTGGTCGTAAAGACCTGATTATAAATGCTCATATGGGAAAATTATTGAATTTAGAAACAGTTAAAAATGTAAATAATACTTTTGCATTGCGAAAGCTGTATGATAACATTGAGATTCAAATAAGAAGTTTAAATTCACTTGAAGTAACTTCCGGAACATATGGTACGTTACTAACGCCAATTTTGCTTAAATTAATTCCCAATGAGTTAAATTTGGAATTTCAACGTAAACGGAAAACTCAGGATAATCTTTTTGAAGTCAACGAACTGCTTGAATTTCTACGGTCAGAAATAGAATGCAGAGAAACTGCGATTCAAATACAAGATAGGGTTATCGTTCAAAATCCACCGCAAGTGCAGAGGGAGAGAAAAATAAATAAGTTTACAGTCCCTACTGCTGCTTCATTGAAGGTTTCGATAAATCATTGTATTTTTTGCGGAGATTCCGCTGAATCAGTTAATCACAATTCTGCAGCTTGTTCTAAGTCCGTAGCAGAAAAACGAGCACGTTTGAGAAAAAACGGAATGTGTTATCTCTGTATGAAAAAGGGAAATCATTTAGCAAAAGATTGCTTTTCAAAAATAAGATGTGAGTTTTGCAGTGGAAAACATAATTCTTTAATTTGTGACAAGAGTAATAAAGTAGATGAGAAAAAACAAATTGACGATAGAAATGTCACTTTAACAAATAAAAAATTCACACAGAAAGTTTTGTTACAAACTTTAATTGTAAAAATCTGCGGAAATAGTGAAGATAAGTTTGTTAGGTGCTTAATCGATACTGGATCGCAAAAGTCGTATATTTCGAAGTTTGTTGCTGAAATGATGCAATACAAAATTATAAGTGAGAGCAACATTATTCATAGTCTATTTGGTGGAACGGAGGTTTCTGAAATCCATAAACAATTTATTGTGAATCTTAGTAATGTAAAGGGTGATTATAAATGTAATTTTAAGGCCTTTGATCAAACTAAAATTTGTTCCGATGTACCACAAATAGAAATAAAACCCATATTACATGAGCTTAAAGAACATAGAATATATCTGAATGACACTAGCCGTATGAAGGAAAAATTGTTGTTTGAATCATCCCCAACTGAAATTCATATTCTTATTGGAGCGGATATTGCAGGAAAATTACTCACCGGTAAGATAAGAAAATTAAAATGTGGTTTAGTATGTGTCGAAACTTACTTAGGTTGGACAGTTATGGGGAAAGTTCCTTTGGAAATAGAAAATAAAACTGACAACTCATTTACATTTTCGATGCACGTATCAGATTATAAAATTTATGAATTGTGGAATCTTGATACTCTAGGAATTTTAGATCCATCCGAAAATGAAACTAAAAAAGAGTTGCAAGAACAAACACTGCAACATTTTCTTTCAACGGTTAAAAGGGATAACGAAGGCAGATTTGAAGTCTGTTTACCTTGGATAGAGGGCCATCCCCCACTCCCTAATAATCTGGAGATCGCTGAGAGAAGATTAAAAAATACAGTAAAAAATTTGAAAGACAAGGGTTTCTTAGAAGATTATGAAGCGGTTTTCAAATCTTGGGAGGAAGAAAAAATTATAGAAATTGTACCTGAAAATGAATATAATAATTCCTGCCATTATTTACCCCATCGTGCCGTTATTAGAATGAATTCCACAACAACAAAAATAAGACCAGTATTTGATGGGTCAGCGAAAATTAAGGGGTTTCCGTCAATAAATGATTGTGTAGAAAAGGGGCCTAATTTGCTAGAAACTATTCCTGCAATTATCAACAGATTTCGAGAAAAATGCATCGGTGTAAGTTCTGATATCAAAAAAGCTTTTCTTCAGATAGGACTTAATCCGAATGATAGAGATTTTTTGAGATTCTTATGGTGGGAACAAGGTAATCCGGAACATTTTAAGATGTATAGACATAGGAGAGTCGTTTTCGGAATTTCCAGTAGTCCCATCTTATTGAGTGCTAGTTTAACTAAGTTACTAAATGACGTACCTGAGCATATTAGATCAACGGCAGAAAAAATTTCTGAAGCTTGGTATGTTGACAATTTAATTACAAGTGTAAATAATGAAAAAGAACTGCGAAAACTTAAAAGTGATTCTGTTGAAATTTTAGCGAATGCTAAATTTGAGTTGCAAGATTGGGCTTATAATTTTCCAACGAAGAACGAAATTGCAGGTAATGACACTTTTTCGGAAATTTCAAATAAAGGGAAAACGGTTTCTATTCTTGGCCTCATTTGGGATTTAGAAGAAGATACATTAAGTTGCGACATTAAAGGAATAAATGAATCCGATAACCAATGCATTTCAAAAAGAGTGATCTTATCCGAAGCACACAAAATTTATGATCCAATAGGTTTTACATGTGGTGTGACACTGACTCCGAAACTCTTACTACAAAAGTGTTGGGAGCTAAAAGTTACATGGGACGAAGCTCTTCCCGAAGATATAAGTAAAAAATTTCTTAAATGGGAAAAAGATTTGTGTCATTTGGCAGAGTTGAAAATTCCCCGGTATATGATGCTTAATCCTAATTCAAATACAGATTTGTCTTATCATGTCTTCTGTGATGCCTCCCAAAAGGCATATGCCACATGCATTTATTTAAGATGTAAAAACACTGATGAAGTATCGTGCCAACTTGTACAAGCTCGTGCAAGAGTAGCCCCCCTGAAACCTACAACAATTTGTAGACTTGAATTGTTAGCTTGCGCTATCGGAGTGAGACTAATGAAAACGGTTAAGCAAGATTTAAAATTGGAAAATATTCCTATATTCTACTGGACGGATTCGATGAATACCTTGTATTGGATTAAAAATACAGAAAATTGGGGTGTATTCGTGATGAATAGGGTCAAAGAAATTAGGGCACATAGTAATCCGGAAAACTGGAAGTTTGTTCCTGGGAATTTAAATCCCGCTGATATTATTTCAAGAGGATGTTCCGTAGAAACACTTAAAATTAAGAAATGGCATGAAGGTCCGACGTGGCTGAAACTTGAGCCAGATTTTTGGCCAGCCTTTGATATAACTCCGAAAAAGGATGAGGTTGATAAAGAAAAGAAGAAGACAGTTATATCTTCTTTGATTTCTCTAGATGACGAATTTCCATATTTTTCTCGAGTTTCACAGTTCAAGAAGATAATTAGAATCACTGCTTGGATGAAGAGATTTATTGACAACTGTAAAACTAACAAAAAGGAACGAGAATTTGGGAATTTAAAAATTGAAGAAATTAAACGAGCTGAAGTCATTGTATGGAAAATTGTGCAAAAAGGTTGCTTCAAATCAGAGAAGGATGAACGCTTACTTCATTTAAAACCCTTCGTTGATCCATATGGACTCATAAGACTCAAATACAGAATAATCATGAGAGAAGATTCGGAGGATTTCAGATTACCTATAATTTTGCCATCTGACCACCCAGTCGTTACGAAACTAATAATTGAGAAACATAATCAATTACTACATTGTGGAGTTCAAACATTAATGGCAGTCAATCCGAAATACTGGATCTTAAAAAGTCGTAAAACGATCCGGAAAGTTCTGAAGAATTGTGTAAGATGTAAGAAGTTTGATGCCAAACCCCACGATGTTGAAATACCACCATTGCCGGAAGATAGAATTAAAGACTGTTCTGTATTTCAAGTCATAGGTGTCGATCTGGCTGGACCTTTGTTTTTGAAGAATGGGTCAAAATCTTGGATTGTCTTATTCACCTGCGCCGTATATCGAGCTATTCACCTCGAACTTGTCACTTCATTATCCACTGACAGTTTCTTGCTTGCATTTAGACGATTCATATCACGACGTGGAAGACCTCAGATTGTCTATACAGACAATGGAAGCAATTTCGTTGGTTCAAATTGTTTATTGAAGAAAATAGATTGGGAAAGAGTGATTAAGGAACATACCGTAGAACGAATTACTTGGAAATTTATTCCGCCTGCATCTCCTTGGTGGGGAGGATTCTGGGAACGTATGATAGGATTGATGAAGAATATTCTCAGAAAAGTTTTAGGAAATGCATCATTGAAATATGAAGAAATTAATACTATTCTTTGAGATTGTGAAAATGTTGTAAACTCCAGACCGTTAACATACATATCTGAAGATCTTGAATTAGAACCCTTAACCCCTGCCATGTTTCTTCGTGAAATTAAAGAAGGTGGTGTTCCTGATCTGGACAATATAGATGCAAGTTATCTTCAAAGAAGATATGAATATCGGATGAAAATTCGTGAAGATTTGAGAAAACGTTTCCGACTAGAATATTTGGGACAGCTGAAAAATTATCGTAAAAAGTCAAACAGGTATCCTGAACTCTCAGTTGGAGATATTGTTATAATTAATACAAAAGAAAAGAGAATGAATTGGCCTCTAGGAAATGTCATCCGGTTGTTTCCAGGTAAAGACGGCATAGTACGATTGGCAAAGTTACGAACTAAGTTTGGTGAGTTGCTTCGACCAGTACAAAGGTTGTATCCGATGGAAGCGAATTTTCAGGCAAATGACTTTTCTCCGAAAACCATCGAGTCTGCTCACCTTAAAGATTCTCCTGGTTCTGTTGAAAAGGATTCTCCTAGAATGTCTAAATTTGGACGAGTGATACGAACACCAGAACGGTTGGACCTCCTGAACTTGTCCACGACTGTGGTTGAGTTTGACCTGGCAAAACTCAACGGGGGGAGTATGTCGCGGACAGCTCCCTCTGTATCCCTTTGCAGTAACAGTGACACCTGAATTTAAAAACTTTTACGTACCGAAGTGAAGTGAACAGAAACTGAAAAAACTTTTTAGAATAATTCTTGTTTTTGTGAACGGAGTTGCGCCTCCGTGATGTTTCGATTGAAGTTAAAGCATTTTAAATGTTCAAGTCCTATAATCTTGTATATAGTTTGTAATATATTGTAAATAAGTATTGTAGATTAACCGAGTTATGTCTTATTTTAGTTGAGTCAGTTGTTAGTAGAATTAGGTTAAATCAAATGCGGCAGTACGAACCAGAAGCAAGTGTTGAGAGCTTACCTGAAGGAAGGGGTAAGTTAAAGATTTCTGACATTCTTTTGTTTATGTGAACGCTTGTTTTTATAGTGTTAATGTTTCTAAAACAAATCTATTCTTTTTATTATACACAATATTAAAGCAATCTAAAATTTGTATTATAATTATTAAAAAAAAGTATTTCCTTATTTATGATGGCAGAGGAGTATACACTCAGAATATTTCCAAACCTAATTGTACAAATAAATTAGAAAAGACTCAATATTTCCACATCAGAAATTAATATTTATATCCAAAGAACAAAAAAGTGTCTTTTCCCCAAACTATGTAATGATGATATGGCATGTTCAAAACCATTTTCAAAAATCATCAAGTTAAAATTTAACTAAAATCTTTCAATTACTTGTTATGAAATAAATAATAAGAAAATAAATTGATTACACGGCAGTGAATTGAATGTGAATGTAAGCACGTTCATGAAAGAGATTTTCGATGTATTTTCATGAAAGATTAAAGGTAATTATTGAAAATAATTTTGTCAGAAATTTCTTTAATAGCTTTCATAAAACTTAAATGTACGTCTTAATGGAAATATTAGGAAATTTGCTACATTTTCTAACATTTATAAATGTACTTTTTATTGAGAATGATGTAAGTTATGTATAATATATTTAAAAAGTTATATTGCTGGATAGGTCTTTAATTGAAATAGATAACTTTTTACATTTAGTTTTCTTA
Source organism: Maratus speciosus (assembly GCA_963932465.1). Lineage (NCBI taxonomy): Eukaryota > Metazoa > Arthropoda > Arachnida > Araneae > Salticidae > Maratus > Maratus speciosus. The sequence goes on from OZ010800.1 coordinate 316,639,010, forward strand.
CTCGGTTGTTTCTTTTTTTTTATCTCCGAATTAGTCACAAACTTGCACAATGCTTTAAAGATTTAATTTGGGGTTTTATTATCTGTTATTAATAAAGTACATTTCATGTCGCCTTTTGATTTTTACAAATAGGATGCAGAGAGCATCATGGTAATTATTAGTTGTTCCTCGCAGCTATGGTGTCATTAATTTTTATTTGGCTTTTAAGAGGTGTATCCATGTTATAGCCGAAACAACTGCTAGTTCTTCAAACACATTCATTAGTTTTATATATGAATTCGTATTTCTTTATTTTTTTTCTACAAATTATTGCGCAAGAGCCTTATAAAAAAGTATGTATATATCGATCAATCATTTTAAAATATTTACTCTTTTATAATTTTTTTCTTAACTTTAATTTAATAAATATTTTTTTATACCTACACATCTAAAACAAATTTGCTACTTGATATGAAGCAAATTTTATCAATCTTATACCAGGAAAATTCATTTTGGTGCAGATATATAAAATAGTTTTATTCGAATTTATTAAATCTGTGAATCAATTAGCTATATTGAAATTATCAGAACTTCTCTTCTGAAAACACGACTTGTCGTAATTACGTCATCGAGATTGAAATCTCTTTTATAGATTCCTTCCCCATCTATATCCCTAGGGTCATTCATTGAGCCAATTAATCTAGGTAAGGATAATTCTGCCGATCTATTTACTCCTTTAAATTGAAAGGAAAGAGAGGGAAAATTGTATAGGAAAAATTAATAGAGAAGGTAAAAGGGGAATATATTAATTTTCTCTTTCAGGCATTGGGCAGAATAGATTTGAATTCGGTCATAGATATCTTGAAGATTATTTTAGATACACTGTTACCAGTGATTACACATCAATATTTTTTTTTTATTTCATATGTCTTATTGCTTTTTAATGCATACTTAAATTCACTCTAAGCCTGTTTTTAACACTTTCCAACATAGTTAAAAACTGTTTATGACTTTGTTTTGTCTATCTGTCTGCCGTGCTCTAACTCAAGTTAATATCCTCGAATTGACACATAATTCATATACGTTATTGAGGAATGATATGTCATGTTTGGTATGGAAAAGGAAGAAGTGTGTAACATTACTTATTCAATCGCAGGGTGACTCAAACGTATTCCATTGCAGTATGGTCTACGGGGAAAAAATCATTTGAGCTGTATTTTAATAGTGTGACCTAACCTTAAACGTAATGAAATGTATACACATTATTGACGTGAACTAGAAGATGGTTAGTATTGAATGTGTTATGTTTACGAATTTTTTTTTTTTTAGGATTAACTCGACGTGGATACTGAAATTATCTGCATAATTTTATTTTGTGTTTAAAAATTATTAATACAAACGTTAAAAGATCACATTGCATCCTCCTATAAATATTTTTTTAACAGACATATTGTCGCAATCCATATACCGGATGCCTCAATATAACAATACACGTCTATCTAAGGCAAATTCTTCTGGTCCCAAGGGATATGTGTCTACAGACTGTGTAGTGTAATTTATATTGTAGTTCATAGTACAAACAGCATTACTGACAGAAATAGAAAGCACTTCGAGTTATTACCCACATATCATTATGCTTCGCATGTCCTTGCAGTAAATATCATATTATGAACGCGTAACGTTTATCATCGCAGTTAATGTTTTAAACAAAAACCTTGATCCAACTTGATGTGAGACATATCGTATAAATTGTTGAACAGGACACGTAAAGGTTGGCTGCTGAGAGGCAAAGGGTTTATAAATTTTGACACTTTGTCATTGGACAGTTTACACACTATATGCATCTTACTTGTTGGAAACAAAATTTCCAAATCTAAGATCATAATATTACACGTGAATTTTAAATAAGTTTTAGGTAGATGCAGAGTATAATGTTATTCTGGCTGTATTGTTAATTTTTTAATTTGTTTCAACAAAAAGAAAATAATGCCCCGAAAATTTACCAGTTTTCTTAGTCAAATATTTTAATTAATACTCCTTAGTGTCAAATATTAACAGATATTTCATAAGTACAGAAATGCATTACATAAAGGGCGCGTTTATTAAGCGCTTGAGTTCACAAGATGATTATACTAATCTCTCGATAAATTTTGCTTCAAGGCTTTAAGAATTCTCTTCTAAAAAATAGCAATATATAATAGCCAAATATGCATTCGTGAAAATTATTTCTTAGCCTGCTCTTTATTATCATTAACACTGTAAGTATCTACTCATCCTATACCTGAATTTCTGATAGTGTTCAGATGATTTAATAATTTTCATAAAGGTGGTAATATTTTATACCTTGAATACACATGAAGTATTATAATTGTTGAAACCCGTATAATTAGTATAATAATTAAACAATATTTTGAATAGATCAAAAGTTTCAAGGAAAGGGAAACAAGTTCAATTTTCTTCGGTCTTTTCTGATTTATGGAATAAACTTCTGAAATTAATAATAACTTCTTATGATTCAACATCAAATCACATGCTGTGTAAAATTCTTAAATATATATTGATCAATGTATGTATCTTGTATTGGAATAATATCATTTATGGAATCAAAATGAATGGAGTAATATTTTGCCTGACATATTTAATGATTTAATCATTTTTTCCATTATCATATCCTTTATAATTTGGATTAACGTGGATGAAACTTTTTATTCCGATATGCAATAAGTATTCTACGGGTACTTTGAGTCTTTTTCTTATTGCAAAAACCCTGTTAGCCTTTGTTCAGACTATTTATAAAGTGGAAAAATGTGAGTTAACCAGAATGATGCCGTATTTTGGTATCAACTGCACCGTAACTGAAAACTCGTTATGATTCAGAATGTAAATATACAGAATATTCGCCGACTGGCAAGTGGGACTTTGAAAAGTTAGTGCTTACAATTAATGATGAAAAAAGTGAAATGATAAGGCAAAAAAGATCTTCTCAAAACACCATAAAATTTAGAAATGAGCAATGTATTTCAAGAGAACTTAGTCTTCCTTCATCAGTGGCAAAAAATAAGTGCTTCTACTTTGAAAGCATGAGCAACACGCAGTGTGTTATTCATCAGTGGAGCACCTGCTTTCAAATTAGAAGCACGTGTTTTTGTACGTGCTGAAAAAAGTGGTGTGAAATGATACAAAGAAAAAAATTCTTAAAACACCAGAAAATTTAGAAACGCGCAAGGACTTTAAAACGCACTTATCAAGAGCAATAAATGCGTGATTCTACTTTGAAATCAGAGTCAATACTCATCGTGTTGTTCATCATTGATGCTCCTGCTTCAAAGTAAAAGCACGTATCTTTTGCGCCTGTGAAAATAAGACCAAGTTCTTTTGAAAGGCCTTACCTCATTTATAAATTCGATGGTGTTTTGAGACTTTTTTTCGTCCTTAAGGTAGTGCCTGTTTCGGAAAACTGTTTCAGATTCCCGTGTGATAGATTTTGAAGACTTTAATTCTATATATGAGGATTTTACAACCATATGGACCAAGTCCATTTTGAAAAAAAAAAATCAGATTGTCCATTTATAAGGTGCATAAAATAGAGTGGTGGGGGGGGGGGTAAAGATACGCACTTTCCATACATTTTGATTTTCAACGCACACATTGATCTAAATTTATGTAATGAGTGATTAAAATGTTAGACTAGAACCTTAGGCAAGTGCCACCATCAACCGACATTCTGTCAAATTATAATTCTGTGAGAAATTGCAATTAAAAAAAAAACATTGCTCTGCATATCTTTGCCACATCGTTTGAGGTAAAAGGACGCCGTGGTGGGGCAAAGATACGCAGTGCGTATCTTTGTCCCATTACTGTGGGTTTTCGTACATTTCCAATAAAACGAAGGAGTTATGCAAAAATATTAGTAAATTTCACTAGTATTTATAGTTAAACTGAAACTTGTAAGTTAAACCATGAAAAAAAAAAAAGAAAACAAAACAGCTGTCTGTGTGATCGCAAATAGCAGTTTACCTCTTACTATTGTGGCAAAAATTGTTGTATAAATACTGTGAGCGGTCCCAAAGACCCCTTGATCGTTGAATGAATACTGTGAGCGGTCCCAAAGACCCATTGATCGTAGAATGAATAAAAGGGCTGACTGACTCATAAGATACTGTTTTTGCGCTAAACTTCATGTAAAGGCCTATTATAATGAAAGTTCTCCTCATTTAGATGTCTGTAGCGATACTACTAAGTTTCCAAAGGAATCAAAATTAAAATAACATCAATCGTTAAAATGAAAATTACAAATTAAGCTATGAAAACTGAATACAGCGGTGGTGTGTGAGATCGTTAAGGGCTAAGAGTTAAAACAAAATCGTTTTATGAAACGAAAATATTGATTTTTAAAAGTAGGTAGGTGGATACCTACGTTCTATTTTGAAAAAAAAAAAAAAAACTTAACTAGGAAAAGGGAAAGGTAGTTGACAAGCTTATATTAGCTAAGTACCTATTATATTTTATACAATATAAAAAATAAAACTTTCCACAACGTAATCGTAGAAAATTTTGCCTCTAGCTAAAAGATAGGACAAAGCCCTGAATCTTAAACATGTGCGTATATTTGCCCAAAGACGGATGCGTACTTTTACCCCATTCGGCAGTATTTTACTTAACCGGCTACTGACAAGTTTAAACAAAGGCGATCGAGGTAACTATGCGGCATTTAGAAGGTACAGAGCTTCCGTTCTCCACTGAATTTTTGGGTTTGTAAAAATTCGAAGTATTGTCAGCTAAACAATAAAGTGAAAAATTAAAAATATCAGATCAAATTGCGGAAATTTAAACTTACTTCATTTTCTTGGCACGAAGTGCTACTTTTTTCATAATGTTTGAACAAACAAATACTACTCTTGAGACTAAACTACCACCTAGCACTCATAATTTTAGAAAAGTTTCTTCATATGAAATCACCCAGTACGTATATTTCCCCGTGCGTATATTTACCCCCTCCTACTCTATGTTTTATTCACTCCAACAGTAAACCAAGTTTGTAAAAAGATGACATACGTGAGACAGTATGTGAAAACAGGCTTTGTTCATTGTGGGAGTGGATAAAACAGATAGTATACACCTTATAAATATACTATCTTAATTGTTTCAAAATGGACTTGGTCTACTATGGTTTTGAACTCCTTGTATTCCTCATCGCTTTTGTAAGTTCATTCAGATCATCTGTTTTAAAAATCAAGTCTTTTAAGACTCAATGAACACAGATATCCAGGATGTCAATATTGTGTGGTGTGTGAGGTTGCATTGGTTGAGCTGGCAACTTGAACCATTCACTACTGTCGGAATATTTCAATAGAAAAAGGGTTTTTCTAATGATTTTCTGATTGTTAATATTTGTTTCTTATAACCACTAAATATTTTAAAAATTTATTAATTAGCAATTAAATGTTTAATATATATTATTATTGTGTTTTTAGAATATATATTTTTGAAATATTTTTAATGGACGTATAAGAGAACTTCTGTTTATAATTTAATACACTAAATATTTGTTTAAAAAAATGTGTACATCATTTAAAATGAAAAAATAGATCACAGTATTTTGTATTTTAATTTCTATTTCCTATAAAAAAAAGTTTATAGATTTCGAAAGAAATCTGACATTATACAGAAAAAATATATAGAACACCAAAACTATTTTTTTACAAAGTACATAATTGCAAACTGCTAAATGTTTCAGTAAACTCAGATTTCATTTTTACTATTTTAAAAAGGTATAATTTCTTTTTATTGCATTTGCTAGTTAAGAAACATTCAAATATTTTTTGTTGTTTCTGCAAGACATTCATTGTGAAAATCAACATTTTTTAAGCATATGTTGCTAGAACAAGGTTAGATCGATTAATTCTATTTGCTTTCTTCTTTTCAATATATATATAACTCTTTACGGAAAAAATTCTTTCAAATTCATTAGTGATAAAAAAATATATGACATCAATTTTGGCTTATATTAATTCAAATCACGCCCGTAATGGGAGTATTATAAAATCAGAATATATTAATTTAAATACAAGTTTTTATTTCGATAATTATGAAAATGTTTCAAGAATATTCTGCATCCTACCTACAGAGAACTTTACAGAACAATTCTAATAGTTCAGCAGCAATACAATTTCCAAAATTCAAGATAATTTAATATGTGCATATATAACGATAAAAATAAACTTTGATTTTACTAAAGTGATTTTGAATAAATTTCTAAAAAGGAAATAAAATATCTTATAGGAAACGTACATTTTCTGAAGAGTTAGAAATGTTTATTTGTTATCAAAAAGATGCCATGCATTTTTTTAATTTTTCTAAATTACTAAACTATCTCAGAAATTGTAGCATTCGTTTGTCTCCGTAAATAAATTCCAAAACATTTACTGAATATGATAGTGAGATTCCTTTAAATTTAAAAGAATACATTCGAAACAAAATCATGAGCACAAAAATTGAAAATTAAAATTTCGAAAAAGAAATTTTTAGATTACAACATTCTCTGTGTTCTTATATACAATCATATTTTATGTTTGACTTTATAACATAAACGTGTTTCTATAAATATCTATTCATGTTTTTTATTTGAAATAAAAGTAATTAAATTACTAAAAGGATTAATGTGCTCTCATATGTGCAAGTTCACTATTAAGTGGAGGTTTTTTTTTATAAATTCGTCACATTCTTGCCCCTCACTTCCTTCATCATTGACTCAAAGACCTCATGTAGATATCAAGCATTTTTCAAAGATTGGAAATTCAATGATATATCTCAACCGACACATATAGATATTTTTGAAGAAATTCCCACGGTATTATTTTTTTATCAAGGGAAATATACATATACAAGTCAACCTCTTACTGTTTTCTATGTTAAACAAGTATTAGTACTTCATAAAAACAAACTTTGTTAAAATAGATGCGAGGAAAAAACTTTATATATATCAACACTTAGCAATATAAAAACAAGTAATATAAAAATTTTGTTTTTAAAGTCAATTCCTACTTAGATCATCAAAGAAAATATTAGTATAATCCCTTAAGCTAATATTAGTTTTCGTTGCATTAAAATATCTCAATTTGTTGATTTTCTATAAGCAAGTAGGTTTACAATGGAACTCTGTGGGAATTTGGCGAAATATTAGAGATATCGCGAAGTTGGCGTCACATATGCGACTCATTTTGGCCGCCAAATTTGGCGATATATTGCCAAGTTGGCGACAAACTTGGCGGTATTTGGCGACAGAATAGTGTCCCCCCATGGTAACCCCCTTATAGATATATAGATAAAATTAACAGCACAATCTGCTGGCAATTTGGACGCATTTTTTTACAGCACAAACTGCTGGCGTCCAAATTGGCAGCACATTGTGTTGTTAATTTTACGCAACTACTGTATTTTCCATTTTAATATAGTCAGGAAACCAAAGCAAGATACAGCACATTCACTGTGATCGAGTTTGTTCACGAGATGAACAGTATCACGAGATTTACAGTGTACTTGATAACGGTGATCTACGCCTCATATAATCGCAGAATTTTGGATTTAAATATGGTAGTGATAACTATTCTGAAATATCGGTAAGAAAATGTGCATTTAAGACGAGTCCTAATAACGGCTCTTTCTGCCGCTGTCAAAACTTTTTATTATTTGTGGTGCACATAATTTGTTTAAAAAAAAAAAAAAAAGACATGAGTACTAAAAAAGAAAAAAAAAATGTTTTCTGACTGTTACCTTACCAACGACTGACCGACCTGTTGTTTGAGAGAAAGTGTTTGCTAACTGCATGTTAAAACGCTATTTAAATTACAACACACAAATCCAAAGAGTTTTAAAATATTATAAAAATCTGTTTTTCAATTTGTTCAGGAATCAAATGAAGAAGCTTGCGTCGTAGCTTTTGTTGTGAAAATTGACTCCATCAACAATCTCGATCACTAAAAATTGATTCTATCTCTATATATTAATTTAAACAAAACTAAAAGATGCAAATTTAACACTATAAAATGTTTTTTTCCTTTAGTATTCAAACTATGGATATATTTTTTTTACGTTAAAATTATAAAAATAATGAATTTAGTAATCAAAATATGTGAAACGAAAGTTTGAAATGTTCTTTTGAAATGTGTTAAAAGAATGGTATGAAATTTTTTACTCTGTACAAGAACAATGTTCCTCATTATTTTAGAAATCTCATTACTTCAAAATTCTTTTAGAACGCGAACTTATTTACATTTACTGCTGCAGGCATTTTACTTAAAAATGAATTTAACGAAGAAAATGGTATTTGTCGTCTAAAGACATTAATGGATATCAAATCCGCTTTTATTAAAAATAGCTTCTCGGAGAATTATTCTGTGAAGTGAAGTAGATTTAAAGGAAAATACTTTTTGAAAAATTTTGCAATGCTAATATTAATCTTATAAAAATAATTCTGTCTAAAAAAAAATATATCAGAAGTTCCTGGTACAAACTTTCAGAAAGAATTTAGACTTATATCTCCTCTGTTACAATTTTTCAATTAAAATACTTGAATAATACTTGAAAATTTTTGAATATTTGAATGCTTTTTTTAAAGTACTGGTATTTAATTTATAATATATAAAATAAAGCACAATAATTTTGAAGTTTGGACGTATTATCAATGATTATCCAATATTTTTATTATGAATAGATAAATATATTATTTATTATTATTTCTGTATTTTGAAGAGTAAAGCATTACAATAATTATTAAATAAAAAAATATATATATTTCTGACATCATAAAATATTTCTCATTCAAAACTTATTTTTCTGATTAAAAAAGTATTTTAAATTTTAGCCGAAATGATATTTATGTTCATTTTTTATCGGCATTTATGTAAAATTTAATAACCCTATAAGACCGGAACCGCACGATCGTGCGGGTTAGGCATTAACTAAAATTCTACCTTCCTGCGTTATCTATTCCATAAATGCCGGAATCGAGTGATTGTGCTGGTTAACAGAAACTATATTATATGAACTTTGTCAACAGATAGGTAATTATCAGTTATAGCTACCTTCTTACTTTCCCTGAGAAGGCTCAACAATATTTAATAAGAGACTCATGACTCCAAAAGGAACCGCCACTCTATATTTTAGTAGAAAGTATGTTTAATAAAACTCTGTAATACAAGACATATTGCTATTTACAGGATGGCTGTACAATGTTCATATTTATATAGTAAGGAACAACAGAAGAAATCCGCATGGGAAACATTGATTCGCAAACATTTCATCAATTCCCGCCTCTCATAAAAACACCGGGGAAAAAAAATAAAAGACAGCGAACATTTCGCACCCTATCCAAAGCGATATTCTAAAGCTGCGGAAAACTTATCGCAGGGGATCACGAGAAATATCTGACAGTAGCTAATCTCGGAAATTAGGGAATGTCGTCTATTGCTGCCATCTAGCGGTATAATCTTTAAATATTTGTTACACAGTTACAAATTTCAGTTATACCATTACAAAAAAAAAAAAAAAAAAAAAAAAAAAAAAAAAAAAGCAGTTTGGTCTTAACGGGACAATGCACACAATAATTAATAAAAAACTTTCTTTATAAAATGACACTTTATTTATTATATTATGAATAAAGTAAATCTTTAACGAATTCGGGTTGGGTTGGGTTGGGTTGATTTTTGATGGCCAATTATCTACACGAGGGATATAGGCCCGGGGGGAGTGCCTTCCGTGGGGGTCTTTCTAAGGGAACCTAATCCGTATTAACGCATGGAAGATCCACGGCTCGAAGAAAACCACGAAAACTCCGAACGATTAGGCCGACGGGCGCGATTGGGATCGAACCCAGCACCTACCGTCTACCAGCTTCGAGAGCAGAACCTCTCGGCCACTGGTGGGGCTTAACGAATTCGGAAATATGTAATTTGATAATTTTTGTAAAATTTGTGGGGAAAAAATATTTGTTATTTCCTAAGACACGTTTGAGCAAAAAAACCACAATTGTGTTTATTTCTTGTTCCAAATCATAACGCAGTATGTGTTGAATAACAATGACTCTTCCCCACTGGGACATGGTGACATATCATCATTCACCTCAGGCTATGAAAATAGTCGAAATTGTTTTTATGGTTCGTTTTTCTCATCACAAAATTATTTATTCTGTTGCTAAACTTAGCAGAAAAAAATATATATATAAAGTTTTCGATGAAATAAAATATTTATTTTTATATGTTTTAAGTTATATTCAGACGGTGTCTAAAATTAAAATTGAGGTACATAGAGCTCAATAATGAAAATCCCCCGTGTCGAATGCAGTCGAAACGTTGTGCAGATACTATTTAGAAAATGAAGAAAACGTTTTAAAATGAGAAAATGTGTACATATTGCCATCAGTGTGTAAAAATAACGTTCATGATAGGTTTATGTTTTGGTCTAGGAATAGATTTAAAGAAACAAATTGTAAACAATAAACAATTGTAAATACACGCAAAGTTTAGACATCTATTTCAGCGTTTAACATTCCCAAAAATTCAAGCTATCTCGTGATACAATCCTTTTTTAATATTCATTTCTATTTTACTAACCAGTATTGCACTTAGGACAATGAGAGACACATTTGCGTTTGTAGAAGACAACTTTACTAACATATTCCATATTAAAGTTATTCTCCATATTCGAAATAGTATTTATGCGAATTGTTTTGGCGTTTGGCTATTGAACTTTTTATAGTCGTGCTTTAAATACAGGACTATTAATTATAACTATTATAATGTACAGTCTATTATAATGTACAGTAACACAGCAACACAGAAATACAGTAACACAGAAGACTTATTTTTTAGACTAAACGATTCTAATGGAAATTTGTATTTTTTGTGCTTACCTACATATGAAATTGGAACATTTTAAAAATATTGTATACTATGAAATCGTTCATGGCTGTGGAATGAACAGTGAAAAAAGCATCAACTCCCGATGAATAGCTAAAAGAGGACGTTTAAAACTTCTAAAACCATATAAAATTTGCATTGAAAAATTTTATTTACTTTCATTAATTTCAGATAATATTTTTTCTTCACATAAATAAAATATTTCAAATTTCAGTGAATTTCAGATGACATATTAGTATAGATATTTATAATTCAGAAAGTAATTTTAATATATATTGTATATTAAAATAGGAAAACTGAAATACTACATAGATGCCCTTTATCGTTTGAAAATTGTGAGATTATTTTATTAGAAATTTTGCATTATTTGCTTTTAAGTTTAATTGTTTCTTGAAAAATATCAGAATATTGGTTACTAGAAATTGGAAGAAGAACGTTTAAGTGCTTAGACATTAGATCATTCGAAGCCGATGTCAGTTATCCTATTTTCTGTGTTTATATATAAAATATATGCATTTTAGATTAATTCTAGCTAACAGATTAGTATGCTCCTGAAAGTAACATTGATTAGGTCAGTTTCATGAAGATAAGTTTAGATACAAATATTGTTACTTACATTTATAAGAAATTATGCTTTGTAGCGTTTCACTGAGCTTTCAAGTATTAGAGTATTTAAAATCAGATTTTTTTAAATTTAAATTTGTGTTTTAATTAAATGAATACGAAGACCGCTTCAAAAAACAATACTGCTTTTATGAAAATATTTCTAAAAGTAGAAGTTGAAAAATATATGACTCATAAATCTAAAAGAAAATCGCTTATTTCTCGTCCAAATATCTGTAAAATAATTATAATGTTACATAGAAATAATAATTTCTGATTGACAATCATATCACATCCAAAAAATATTGATCGAGTGAAGTTTAGATTTAGTGATGATCTTCATGATCTGAAGTAACTGGGCAAAAAAAAAATTTTTCTATCATTGATCTCAGGCATTAACCAACAGTAAATCCCCCCAGGCACAAAATTTCCATGCCCCTGATTTCTAAGCGTTTTCTAGTAAAAGATCTTCAAAGCAAAATGCCTACTTACGAGACTAATTAGAAAGGAAGAGTCGGCGTAATATCGGCTGAGCAAATTTATGCGTCTACTTTATAAATTAAAACAGATATTTTTACGCTCTAATGGTTGTTCCAAATAAGCCACTAGTTGATAATTACCTCTGGTGCATAAGTCTTAAATGTTACAATGGTGCCAATAGCATTAGGATGTTTTGCTGTAAAGTAAAATGTGCAACAATTATTAAAGACACTAATATTTGAGGTACTCTAACACTTGACCCTTATAGGATAAATTGGGTAGCATTCTAACATAAGCTGCTATTATTCTAATAATGATCAAAATGTATTTTGAATTTTAATTTTGAATGCACACAGCAATTAATAAAAGTAGATTCTTTTGATTTAAGGAATTTCTTGTGCTATTCAGTTACTAGTGTATGAAACATGTATGAATTGGTATTTACGTAACTTCAAGTATTTTTTACCTATTAGTTAATTATTACAATAATTACGGAATTGTTTATTAAAGTATTGAATAAATTGATGCAAAAATCAGTTTATTAATTTTTAATTACTTCGTTTATAAACTACCGAAAACAATCATACACTATAATTTGAAGCAGATGTAAATCTAAGTTTTATATGTGATCACTAATAGATTGTATCAATTTATAATTTCTAATAATCTTAAATTAAGTGGTTAGACATACATTTAAATACTCCTTTAATCGGGTAATGAATAAAAACAATGGAAGAGAATAATAAAATTAATGGAAAAGAATTTCGTTAATGTCAAAATAATTATCTTTAAATATAAAATAATGTAACAACATGTATTACGGCTAAATTGGAAAGATGTATAGAACTACGCATACATACAAAAAATGATTGAAATTTGCTAAATGAATATTTTGCATATAGAAAAGTATTAGCAAACGAAACTCTGTTCCAAACAGTTTAAATTTTTATATGTGTTGTCTATAAAGTTTCAGATTGAAAAATAATTAATTTAAAATTATTTAAACTATTTTAGAATATCAGAAAATGATTGCTATGGGGAATTTTAATTTTTTACTGCCAGGATTTAACGTGATGTTTTAAACGTTTAACGGAATTTCCTTTATTTAAAATATGTAACTGACTACGGAACAATTCAAAATGGTGAGAAAATCCCTTGTTAAATTATGGATAACCCAGACTACATTTTCCCTTACCCAATAAAATATTAGAAATTATTGTGTATCTAAATATCATTGAATTGGAGGTACTTGGTTAAAGTTTTTTTTTTTATGTAGCTGAGTGCTGATACTCTTCCTAGGCATTCAACTATATATGAACTATATTTATTAAATGAATTCTTTTGTCAAGAAAATTGGTCAATCAAATACGGAAACTTGTTTAAGTATGTTACAATATTTCATCGAGTTTATTTATCTTTTTAAAAAACTGTAGGTATTACTAAAACTTAATTGTAATATAAATTAAGATAATTATTATTTGAATAAATAATGAGAACTTTTAAAACAAAGATAAACACTCTAATAAAAATAAAATTTATTTTTGCTGAACTTATTGAAAATAAAGATTTCAGAAAAATTCTTTTTAAAATAATTAAATTTCCAAGCATTCGTCTAAACTATATAATTATTTTAAAATGTCATATGTAGATGAAAACTATGACAATTAAACATTCTTTTATATGCAAAGTATAACATTATTGCAAAAACATATGAATCTCAAGTATCATATATTTGTGCTATTTCTAATCAAATAAATTTAATATTCCGCTTAAAATATTAATATCTTTTGTAATTTAACAGCAGAATTGCATTACAACACAAATATCCCGATTCAGCAAATCTACTTTTAATGAAATTTAAATTTATAAGCTCCAAAATTTAAATTCGGATTGTAAGATTTACATATTTCAATAAAGTACTTAAAAATAAATGGAAATTTTCTAAATACTATTATGCAGTAAATGTAACAGCTACTGTTGATTCAAGTGTTAAATTTATTTATTAAGAATAAAAAATATATATATCTAAAAAAATTATCCTCAATTTATTTTCAACATCTATACGTTTTCCTTTATAAACTTTTATATAAAACAACTCTTTAACTAATCAAATACACATGTTGAGTAAAGTGCCCATATTAAGTATTGAGAATAATCGATATGCTTAAAATCTGAAAAGTCTGATCGAAATACATAACTTTAAGGTTCTTATCACCTAGTTTTAAAGACGTATTTCTAAAGACATAGAAGATTTTATGCTAGTTCACTTATTGTTATAAAAACATTTCATAAAATTAGATTTTCTTAGTTTTATTATAATATGTTATACGAATGGATTACTTTAATAAAGTATGTAAAAAGTTAGCAACGCTTCAGAAATTATTTGGAGAATAAGTCTCATTTTTTCATAAATTATCAATATTTGTTTCTGATTAAAAGATCAACGTGTTGCAATGCTAGTTAATTATTGGTGCAGAATCAGGTGAAAATGTAAGAAAATTCATATTTTGGAAATATTGTACCTATATTACTTCTCACATCTCTATCAGAAAATAAGACATTGGTGAAAAATATCTTACAAGGACTGTCTCCTTACAGAGCATACTTAGTATATGTTGAATAAAAAAATGCTGATGAAACTACATATGTTCGTTATAAAGCATCAGTCAAATTTAGTATAAATCCTAATCCTTTAGTATAAATCGGAATCCTAATAGAAATTCTGTACAAAATAAAATACATTCGAATATTTGGCTCGAAAAGACGAATGCGTCACACGATTTCGTGACCGACATTTTTCCTGTCCAAATGCAAATGATTTTAATGTATTTTGAAATTGCTACTTAAATGAGTGCTTAAATGCGCAGTTCTTCATGAATTTGAACTTAAACGATCAAATATTTTATTATTTTTTCTATAAGATTATTTATTTAATAGTAGTAGTTCACGCTGACGAAACACTGAAAAAAAATGAAGCACTCAAAAATGAGTGAATCGATGTACTCATATCGAATTGGGTATTTTTGGATAAAAAATGAACCTATTCTTTCTCAATTTTGAAACATACCATATTATCAAGCCCAAACAAAATGATAATTTTGTATCCTGTAATGGTTTGTTTCACTTATGGTGACATAAATGATGTTTATTAATGGAAATATTAAATTATTCACACTATTTTAATATAATTTAAAAGAGCTTGGAAATAATGCTCTTGTCATAAAAATATTCGATTTGTTTATCTGATTAATAATTTTGATAATTTTCTTAATAAATAATCAATTAAACGTTTCTTGTTAATAACTTTGAACGGGAAATAAATGTCGGTACATTTTTACTTTAATTTTCAGGTTTAGAAGGTCAGTACATAACGATTCATATTTGAACATAACCATGGAATCAGAAATGGGTACATATGTTTCTCAATTTTGAGTACATTTGGATCGAAGCTATTTTGAGTATGTGTTTAAAATTGAGTACTTTTTACTCAATTTTGAGTAACCATTTTTTTTCAGTGAATGTATCGCAGTCTGAAAAAGTTTGAAGTCTATTTTAAAAGTAACTGTCAGATTATGAAATCTATCCTTATACAATTCTATGCTGAATAAATTGTTGTTTCCATGGCTACAGTACGAATTTCTTGTCACCGACACTAAAAATACCAAGTCAAATACACGGTGTTTTACTACCGGACCAACGAACTTGCAGGAGGTGTATGTGGCACAAAGACTCCGAATCACATAGCATTGCCGGGTCGCAAATTCAATCCTAACGAGATAGAGGGTTGTTAGGGGATGAATAACCGTTATAGTTAATCGTCATTTTAAGACAATAATCTTAAAATAAGTCATGATTTTCCTGATAATGAAGTTTCCAGAAGTTTCATTCCTATATCTTTGTTTATTCTCCAGCTTATCAGAGGTAGTAGGGCGTTTGAAATGACTTACCTTCGTTGCTATCGCAAACTACGACCAATGCGCTGCGTATTTTAAAACATCCGAGAATCAATGTGATGCCCACGTCACGAAACTTCGGGTAACTTCATTATAGGAAAGTCATGACTTATTTTGAGCTTATAATCTTTAAATGTCGATTTTCGATCACGATGATTATTCCCGTATGGGGGCAAGTAACACAATGAAATTTCAAGTAAAATATGTCATTTTGGGTGGTCTTATTGTTGCAAAAAACTCAAGGAGTAGTCATCAAGAAGCACAAAAATTGCGATAGAACTCGGTGTCGCAGAATTACAGTGTGTTCTATTCTAACAAAACTTGGATTTCCATTAGTAAATTTGAGTGAAATAAAGATATTACAATTTAAATGCAATGATGTATTACCTTCTTTGTCTAAAATGTGATATGATCACAAACGTTTGACGAAAACCATAATGCTGATCCAATCAATGATACTGTACGAACTGGTAATCGCAGTGATGTGATGTTTTCACTTCACACTGCTGAACACGTATCTTGTACATTTCATTCACCTTTCTTGATGCTATCACATTTAGCACAGATAATTTTACCTCTATTGAACGTTTCGTTACAATATATCATACGTTTATCAAAATATTTAACAGAAATCCGAGTTCAGTTATAGAAGCACACGCTGTATTTTTGACGGAATAAGTGGTTTGAGAAACCATATTCAATTGCAGTTTTTGTTCTACCTACTAAGAACCCAGTGAGTGTGTAGCCCCATTCACAAAGCACACTGCATTAGAGAAAAGAACGGAATGTATTCATTATATTGAACTAAGATTCGGACAATCTGAGTAAATATTACGGAATATGTTTGAAAAAATAACCATGTTTTAAATTAAATAAATCAATTCCTCAGATATGTTTCATTTCAATATATTTTTTTACGAATGAAATAATTCCATTTTCTATCCCTCCATTTATTTGAACTTCCTTTCATCTATTATCATGAGTTTTAAAGGTCTACGAAAGGCAAATATTCATTATGTATTTTTTCAAGCGTAAAATAGCGAATAAGTAAATAACAAATTATGTTTTTTGGTGATTTATCTCCCAATTAATACACTCAATATCTTTGCATATAAAGAATTTTCGAAGCATATACATTAGGGTGTAGTGAAAAAAATGAAAATCGGAAAATCAAAATGTAATACCACGCAAACGTTGGGTATGATCATCAGTAATAAAAGTGCGCACCTTTCTCGAAATCAAGTTTTATCTTCCGGTGCCCCCGGACACCCCCAATTGTCGCCAAACTCGTCAAAATAGCCTTGTACAATTTATAAATCGAAATAAAGATAAAGTTGGAAAATAAATATGTCATACACCGGAAAAGTTGTGCATGGTAAACTTAGTAATATGCCTGCACAGATTTTTCGAAATCATGTGATATCTTCCAGGGCCTCGGTCATTCGAAATTTTTCAAAAAAATGCGGCAAATTCCCTTACATCTGTTGTACACGTATGAATGCATCCCAAAAGAAGCAAGAGTGCAATACAAATATTTTTTTGTGAAAAGTACACAAATAAAGTTCAAGAATGAAAACAAACATTTATGTCAGTTAAATGTGTTAAAAAATTCTAACGTTCTATTAAATCAGTTCTTTCTAGATGGATGCAGCAGAGGACCATAGAGTTATAGTGGGCCGTTTGGAAAAATGTTGGACAATTGTGAATCCCTTCTCATCGTTTCTTTCCAGTTTATCGACATTGATTATAATCTAGAAACAGTTATTGACGATCTCAGTACCGATAAAATATACCTGAAGGAACCCTATCTATTAAGAAAAATTTTTTAGGAAGTCCTTGCAAATAGATTTCCATGTAAACTTTCACACAGCAAATGGGTTACCACTGCGAACAGAATTTTGAGACGCTATGTGGAAACTCCGGATCCAACGTCAAATCTGAAAATATTGACGGAGCTTGTAGTAAAGTTGTACGCACGTGTATGGTTTGCAATGGTAACTGATAATCGGAAAAACATCCACGAGCATGGATTTTGTACAATCCTTAAAACGAGAAGTACGAACACCAGTGGAGAAGTCAGGCAGTTCCAAGTTCTTGCAATCAGTTTTAGCGCAGCAGATTTTCTTCAACTGATTCAATGGCATAAGGTAAAAGTTACAGAACCACCTATTTTGACTAATCTTTCATACAATGATTTAGAGATGTACATTGACAAATGTGATCGTGACGATATTATTTCTTTTGCTGAGTTTCCATGCCACACTGAAAGTATAGAAGGTGTGTCAGAGTGGTCACTGAAGCCGCGACAGTTTGTGGTGCAAGCAACAGGGATGTATTAATAAGATCTTGATTACAACAAGAGCCGCTATGCTATATTTTAAGACTAAGTCAGATTTTTGAGGTTACGAAATTCCAACAGCACCAACAACAAGCACCAAGCCGAAACATTTGGAATACTTCGATTTTTGTTTGAGAGCACAAATTGATTTAATTAAACTTTAAACTTTTTGAACACTTTTAACTGATTTAAATGTTTGTTTTTCATTCTTGATGTTTAATTATTTGTGTACCTTTCGCAGATAAAATGTTTTTATTGCAACGCTGTTCCTTGTGCGATGCATTCTATTATACATGTACAACAGATAAAAGGGATTTATGGCATTTGTTTCAAATTCGAAATGACGGGGTACCTGGAAGATATTATGTGATTTCGATAAACTGTGCAGACATATTACTACGTACCACTTGCAACTTTACCGTTGTATGACATTTTTTATTTTTCAGCTCTATGTTTGGGCAATATTTTGGGGACCCAGGGGCACCGGAAGATAAAATTTGATTTCGAAATAAGTGTGCAGTTTTATTACTGAGGATCATACCCAACTTTGCTCGGTATTACATTTTGATTTTTCGAATTCCGATTTTGTCCCTCCAGACTAATATACATGCATATTTATTAGATTAAAAAATAACATGAATTACTTACAAATAATGAAAAAAAGTTGTTTTGCAGCCTAATATACATGCATTTTTATTTGATTAAAAAAATAATATCAATTACATACAAATAATGAAAAAAGTTGTTTTGTTCTGCATGCTATTTTTCTTCTTTAAAATTACACCAAATAAGTAGCACTGCAATATAATATTTTTTACGCATGAATGTTAGCTAAATGTTTGAAATTTTAATTATTACTAATTGAATATTTACAAATTATTCATGTTTTGTTAAAATTTCACTACAATAGTTCCCCATTCTTTTATGAAGAAAGACATTATATACATGAACCCATTTTGACGACATTTCCCACAAGCAAAATAGTGTAAAACTTTAAAACAGAACCCGAAATAGTCATTCATTTATTTATGACTGAAAGTTATATGCGACTATATTTAACTAAAATATTATTGCCCATAATTCTTCCAAAGGAGATTAAATTAGTCTTTAAGCAAAAAGTTGGGTTATATCAGAGATCGTAAAGCAGCACTTTTATAAAAATGGCTGTAGTCTTTTCACGATACTTGACCAATATTTAACTCCGATTTAAATGGACATAATCATTAATTAAGTTCAGAATTAGTTCAGGTTTTCATTAAGGTGGCAGTCACTACAATTACTCAGTAACGATTGACTAGGAGATACTTTTTTCAAATTACATATGTTTCTGTTTTCAACTTAATTTCTCCGCATTATCGCGTACACTCTTAATGTAATAGTTTTGGACATTGTGTGGAAGGGGCGAGGTAGGAGGTTATAGCTGTCCAAAAACAACAGATTATTTGAAGTCAGAAAGAAGAAAAATGAACACAATTTCAGTTTTAATGAATCCAAAATTGTTCATAAATGGAAATATCTAGTGAAGAATTTTACTTTTTTGAATTAAATTATACATTTGTTATTACTAATCCGAGAAATCATTTTAAAGCATTACAAAATAACGATTCTACATTCAGCTTTCTTATTAAAAAACGATAAGAAATAACATAGAGGGGAGGGGGCAGTATCTTGTTGCGATCATTCTTTACCCAAAGAAGAAGAAAAAATAACTACCCCTATACTTACGTAGGAAAATTCCTCAATAGAGTCTCTTCGAATTACAATTTCTGAAGACCATGTGTATGTGATATTTCTACATAGTATAAAAATTAATTGTAGCTTAACAGTTTTATGTTAGAATTAAGCTCATATTTTAAGCTCATAGCATACTATGTTAGAATACCACAGAACTTTTAAACAAATTATGTTATAAAACGTAAATAAAAGAAACCTATTTATTTCTATATATTTTATGTTAAATTAGATTATTACCTGAGGAATAATTGTCTGAGCGAAGCGAAGGCTAATACTCAGCGAAATATTACTGTCCGGACACTTTACTACTACGATGGATATTAACGCCATGTCCTACTAAAAAAAAGCCTAATAAAAAACTTTCGTCAAGCATAACTCAAAAAATATTTGTCGGATTTCGTTCCTGATTGCACCAGAAGGTACCTATGACGGTCGCCTACTGAATGCACCTACTATGAAAAATAAGTTCCAAACCGTTTAAAAATTATATAGAAAAAACTCTTAAAAAAGCACAATTTATCTGCATACGTCACAGAAATTTGGTGTGCGTCACTTTCACCGGTTGACGTTTTCGTAGACAACTGGTTTGAACACATGGAGCAAATAAAAAAAAATACGCACGCAGTAATATTGAATTGATCAGTTTCAACCACGTGATCACAAACCTTGCAACAACCCGTGGCAACCAGTTTTGGTGGGCAGACAAATAATAATACAGTATTCCGTACCACGGTAACCGTTTTTAGCCTGTTGTATAAAATCTGGCATGTTGTATGACATAAAATTGTGGATGATTAAAACAAAAGACATGAGTGTTTATTGATCCGGGAGGTTATCTTTCTCTGGATGTCTGTCTGTCTATCATACAGCATGCAATTTTCTTGTAAAGGATAATATTATTATGCAGTAAAACCTCCATAACGGACACACCCGATTAGTGGACACCTCTGTTTAGCGGGCATTTTTTTGATTACCAACCCTTAAATAACTGTACATTTTTTACTCTCAGTAGCGGACACCCCCAAATAGAGGACAAATTCTGCCCTCCCGAGGTGTTCGCTATTCAGAAGTTTTACTGGTAAAACCTCCATAGCGGACACACCCGATTAGCGGATACCTCTATTTAGCGGACATTTTTTTCGATTACCAACTCTTAAATAACTGTACAGGTTTTACTCTCAGTAGCGGTCACCTCTAAATAGAGGACAAATTCTGCATTCTCGGGGTGTCCGCTATTCAGAGGTTTTACTGTATATAATAGTGATAATTATTTTACAGGGCCGCACAAAAGAATAAGAATATATGAAACGAATATAAACTAAATTCGGGATTGGTAGATCGCTGATGGTAATGTAATTTTAGGATGTTGTTACAATCATCCGCAGCATGTTTTTAGAGTTTCGTTCATCTAACGAAACCCTACCTGTCTCACTCCTTTGTCTGTCTGTTTGTCCGTCTGTCACAGAGCCCGTTCTCAGAAACTATATATGTCGGAGACTTGAAAATTTGCATACTTATAGCTGAACACCACACATCGAACGGCAAATAATAAAATTTTGAAAAAGTCTAATATTTAACCCTCTGGGCTCTAACTTGTGTATTTTAAGCAATTTTTCTAACTCAGCCCCTAATTTAATTAAGTTGGAGACATGAAATTTTGCATACTTATATCTGAACATCTCACATCAAACGACAAATAATAAAATTTTGAAAAAGGCTTAATATTTAACCCTTTGGGCTCTAACTTGTGTATTTATAGCAATTTTTCTAACTCAGCCCCTAATTAAGTTGGAGACATGAAATTTCGCATACTTAACGCTGAAATCCTCAAATCAAACGACAAATAATAAAATTTTGAAAAATGTCTGATATTTAACCCTCTGGGCTCTAACTCCTGTATTTTAAGCAATTTTTCTAACTCAGCCCCTGATTAAGTTGGAGACATGACATTTTGCATACTTATAGTTGAACACCTCACATCAAACGACAAATAATAAAATTTTTAAAAAGTCTAACATTTAACCCTCTGGGCTCTAACTTATGTATTTTAAACAATTTTTCTAACTCAGCCCCTAATTAAGTTTGAGACATGAAATTTCGCATACTTATAGCTGAAATCCTTACATCAAACGACAAATAATAAAATTTTGAAAAATGTCTGATATTTAACCCTCTGGGCTCTAACTTGTGTATTTTAAGCAATTTTTCTAACTCGGCCCCTAACTAAGCTGGAGACTTGAAAGTTTGCATACTTATAGCTGAACACTTGCGATAACACGATAAATAATAAAATTTTGAAAAAGTCATATTTAACCCTCCATTCTCTAACTTCTGTATTTTAAGCAATTTTTCTAACTCAGCCCCTAATTAAGTTGGAGACATGAAATTTTGCATACTTATAGCTGAACACCTCACATAAAACGACAAATAATAAAATTTTGAAAAAGGTCTAATATTTAACCCTCTGGGCTCTAACTTCTGTATTTTAAGCAATTTTTCTAACTCAGCCCCTAATTAAGTTGGAGACATGACATTTTGCATACTTATAGCTGAACACCTCACATCAAACGACAAATACTAAAATTTTGAAAAAGTCTATTATTTAACCCTCTGGGCTCTAACTTGTGTATTTTAAGCAATTTTTCTAACTCAGCCCCTAATTAAGTTGGAGACATGACATTTTGCATACTTATAGCTGAACACCTCACATCAAACAACAAATAATAAAATTTTGAAAAAGTCTATTATTTAACCCTCTGGGCTCTAACTTGTGTATTTTAAGCAATTTTTCTAACTCAGCCCCTAATTAAGTTGGAGACATGAAATTTTGCATACATATAGCTGAACACCTCACATCAAATAGCAAATAATAAAATTTTGAAAAAGTCTAATATTTAACCCCCTGGGCTCTAACTTGTGTATTTAAAGTAATTTTTCTAACTCAGCCCCTAATTATGTTGGAAACACAAAAATTTGCATACATATAGCTGAACACCTCACATGAAACGATAAATAATAAAATTTTGAAAAAATCTAATATTTAACCTCTAATATTTTGTCTCGCGCAATTTTTAAATTTAAACTGCTTTGCAATACTATTTTTTGTTCATTTTGCATAATAAGTGTAATGTGACGTAATTTGTTCTATTTCAGATTTCTAACGCATGTTAATGAATTTATTTTACAATATCCTTTCTCTTTTAAAATTCATATGTAAATGTATTTTTTATGGCGTAATTTTCAATAAGGAAGTTTGAAGGTTTTTTCTGTTTAAAATAGTAACGTGTAAATATATTTTTTTTTTTTATTTGAAGCAAACATTATTGTTTACGCTGTTTATACAGTTGGCAACAGTTTAAATTAATACCATTTTCTAAAATATGTAAAAAATATCTGTCAAAATGGTGAATATTTGAATTTAAAATAGAAATAAAACCTCACAAAATGAGTCAAATTAAAATAATTAATGAAATTTGCAGACCGGGATCTTCTATTGAATAAAATGATCTAAAAATGATTAAATTCCCATGTATAGTTTTTGCTCTTATAATTTTTTTTTTAATGGAACGATTTTGTCCAACTTTAGCATTAAATATCTCTCAAAATAATTCTTCGATTTGAAAACTGTATGCATTAGTGTGTTGATCAAACATTTCGCTATAATACCGCAGATTTTCATATATCTGTATGCAACAGTTTTCTTAATATTAACGAAGAAAGACCTCCGGTCACAAATAATTCAAAACAGGCGGCGGCGGCGGTGACAGCGTTAGTTACTTTTTATAGAATAGAGAGATATATAAAAATGAAAACTTGTCTATCTGTCTGTTTGTAATTCTATAAAAAATCCACAATTTGGAAGCCAAAATTGTGAAGAGATACGTACATGTGTATTAAAACATGGCCGAGACAACTAAAGTAATCCGGAATCGAAATAACTTATAGTTAATTTTTAATTAATAAAAAACCACCAATTTACCAGCAATTTCTTATCAAATTTAAACATTTTTCGTTATAGCAGTTGCCAACAATTAAAAAACACAATAAAATTATTACTACAACTATTAATTTTCTACTGCAAGATTTCCACGTGAAAAATGAAAATGAAATAAATAGTTTGCCGAATTAAAAAAAAAGGTGAATATTACGTCATAACTTTTCTATTGCTAGATGTTCAAGTGAAATATGAAAATGAAATAAATGGTTTGACGAATTTAAATGAAAGTGAATATAACTTCATATCTTTTCTATTTCAAGGTTTCCACGTGAAATAGGAAAATATTACGTCATATTGGAAATATAAAGGGCATGGTGGATATAGTATAATTCATATGAGTGTGAAAAATGTATTGAAGCATGATAAAAACCCGATTAGGGAAATATTGACGTATTTTAACATTATTGCTCCAATTATAAATTGAAATAAGTTCATTTATAGCTGTATTCTTTTGCGTCTCTTATATGCATTTATACATTTTTATATAGCGTTTTCATATGATTCATTCAACAACATTTCAACTGCTTTTTTTAATGTTTGTTTTGTGTTGTACATTAAATTTTAAAATTGATTTTTCAGAACAAACATCCTTCAAATTCTAGTCAACGCCGGCGCTTTAGTTTGTAACAGATAAATGGCTTTTGTATCTGTACATCTAATGCTAATATTATAAAGCGTTATAATACACTGCTCAAAACAATTAAAGGATATTTGATGTTTTATATAAAATAAAGATATAAACGAAATTTTTTTTGCCGAAAATAGAAGAAGAGAATCACAAATGCAAATTTTTCTGGTTTTCAAACTGTGGAGTATGCAAATTTTGAGTTCGACGTCAAAAGCGTCGCTTCAGCGGCAGCGAATGAAATTTGACTTTCAACTGGATAAAAGAAAATGAAGACAAGGATGATCGGCATTCAGTGATTGCTCTGTTTCGATGAGTACGATGTCTCAGCGAAGTCATTTGACAGATTCAGAAGCTTTGAGAATTGTTGGTAGGTTAGAAGTGGGCCAAACTCAAGCCGAAGTCGCGCAAGCCATTGGAGTGTCACAAAGTATCATTTCCAGGATCTGGAACCGTTTTCTGGAGAGTGGATGTGCAGGCCGAAGACCAGGGCAAGGTCGTAGATGGGCAACAACGCCCAATGAAGATCGGTATTTAGCGTTAACAGCTCGGAGACACCAAACCATGAACGCTACTCTTCTCCAACAACACGTTCGCTCGGCTACAGCACCACGATTTGAACTCAGACTGTCCGAAACCGGCTCCATGCTGTAGGTCTGTATGCTCGCCGACCGATGGTGTGTGTTAGATTAACATCAAGGCATCGTCGCGACCGCAGGGAGTGAGCAACCGACCATGTCAACTGGAGGAGAAATGAATGGAGCAATATTCTGTTTTCTGACGAGTCCCGTTTTTCTGTGCATCCGGATAATAGGCGTATTTTCATCTGGAGGGACCTTGGCAGTAGGAATAATCCTGCGTTCGTGCACGAAAGTGTCAGATTTGGCGGTGGAGGAGTGTTGGTGTATGGTGGCATCTCCACTGACGGGCGCACTGACCTCTACATCATTCGAGATGGAGCTCTGACAGGTCGCCGATATAGGGATGAGATCCTCAGACCTATTGTAGTCCCTTATGCTGCAGCAATCGGAGATAACTTCATTTTAATGGACGATAACTGCAGGCCACATCGTGCAAACCTGGTGGAGGATTTCCTTTTCGAGGAAGGAATCGTTCGAATGGAATGGCCAGCGTGTTCCCCCGACATGAATCCAATCGATCACGTTTGGGACGCTCTAGGAAGACGAGTTTCTGGCCGCCAACAACCCCCACAAACTCTCCAAGAACTGGAAAGAGCTCTTCTGGAAGAGTGGTGCAGAATACCCAAACTCGTCATTAATAGCCTCATTGAGTCCATGCCTCAAAGGTGTTAAACGTTGCTGGCCGTCCGTGGAAACCATTACCCCTACTGAAAATGATTTTCTTTGAAGAAAACACCTTTTCTTATTCTTTTTTTCTCATATGCACAAATTGTGTTTTTTCCTTTAGTACACAAATGCGCAATAAAATGCATTTTATTTCTGCCAAACATGTGTAATTTATTCTCATATAACCTACTATGTCTGTCGACCATGTATCAATCAGCTAAACAGTTTACCAGATACAAAATCCACCTAAAACTGCAATATCCTTTAATTGTTTTGAGCAGTGTATTATAAAGAATATAATATTATTAATGCTTGTACGTTTGTGAGGTGTTATCTCTGAAACTACATAGCCAACTTAAAAAAATGTTGGTAGCCATCTCTGCTCCGAAAAAAAAGACTATTTTATGTCAGTGCAAGAACCTACATCGCTGCAGGAGCAAAAAAGTTCTAAAATTGTGATTTCTGCGATATTGATTGGGTTAGAAACTTTAAATTTGGTACGGTAGTTACTTTTAAGATGTAAATACTCGTAATGAACGCTCTCTAAAAGGTTCAATTTGACGGATAAACTTAAAAATTTGTAGAAAGTTTCGAAACTATGATTTATTTGGAATACTGAAATTTTTGGGATACTGTTGAGGTTAGAAACTAGAACTTTGGCATGGTAGTAATTAATAAGATGTAAATGCTTGTTGTAGAACGAATTCTAAAAAATAGAAAGACTAAACAAAGCGGAAAAAGATCTAAATATGATCTAAGTAACGAAGAACATGGAACTGTTAGGAATATAAACATGAAAATCGACATGGCTGTATTTATCATGACGTAAATTCTCGCAATAGAACAATTTCTAAAAATGTCGCTATATAAAACAGTGCAGAAACAAAAAACTTTCAAAAATTTTCTATTTCTGTGTTACTGCTGAGCCCAAAATCTCGAAATTTTGTTTCGGGTTAGTTTTAAAATATACAATTGTCTCTATGTATGGTTTCTAAAAAATTAAAAATTTAAAAAGATGAAATTAACGGAAAGCGATCTCAATTACCATTAATTTGGAAGTATTAGGTACAGCAACTTTAAATATTTCATAATTCTGCATTTCCTCCGCAAAACATGCGATTTAAATGCAACAAAACTGATAGATATCCACCTGGCATTAAATAAACTGTGTAAATATTGAATAAAGACCTGTATGAAACAGTGAGTAGGTTGCCCGAAAGTACTTGTTAAAGTGTTCCTTCTCTAGGCTTTTCTCTCTCTCGCCAAGGCCACTAACAGAGGGAAGTGCCGTTTTAAATGTGATATGAATTTTTTATCTGATTCATTTTTCTAGACATTTTATCATAAGGTCATATTCTCAACTATCATTAGTAGATTTTTTATATATTAACTTATTCTGGTGAAATTTTGTAATCGGGTTCATATTGGCGTATGTTAGCTTGCATGATTTTCTGAATAAATATGTATGGATTTGTAAATTACTTCAAATGACACTTTGACAGCTCAAAAGCAGTGGCGTGGCGTGAAAATTTTCGGTGGTCATCGCAATTATTTAAGTTTGTGGTGAAAAATTATTAACTCTAAAATTCAATGGTTGAATGTTCAAAAAAGAAACTTTAAATCTTACCTTCACTTATACATGAACTCCAAATGTTCTGCTAAAACTGGAACGTAGAGTTTTAAAAGCTTATTAAGAGTTTTAAAATATTGCTTGGTCATCGCCGCATCCAGCGATGACCGGACGCCACGCCACTGCTCAAAAGTTATGCAGACAATTTTTCAGATCTTGTGTCATACTTTATGTTGTAATCATTGCCGATTTCTTTTATTTAATACATGCTAAATACAGCTCAACTTGTGCAGAATATGTTTGAAAACAAAACAATACAGCGTGTGTAATGGCCAGCATACACTCATCATTTAAATCCGATCGAGCATATCTAAAACACACGCTAACGAAGCATTGCATGCCACTTTTGATGTATTCGGTACTTTGATACTATATTAGATTTTGAGAAGAGAATTCCTTAAATGTTATCGACAACCTCATTGCATCCGTGGAAAACAGATATTGTACAATATTAACTATTCCGGGGGAGCACACACCATATAAAGTATAGTCCATTCTTTTTAAACATCATATATTTGTCATTTAAAGTTACTCAAATTGGTGCGGAGCGTCTGATTATGCTCTTGACATCATTTTATACAGTTAAAATTCCGATACAAGTAAATTAGTGTTTCATTTTCTATTTTACTTTTAATATATTGCGCACTTTCAATTTTATATCCATGCATTGCTGTCTTGAATGATTTGATTTCCCATTTTTTTAAACAGTGTATACGAATTTATATATAAGATTTTGTAATTCTACAATTCGTTTGTTTTCATCATTTCAATTTTTCGCAGTATATGGACAATTAAAGATAATATCTCATTTTCTTTGCTTCCACATGTTATTATTAAATCTATGTTCTCAGTAATATCGCTCAGACTAATCCCTCTGAGGGAAGTCCTAGTGTTTATACTTCAATAATGCATTGCTCATTAACTCCAACTCCAGCAAAATTCTTCTACAATTTTTCAATTTGACCGTATTTTCACTCCGTTGCCGCCGCTGAGACGACATCCTCTTTCCATTCCAAATTTGTTTTTGGCATCAGTAATAAAGGAAAATTAAATCTGAATTATTTAATCAGAGCATTTTTGAAATTGTATACTTGAAGGAAACTTCTTTTAAAAAAGTGGTGCCGACCGAATGGAATTTGTGTAAGAGACGCCGGAGACCATAGGGTTAATAGTTATAAATACTGTAACACATCTATGGTAATCAGGATACACTTTCTTAAACCAATGCCACCTACCTCATAACGTTTGTAAATGCTTTATATTTTATATTCCAGGTAAAGTTTTAGAAACAAAACATGATAATTTATTGGAGATATATGACTAGTATTTTGTATTTGTAGCAAATTATATAGCATGGCTCATACGATTTTATGTCAGAAAAAACAGAACTTCTAAACTAATTATGTTTTAAAACGTAAATTTAAAAAAAATCTATTTTATGTTAATTTATATAGAAAAATGTGGTAATACGAAAGAAATATAAGAAAAATATTTAAAAAACCTCTGTGCATAAATAATATATATATACTTTTTTGTAAAACAACTCAACCAATTTAAAATTTTTAAGAAGCAGCTTATCTGTAAAATAAATTATATTAAAATGTATTAATTTTTTTTTCAGAAAACGTTAAACCAAATCTGAAACAGGTAACTTTGACAGGTAAAAATAAACCATTAACACATTTCTTCAATATCTGAATTTGCTAAAAATATGCTTTCAACGTGTTAAAGTATATTAATAAAAATAAACTTATTTCCCGTTTTAATTGGCATTAAAATTCATTCCACTAATTAAAATTTTGAAGTACTTTCTCCGGGTTTTGAACTTTAAATATTGGATTAAGTTTTTTCTCTTTCAATCTTTCTGACATGATGCTAAAGCAGTAGCTGTAAGTAATTGAAATTTATTCCAATATATGCAAGGAAACAGGCATTCATTAGAAAATTGATTCCAAACATTATTTGCACCGGAATTAAACTAGTTTTACAAAAAGATGACTATGCATTGCGGAGAAAAGTTTTCTCATGAGTGTTCGGTAAATAAAGTATTGTACATTATATAAATACAGTCGCTAGATTCCTTTTTTTTACTACTAACCAGATTTATAGAATCCTTTAATTTGAATGCTAAAAAGTGAAATTGAAATTAGGATTCACCAGTGAATAAATGAAACATGATACTTTTCTTTTTATAAAATTTATCTGTCTTTACTTTACTATGAATAAAAGTGTTAATCAAAACATATTATTGTTTTCAGAAGATTAAAAATAGATATTTTCATTTTGAAAGATTTTCGATAAAAGTAAGCATTTCTCGAAAAGTTACAGAGTTCCCAATATTTCATATATATATTTTTTTTGTGAATGGTATTACAATATTTTGAATACTATTCACAAAATGTTTTGTGTATAGTAATATTGCCTCGTCCAGATGAATATTTCGGTTAACAAATAAGAATATATTACTATTATGAAATAATGTCTTAAAAAGAAACTAGCACATTCATCCATGGGATAATTCCTGTGATTAAAATTTTGGCCTCGAAGATTGAATAGTTCAATTTAGTGCGCAACAGCTAAAGCATCGATGTGAGTATTCATGTAAAATACTAGATGTAGGAGATCTTTTGCGTGTGTGAAAGAGAAAAACGGTGACTGAAGTATCCTGTTTTTCAATGCAAATCAACATTATGGGGAACCTAAAAATTCACTACATTTTGTGACTTCTAATGAAGTTATACTCCATTTTACAGAAATTCGAGAATGCTCGTACACTTTCTAACTGTCCTGTTTTATTTTTTTTTTTTCGTATCTTGAATAGTTTTCAAGATAAGAAAACTAAACAGCAATTTTCCGCTGAGATGTGCCTTATCGTGTAAAACATATCCATTTTACAATATCTAAACACCACTGTCATGTAGTTATGCAGTTATCTCGGTTCGTCAGTTATTTGACGCGAAAGGAATTAATAAAACGCCGTATATGTAATGTAAATGCATTACAGACTATATTGTTTAACACGTTCACACCATCGCGGTGGGTCACACTCGACTGTCTCAGAGCTGGCAAGTCTCCGGTCTTTTGAATACCAGTATTTTAATACAGAAATACTGTTTAATTTAATTAGAACAATTGGGCGATTTAAAGCAACAACATTTTCCCTAAAATAACAGTGGTGTGCAAAAAGCCGGAGACTTGACAACTCCGAGAAAGTCGAGTGTGACCCACCATGCCGGCGTGAACATGTTAAATAAATTCATACCGGAGATACAATTAATTTTTAATTTGAGAATAAAAATTAAATCTACAAATAAATATGTACAAATAACTTTTCTTTTACCAGAGAAGCACAGACTGCTGTTAAACATGACGATCCATCTTTAATATAAATGTACGATAGTTGAACAAATAAGTTTACATAAATTCGCAAAAAGATAGGGCTCTAACCGGACTCATTTAAATAGAACAAACATTCTGGTGTGTTTCTGTTTGTTCCCTTAGACTGGTTTAGATTCTACGGTGTAGAATGTCATTTTCTAAAAAGTGTAACAGCGCTAAAGGCATTCATTTCAAATTAATGACAGTTCTGTCATATCCCTGTCATTATCTCTTCTATTGATTCTGATTGTGCGCTATAGATTACGTGAACTAATTACTTTGATTTAAACTAGACAGATAGGATATTGTACCAGAACTAGATGGAATAAACTATCTGAGATTCGGTATTCAGGGTCATGCTGTTTATAATAAGTAAAATTCGTCGCATGATTTCTTTCTGAAGTTCTTTTTTATAGAACGGGACACTTTGGATATGTCCTACGAGAATTAACTTCCTCTCATATACGTAGCACTAATTTTAAATTGAACTCCAGCCAAACGGAGCTGAAAAAATAATATATATGGATCCAGGTCTTACAGAAGAAATTGCCCAAGACACTGAATCTCAGATAATCAACGCGCGATATGAGGACATTTTCATTAAATTTTAGCTGTCTAACGCTCCCTGCTTATAAAAAAATCAGATAATAATCATAATTCAGGATATATCGTGTCCTGACATATGAACATTTCCAAGACGGTGACTCTCAAATTGTAGGCGTGTGTTGTGGTATTTTTATCAATTTCGACCCTTGTCCACCCCCCCCCCTTCCCCAATTAGGTTTGGTGAAGCAGAACTAGATTTCCTGATATATTAAAGCAATCAGTTTTAATTTCGCTTGATGGGGAATTTTAGAACATGAAATGGAAAATGTGTGATTTCTTTTAAATCTGACTATAATCCGTTGCGCAAGGAAAGCGAAACTGGATTTCCGTCTCTATTAAAAATATTTGTTAAAAGTTTCCAGGATGTTGAGCTTCAATGTATAGAAATGAAACGGAGATTTTTCAATTCGGCTTATTTTCACTCCGTTGGGGACGGAGGAGCAAAATATATTTCAACACATAAAAATTACTGACATACGAAATTTTACTATATGATACATTTTAGAACATAGAGGCGTAATATGGTCGAATTTTTTAAAAAAGGTTTTCTGGATCCATCGAAAAGGGAGTTCAAAAACCATATATCAAGACATATTAACACTTACAGATATGTTTTTATGTTGGTGACGTATCGAATATTAGCAATGTAAACAGCTTTTTCTTTGAAATTCAACCCAAGGAGCACGGCGGATAACAAATGACATCTCATAATCTATCACAGCATTATAGCTGGGATTTAGCTCGTTAGTGAATTTCAAAAGGCAGACGAAATAAGAATTAAAAAAAAATAGTCTTCCAACTGTTAAGAGGATAATCGTATTTCCGGATATATAAGAATTTTGCTGATTAAACAGAATGGTAACATTCGAAATATGTGCATAGGAAAAAGGAGTTTTCTCAATTTTCATTTACCCATCATACGTAGTATAGGGTAAGTCTTGTAATCGTTTTGAAAATCAAAAAATAAATTATAAAATTGAAAGGTTTAAAAGTTTCAGGTACTGGAGATTGTGAAAAACATATTTTTAGAAAAAAGAAATTGCCGTCCGTCTGTGTGTCTGTAAACCCTCTATCTCCCAAACAAATTGAGATTTGAAACAGACTTAAGCTTTGGTATGTATTTAGTATGTAAGAATCAGGAGAAACCTACTCAATTTCATTAACCTCGATTATCCGGAACTATTTTTTTTGTACTCTCAAAATATCTTTCTGATAAAAAGGATATAAAATTTTTCGGAATTGTTTATTTTAAGGATTGAATATAAAGGGCAATTAAAAAAAAACATAAATTTTGCATGAAGAATGAAGTCTATCGCATAATTAGGTACCGAGATATTTATAATCATATTTTCCACTCTCTATGATTTTTCATGATCCTGTATTTCATTCACATTTCAACTGAAGGATATCTTTTAATTGGAAATCAGACTCTTAATACGACTGCTGGTTAATATGGTTATCATTTTTGGAGTTATAAGGATGTTTCATTCACGCAATTCAGTAATAGGGCATTTAAAGCGAGGCTAACGAAAAAGACAGGCTACCGCGGTGGGTGCGATTTTTCTTTTCTTACAGACCGCTGGAGTCACGTGATGCTCGAATGCACCAATGAAGGTGTGCGAAAAGAGCCTGTATTTCTCGTTAGTCTCGATTTAAAGTTTATGACGTCACCAAGCCACTATTTTAAGCACTCTATTTACCAAACAAATTGTGATAGAGGAATGATATTTAGCATGTACTTAAAATGTTAATGTACGAAAAACCCTATAAAATTTCAGTAACCTTAGTTATCCCTTGATATGCATTTTATAAATAGTTTACATATGTTTTATTTTTGTATTTTATATTATGCATATCCATGATGGATAAGTATTACGGTGGCCACCAAAGACTAGTTTTCATTGCCTCTCGGGTGCAAAACTCGGAGATCACGATTTAACAAGGCGTTACGGCTCAAATTTTGTCAGGATGTGAATTATGTGTCAAAATATAAAGACATAATTTGAAGATTGTTTGTAAATCTACCTCCTGATTGATCTATAAAAGCAGGATATATGAAAGTTTTCAGAATGGTCAGTTTTAAAATATAGACTGGGTTTCGAAGCCTTATATATCTCATGGGGAAAATCCGCGTCTCATGATCAATCGGGGGTCACAGATAAAAATTTGCCGTACCCTAATTTTAGAAGGTAACTTTTAATACCAGATTTTTTTGGGGAAATCTCCCCCGTCATTCCTCTAAGTGGCATAATCATATCACAGGGATTTTAATGCTTTTACAAATTGCAAACAGCCCCCACATTACTGAGTTTTGTATTTATATTTTTGAAAAAAAAGTATGTATTTAAAACCCCAATTTAAATAGAAAAAAGTATTGCGTAGTACTTAACATAAGTGAGTAACTGGTTTATGTCAAGTGGTTCAGTGTACGGGTGCAAAAAGGAAATACGCTGTATGAACTAACCATGAAAATGAACTATTTAACCCATTCAGTGATGTCAATGTGTAGAACAGAAATGTGACACTGCGACTAATATGCTGTTACGGGGAGTTAAGCAACAATATATATGCTGGTTTAAATTAGCGACAATTAGTGGGAAAAAGGAAAAAAGAAAGATAAATGATCCCTAAACAAAAGAAAGCCATTAAGAAATTTTGAGTATAAAATACAAAACAGCAAGAAAAGTATCTATTTTATAAAAGTATCTAAAATTTTTTTTTATTGCATGGATTTTCTCATGTATGCTTATTAAAGAAACTTATATTAGTTAAGTTTTATTTTTTATTTTTCACAAATTTTGGATTTGCTATTCATGGAGGCCATGGGAAGAGACACTTACGCATCAAAATTTTAATTGAAGACATAATTGAGTAATTATTGGACGTAGTTGATACATATTTGTTTAGCTTCATTAAACTATTAAGGGTCATTTACACAGAAAAGACAAAATTGCCTAATTAATTTTTTAAAAACATTTTAATCAACAGAATGTAATTTTTGGTAAAGCAATGCTCATCAGTAATTCATTACTTTTCAATTTTCTCCCTGTATTTGAGATCTCTTTATATTGGGCACAACGTTTGTTAAGTAACTAATAAACTATACAATATAAGAAAAAATCAGCATTTGAAGTCCACGGAGGAGATCAAAAATTAAGTTTTGAGTTTTTAACTACGTTGATTTTCAGATCTCTAAAATAAAGCTATTGTTTTTATTAAATATATTTTAAAGCTGTCTGCAATTTGAATTATAATTATAAATTGCCTTTTTCTTACCTGATTTATGATGACTGCAGAGCATACACTCAGAACCTTTTCCAAAATCTAAACTGAATAAAGAAATAAGACAAGATTCAATAAATTGAAAACTGAAGGGATAATCATATCCAAAATACAAATAGCTTTCTGCCTTCAGTTGAAATTAGAAGGAAATACAGGGTTATGAAAAATCGAAGACTGTAAAAAAAAATGTTTACAAATATCTCGGCAACTAATTATCAGATCGACTTCATTCTTTATGCAAAATTTACATTTTTTATTCTCTTTTATATCCATCCCTTAAAATAAAAAATTTCGAAAAATTTTATATACCTTTTATCAGAACGAAACATTCGGGAGTCCGAAAAAAAAGTTCCGAATAAACAAGGTTACTGATATTCAATACGCTTCTTCCCATTATTACAATACTAAGTATGCACCAAATTTCAAGTCGCAATCTGAATTTGCGCGGGAGATAGAGCGTTTACAGATACTCAGACACACACACACAGACAGACGGACGGCAACAATTTTTTTCTAATAATGTTTTTTGGAATCTCTAGTGTCTGAAACGTGTAAATACGTCACATTTTTTTTTTTATTTCTAAAACGATTACAAGACTTACCCTAAACTACGTATGATGTGTAAGTAAAACTGTATTTCTGGATTGACCATTAACTGAAATACACTGCTCAAAACAGGAGCACATGGGGAGCACATGGTTTTAACAAAATTTCGCAAATATTTACACCGATAAGTCCTTCTATATAAAACAAAGTTTTGATTTGGAAATGGACCAATGAAAATCTGCGTAGATCATCCGGGTATACTCCTACTAGATCGGCATCCATATTTTTTATGACCGGGGGTCTTTTTTCGTTAATATTAAGAAAACTGTTTCATACAAAAATATGAAAATCGGTGGTATTATAGAGACATGTTTGATAAACACGCTGATGCAAACAGTTTTTAAATCGAATAATTATTTTAAGAGATATTTAATGTTAAAGATGGTAAAAATCGTTCAATTAAAAAGTTTTATAGGAGAAAAACTATACACAGGAATTTAAACATTTTTAGATCATTTTATACATTGAAGTTCTCGATGTGCAGACTTCAATTATCTTTTTAATGTGACTCATTTTTTAAGGATTTACTTCCATTTTAAATTCAAATTTTCAGCATTTCGAGAGATATTTTTTACACATTTTAGAAAAGGGCAATTATTTTAAACTGTTGCCAATTTTAAAAACAGCGCAAAGAATAATATTTCCTTCAAATAAAAAATTTATTTACACGTGGCTATTATAAACAGAAAAAAAACTTTTAAATTAGAACTAAGTGATTACGTGTTAAAAATCAGGAAAATATTGAAAATTACATCATAAAAACTACAGTTACACGTGAATTTTAAAAGGGAAAGAAAAATTTTAAATACTAAATTCATTATTATGCGTTAAAAGTCACAAATGAAGGAAATTACGTCATATTTAAAAAGGCCAAATAAATAAAAGTTGGCACAACACTTTAAATTAAAAAATATATTTGCACGAGACATTTATTTCATATTTTATAATCTTTACAACTATTATCGTTAATTCTAAGACAGCGCAAATAATATTTCCTTTCTAACAACAAAAGTATTTTCATGGGAATATTAAAAAGAGAAAGGAAACTTTGGTGAAAATTACGTCAGATTTAAAAAGATACATTTAAAAGAACTTTCTCATAGCGTTGTTTAAAAGTACCGAGAGACAAAGACTCTGTGTACTTAATTCATTTTACATTAGCTTACTTTCAAATTTTTAACTAATTTTTAACACTTTCCAACAAAGTTGAAAAGTGTTATTGATTTCGGTTTGTCTGTTCGCGCTCTAACTCTCGTAAATATGCTCGGATCGCATTGAAAATTTTGATTATTGACGTTTAGACTAGCACGAACCCTATTTCGAATGAAGTTTGTAGCATGTTTAGTTCATTTACAGGGACTGTCAAAAGTATTCCGTTACATTTAGACCAATGGGAAAAAATCATTTCAGATGAATTTTAAAGATGTTACACCCTTTCAAACATAATAAAAAATATATGCATTTACGAAGTGCACTAAAATATGCAGAATATTCTGTAGCATATGCGGTGGAACGAATAGTTACTATTCATTTACAGGGCTACACAAAAGAATACCATTACAAATGAAATTGGGGGAAATTGTTTGCGGCGTATTTTAATTATAAAAATTCATATATAATAAAATTGATATACGTCGGTGAGGCTTACTTAAGTTATTTCATGTATAATACGAAGTGCAATGCATTTACAGGAACATACAAAACATTTCAGACAAGTATTTCCTATCCGAAGTACTGTATATTAGCGGTGATGGCAGGGAATGCATTTTTAATTATGATATGCGCTTTTAAGTTTCACTATGTTTATGCATACTATATGGTGTGTGTAAATTTTATAGTTGATATACAGGAATACGCGAAAGAATTCGTAAAGTTTACTGAGTATGACCGTAAATTGCTGAAAGGTGGGTTTAAAATGTGTTATGCTGAACTGCATGTAGTTTTCTATGAAATGTTTGTAGAATATAGATAAAATGATATGTAGGGCCACGCAAAAAATTGGATACATGGCCGCCTATAGATGATAAATTCTAGAAATGCGTTTTCAGTAGTTTTAAGAGTGATTTAGTTTGAATTAAAGTTTAGCTGAATAGGGGCGAATAATAAAGGTATTAGATAAACAACAGGGCTGAACAAAGGTATTCAAGTATGTTTCCATCTATTAGTATAAATTGATGAAAGAGAAATTTCAACTTGTTATACGTTTTCTTGCTAAACTAAATTTTATATTATATGGTATATATATCAGCCTACACATCAAATACAGGGCTGTTCGGGAGAATTGGAATAAATATTTGGCTATGGATGGTAACTGCTGAAATCAGTTTTTTAAATGTTTAATTAGTTATCTTATTTAATTTATTTCCCTAAATAACGAAGTTTTGTTAAAGCTTTCAGGGAGTGTTGGAAACTGTTTCATAATCTATGCCATACGCATGATTTTTCTTTCTTGTTTTTAATCAAAGACGAAACCAGCCATTGTATCTCCAGCAGCGGCTGATTTCGTCTTAAAAATCTCCAATCAAAGGAAAATGAATGAAAACCCGTTTACAGGGAGACCGTCACTGTTTTTTTAAATTATAATTCAATCTTTTTAAGGCCGATGAAATTAGCATTCTTTTAGAATCTGCGGTGTCTGAACGAGGGATGGCGAGCGTAGCTCGTAGGGGGCAGAGCCCCCTAGTAACGTAAAATAAAACATCCATAATTTAAACCGTAGTAGAAAACAAATTAAAAATACTTCAAATTAAATTAAAGTTTATAACGTCAAAAATTAGAAAAAGTAGATAAGTGTAGAAATCAGGATTTTACAGAGCCGTCTGTTTCACTCTCTTAGTTGTAAAATTCAATTACTCAGCTTGTGTTTCCAGAAAAAGTGACTGGTAAATCTCACAACAATGACATTTAACGGAATCCATGGCTTGGCGTTTTATTGAGAAAGCTGAATCTGGGGAAACACAACGAATTGTAGCGGAAGCTGCTGGAGTCGCAAGAAGTAACAATGCAATGCTGTGGAATCGATTCCAAGACACATGGAATGTTAGACATAGAGAAGGGCAAGCTCGGACATATGCTACCACAGAAACCGATGGCCGATATATCCTGTTAGCAGCTCGTCGACACGGAACGGGAAATGCTACTCGGCTGCAAACACAGTTGTTCTTGGCCACAGGTCGGAGGCCACAGGACTCCAGCCAAACAGCCCAAAATATGCTTCAAAAGGGTGGTCTCTATGCACGTAAGCCAATGGTCTGTATTCCGTGTATCTGAAGCAACTGTGCGGCCCAAAGAAGGTGGGCAACTGAAGATCAAGTTTGGAGAAAGCGTTGTTGGAGTCTAATTCTGTTTACAATTAAAAATCTTGCATCATTTCTAAACAATACATTTTTTTATCATTTACATGTAACCAAATTGTTGCCCTAAACCATCTTTTCATGTTCTTTCCATCTTTTCAAAGAATGAAAGCTTCCTTATAATTTTTTTTGCGTCTTTTTTTCTGTATTGCTCATTGGTACACGTGTACTATCCATTTTATGCCATACATGGCTGCCTTGCACTGTTCTCTTCACGTTTTTGCTTGCTCCCTTAATTGTTTTTGAGCAGTGTAGATACCTTCTTTACATTTAGTTGCTTTATTTAGATGTTTCTTTTTTTTTAATCTGAGAATTGGTCAAAAACTTGCACAATGCTTCTCCGTTCAAATTTTCATTTGCTCATTGCAGCTATTATGCTGATTAATTTTATTTAGTTTTTAATAGATGTATATTATAATCGAAACAACTGCCAGTTTTTCAAGGATAATAATTATTTTTATATGTCTATTCATATTTCTTTATATATATATATATATATATATATATATATATATATAAAGCATATTTAAACAATTATTCATTTAATATTTTATTCTTAATTTATTTTAATGTAAATTTTTATACCCAAACACTTTAAACAAATTTGCTGCTTGTAATAAAGCAAATTTTATCACTTTTATATGAGGAAAAATCAGTTTGGTGCACATCTATTACATAGATTTATCCGAATTTATTAAATCCGTGAATTAATTAGCTTTATTGAAATTATCAGAACTGTCCTCCCTCTGAAAACACGACTTGTCGTAATTACGTCATCGAGAT
This sequence comes from Maratus speciosus, assembly GCA_963932465.1. Classification (NCBI taxonomy): domain Eukaryota; kingdom Metazoa; phylum Arthropoda; class Arachnida; order Araneae; family Salticidae; genus Maratus; species Maratus speciosus. The sequence goes on from OZ010800.1 coordinate 316,678,580, forward strand.
TGAAATCTCTTTTATAGATTTCTTCCTCAACTTTATCCCTTGGGTCATTCATTGAGCCAATCAACCTACGTGAGGGTAATTGTCCCCATCTATTTAGTCCTTTAAATTGAAAGGAAGGAGATGGAAATCGTATAGGAAAAATTAATAGAGAAAGTAATAGTGGGGAAATATCAATTTTCTCTCTCAGGCAATCCGCAGAATAGTTTTGAATTCGGTCATGGAGGATTAAAAAGACTAAAAGATTATTTTAGATGCACTGTTACCACTAATTTACCGTCAATGTTTTTTTTTTTTTTCATATGCATTATTTTTTTTTTAATGGATACATAAATTCACTTTAAACACTTTTTAACATAGTTGAAAACTGTTTATGACTTAGGTTTGTCTGTCTATCTGCCTCCTGCCATCTGTCTGTCCATGCGCTAAAACAAAAAGTATCCTCTGATTGACATGTAATTTATATATGTTATTGAGGTAAGCTGTGTCATGTTTGGTATTAAAAAGGAGGTGCATAGCATTTATTATTTATTTACAGGTTCACTCAAAATTATTCCGTTACATTATGGTCTATTGGAAAAAATCATTTTTGTATATTTTACTAGTGTTACCCAATCTTACATATAATTAAATTTATACATATTATTGGCGAGCGCTAGAAGACGGCTACTATCGAATACACTATGTTTAACACTTACAGTACGGGTACAGGGAAACTCAAATGTTTTCCGTAATATTACAGTCTCTGAAAAAAAAGTCGTTTGCGGTATATATTAATGATGTTACTCAGTTACAAAAGTAAAGAAATTGATAAGACAATTTCAGTTATGGTATCTGTTTTAAGATTAAGTACTTTTATGCACACAACGGGGTGTGTATAAATTCTGTAGACCAAATACAGAGGTACAAACAGAATTCGTAACCATTACTGAGAATGAGCGTGGATAGCTTAGGTGATAGGGAAAGGCGTTTTTAACACTTTCCAACATGGTTGAAATGTGTTTATGAATTTACTTTGTCTACCTGTCTGTCTTTTTGCTCGTCCGTCCGTCCTTCTGTCTGTCAATACTCTAACAGGCGTAAATATAATCGATTGCGATGACTTTGAAATATTTTACTTGGGTTTACCATGGGGGAAAATTCGCTTGCAGCATATTTTAATGATATTACACTATTTTAAATATACTGAAATTTTTATACATCACCGAGGTGTACTACAAAGCGCCTATTGTAGAATCTGGTGTGCATATAATTTATCATTCACTTACAGGGACACGCAGAAATGTTTGGCTACAGTGCTGCATATAAAGAATAATTACTGGATGTGCGTTTTGAGTTGCGGTACGACTTTTAAAATTTAACTATGTGTTTTGCATATTTTTTGGTGCATAGAACTTCCATAGATCATATACAGGGCTACAGAAAAGTACATTTCCATTTATTGACAGAAATTGTTGAATAGAATTTTTCATCTGTGGCATGCGTTTAATTGTACTAAAGTTTAGTATATTACTCTGAATGCATACAAGTCAATAGATCATATACAGGGATCATAACAATAGATCATAACAAAACATCGTTCATTTGTTCGCTTACTCCATCTATTGGTAGTGTTTGCAGTAATTGTTTTTTCAACTGCTGTTTGCATTTTCTAAATTGTTTATTTAGACTTATTTCATCTTACCCATTTATGCTTGAATTTTTGTTTTCTCAAATATGTTGGTAAAATATCGTTAAAATATTTCAAAATGAACTGGAAAAATACTAAAAAAAATGCACTAAAATATTTTTGTATTTATTTGATAAAATTTAAACGTACTAAATATGAGAATATTGATCTGTGGAAAAAAATGCATAATTATATGTTTTGTCTAAATTTATATAATTTAAGTTTTTAAATTGTATAATATATACTATAATTGGTATTTTTATGAAGTATTGAAAAAATATATTTATTTATTTGCAAAGACTATTAACATTATAAATACTATTAATAATATATTAAAACAAATCGTATTTGAGGCTAAAAAACAATCTATTTCAAAATCATCTTGAAAAGGACTTTGCACTGATCATTGTCCCCTAAATAGCTGATAGAAATGTGTATCCATTTGCCCTATATTTATTGCCCCCATTTGCCCTATATTTTGTACGTTACATACATCCATAAAAAATACGCTTGATCATATAATTTCGCAATAAAAAAATACGTATTTCAAATAAGTCCACAAGCTAAGATAATGACTTATTTATTTGGATCCTTAATGCAAATAATACAAATAAACATATGATTTACATTTCGCTATCTTGAAAAATGAATAATCTATAAACACCACCAAAAGGCCTTGATTTAAACAAATAAATATCAATCTTATGCTATCACCTCTCAGTAAGAGATAAAGGCATTTATAAACAACTACTTCACACAATTTTCATGCATTACAGAAGAAGAAAAAATTATAAAAAATTATCAAAATTCGAAGCGTCCCAAAAATTACACCATTATATAACTTAAATTAAATCATAAAATTGGAGATAGCATGTTTCCACCAACTTTATGGTGTAACATTAAATAAAGTTTTACAATGTAGTTATAATTGAAAAAACTCTTTAAATGTTGCTTTTCAAGATATAAAACTCCATTTATGCGATAATAGACATTTCTTAAATCATTAAAATTAACATTTAAATAAAAGCCTATAAGTTATTTTTAGATAATTATAAGATCCTATAAGTTATTTTTAGAAATACTTTCTGCCCGATCCAAAAGAAAAGAGATAAAATTTCATTCTTCTAACATCAAAGTCATCATACTCTAGATTTTATGAATTGTATTAATTTTTCGACAGTAAAAATCTGAAATAAATATCTTGAGTAACAGGAAAGGCTCAAAAGGCATGAAAAGTTTTTATTTAACGCAGTTTTAGTTATATTTACTTTTTACAAGCGTCTTAGCAAGTTTTACTACACTTGCAATAGAAAAAAATTTAATATTCAAATCAGTGTATGCATTTATGGTATAGTTACTATAATTTCTATCAGAAAAGTAGTAAAACATAAAGAAAGAAACGGAATCTAAACTTGACATACGTGGATATACACTGAAAATAGAAATCAATAATTTATTTTTCACTCATAGAATGCTTTCTTTTAAATTCGCACCAATATATATGTTTTTAAACGTATTGTTAGCCATTGTCATAATTTAATGAAGCATTTTTTGCGCGTAGATATATATTTTAGTTAGAAAAACTAGAATCTAAAATATATATTATCCAGTAATACGGAGAACATATTGAAAAAATGCTATAAAATATTATTTCCAAATACACCATTTTAACCCTAGAACTACCGAAAATTTTACTCAAGTTTTATAAAAATATTACACGTCAGAATTCTTATTTAAAACTATTGAACTTATTTACTTAACTCATTATTGTCTGGTTTACATATTTAGTTTATTTTAAAGAAATTTCTGGTTAGAATAAATATTTCGAATGTACCCATCGGGTCCATTGGACCCGTCTGGTAGACGGAGGGTTAAAGATGAAATGTTTTACACTTCAAAGCCTGCAATGTATGAGCGAACGATTACATTCAAAATAAAAACAGAGTTGAATGAAATAAAAATTTTATATAAAAACAAATGGATACAGCTCGCATATAATTTTTATAGTATGATGTTATTTCAACATTCTTTAAATTAACAGCAACATCAAAACATTGATCGCGGAAAAAAATTTACTTCGCAATTCAAAAAAATAGTAGCATGTGTTAAGATATTTTTTATCAATAATAAATAGCGCGGCACGAATTCGATATGACATTCCAGATGTTACAAGTATATAATCAGTCATCCCGAATGGAAGGAAGAACAATGAAATAGTAAACCAAACAATTCGAAAGAATAAAGAAAAATTGCAGCACGTTTGATTGTATCACTACCAGTCAGAATAATGTTTCATTGGGAAAAGTATGACACGAATATTTCTGCAAGTTATCTTTGTACAACTTGTAATGTATATCATCATATATTACTTAAGGAAAAAATTATCTTTATCCGACACCGTTAAGTTTACACATTGCAGTAAGCCATTTTTAATGCTTTTAATTTCATTTTATGCAAAAAAATCAACTATATGTTTGCAGAAGCTCCTGGATTTAAAAATAAAAGTAATGAATAATATTAAACTCGAATATAACTCTCAGTCTCTCTTTCACATGCACATACACACACACGCACACAAACACATATATATACATATATATATATATATTGTGAAGCATAAATAATAAATACTGATCACCTAAACAATTTGAACATTGATTGTAAAAACATAGTAAAAATAGGATAAAAGAAATATAATGGAAATTTGTAGAACTATGGCAGATTCATCAGGCCATAAATACCTTGATATTACATATAAAGTGTGTGGTTTAATCTTCGTATTAGCCATAAAAAGGCTCAATAATACGAATTAAGGGCTACCACACACAATAAATGAAGAAGTAAAGTATTGGAATACTATTAATTTAAAAATAAATTCTGATGAAAATGGATTGAAAAAGAAAAAACACATTACCACTTTGAGAGCCTTTGTTACCAGCAATGATGCAGCAAAAAAATCTAAGATTATTTGCACAAGTTGCCAAGAATTTTTAAAATTATGATGGACCAAGGAGTAATAATACACAGTATAGTCAGGTACAAACTGCAATATATGGGACCAGCTTACTCTATAGAACAATTCAAAAGGAATCCCACTTTGTTGCCCAAGTAATCAATCATGTGCTGCCATCTGTAGTGTTTATTATTAGTAAATCATATTGTTTTGGAATAAAAACTAATATATACGAGGGTAAGTCAAAAATGATCCGCAATGTAGTTATACATTTTATTGCAATACAAATGCGAAATTAAAGTTAATACCATTTTTCAATATAGTCCCCTTGCTTTTTACCGCACTTGGTCCATCAATGCACAAGAATACACTGAAAAAAAATGTTTTCGACTGAACAGAGAGCCACACATGCACTGACTTTATGAAACACAGGATGTGATGTGAATGATTTCGTAGGCAGAACCATGGCTAATTTGCAGACGATGTGCTACTTCATCAATAGTCACTCGTCTTTCTAACAGAAACCTGTCGCGTACACGTTCAATGTTGCCATCATTTGTGACCGTACACGGTCGTCCGGCTACTTTCTCATGCGTAACACTTGTGCATTTTTGAATTTTTCAATATTTTTGATGACAATCCGTTGCGGTACTGTTCCCGTATTTTGCCAAAAGTCGTCGATAGATTGCGGCCCTTGACATTTCTTCCGACCACAAAAACCGGATCACTGCTTGTTAGTCCTCTTTGGTGCAAACCTCTAATGGAGCGCTCATCATCTGTTGGCAACAAAAGGAAGAAAAATGGAGGAATTACGGTGAAATTTTCAAAGCATGACAATAAAATAAACAAGGACAGAAATTAGTATGAACAGTATAAGAAGAGTTATGTCAAAATTAAGGATAATTTTTGATTTACCTTCGTATAATAAAATAAATATTTATATCTATTATTCGATAAAGCTTTAAAGCATGTGAGTGATAACTAAAAATACTTTAATAAATTAATAACATAATATAAGAAAAAATATCCAAATGATTTATTAAATAACAATAATATGTAGAATGCTGATAGGGATGATTTATTAATTTATGTTTCACACAATTAATTTATGTTAACGTACCAGACTATAAAATATCAGTATTTAAATCACAGTTACAACATTACCTATTCAATTAAATAAATATATAATAAAATAAAAATAAATAAATAAACATAATTTTGATGCTTAAGTATTCAAGAAAAAATGAATTTAAGTTTTGGAATTAATTTCATTTAATGTGTCCACAAATGTTCTTAAAATTTAATATGCATAATATAGGAGGAGAGGATAGAGCAAAGAAGAAAATTTATAATTAAAACATGCACTTTATACTCTTATAATATAATATACAATTTATGAGATATTAATATGTTATTGTCTTTATTTGGCTAAAATTAAAATTCAAGTTAAACACTAACATTATTAATTATCAAAGAAAATTAATAGATTTAATTTAAATTAATATACATAACTATATAATTAATAAACATAACTATATAATTAATAAATATAACTATAAATATAGCTATATAATTATTCATACAAGTGTGTCGATTCAACATCCATTATAAAATGTATTATTGCAACGTAATTATTAATCAGATGCCCACTACTTTTTTATATTACCCATTGCGTTTTACAAAGACAAAGTCGCCCTCCTCCGTCGTCTAACATCTACCCATCCATCCAAACTTTTATAATTTTTTATTTATATTCTTGATTTTTTAATTTTTATTATTATTTTAAGTTTTTATATATATTTTTTATAAATGTTTTACGCAATTTGTTAATTGATTTTAAGGTCATGTAAGTACTAATTGTATATTAAAGCATATATGTTTTTTTTAGGAAAATTATGATTTAATGGATCATAAATTAGTTTTTTAATATTGTTGTTAATGAGATGAGAAGAACGTAAACACATTAGTATATTCCGGTATACTGAATTATTAGACATGATTTAAAATGAGTAAATGTATTAACTTTGAATTTAAATTCATTACTTTTGTCATATAGATAAGTTATTGTTTTGTTTTATTTTAGTATAATTTTAAGATTTAAAAATCTAATGTTATTGTTAGCTGACAGATTTTTCGTTAATTCTAAATTAGTAGGATAATCTACTGGAAATTGAGAAATATTAATATGATCGGCAGCAATTAAAATTATGTCATCAATATAATGATATAAATGTATGTGTATATATATATATATATATATATACATACATACACACATACACACACACATATATATATATATATATAAGATTTGAATCAATTGACTCTCAAGTATTTATTATTGTCTGTGTTTTGAACGCATGAGATAGCAAAGCAAACTTGACGGATCACTTTATACTTTGAAAATCAGAAAAGAGTCGGTCTCTTATTTTTCCATCATTCAGGAAGCATTTTCAGCGAAGCTATCAGTAAAGCAATTTCGCCTATTAGGACTGATTAACATGTCCTACCGGTTTAATTTAAAGTAATGCTATAAGATTTATCTTGGTATGTTACAAAAAGCTAGTTATAACGTATTGAAAAATTAAATTCAAATTCGTATGATTTCAGCGTTTTCTTATTCTTTGAATATTTCAATAAATTAATGTTTTACACATCACTTACCTATATATATATATATATATATGTGTGTGTGTGTGTGTTTGTGAGTGAGTGAGAGAGAGAGAGTGTGTGTGCATGTGCGCGCGTGCGTGTGCGTGTGTGCGTTTGTGCGTGAGTATGTATGCGCATGTCTGCGTCTATGTACATTAAAAAACGTCTGGTGGCATGTTATTAATTAATGTAACGTGAATACAATAACTTCTTATAATATGCAAACACTTAAATATATGTAAACTAGCCAACCCCGCGGCTTTGCTTGCGTAATAGCTGAAATATGCCAAGTGATATTTGCAGGACTATTTTTATTAGAAGAACACTTTTTGAAATAATTCAAAAATAACAAATTAAGCCACAGCTTGACTAAACTTCATAATAAAAGTGCAATAGAGAGAAATGCAATTTTAATTAATAAGAACGAAAACTAATTCCAATTAAATGATAATTTAGAAAGTATTTTGAGACTTTTATGCTCATCTCATACGTTCATTTCAGTATTCATTTGAAGTTTTGATTTTTTTAGAAATCATCTTAACACATTAACATCTTAAAATTAAACATCATTTCAAATTCCAAGCTTCTTGTCTAACAGTCTACCACCTCTCTGGTGTTAGTGGCACCAACATAAAATGCCGAAACGGAGTTGAAATGTAATGTCTCGAAAAATGTTGAAACAGAGACTGTCACCATTAATTTGCCAACATTTACTTTGAAATCGGCTGGTATTTCCTAATATTCTATAGAAAACGGAATTTAGATTTTTTAAAGGCTTTCTTGTTGTTCCTGGCAACCAGGTGGTAGTGACACCGGCATAAAATATAGCCCGTATAAGATCAGGGACTATCACTCTTGATTCGCAAACAATAACTTCCGTAATCGGTTTATTATTTCCTGAGATTCCATAGAAATAGTAATTTAGGACTCTATTAGAATGCTTTTCGCTCCTTCCCTTCACTTCACCCCTTTTTAATTTCGATTTTTTTTTCGACTGTTCTAAGAGGACATTTATATTTATAAGTAACTGCCGTGCTATATTTAAACTTTCTAGCATCTTCAGTACCGCAGAAATCGCAATTTTGAAAGTTTTTTGCTCCTGCAACCGTCGACATACAATCTAGCTTATGTTTGAGCAGGTTCTATCACCATCAGTTTTCAACCATTATGTTTGAAATCGGTTTCGTATTTCATACGATTACATAAAATTCGTAATTTAGAACGCTTACAGAAAGCTTTTCGCTCATTTCATCCTCTTAAATTTGAAATTATCTTTCGACAATTCATAGAAAGCATCTGCATCTTTGAAGTAATTACCAGTCCAAATTTAAAATTTTAGACCCCTCAGTAACACAAAAAACGCAATTTAGAACATTTTTTGCTCCTGTAACCCCCAGGTGGCTGTGACAGCAACGTAAAGTATAGGCTATGTTGGAGCGGGGACTGTCACCATCAATTTGAAACCATTACTTCTGAAATCGGCTTATATTTCCAGAGATTGCATAGAAATCGCTATTTAGAACGTTTTTAGAACGCTTTTCGTTTATTTTCACACTTTTATATTTCAGATTTTTAAGGAACTCTTCTCAGAGAGTACTTATATCTCATAAGTAATTACCATGCCATTCAAGTTGCTAGACCCTTCAGTATCACAAAATTCACAATTTAGAACGTTTTTTTTAAATGCAACCGCAAGGTGGTAGTGACGTCGACATGAAATAGATCCTATATAGGAGCAAAGTTTGTCATCATCAATTTCGACCATTACTTTTGAAATCGGTTGGGTACTTTCTGAGATTGCGTAGAAATCGCAATTTAGAACGTTTTTTAGAACGTTTTTTGTCCATTTTCACCCTTTTTAAATTTCGAATTATTTAGGAAATGCTCTTAGAGATAATTTTTATCTTATAATTAACTACCATGCCAAGTTTCAAATTTCTAGTCCCTGCAGTATTACAAAAAACGCAATTTAGATCGTTTTTTGCTCCTCCACCCCCTTTGGAGTAGTGGCACCTACATGAAATACTGCCTATGTTGGAGCGAGGGCTGTCACCATCGTTTTCACACCATTATTTTTTAAATCGTTTCAGTATTTTCTGAGATTGCGTAGAAATCGCAATTTAGAAAGTTTTTTAGAACGCTTTTCGCTCATTTTCACCCCTTTTAAATTTCGATTTTTTAGGAAATATTCTTAGAGATCATTTATATCTTACTGTCCTGCCTAATTTTAGGATTCAAGGCCCTTCAGTAACACAAAAATCGCAGTTTAGAACGTTTTTTGCTTCTACAACCCCTAGGTAGTAGTGACACCGACATGAAATAGAGCCTATGTTGGAGCAAGGGCTGTCATCATCAATTTCCAACCATTACTTTTCAAGTAGGTTGGGTACTTTCTGAGATTGCGTAGAAATCGCCATTTCGAACGTTTTTAGAACACTTTTCGCGCACTTTCACCCCTTTTAAATTTCGAATTTTTTAACAAATGTTCTTAGAGATCCTTTATATCTTATAAGTAACTACCATTCCAAATTCCATGTATCTGCGCCCTTCAGTAACACAAAAATCGCAATTTCGAACGTTTTTTTGCTTCTGCACCCCCTTTAGGAGTAGTGGCAAGAACATAAAATGTAGCCTATATGGGAGCAAGGGTTTTCACCATCATTTAGACACCATTATTTTTTAAATCTGTTTGGTATTTATTGAGATTGAGTAATAATCGCCATTTAGAACGTTTTTTAGAACGCTTTTTGCGCATTTTCATAACTTTTAAATTTTAATTTTTTTAAGAAATGTTCTTAGAGATAATTTATATCTTATAAATAACTACCATTCCAAATTCAATGTATCTGCGCCCTTCAGTAACACAAAAATCGCAATTTCGAACGTTTTTTTGCTCCTGCACCCCTTTAGGAGTAGTGGCAAGGATATAAAATGTAGCCTATATTGGAGCAATGGTTTTCACCATCATTTTGACACCATTATTTTTAAATGGGTTTGGTACTTCTTGAGATTGCGTAAAAATCGTCATTTACAACGTTTTTTAGAACGCTTTTTGCTCATTTTCATAATTTTTAAATTTGGATTTTTTTAAGAAATGTTCTTAGAGATCATTTATATCTAATGAGTACCTACCATGTCAAATTCCATGTATCTGGACCCTTCAGTAACAAAAATAGCAATTTCGAACGTTTTTTTTTGCTCCTACACCTCCCCCCCCCCTTTAGGGGTAGTGGCACCGACATAAAATGTAGCCTATGTTAGAGCAAGGGTTCTCACCATCATTTTGACACCATTATTTTTTAAATCTGTTTGGTACTTCCTGAAATTGCATAAAAATCGCAGTTTAGAACGTTTTTTAAAACGCTTTTCTCACCCCTTTATAATTTCGATTTTTTTAAGAAATGCCCTTAGAGATCGTTAGTATCTTATAAGCAACTACCATTCCAAATTTCATGTTTCTAGGCCCTTCAGTAACACAAAAATCGCATTTTTAGAACGTTTTTTGCTCCTGCACCCCTTTCGGCCCGTGGCACGCACATAAGATATAGCCTATATTCTAAGTTGGACTAACGCCTTCATTTTGATACTATTACTTTTGGAATCGGTTGGGCAGTTCCAGAGCTTGCCTCCTACAAATAAACAATTTTTACCTCTTTATAATATGAAGTATAGATATGCCTATGTAGTTGCGTGGGTGAGTGAAGTAAACATATTTCATATGTATCCATGCCACTATATGTATGTATAATATATATTTAATACTGAAGATATTCACGTTTAAATAAGAAGAAATAAATTATGTAAAAAATGGAATACGATATCTGTACTAACAAATAGGATACCTGTTACCGTAACAGTACTGTACGATACCTAATATTGTTCATAAATGAGACCTGCCAACTTCTGAGCAATAAAAACTTACTAATTAGTTGATTCATATTTATTTAGTTACATTTTTACTTGTTTAACCAAGTCTTAGAGCGCTAAAAATTTTAAACAGCTAAACAATGCATTCTGAAAAGCTCCAATAAACTTTTGAAAATTGAAACAGAGAAAGAAAAACAAGAAAAGAAACAACATTCAGTTGCATTTCAAAAACAATAACAGAGAGGTGCAAAAGAGCAGTAAAGGTAAATTTTATTAGAAAATTAAAAATAACTGTTAACATACTTACGGGGTTTTTTTTATAAAAAAATCTTCTATGTAGCTTCAAAAGAAAAAAAAAATGCTTAACTAATAAAATTATTTTAGGTACGTTCTCTGGACATTTTTTAAAATTAAGCAACAGATAGTCTTAGTAATAGTCAAACGTATTTTAAATGTTATACATTGCATAAAAATAAACTTCTAAAAGCAAGACTTTTGAAACATTCGATAGCAGACTGTGAAATAAACGTATTTGTTACTTATCTATGAAAGAATAATACAAAGATAAACGAAAATACACAATATCTTCCGAAATACCTACGATTCGTGAAAACTGTTCTTTATTTTTAAAAACGTAAAAAATCGATATACTTTCGAGATTTAAAAAAGCATTTACGAAGTTTCTTTGATTGGCACAAATTTTCTAAAACGTTTCTGAGTAGTCTTTACAATGCATTCATAAATTTTCCAAAACAGGACTATGAGTAAAAATACAGTAAGAACTTCAAAAGTTCAAATTAATTCTGGAATATTAGTTTTTAGAATGATATCAATCCTCCATTAAACAATTATTTCTCAGCAATTTATCGGAATTCATTTTAATTTTAACGTTAATACTTTTAACTTATCACGTTTGTCTGTAAAATATGTTTTCTGCATATGAAAATTTGTAATTGGAAAATTAAAGAATCCTAAACACCAATAATCCTGTTCAAAAAATTTGATTAATATAGTATAAAAAATACTCGGAATCGTTTACGAACATCAGTGATAGAAAAAACCCTTTAATTTTTTAACATGCTTCTTTAATGTTGTAAATATATTTCTATACGTGGTTCGTAAACATAAAAACGAATTTTCCGAATATTGTGCAACTTGGTGGCATCATTATATATTTTCTTTCGTGGTTATATTCTATTTTCCTAGATGACGCATCTTTTGTCAATTTTACAAAATATAGAATGGTTTTCATGTGTGTTAACAATGATTTGAAATTTATTTAAATTGGAGTGATCAGAATGTTACAACATGCAGTAAACATGAAATCTCACATCTTGCTTAAAAGTATTTTAAGTTTTATGTGAAAGTGTAAGCAACACCTTGCTGTAAATAAAGGTAATATGTGTTAATAAATTCTTTTATGGGAAATGAATAAAAAAAATAATTTAAATATTTTAAATTCTGTTTAAATAACATTTGATATTCTAAAGTTTCATCATCACAACTTTCTATCTATGTTACAAAGCATTATACAAGTTGTAATGAAAAAAATAATGTAACATTAATTTTTTCGTGAAATAGATTTAATATTTTTTTTCGTGAGGTGAGGTTTAAAGCTTATATAGTAATGATACTTTTAATGAAAATATTCGAGTTTGATAGTAAATATAATCTACTAAAAACAACTTTTCAAAATTAAAAAAAAGCCAAGAAAAAAAAAAGAATAGAAAAAAGATGAAAGTTGTGGCTAAAAAATTGTGTGATATCAAATTTCCAAGCTTATATTACGGTACTTATTTAACATTTTTTCATAAAAATTTACCATATGTAAGTCGAGTACCTAAGTATGCATTGATAGAAAGCCTTTTCTCCTTTACTAAATACATCATAACGTGTTTATGAAAATTATTTTTTTTTAATTATGCATGATGGGCTTGGCGGCCATCTTTCCATATTTTACACAAATTTCTGAGCACACAAGTTCATTGTTAAGATTGGAAGTTCAAAATTGTTACTAAAGCAAACATTTCATTCTTTTAATTTATGGAAATGAGTGCCTAAAAATTTGTGTCTAAAAATAAAGCTGAAGTAACTTCAGGTTTCATCTTATGATTCTCTTTTTCCGGAGGGGGGGTTAATTAATTAGTTAAAGCAGTAAAAATCAATTTGTTTTATTCAATATAAAAAACTTTCTTAATTTATCTGTCTGTAGCTAAAACTAGAAGTTCGAAATTCTTAATAATGCAAATATGTTACGAGCTTGAGTGCTTAGAAATTTGTGTAAAATATGGAAAGATATCCGCCAAGCCCATCATGCATAATTAAAATAAATTTAATTTTCAGAAACACGTTATGATGTATTTAGTAAAGGAGAAAAGGCTTTCTATCAACGCATACTTAGGCACTCGACTTACATATGGTAAATTTTTATCAAAAAATGTTAAATAAGTACCGTAATATAAGCTTGGAAATTTGATATCACACAATTTTTTAGCCACAACTTTCATCTCTTTTATCTATTCTTTTTTTTTTTTTTACTGTTGAAAAGTTGTTTTTTAGTAGATATCAGTTCTTTTTTTAAAACAAATGATATATAATTGAAATAATTCTACTAGCTCAAATTAAAATTAGTCCTTGTATAGCCTTTATCAGCAGGGAACAAACACAATAGTATACATTTTGTTTACCAATCATTCATTTTTTAGAGTAATTAATAATTTAAAAGTAAGGAAAGTCAATTTCCTCTTTCAAAGTATCAGTCTTTCTCAATTTATATCTCCTTAAAATTTTCTACGAAAGATGAAAATTTAGTAAAAAACAGAGTCGAAATAAAATATATATTTAAAGTTAGTCTGTCAGTTAATTGTTTTTCTAACTTTTTTTGCTGACGGTTTTGCAAAATAAATTTACCTTTACAAATACCTACGGTTAAATCCGAGAATGAAACCCCACAGGCATCTAAAGAATCGAAGATCTGTAAATCTAGCAATTCTAGACATAATAAAGGAACATTTTTGATAAAAAAAATCTAAAAATTTAAAGATATAAACTGTACATATAACTTCATCTTCATTTAGATCGTGTTATAGAGAAGAAAGAATAAATATGTAATTTTACTCAAGTCTGTTTATCCATACCTATTTGCATAAATGTGAGGATATTAATTTACTATAAAATTTCCCCTAAATTGATTATCTTTAATAGTCTATTATTAAAACCGCATATACATTAGAATTAAATATTTTTCGGTTAAAACTTGCCTGAAATCTATAGTCTTATCGTTCGACAATTTTTTTTTTTTTTTTTTTTTTTTTTTTTAATGCCCAGACTCTTTTTCTGAACTCTGACAAAAGATCACAGACATATTGAAGGTATCCAAATTCTTATATCTTTCTATCGTATTTCCTTTTTTGAGGGGGGTGTGAGGAAGAGCCCTTAAGAACTTCGTTTTGTTCTCAGAATTCTGAATTATTCATTCAAAAGATCTACCTACATAAGTCTTGTTGCAGAATTTTCATTAGCTAAGAGTTGCATCAAGTTATACTTTATGTGAATCTATTAAATTAATTTTGTGAAATACTAGATGGGAGCCATTGATTTTTCCAGACCATTTGCCTACATTTTAAACTTGAGTCATTTACTACTATTCATTAATTTTCTATACGAATTAAAGAAGTCGTTGTTTCCATGCCAACTGTACCTTTCACTATTGCTTGCTTGTTTGTTTGTTTGATTTATTGAACACATACATCATATCACATGCGGATCACTGCGGGATTCGAATCTGCTTCCACCTACGCTCACAAGCGATTAGCGGCAAGGTGTCTTATCCACTCAGCCACGGTGGGCCACTATTGCTTTCTCTAATGCCCAAATACTCAAATTTAACCAACTGCACTTAGAATCATGGTCATAACAGAGAACATTTATATGTTAGAGCAGTGTTGCCAGTGGGCTACTTTTTTTTTAAAATTCAGATTTCTTGATTGCCAGCACTTATTATAAACGGTAAAATTCCCTTTGTTTTCGCCTTAATTAATATGTCATTAAATAAGGCGCATTTTACAATTTCAAAAAAGTGGTGCCAATCAAGTATTTGAATTAAAAAAAAGTAGCCCATCTGGCAGCACTGTGTCAGGGTGGTGACATATGCACATGTACTCATATTCAATTTTTTGTCCAAAGTACGGTAACTCAGTTTTCAGTAATAGACGAGGAAGATTTCAATTAAACTAACCATGAAAGTTAACAAACATTGGCTTCCCGATTTGATTTTATTCAAAATTGTTTTAACCAACCAAAGTTAATGTCCGGGATCCAGATAAATTTTTCTCTGTTAGTAAAATTACATTGACCAATAAGTAGCCTCCATCCTTGCAGGCTTTTCGGTGTTTACTGCAAACATCAAAAAGTTCGGAAAACTGCAGACGTCTGATTGACCAATCTCATCCCGCTAATAGCGAAAAATATATCTTGATCCCGACCTATTCAACGCCATTTAAATATTGGAAAAAGCCTTGACACGTGTCAGGAAAACGTCAGACAAAGCAGGCAAAACAAAAAGAAAAATCATTCATTGGCTCGTTCATATTCACGAGCCAATGAATGATTTTGTTTCTTTGCTTTACCTGCTTTGTGTGATGTTTTCGTGACGCGAGTCAAGACTTTCTCAAATATTTAGGTGGCTTTGGCTTATTTCACCACCATGAAGTTATGAAAGGAGAGGAACAGACATGTCAATCTTCCCGTGTGAAAAACTAGTTACCAAAAAAAAACGAGTTCTTTCCCTCTCTTCTGCCCTTTTCTCTCTTGATTTTGACCGATAGCTGCCCATTTAGCAGTCTCCAGTAGAAGATGCCGCTATATACGGTGGACGCAGGAGAGAGGGTGTTAGCGCGACCAATGACATAATAGGCCAGTTCATGATGTTTAAAAGTCACACGGAGTTGGATCGAGGCTAACGAAAAAGACAGGCTAACGCAGTGGGTCCGATTCTTCTTTTTTTACAAACCGCTGGAGTCACGGGATGCTCTTTTCACGCACCTTCTTTGGTGCATTCGAGCATCACGTGACTCCAGCGGTCTGTAAAAAAAGAAGAATCGGACCCACCGCGGTAGCCTGTCATTTTCGTTAGCCTCAGAGTTGGATGATCTTTACACGATGATTAGTACAAATCTGCGCGCCGATTTTTTTTGTGTCCATTGCCGTGTACAGATAATCAACTCCGTCTGACGTTATCAACTGGCCTTATATGTTGTTGGTCACAGTTTAGGAACAGCTACAAATGACTTCATCTATATTTACTCCGAGGTAAACGAAAAAGACAGGCTTCCGCGGTGCTACAGTGCCTAGAATATATAGTGTGGAAATCGGCTATCCCAGTAATACTTTAAAAAGTGCTAAAATATTGGATCTCTTAAATTTCAAATGATGCTGAAATCCAATGAGTCGATCACAGTTATATCTGCAGGATATTTCCTAAAACTTCATGACGATTTGGTAACAGCGTCTAGAATACCTAGTGTGGAAATATTTTTTAAACAACGCTAAAAATTTGTATCCCATAAATGATCGACGATACTGCTAAAATCCCAAGTGTCGATCGCAGCGAAATCTGCGGGATTTTCGTATTACATTGTATAGACTTGCAATATCTTGCAGTTATAGAAAATATCCTGCAGATGTCGCTGCGATCTGTATATTTTAGCAGCATCGTTGCACATTTAAGGATACAATATTTTAGCACTTTTTTAAGTATTACAGGGATAGCCAATTTCCACACTATATATTCTAGGCGCTATAATTTGGTCTAGACGCTGTAGCATTTTTTTTTCACATTTTATTTACATACATATGACCTGTGTGCTTGGCGTCAAGCCCGCTGTAATAATACGATGTTTACTTTGAAAGTATATCACAGATGTCGCTGCGATCAGCTACCTGGATTACAGCGTCAGTGCACATTTAAGGGATACAACGTTTTAGCGCTGCTTGTATCGCAAATTTTCACATTATGTATTCTAGACGCTATAGCGGTGCACTACACGTGTCTCTTCTTCTTTAAACCCGAGAGTAGTCGCGACATTTTTTAGAACGTTAGTAGTCGCGTTCGGTCCATTTGCCGCCGTTACCAGCAGGCCGAAAACGAAGGTGAAACTTGCCGGTGTTATCAGATGATCGAAAACGGATTACGTAGGGTGAAAATATTGACTGAAATTTAAAAGATTACAGCAATTATTCATTTTACAACCTTTTACAGCAAATTATTTATTTCGCTTAAGTATATATTCAGTTGGCATCTAGATAAATGTTTTTAATAGCTCTTTCTTCGTTTTTCATAAATACTTAAAAGTAAATAGTAAAGGATTTGATTGAATTTCTGATGTTACTATGAATCCATAATAATTAGTAGGAAAACATTTACGAATATGTATCTAAATTCGTGATAGGGGTATTTTTATTTATTTATTTATTTTTTGGAAGGACAGAATCAGAGTCAGGTAGATTTTTATGATACTCCGGCACTCTATATCCATTTAATAAAATAAAATTAATAAATTTAGCATCAATATATTACTCTGACATTAAATTGAACAATTAAACTGAAAATAAAAATGGAACCTATGACATGTAACAGCAAATCAAGAACAATACCACTAATTTACCAGCATATTTTATATATATATAAAGAAAAAGGTAAAAAATACTTAATTTCGAAATTATGAATGTAAATGTTGTAACTACGTTTTATTTATTTATTTTGTGGGGTGTCTATGTGTGTATGAGAAGGGGGGGGGGATCTCGAGATTTTATGATTAATTCCATTTTTCAAATGAAAATGCATGATTTGTAGTTTTTCTACTTATTTCAGGGTGGGAGCAGCGCCCCTGAATAAAAACTCTGGATACGAACTTCGCTTATATAAAGTAAATAATATGTTATTGAAATTATATATTTAATATAAATACATTTGCAATTGTAGATTTAAATCCTAAGATGGATAAATTATTTTAATTAATAGAATCACTGAAAGGTTCATCTTAATAGGGATGTATTTTACAGCAACTATTTAATTAAAATAAATATTCAATTGTACATTTCATAATAAGGTTATAATTTATTAGGGTTTGTTATAATTTAACTTTTTATAATAACATTCATTAAAATAATAAAAACAATAATAAATTTTTCTCCGAAATTATAAATATGCAGCAATAATTTTATTTAAATGAATTTTCTCTCGTATTCTGAAAAACATTATTCTGAAAAATAGTTTGAACGATTGATGAAGGACAACAAATTTAAATTTGTTAGATACCGTCCCCAAGCCTCTATTGGATTTCAATAATAATAAAAAAAACATTTTCTGCGGCATTGTTTAAAAAAAAATGTGTTTTTACTTACAGTATGAAAATTTAAAAAAAGATAAATTTTAGAAAAATACTTAAAATATTTTTTAAAATCATAGTATAAATATTCACTGAATTATCCAAAAGAGATTTTTATTTGCGTAATTTCTAACCTACATTATAAAATTCTCATTATTGTGCAAAGACATTATATGTATGTTCTTCGCAGATATACATACTACATTTCTGAGAAAACTGTTTTATCTTTCAAGTTTGTTTTATTGTACAAAAATGATACTTTTCAGATTTTGGAGATACGGCAATTTTTTTACTGATTCCCACAAATTTCTCTTCTCTTTTTTTTTTAATGGTTTGGCTGTGTTATTGCCTATTTTTTTTTCATTTATATGTTCCGGTAATAAATGGAAAGCAACTTCTTTCAAATAATTATGATGAATTTCCCTTTTTTTTCGATATTTAAACGATTATCAATTTGAGAATTTGTTCCCGCAATGTTTGACAATGAAAAAAAAAATGTATGTGACCATCAATCAGTTTTTTGTGCGAACTGACTTCACAACAAATATAATAAAACAATTTTAAGTAACATTTTAAAAGTAAAAAAAAGTACTCTATGAACGGGTAAAATAGCAGAAAGAAGAAATAACAACAGACAGAGAGTCCGTACTTCGAAGAAACTTTCCCCGGCAGATTTCGCGGAAATGTGAAAGGATGAACACGAGAGGGAAAAATTCAACTAACACAAGTGGTCGCAACGCGGTCATTTAGACCGATTGAAACTTAAGAATGCGATAAAATGCTAAGAAATAGCAGGAATGACTTGCAATTTTACTACACAAGAGTGTGAACACTCAAGGTCAGCTACACGGAATTTGGCTATCGTAACTTTAACAGGAAATGAGTTACAGGAAGATAACGAATTTCGGGCGGGGAAAAGACCAACGCGCGACTATTAACGGGTTAAAAAATATCCTGCAGATGTCGCTGCAAATGACTGTTTGGAATTCAACATCGTTGTACATTTAAGGGATTCACTATTTTTGCGCTTTTTTAAGTATTGCTGGGATAGTCGATTTCTACAACATATAATCTAGGCTTATAACGGAGCTATAGTATCTAGAAGATATAGTTTAAAAATCGGCTTATTAAAAAGGTGCTAAAAAATTGTATCCCATAAATGTTGAACAAGGCTGAACGATGAATGTCGATCTTAGCGACATATGGTAATTACGTAATATAACCAACGTAACTATTTCAAAAGACATCAAATGAGAAAACGTTTCGCTCAGAGAAGATCTAGAAAATGTTGCTGCTATCGACATTTGTCATTCAGTATTTTTCAATATTTATGGGATTCAATTTTTAGCAATTTTTAAAGTATTACTGGAATAGCCGGTTTTTACACCATGACCAAGATCTAGGTAGATTTTTCTTTGTTATAGCAATGAGATTGACCAATCGGAAGCAAGAATTATTGCTAACTTTTCACTGTTTGCAAAAATGTACCTGGATCTCGGCCTATATTTCTAGACGTTATAACTGAGCTCAGGAATAGTACAGAAAGCAAACTCCGTATTTTGATACATTAAAGCCGGGATCAAATTAGGAACAAGTGTGTCGCTATAACGAAGTAGCGACATATGGCCAATAAACGTTTATTGGTAGAAGTGATAAAAACAAATCGTTAAAGGTCTTTGCGAGCGTGTCATTATCGTCAGGCTAATGCATATTGAATTATTTCCCTAGTCTAATAAAGCTCGTCCATGCGCATATCGTCTAACGTAGGATATTCCAAATATGGGTTCAAGGCTGAAAAAGTCACGTGGTACCGGCAATTTACCTAAGGAACTTCTAACTGATTAGAAGGGAAGCAGGAAACTACTACTGCTTTCTCCCGTGAACTGTTTCATTGGCTAGCGGGGATTTACATTACGTCGACGGAGCCTTCCCTTCTTTACGTTAGACGTTTTTGCCTTGACCACGTGATCATAACGTAGATAGAATAGCCTCTATTCAAGAAATTGGATTGCCGTACTATAGCACCTAGAATATATAGTGTGGAAATTGGCTATCCATGTAATACTTAAAAAAGTGCTAAAATATTGTATCCCTTAACTGTGCAACGATTTTGCTGAAATATACAGATCACAGCGACATCTGCAGGATATTTTCTCAAACTGCAAGATATTGCCAGTCTATAAAATGTAATACTAAATCCCGCAGATGTCGCTGTGATCGATACTTGGGATTTTAGCAGTATCGTCGCACATTTAAGGGATACAAATTTTTAGCGTTGTATGGATAGCATATTTGCACACCAGGTATTCTAGACGCTGTAGCCATACTTTCGGCAAAAATTTGAAATGAGCATGGTTCCTGTGCATATATCACCACTCTTATGTATAAAGGCTCTCTGTTATGGTGCTGATTCTGAGCGCTCTTTGTTAAATTTCTATATTTGTGTTTTAGAGAAAGCAATACAGAAAAGTACTATTACTATGGAAACAACAAGTTCTTTAATATCGAAATGTGTAGCAAAGGAGTTCAGAATCAGTGCCTTAAATAGTTTCGAATATGTACTGTTATTATGACAATCAATACCCTTCCTAGATGTGGAAATGCAAAATTGTGTTCAACATAATGGAGGATATTCCATCTACATTTTGATCACGTGGTCAAGGTAAAAACTTCTATCGTGAAGAAGGGAAGACTTCGTAGACGTGTAATGTAAATCCCCGCTAGCCAATGAAACGGTTCATGAGGCAAAGTAGCAGTATCATCCCTTCTTATCAGTTAGAAGTTCCTTGGATAAATTACCGGTATCACGTGACTTTTTTCAGCTCGAACCTATAGTTGGAATATCCCCATTTGCGCAATCTAGATAGATTTTTGGCTGTTAGATAAACGAGATTCATCAATCAGAAACCTGCATTTTGGTGAACTTTTCGCTGTTTGCAGAAATGCAGGCTATTGATTGGTGATTCTCGTTTCGCTAACAGCGAAAAATCTATCTGGATCCTAGCCTACATTTCTACAAACATTGCACTTCATCCACGGCACTAAAAAAATGACTCAGAATTCTCATGACATAGGTCGGGATCCAGAAACAGCAAATATTCTCAAACATGCAGGCTTCTGATTGGTCAAACTCATTTCGCTAACAGCGAAAAATCTACCTGAATCTCAGCCATAGTTATCTTCGATGAAATCAATGCAAAAGGATAATATAAAAGAAAAGTACAAGATTTCTAAAATATTTTGGCGGGTTTATCGCTATTTGGCATAATTTGTAAACTTTAGAACTAATTAACACTTTTTCTCTAATTATGAATAGAAAATTAATGTTTTTAAAGCTGAATTTTATAAAATCACGTAGATTGAGTAAATATCTATCCAAAAATTCAATCCTTACTTTTTTCTGTCCATTATTTAAGTCTCTACCTCGATTGAAACATAAGTTGTGACGAAGAAAATAAATCTGTCATTTTCAGTATCTCGACGTTATTTTAAAAAATCTATATCTCTGTTTATAATTAATTTATGAGGATGCATTTCATCTCAAATTGAAGATCTTCTTTATTAGGTCCTTCTGGTGTTGGTTTTATTTTTCTGCGATGATTGCTTCTTTTGATATGGAAAATTTTACGCTGGCATATTTCGTCCATTTAACATGGAGAAGTTGCCATCAGTATAATAAGCAGTTACGGTGTCTTGCCGTTATTCTTGGCGTTTGTTTGTTTGGCGGGGTTAGCATTTTTTTCAGCTTGGCTTGGCAGAACGACTGTCCTGCTTGATCTTGATATGTGTATGTTTATATAAATAAGAATTTTAATCTATCCAAATTTACCTTGAAATTTTCAAATCAAACTTTTAACTCGTATCTCCTATTGCATTTCAAGAAGAATGAAAAATAACTCATGGATTGAGAAAAACTTTACAACACTATAGTTAGTGTGAGGAGTGTCATTAAGATATTTCAGTTCTTTTCTAATACAATGAAATGGTACAGTCGTGGAAAAAAAAAAGCAAACACCCCCTACTAACTCTTCAACAAATTATCGTAGAAGAAAGTTACTGGTACCGAACGATTGGAAATAAAGTCTACTTTTAAATGATGTGTATAAAATTTACTTATTACATATTAAAATGAACCCATACTTTTTTTTTCAATGACAGTACACAATTCTGACAGCATAAATGAACACTACACACTTCAATTAGCCTAAAAACGAATTTGTATGCAATTCGTACCATAGGTTTCCGAGAAATTAATTATATTAAAACGAGTGTATTTTAAGGGCTGTATCCAAATTGAAGTTCCGTACTCGATTGTTAACCGAGAGAGCTCCTTTCTTGATCAAGGCACCATAAGAGCCACTCGAGTCAATTAAGCCTGTTAGATTACAGTACAGTAGAAAAAAATTCAAAATGTCTTCTACTCACTTCCATCATAGAAGCGGCCCCTTAAACCATTATTTTGCAGTTTTTTAAGCATAATTTGAAAACTACTTGGAAGAAAAATGTGAAATTTTGGTTTTCCATAAAGTAGGACTTAATAAATCTAAATCCATCAAAAAAATTGTAGGTTGCAATTCATAATTTTTTCGAATATTAATTTCATAATTCACAATTCATATCATAAAATTATAAAAATTTCAAATTCAGCGTATTTATGTTTGGGTATATTAGTATTATTGCTACAAAAAAATTAGCACATTAGGAGCATAATTTCAGGAGATATAAATAAAAATATGAAAATGTAAAGTAACATTAGAAGCACTAAATTTTGAATATTTATAATTCAAAACTTATCATTCGAATGACTTGAAATTGGGTGTCTAAGCATAGTTTGAACAGCAGATTTGAAATATCTCGTTAAAATTTGGTATTGCTATTGAAATAAATAAAGTTTGGATTCGTTTTAATATGTAGATGACCCCCTAAGAAAATTTTATACACATCATTTAAAAGTAGACTTTATTTTCAATCGTTCGGTACCAGTAACTTTCCTCTACGTTGATTTGTTAAGGAGTTAGTAGGGGGTGTTTTCTTTTTTTTTCTCCACGACTGTACATATTCCCTCCTGTAACCGAATCCAATTGTGCGCCACTGTAAACAAACTATTATTTCTACTAATACTACACTCCGGAGAAAAAATATTTTAGTCATCCTCTGTGACTCGTTTCAATTCTCTTATATTTCAATTATTGCAGTATCAGTAAATATATTCGGAAACGTTCTTCCCCATACACCAAACGTAAACCCTTTATCTACTGACGGTACTTATAAGTACCATTAAAATAACTTGTTATAAAATTCATTTAATACATCGATTAGATTAGTTCTAATACAGTTTATAGAGTTATAGATACATTACGTTATCTTGTTCCACAACCATTATTGGTTACAGAAAACAAAAATATTTTTAAAAGAATGATTTATTTTGCCTTTGCATCTTTTCAGCTTTCTTAGTATTCGGGAGAGGGGGGGTGGTTGAATTCGGAGATATTTCTCTATTTCTATTGTAAGAACATTATATCTATACATTTCCTAATTCTACGAAATACTAAGAAATGTATTTAAAATAAATCATTTGAGTGGGGTTATAACTAGTGCACAAAATCCCTATAAATTCAAATTTAGATAATCCTTTTAAATCCTTCTAACATTTATTAAATCATTCGGTAAATCTTCTAATGTAGTTTAAACAATTCACGAAAAATGCTTTAGAAGATAAAAGTTTCATGAATTTATAATATAGTACATAAAAGGTTAAAACACTGTGAGACGGACAGAGATTCAAACTCACAGACAGGCAGACAAACGAAATTTATAAACATTTCTTTTTATATGCAGGTAAATGTTAAAAATAATTATTATTTTTTATCTCTAACAACAACATTTTCAATGAAATATCTTACCTAAAGAAATCCGATAACGAAGTACTTAAACAACAGAAGCAATTGCAAGGTCTCATCTGTTCAGTAATCAATATCGGAAAACCAGTTGGATGTGGCATTCGAATCTTAACAAACATACAGCTATACGAGTCAAAGAATGCTGTTAAATAAGTTTATTGGAAATTTAAAATTTTAGAGTATGAGGAATTTTATCCAAGTATTAATAATGTTTTCACACAAGCATTATGAGAGATTTATTTCAAATAAATTCACTACTTTTTTACTAAAGAAAATTGAGGACAATATGTTTAATTGAATGGTTTTGTGGTGTCATTTTTAAAGGACGGTCTTAATCAAAACAATAGACGATTTTTTTCACACAAAATTTTCATTATAAAAATACACTGGTTATCAAAAATTAAGGAAAAGTCACAAAATACTAATTTTCAAATACGCGAACACTCAAAAGGAAATAATATAATTCGAGTAATTACTATCTCTACAACACAGCTAGCCCATATAACATCTCACTCATGTCACACACGGTCACAAATGTCACAGTCACTACGGTGAAGCAAAAAAAGGAGATTCCATACATCTAATTATGAGTCTCAAATGATCACTATATGTGACTCCACTGAGATTTCACTGTGACAGCTGCTTTGGGACGAGTCACCAAGTGAATTTACAATGTGACTCTCGTGTGGCTGTCATTTGTAGACTCAATTTCAAAGTCATCGTGAACGCTGCATTGTGATAAGTTAACAAATAATGTCACATTAAAGTCACATGATGACTTTCACGTAACTGAGAGACTACTGTGAAGTCACCATTGTGCTGTTTTGGGAAAAGTCTCCATGTGACTATAATATGATACTATTTGGTGATTTATCGTAATGCAACGTTCATAATGACTATGAAATTGAGTCTCAAAATGACAGTCACATGAGAGTCTACAATTTAACTACATTGTAAAGTCACCTGGTGACTCGTCACAAAGCAGCAGTCAAATTGACTTCTGAGTGGAGTCACATATAGTGATCATTTGAGATTCATAATGAGATGTATGGAATTTCCTATTTATTTGTTCCACCGTAGTGACTGTGATACTTGTGACCATGTGTGACATGAATGAGATGTTATATGGGCTAGCTGTGTTGTAGCGATAGTAATTACTCGAATTATATTATTTCCTTTTGAGTGTTCGCGTATTTGGAAATTAGCATTTTGTGACTTTTCCTTAATTTTTGATAACCAGTGTATTTCTATAAAGCTCCGAATACATATTCATGATAGATTTCAAATCCTTCTGAAATTTTGTTATTATTAACTTACCGTCGATACTTAAATTATCTCTTTCATTTTACGTTAAGTTTCCAATTATTAATTGCAGCTTAAAATAAATAACCTTTTAACAGAAATACTCTTACAATCGCAATAATGGATGCCTCAATATAGCAATACGTGTCAATCTAAGGCGAATCCGGATTTTAATCTATAATTTATTCTCAACGAAGACAGTAACCAGAAATTTTCAGCAGATTTACTTTGCTTTCTATGAAATAATGTATCATCATTATAATTTCCTAGGAGGTTTTAATTTCTGAGCCCGAGGAAAATGTATCTTGAGACTGCGTAATTTATAATATAGATCATAGTACAAAAAGCATTACTGACATAAATAGAAAGCACTTCTTGTAATTACTGACGTGTCATTATCTTTCGCATCAAGAAAATTTTGTATACGGTGTCCATATAAAAAACGTCCCATATATAAAATTTAATAGTGTCAATTAAATGTATTGTAGAGCGTTGATTTAAGGTAGCAAATAAAGAGTAACTCAAACAGTTTTAGACAAGCGGATGCGCGAGTACTGATATTTTATTTACTCTCTTGCAGTGCATATACTCAAAATGCTGGCTTCTAAACTTGAAGCGGTATTGCTAGGCAGAAGATTTAAAAGCCGTTAGAGCCATGCGATATTTTCCTTCAGGGATTTTTAAAAGATCGTGTCTGCGTTCCACCGCTACCTAAATATTTGCGAGGGTTGAGACACAGAATTGATGCGATTATTGCTTCCATTACTCCGAACTGTGTGTGAAGAAGTGTGGGAAGAATGGGCTTTTAGGTTGGATGTGTGCAGTATAAGTAAAGGTGTAGATATTGAAGTTTTGTAAGAAAAGCTAGGTTAGTTTACTTCAATTTGATGTTTGATTTGTTGTAAATAGTCTAAATTAAACTGGTATAATGTACCATTGAAACTGGGACATTAGTTTATGGATATCGTGTATTATGAACTCTCAGTATTCTGCATCCTTATTAAAGTTTTAACCAAAACAGTAGATCCAATTTTGGGTGAGACTTCTCTTGTACAGTGCAGAACAGGGACTGAAACTGTTAGTTGCAAAGAGACAACGGTTTTACAAGTTTTGTCATTATGTGACATGAGAGTTTGCAAACAATATGCGTCTTATTTGTAGGATACAAGTATAGCGCCTAGAATATATAGTGTGGAAATTGGCTATCCCTGTAATACTTAAAAAAGTTCTAAACTATTGTATCCCTTAAATGTGCAATGATACTGCTGCAATATGTAGATCGCAGCGACATCTGCAGAATATTTTCTACAACTGCAAGAAATTGCTAGTCTATATAATGTAATACTAGTAATACGAAAATCCCGCAGATGTCGCTGCGATCGACAACTGGAAATTTTAGCAGTATCGTCGCACATTTAAGGGATACAAATTTTTAGCACTGTTTGGATAGCATATTTCCACACTAGGTATTCTAGGCGCTGTAATACAAGATTACCTAATAAAAGCACAGAATATTATACGCCAGTTTCAATTAAGTTTTAGATAGATGCAGAACATACTGTTATTCTGGACGTAGTTGTAGTCTGTTAGTTTGATATTCACTTTACCAAAATAAGATTATGTTCAGAATATTTACCATTTTGAAATATTTTATCTAATACTTCTTACTGCCGACGATTAACCGATATTTCAAAAGCACAGAAATTCCACTGTATAAATGCAAGCTTATCAAGCGCTTGAGTTCCCATATTTGTCAATAACTTCTATATTCAAGACATTAAGTCCTCCTATCCAAAAAATAGTAATAAATAATTTCTCAATTATTCATTGTGCAAATAAATTTCTTAGCATGATCTTTTTTATCATTAACTTTGTAAGTATCCACTCATCTTGTACTTGAGTTTCTGGTAGTGTACAGGAGATACAGGAGATTTTATAATGTTCATAAAGGTTATCATATGCTTTATCTTAGATACACATAAAATTTTATACAACTAATTATTTGTTTCAACTCATATAATTTTTATCATTATTAAACGATATTTTCATCAAACGTTTGAAGGGGAAAAAACCAGCTCCAATTTTAATTTCTTTTTTTTTTCTGATTTCTGGAAATAACTTTATAATACCATTTTATGATTCAACATCAAAACGCATGCTGTGTAAAATCGTTGAATATATGTTGACTGATGTCATCATCCAATATCTTGTGTTGGATTAAGGTCATTTACGCAATAAGCATGAATGAAATTAAATTTTGCTTCAGATGTTATATGGCTTAATCTTTTTTGTACCATCATATCCTTCATAATTTTGATTAACGTGGGTTAAGGTAATTTACTAAGATATGTAACAAGCCCTCCATCGGCTTCAGTTTGAACTTTCATTTATTGCAGAAATCCTGTAAGACTTTTTTAAGGCTATTCTTAAACTAACGAAATGTGAGTAGCCAGAATAATGACACACTTTGGTATCAACTACACTGCTGCTAAAAACCTGCCACGATTCAGATTTTCAATATACAGAATGACAGATGTGACTTCGAAAAGATAGTGCGAAAAACTAATGATGAAAAAAGCTGGCGGTAAATAATACGGACAAAAAAAGTACGTCTTAACCCTTTATCTACTGACGGTAATTATAAGTACCATTAAAATAACTTGTTATAAAATTCATTTAATAGATCGATTAGTTGTAATAAAGTTTAGAATGAGTTATAGATACATTGCTTTATCTTGTTTCAAAAGCATTATTGGTTATACAAAACAAAAATATTTTTAAAAGGATAATTTCTTTTGCCTTTGCACCTTTTTAACTTTCCTTGGCGTTGCGGGAGGGGGGGGGAGATTTTTCAATTCAGAAATATTTCTATATTTCTAGTGTAAGAACATTATATTTGTACATTTCGTAATTCTACAAAATACTAAGAAAAATATTTAAAATAAACGATTTGAGTGGGGTTATAAATATTGCACAAAATCCCAAGAAATTCAAATTTAATTAGTCCTTCAAAATCCTTCAATCCTTCAAAAATACTTCTAAAATTTAACAAATGATGATGCAAATGATTATGCTAATGTAGTTTTAACAATTCACGAAAAATGCTTTAGAAGATAAAATTTTCATGAATTCATAATTCAACAGATAAAGGGTTAAAACACCATAAAATTCAGAAATGCTCAAGGCCTTTAAAAGGAACTTCATCGGGTGCAAAAATTACGTGTTTCTAATTTGAAAACATGAGAGACACTGAGTTGGTGTGAAATGATAAGAATTAAAAGAACTTCTTAAAACACCATAAAATTTAGAAATGCTCAAGGCCTTTAAAAAGAACTTAGTCTTCCTTTCATCAGGCGCAAAAAAAATCATGTTTCTACTTTGAAAACAGGAGAAACACTGAGCTCGAGTGAAATGATAAAAACAAAAAGAACTTCTTAAAACACCATAAAACTTAGAAATGCGCAGTGTCTTTCAAAATAACTTAGCCTTCAATCATTAGGCGCAAAAATTACGTGATTCTACTTTTAATAGCAGAAGCAACAATCAGTGTGTTGTCATCAGCGATGCTCCTGCTTTCAGAGTAGAAGCACGTGTTTTTGCGCTTGATTAAGTTAGAAAAACTTCTTTTGAAAGGACTTGTGCTTTTTTTAAGTTTTATGGTATTTTATGAAGTTATTTTTGTATTTAAGGTAGTGCTTGTTTCAGATAGGGAAGGCAGGAAGAAAGGGATAGCAAAGAGTACACAATTTTTAAAAGATTTTAGTATAGAATATATTCTTCAATTTTATGAAAGAATTAGATACGCGTTAAAGAAATATGATATAACACTGATAGATAAACCACCAACTAAACTACAAAATCTGGTTCACAGAAGAATAGATCAAGTAAATGAGCATGAAAAAGCAGAAATATATCTAATCCCATTTAGGTATAAAAATAATTTTTAAAAAATGTTTATATATATTGGAATGACAACCAGAAAATTGCAGAAAATATTAAAAAGAACATATGACTGATATAGCGAGAGGAAGCAATCTACAGCGTTCTTTCGTTTAAATTTAAAAGCAGATATTGATATCTTTTTCGGCAATACAATAATCGCACAGATCATTATAACACATGCATTTTGCGGGAATCTGTATAGATATTGGCTAGAGGTCGAAACTCATATAATGATGCATTATCATGCCATATACTCCACATTTGTTTTGGACTGCTTAGAGTTTATAGAGTTTTTGGTTCGTTCCATGGACTAATCCACTTCCTCCCTCTCCCTCTCTTTTTACAGCTGTAGTTTCTACCTGCAATATTTAAACCAGTGTGCATTCTGTAGGTTTGCTGCTTCACTTCACCCCTTGATGATGATCAGGATCTGGTTGAAAGCGCTCAGGACACCGGTAAATTGTAATCATTTGAATCTGTAAATTAGTTTTAATGTCTTAAAACCTTTTAATTGTTTTTTTACTCCTATTTTAGTTATAAAACTGAGAATCAGTTGATGTATTCATGTTTTTAATTAATATTTTAAGGTGAATTTGATTTTATTTTATATATAGATTTTCTTTATATTTAAGAGTTCAATTTCTGATAGTTTTTATTAAAATATCATATGAAGTTGTATTTATATAAAATCTGAATTTATTAATAAAATTTATGATTTTATTTTAATAAGTATGACATTTATTTCAAGATTATTCTCTATCTACAAAGATCTTGATTGATCCATACAAATACTTCAACTACAAAACAATTTCCGAAATACAAGATAATTTAACATGTGCATATATATAGATGAAACTTAAGTTTGATTTTATTAAAATGACCTTGTATAAATTTTGGAAATGGAAATAAAAAAAGGAAAGGAAATACCTCATGGAAAATGTACACTGGTGTGCAAAAATTAAGGACGATAGGGTTTTTCGTGGTGCTGAATGTGCACTGTCTCTGTGCTGTATCACCTTAGGACCGCCTGCTTTTCCGTCATATGCCATATATGCGCATGTCCTACTGCATTTGTTTCAGGTCTATCTCCTGATTGGTCTTTCATTTTGTTCTGATAGCCTTTTTCTGCTTTTATGCTAATTCATGTGCTCTGTCCTTAATTTTTGCACACCAGTGTACATTTTCTGAAGAGTTTGAATATTTTATTACTTATCCTAAAGATGGCATAAACATATTATTTTTCTAAATTACGAAACTATTGCAGAAATCGTAGCATTCGTTTGTCTCAGTAACCAATTTATCAACACTAACTGAAGATAACAGTCGGATACCTTGCAATTTTAAAGAAGTCATTTAAAACAAAACCATGAACACGAAAATTAAAAATTCAGTTTTTGAAAAAGACATTTTTAGATTACAACGCACTCTGTTATTCTTATATACAATGGTATTTTATATGAAAAATTCATTATTAAACGAGTTTTTCATTAATGCATTTTATTCTCTTCCTTCACTTCCTTATTCATTGATTCAATGTCCTCATTGCAGTTATCAAGCCTTTTTCAAAGATTGGAAATACAGTGATATAAGTCTAGCGTCAGATACAGACATTTTTCAAGAAATTTACGCGGTATTATTTATATCAGGTTTATATAAAAGACAATAGTTGACAATGTCCTATGCTAAACATATCTTTTAAGAAGCATTACTACATTTGAAAACATACTTAATAATATAAAAATAATCTGATGGCAGAATGGATGATTGGTTTAAAATAAATAAATATCTATGACAGTCAGGACTGCGAATAACCATGAAATATAAAAAAAGAAATAGCTCCGCAATATAGTGATCACTTTGTACTACAGTGCAAAACTGCTGCATCAAATTATTATTTCTAAAACTGAAGCACTACTAAAATTTTAACATGATAATGGCACAAGAATAAACAATTTTTCTATCGATAACAAGAGATTATGCGGAGTTATACAAACATTTGTAAGGTTAAAGCTTAGAATGATTAAGATAACGGATATGATATTTAATGTAATGGTTGGTTTATCCCATTTACTTCTCCATTGCGAAAATAAGCGATTTGAAAAATGGACATAATATATGCAGCTCAATTTTTAATGATTTCACAAAGATATTGACACAGAAACGTGGATGTACCCAGATTAGTCTTTTGAGCACCTCCTACCTGTGAATTTATACAGCTATAAATACTATTATTATTTATATACTATTCTTACAGCTATCTGTAACAGTAATCTTTGCTTTAATTAATCGCATAATTTTCTAATTAAATATAGCAGAGATAACTATTCTAAAATAGTAGCAGTTAAATTCGCATTTAGGAAGTGTACTATATATGTTTTTATCTGTCAAACTTTCTATTATTTCTGATATTTATAATTTTTTAAGTAAATGCCAAAAAAAAAAAAAAAAAAAAAAAAAAAAAGAGTACAAAAAAAAAAAAAAAATGTTTTTTGATGTTAAGTTACCTACCACCGACAGACGGTAATGATTTGAGGGAAAGGGAAATTGTTTCCAGTGTGCATGTTAAAACACTATTGGATTTATCTCACGCGAAATCCAACAGTTTAAAAATATTATAAAAAACTGCTTTAGAAGTTTTTCAGAAATTAATAGCAGAAGATTGAGTCGTAGCTTTTGTTATGAGAATTGTTTCCATCAAAAATTTGATCCCCAAAAATTATTCTATTACCACCTAATACTTTAAGTAAGACCCAAAAATTCAAATTTAACACTAAAAAAAACTGGCTTTCTTTATTACTCCAACTACGTGTAATTTTGTATTTTAAAATTACAAAAATAGTGTATTCAATTATCATAATATATGAAACGGAACTTTGAAAAGTTCTTTTGAAAGATGATAAAAGAATGATAATAAATGTGTTACTCAGTACAAGAACAATGTTCTTCATTATTTTAGATTTCTCTTTATTTGAGAATTCTTTTAACGCGCCAAATTATTTGTATTCGCTGCTGCAGGCATTTTACTTAAAAATGAATTTAACGAAGAAAATGGCATTTGTCGTATAAAAAAATTAGGGAAAGGCTAATCCGACTTTATTAAAAATAGCTTCTGAGAGAATTATTCTAAAAGTGACATAGATTTAAATTGCAATACTTTTTGAAAAATCTTGTAATGTTAGTTTTAATCTTATAAAAATAATTATGTTCCTAAAATAAATAGATTACCGTATATACTCGCGTATAGGTTGACTCGCGTATAAGTCGACCCCCTAACTTTTAATTGCAAATTCTGCAAAAAATCAAACACCCGCGTATAAGTCGACTCCCTAACTTTTTACTTCAATTTTGCACAAAATCAAACCAAATATTTCACTTGCCTATGCGAAAAAGTAGTAATCAAATAAAAATAAATCATTGAAAATTTATTAATGATAAATTATTATTATTTGTATATTTTCTGTAATATTTTATTATTCATACACATAAACAGTCAGAATTTTGCAATATTCGAAGTTTTATTTTTTATTTTTTAATTGACTCGCGTATAAGTCGACCCCCCAAATTTGCTTGCCAAAAATTGTAAGAAATTCCTCGACTTTTATGCGAGTATATACGGTAATTAGAAAATATAAAATGTTCATTCATAAATTCTTATCAGAAAATATACTTACATTCAAAAGTTCCTGGTGCAATTTTTTTTAAGTTTAGTAATGATTATTGAAAAATAGTTGATACTTATACCTCCCCTATTATATTTTAATTAAAATACTTGATTAATATTTGACATTTTTTAAATAATTGATTGATTTTTAATGTACTGGCATTTTATTTATAATAGATAAAATTAAGCACAATAATTTTACATTTTGGACATATTACAAATGATTATCCGACGTTTAATTATGAATAGATAAATATATTATTTATTATTGTTCCTGTATTTTCTAGACTTAAACATCACAATAATTAAAAAATCCAAAATATATTTCTGACTTGCTAAAATATTTCAAATTCAAAATATGTTTCTGAATTTAAAAAAAAAATATTTCAAACATATATCCATGTTGATATTTTATCTCGATTTATGTAAAATTTAAATAATGCATAAAATAAATAATCGAAATATTTCTTTCTAAACTTATACTTTATTTATTATATTATGCATAAAATAAATCTTTAAATAATTCAAAATTAAGTAATTTCATAATTTTTGTAAAACTTGAGTAAAAACATTTGTTATTTTCTAAGACATTCTTCAGCAGCAAAACTATCATTGTGTTTCTTCCTTGTTACCAATCAATAACGCAGCATGTGTTGAATAACAATGACTCTTCCCCACTGGGACATAGAGACATATCATCAATCACCTCAAGCTATGAGAATAGTCGAAATTTTATTTCTGGTTGGTTGCTCTATTCGTAATATTATTTCTTCTGTTCATAAACTCAGCTACAATAATCTATTTTAAATAAAGTCTTCGACGAAATAAAAATATTTAATTTAATATATTATAAGTTATATTTAAAGGATAGCTATAATTAAAATTGATGTGTTTAGAGCTCAATAATGAAAATCCACTCTGCTTAAAGCAAAAAGAACTTGGTGTAGGTACTATTTAGAATATGTAGGGGAAAAAATTAAAAAGAGGAAATGTGTACATATTCACATCAGGAGCAAAAGTAGCATTTCTTGCAAAATTTCATCTAAGAATCGATTTAAAAAAACTAAAAGTAAACGATAAACAATTTTAAATAAATGTAAAGTTTTTAAATATATTTCAGTTTTTAATATTCCGCAAATGTTAAATTATCCGATGCAACGGAAAATGACGCCTACGCAAAATCGTTAGCAATGGAAAACTGATATATGGCAAATGGTATTTTGAACTTCTAAAACCATATAAACTTTGCATTCTAATATTGGTATTTATAAATTTCAGCCAATAATGTTTCTCCGCATAAATAAAATATTTGAATTTTCAGGGGAACTTAGATAACATATTAGTATAGATAATTAGAATTCAGAAAGTTATTTGTAATATATATTGTATATTAACATATGAAGCTCAAAATACTATATAGACGACCTTTCTTTGTTGAAATTAATGATATTATCATAGAAATTTTGCATTTTTTTATTTTAACTTTAATTTATTATTAATGTTGGTTGCTAGAAATTAGAAGAAGGATGTTTACTTGATTATCCAAGAGATTAGATCATTCGAATCCTTCATATTAATTTAACACTTTCAAAAGTCAGAAAACAACATATTTTGGAAAAATTGAAAATAAAATAAACATGAAAATTCCCGTAGGTTTTGCAATATGAAATTCCTATCAGTTTTCATAGTATCAGTTATCCTATTTTTCTGTGTTTATAAATGAAATATAGATTAATTCTGGCTAAAAGACTAGTATTCTTCTAATAGTAATTTTGATTAGGTCAGTTTTATAAACGTGAGTTTAGATACATATATTGCTACTTACTATTATAAAACATTATGGTATGCTAACATTCTACTGATCTTTTAAATAATAGATTATTTCATATAAGATTATTTTTATTTTTAAAAATATGTTTTTCTTACATGAATGCATCTAAAAGCAATTCTGCTTTTATGAAAATATTTCTATAAATCGAGGTTAATATATATATATATATATATATATATATATATATATATATATATATTAACTTATAAATATTTTAAAAAAAATCTTATATTTCCCATTAAAATGTCTTGAAAATAATTAGAATGTTACATAGAAATAATAATTTCTGATCGAAAATCATATCACATACATAATTATATTGATCGAGTGAAGTTTAAATTTAGTGATGATCTTGTTGAACTAAAGCAGTTGGGTACAAAACAGAATTTTTTCTTATTAATATTTGCATTAATCAACGGTAAATCCGTCCAGGCTCAAAATTTGTACTTCCCTGATTTCTCAACGTTTTCTAAAAGCTCTTCAAAAGGAGATGCCTACCTAGGACCCTAATTAGAAAGGAAGAGTGAACGTAATATTGGATGAGCGCATTTATGCATGTACTGTGTAAATGAAGTCACATAGTTACACGCTCTACTGGTTGTTCTAAATAAACCACTAGTTGATAATTAGCTAGCTCAGGTACATAAGTCTTAAACGTTAAAATGGGAACAATACCATTATGATGTTTTTCTGTAAAGTAAAATGTTCAACAACTGTTAAAGATACTGATGTTGAAGAACTCTAAAACTTTACGCTTATAGTGTAAAATGGCTGACATATTTAAATAAGCTGCAATTATTCTAATAAAGATCAAAAAGTATTTTGAATTTTAATTTTGAATGAGCACAGAAATGATCAAAATGACATTGTTTTGAGTTAAGGATCTCCTTGTGCTATCCAGTTACTATTGTATGGAACTTATATGTATTAAAATTTACATATCAAATATTAAATATCAAGTATTTTGTTACATATCAGTTGTGCAGTAGAATAATTAGGAGATTGTTTATTAATGTATTGAATAAAATTTATGGAAAATTCAATTCATTAATTGGGTAATACAAAACTTCGTTTATAAACTACTGATCATACAATATAATTAGAAGAAGATGTAAATCTAAGTTCCATCTGTGAAAACTAACCTAGTGTATGCATTTATATTTTCACATAACCTTATATTTTAAAAGGTACACATATTTTAAGACAGCCTTTAAACACAATTAATACAATAAACTCGACTGGAGTGAAAAATAAACCATAGCCAGGACTCGATCCTGGGTCCACAGCCTACTGTGCAGTTGCTCTAACCACTAAACTACCCTGGTCGATGTCCTAACTCGGCAATCTCGCACTAATATACCATGTCCGAGAACGTCACCTTACATCTATCTGACCGCACAGGATGACGCGATAAATAAATTTGTTTTTCTACGATCGACAATAGATATTTAAAAGCACATAAATTAACTCCTTAATTGCATATTATTATTATTATTATTATTATTATTAAAGGTACACACACATATATATAGGTAGACTTTAAACACGATAAATACAATAAACCTAACTGGAGTAAAAAATTAGCAAGGGCCAGGATTCGAACCTGGGTCCACTGCGACCAGGTTAGCTTAGTGGCTAAAACAAGAGCACGGTTCGCTGTGGACCCTCGTTTCGAGTCTTCCCCATGTTTAATTTTTCACTCCAGTCGGGATTATTATATTAATTGTGTTTAAGATCTGTTTTAATGTATGTGCACCTTTAACAATAAAAAAAAAATGAATTCAGGCGTTCATTTATGTGCTTTTAAATTTTATATTAATTGGTTAGACATATATTGAAGATTTTTTTATTTGGATAAGGAATGATAAGAATGGAAAATTATTTCGTTAATGTCAAAATAAACTTCTTTAAATATAAAATAATGAAAAAAAATGTTTTACGGCTAAATTCGAAAGATATAGACAGTGCGTCTCATAAATATAAAGACAAAGATATTTTCGAAATAATGTTTTAATAATTCAGTATTCAAAATTATATTTATGCATATAACGAAAAGTATGTGCCTAGAAAACATTTTACAGTAAATTAAATTAGAATTAAATAATTTCAACTCAAAAATTGATAGATGTAAATAAATTTGCTGTCTCATAAATATAAAGACGTTTTACATACTTTTGAATTACCGTCCAATAAATAATCCATTTTTATTAATGACAGAAAATATTCTAGCTGGCATGCTTTTTATTAAGTTGTATAACTATTTTGGCTTCATATCAAACCAACTTCGTTCGATTTCTTTTTTCAACTCAAGGAAGTTCAAAAATTGTCTTCCAGGTGCATATACACTGCGAACGAGAGTGCGACAAAGATTCTTAACTGGATTTAAATCAGGGTTACGTGCGGGCCACACCGTGACATGAACATTGCTATCGGCAAACCATTTTTTGTGAGTCTTGATGTGTGAATCGATGCATTATCTTGATGGTACAAATAATTCCGACCACCAAGAGTTTCAGCAATTGACAACAACTGACTATCAAGCAGTTCGATATACTCTTTAGATCTCTGTTTACCTTCCAGAGAAGCAATATCCGTAGTTCTATTAAAAGAGAAGGCACCCCACACCATAACAGGACCTCCCCCTTTCTGCCTACTGAAGAAATTTCGAGATTAACGTCTTAAATCGTGCGAGTAGGAATTCCAACCATCCGGGCCATCCAAGTTAAATCTCTTTTCATCTGAAAAAATATCTTACATCCATTCGTCCTTCCAGTGCATATGGTCTTTAACCCCGATTAACCTCCGTTCTTTGTGTTCTTTTTTCAGTAAAGAAAATTTGCACGTATATCGGCATACAATGTTTTTTCTTTCTTTCATACGACGATATACTGTATCTTTTGGGACCATACCATAAACTCGTTGGGAAACTTATCGGAGTGACATTTTTTGCGACGAAACAAGTCGCATGATCTTGCGAGCGAGTCTTTCACTCTAGTTTTTCTCGGTCTGCCAGATCGTTTTCTCGAATATAAATTGTAAGTTTTTGATGAAATTTTATAAAGTGCAGCTCTGATTCTCCCAGATTTTTTACATATTTGACAAACTGTTAAGCCATTAACTTTAAATTCACGTATTTTACAAGTTTCATCTTTAGAAATTTCAATGTTCCACGGCATCTTTGCAATTGAAACAAGTCAAACAACTTTGCTCGCTTGAGTAAGTTAAAGTGTATTTCTGCGCCTGCGACTGTACGCGTGTATTCTGCACGCGTGTATTCGAAAAAAATTTGCATATGAAGCAGATTCAAGTTTGTCTTTATATTTATGAGACAGCGTAATCTTTTATTTTTTTTTTATTATTCGAGACGAAATTATTTTATTTAAATTAAAACCCCTATAAGAGATGCATTTCAGTGTTCTTAATATGAGGTATAAAATTTAATTTCTTTTAACTGAATTAATAAAATGTAATTTCAAAAACATTTGTGTCTTTATATTTATGATACGGACTGTAACCTAACCAACTATGAGACCGGCCTAACCAACTATGCATACATACAAATAATGATTGAAACTTGCTGAATGAATATTTTGTATATAGGAAAATATTATCAAACGATATTCTGTTCCAAAAAGTTTTAATATTTTTTTATGCTGTCTCGTATAAAAAAATAGTTAATTTAAAATTATTTAAACTATTTTAGTACATCCAAAAAAGATTGTTATGGGAAACTTAAATTCTTAACCAGCAGGGTTTCACGTGATGTTTTAAACATTTCAAGATACTTTCGTTACTTAAAATATGTAATTGACTACGGAAAAATATATAAGTATGATCCCAGATCGCACTGTGGGTTTCGTTTAATATCTCTTTTACAACACTTTATCCCAAAATTAATAAATCAATGTTGTTAATTTATAATTATTAAATCTTTCATAATTGGCAGCACGATTACCTTTAATTTGAAAATAATAATAAAAAAATTAAATCGAACAGAATACATTCAAGTAAAGCCCCGCCAGTGGCTGAAAGGTTCTGCTCTCGAAGCTGGTAGACGGGAGGTGCTGGGTTCGAACCCAATCGCACCCGTCGACCTAACCGTTTCGGAGTTTTCGTGGTTTTCTTCGAAACCTTGGATTTTCCATGCGTAAATACGGGTTAGGTTCCCTTAGAAAGACCCCCACGGAGGGCTCTCCTCCAAGGGCCTGTATCCCTCGAATAGATAATCGGTTGTCAAAAAAATCAATCAATCAATCAATATTTAAGTAAAACTAAAAATTGAATTGCGTGAACTTTTATTCAGAATTCTAACAATGCGTAAAACCAACAAAGTGAAATGAATCCAGTCCTTAGTTCGAACCTGGGTCTTTGGATCAGATCACAAATACTTTCTAAACAGGTCACTTGGAATGACACGCCTAGTCTGGCACTGGTACTGTAATTAGACTCTTATATGTTGGTAATACACAAAAATTCATGTAATTCAACTTAGATTTATCGTGCGTAAGACATCGTTTAAAAATTATTATGAAATAAAAAATCTGAATATTTTTTTTTAATTAAGCAAAATCTAAAATTTTGCGAAAGTATAAATGAAATGTAAAATTTTTTTAAAGCAAAAATTTGTTTAACCCGAGTTTGCTCGCACTGGGTATTAGGGTGGGTCGAAAAAAAGAATTTTTTTTTTGTTTTCGGAACGCTTTAGTGCGGAAAAGTTGCCTATTGTAATAAGAAGAAAAAAGGCATAATTTCTTTTTTTTAAATCGGTTAACATCTTCCATTCGCGCATCGTACTTAAAATTGATGAAAAATTGCAAAAATCGCGCCTTTTTTCTAATTTTTTAAGTTAATTAAAACTTTAAAAATAAACACGCTTTAGCTTTTTATGCTTGTTTCATGGTTTAAATAACCTAAATAAATTAAATTCCGATCAATAATCCAATTTTTTTTGTTCGCGCAAGAACATAGAAAAACATAAATTTACCAATTTTTCGCAATTTTCCCTGTACAACTCTTAGTTCGTTTTGCTAAAACAAAACAACACAGAACTCACCACGTGGTGGTGGTTACACGTTGGGTTTCACACACATCCTATCCAACCAACCGTCGAATTGTTGGGTGTGGTATTTATATTATTTTAAAAAGACCACATGCATGTCAATGTGTAATTCTAATTAAATGCTTATATAAAATAATTAAGAAAGAAAATTCGTGTCTTTGAGTTGATGTTCATGACTCTTCAAAGGAATAACAATTTGGGGGGAAATCGGATGTATTTACAAAACAATTACAAAAAAGTTAAATGTGAAGGCCGAGCGCAAAGCTCGTGATCTTCAGCAAGCACCGAGTGGTTCTTCAAATAGTTTTAAATTTCCTAAAGTGACAGTGTACTATGAAATTGATGAACTCAAACGCACTTCTTTTGAAGACTCGGAGTATGAGGAAGATAAATACAAACCAAGTACATCGACTTGTTTTCGACATACTTTTCGATCACCTTTTTTTATTTCTGTGGTACAAATAAAGTGTACTTGAACACACAACGAAGTACAAAAGCCCAAATGGCAAATGAGAATTAAAATTAACGTAACAGCGCTAAACAGCGATCGATTCGGAGTTTTTGATTGGCCAAAAGCTGTCATAGCGTCAAGTGGATAACCGACACAGATTCTTCTGATGTGGTTGATAAGTATAAAATAAAAGGAGACAAGAGTCGTTTTAGAACGGATTTGAAAAGCCAATTTACACCCCCTGAGGAAAGTTCGGGTCTTTTTTTGGCGGACAAATATGAGATACTTTGTTCCTCGAAAAATTTAATGCCAATCAATTTCACAGGAATGTGAAATAAGAACACCATTCTGTTATCCAGGAACCTGGATCAACTTATATTGGACATGTATCTCCTTCCTCGAGTTCATCAAATTATATAAGTCAAAGCATTTTTCTTGTTTGTCTGAACTATCAATATCACTAGAAAAACTAGAAGTAGTAGTGTGTGATGGTACTGTAGCAAACACTGAATGGAACAACGGTGCTTTCCACCGACTAGAAAATCATAAAATGTGAAGCATATGCATCCGGTATTTTAGTGAGCTTTCTTATCGCCAAATTTTCCAACATATTCACGGTCAAACTGAAGGGCCTAAATCTTTTAGTGAGCCAATCGGGTAGAAGCTCACTTGTTGTGAAAAAGCTCTTGTGGTCGATTGTGAACCCGCAGATTTTTCGTTTCCTGATATAGACAGGGCTTTATTGAGCGAAGAACAACAGTGTTTTTGGAACATTTTGAATGCAATCACCTTCGGATATTGTCCAGAAGACTTGGCGAATTGGTACCCTGGTACATTCTCCGAGTCCAGATGACTAACTGAGGCCAACTCAGTCCTTAGATTGTATTAGATTCATCCGAAAACTTAAAAGAAATATTTGGCTTTATCATAAAATCAAACATGCCTGTGTAATTTGCCATAAAATAATCAAATATTTTACTGACGGACCAAAGCATGTATTTCAAGCAATTCAAACACCACGCTATTTATCCGACGAATTACTACAATTTGTCAATCCAGTAATAGAACAAAATGTGTTTTTTACGCATCCAGAGAATGTTCTTTTGGCAATGATTGTCGATTAAAGAAAATGTATTCGGGATATTGGTTACAGAAGGGTCGTAAAAGTAAGACAAACCGTCACAAAAAAGAAGACTGTTAGAAATGTAATGCCACTGAATGAAAACTTTCAAGCTTTGGATTACATAGAAATTGTCACACTGTTAAGATGTGCGTCAAACTTGTGATAGAGACCTCGAATAAAGTATATGGAAATGAAGCTAGAGATGGCTAGATACGAACAACTCTGAAGACTAAATTAGTTATGCCTCATCCACGTGGTGAATTCTGGGTCGTTTTGTTCAAGCAAAACAAGCGATGAGTTTCATGGTGAAAATTGCGAAAAATTGCTAAATTTATGTTTTTTTCTAAAATATTGCACGAACGGAAAAATTAGATTATTTATTAGAATTTAATTTATTTAGGTTATGTAAACCATAAAACCAGGATGAAAAGCTAAAGCGTGTTTATTTTTAAATTTTTAATTAACTTAAAAAAATTAGAGAAAAGGCGCAATTTTTGCAATTTTTCATCAATTTAAAGTACGATGCGCAAATGGAAGATGTTAACCGATTTTAAAAATTTTTATTCCGCTTTTCTTCTTATTACAATAGGCAACCTTTCTGCACTAAAGCGTTCCGAAAATGAAAAAAATATTTTTTTCAACCCACCCTACTGGGTATGTCACACCCAGTGCTGCTTTTTTGCAGTTTTTCTCCCTAACCATTCTTCAGAAATGGATGAGACTTTGTGTAGCTGCCTCGAAAGTCATAATCTTAGAGGGGGAAAAGAGGTTAAATAATTCGAAATATAGATCTGTCGTAATCGCCACAAATGGGTATCTCACACACAGCGCGAGCATTTCTGTAACAGCTCTGAGTACAGATAGACGCTGGAAATTTGCAGAATAAATGTAAATAACATTTTTAATGTATCTTTAAAACTATATTATCCCTTCCTTTTTGTAGTGTTTTATGTTTTATGTAAATTTTAAGGTAAAAATGTTGGAAGAAACCGCCATGGGTATGACATACCCAGAGCGAGTAAAACCAGCAGTTTTTCGCGCGCGTGCATTCAATGTAGATAGACGCAGCGAATGTACAAAATAAATGTAAGTAACATGTTTAATATCTTTTTTAAAAATCTATTATCCCTTCTTTTTTCCTAGTGTTTTACGTTTTATATAGATTTTATGGTAAGAAATTGGAAGAAACCGCAATGGGTATGACATACCCAACGCGAGTAATCCCGTTCGTTTTTCTCGCTCGTGTAATACCGGGTTAAAATATATTTAAAATATATTTCAGGAAAATAGATATTTATTCTATCTCTTTCCTAACACTCACTAGATGGTGCCAAAAAAGGATGTTAACATTTATAAAATTTTGAAATGAAAAAGGAAATACACCCTTTCAATTACTGAATAAGGCTTATAAAGGTAACAAGAAAAATGATAACAAGAAAAATAGTTCTCCACTATTATTTCAAAAAATGCCAGTAGATGGCAGCAACAAACAGAAATATTTATTCCAGTCTTCAGATACATTTGAAATTCCAGAAACTGCATATTTTCTCTGTCTGAAAAAGAGAAATTTAAAAATTTACCGCTGCGAAAAAAAAAAAAAAAAAAAAAAAAAAAAAAGTCTTTAAAATGGCCATATGAAGATGAAGTGTATTAATAATAAAAAAAATATATGAAGAAGTTTCGCCTGACAGATTCGAATCCATAATCTTTCGCGTGGAAAAACGAACACTTTAACACTGTGCTATGGATCTTCTACCGAATATGCTGCAAATAAGATTATGTTTTGAAATCGAAAAAGTACGAATTCATTTATTAAAATAAAATAACACAACTTTTTCAAAATTTTTTAACTTTGGGTATGACAAGGAATATTCATCTTTATGTAAAAGAAAAAAAAACTGACAAAACAATATTAAAAAATTAAAAAAAATACTGATTTTATGAAAATATTTCTATAAATAGAAGTTGAAAAATGTTGCACTGATGTTTGAGACAATCTAATGAAGCTTATAGTATAATATGGGTACCATAGTAAGGTAAGCTGCAATTATTGTAATGAAGATAAAAATGTATTTTTAATTTAAATTTTGAATGCGGACAGGAATGTGCAAAAGGAGATTCTTTTGCTTTAAGGAAGTCCTTGTGATATTCAGTTACTGATGTATGAAACTAGTATGTATTGATATTTAGGTAAAATCAAGTATTTTGTATCTATTAGTTCTGTATTAGAATATTTAGGGAATTGTTTATTAAGGTATTGAATAAAATTGATGCAAAATTTAGTTTATTAACTTTGTGATACAAAACTTCATTTA
This sequence comes from Maratus speciosus, assembly GCA_963932465.1. Taxonomy (NCBI): domain Eukaryota; kingdom Metazoa; phylum Arthropoda; class Arachnida; order Araneae; family Salticidae; genus Maratus; species Maratus speciosus. The sequence goes on from OZ010800.1 coordinate 316,722,690, forward strand.
TAAACTACTGAAAACAATCATACAATGTAATTAGAAGCAAATTTAATACTTGGTGCTATCCACGAACACTACACTCTTAGAAAAAACTGTAAATTTATGAGAGTTTGCCCATCAGTTTTGACTGGTCACAGCTTTATTTGATGAAAAACGGTCTGATCCATTAAATAAGTGGAATTATCCCTTAGGTACTTAGAAAATTAAGGGCAGCTACATATTTTTGCAGTTCTAGCCAATCTGTTAGCAAAAATACGGATTGGTAATTCGATATGAATTTTTTTTTTTTACGGGATATGACCTTTGCTGCCGCCTCTGCCCGTAATTTTACGGGGATATTTATGTGTGTGCAGCATAGTTTAGCATTTTATATTTTCATATAATCTTATATTAATTGTTTAGACATATATTTAGAGAAATTTGTAACTGGATTATGATAAAAAATAATGGAAAATAATAATAAAATTAATGGAAAATAATTTCGATAATGTCAAAATAATTGTCTTTAATTATAAAATAACGAAACAACATATTTTACGGCTAAATTTGAAAGACATATACAGGATCTCTCAAAAGTTTGCTTAAAAACTTAACATGCTGGTCTGTCATATCATGAGGAACAAGTTTTACATAGGAACGTGTTCGAAAATGCAAGCTGCGACCGCTAGAGAACGATGAGCGCAAGTGTGGAGGGGAAGAAAGAAAAGATATCGAAAGAGGAATTAATATGACTTTTATTAAAAAACGTGGTTTATTTTACAGAAGGCGTTCAAAATTCCTTCCATTCGCGGCAATGCATGCTTCACAACGTCGACGCATGGATTCACGGACCCGTTCAAAATGGGCAGGTGTGTCACGGACACATGCCGTCGCTTCCACAATCCTGGCGACGAGATCCATGCACGATATTACGGGCGTCTCTTATACCATGGACTTCATGTGTCCCGACAGATATAAATCCAGGGAAGTCAGGTCGGGGGATCGTGGTGGCCATGCGACTGGTGCGCCTCTGCCAATCCAGAGATTAGGATATGTCCTATCGAGGTATTCTCCCACACTGTCGCTAAAATGAGCAGCCGCTCCATGATGCTGAAACCAAATGTTTCGGCGTGTAGCGGCTGGAATGTCACTCATCAGATCCGGCAAGACTCTTTTTAGGTGCGTTCGTAATTATATAAATACGTAGCACCTATAGTCGTCGTTCGGTCCGTCCGTCTGTCCGTCTGTCCGTCCGTCTGTCCGCATGTAACAGAGCAAAAACTACCCATCCGAATAGTCTGAAATTTCAAATATGTGATTGTTGCAAAATTTTGTCGAGCCATTTCAAATTTTATGAAAATCGGATGTATAGTTTAATTACAGGGACAGCCAAAAGTTTTTCTTTACATTACGACCAATGGGAAAAATTATTGCAAGTGCATTTTAATGATATTACAGCCTTCAGAATGGTCTGAAATTTTAAAGATATAATTGTTGAAAAATTTTGTTGAGCTATTTCAAATTTTAGGAAAATCGGATGTATAGTTTAATTACAGAGACAGTCAAAAGTGTTCCGAAAAAATTATTGGAAGTGCATTTTAATGATGTATCAGACTATGCCCGTTATGAAGTGCAAACAATTATACATTCAGTACAATATGGGGTGCAAAAAATAATTTTAAAGCTAGTTATGGTACGAACGCACCTCATTTGTCACGTTTGACGAGCAATTTCCAACTTGTTAAGAAAATGCGATAGATATTCCCTTCGAGGCGCTGAGGTAGTAGGTAAGAGTCAATTAACATGTCAACGATAATACCAGCGTTTCCAAACGTTTACGACGAAATGTTGTTGACGTGCATGTGCACGTGTAGACCTTGGGTTTTCATGCGCCCATATGTGCATATTGTGCAGGTTCAGGACACCGTCCTGTGTAAAACAGGATTCATCCGAAAACAAAATCCACGATGAAAAATCCGGCTCTGCGACCTGTTGTTGCAAATACCAGCGTGCGAATGCAACGCGTTGTGTATAATCGTCAACGCAGAATGCCTGTACTCTTGGTAAGTGGTAGGGGTGTTGCATGCCCTCATGCAGTATGCACATAATGCTGAACGATGTACACCAACGCGCTTTCGCTTGCTCGGAGACTTTTTTGAGAGTTCCTGTCAAATTTCCGTAGCACGGTTCCCTCTACGACAGCCGTGAGTGTAGTGCGTTCTCGACCGATGTGGCTACGTACTTGGAAAGGTCCTGCTTTACGCAATCTACGATGCTATTGATCAAACAAAACATGACTTGGCAGACGTCTGCTTGAGATGCTCTCTAAGTACATTCATACCGAAGGCCGTGCATTTCCATCCGCGATGCCATATACGTAATGCATATCGTCAAATTCTGCGTTACTAAACAGATTCATCCTTCTTCTGCAGCGTCCTCGCCTTAAATGATTACGCTTCCCACTTTACGAAAGCTTGCCCTTATCGCCCTCTAGAGGTCGCAATTTGCATTTTCGAACACAAGTTCCTATGTAAATCTTGTTTATCATGATATGATAGACCAGCATGTTAAGTTTGTAAATGACCTTTTGAGACACCCTGTAGAAACATGCATACATAGAAAAAATTATTGAAAAAAATGATGAAACTCGCTTGATGAATATTTTGTATGTAGAAAAAAAAAATAGCAAACGATATTCTGTTCCAAACAGTTTAAAATTTTATTTATGTTGTCTATAAAGTCTCAAATTAAACAATAATTAATTTAAAATTATTTAAGCTATTTTTGTATATCCAGAAACGATTATTATAGGAAATTTTAGTTTTTAATCATCAGGATTTAACGCGATGTTTCAAAATTTAAATGCACTTTCTTTATTTAAAATACGTACGGTAAAAATTTAAACGGTCGAGAAATTACTTGTTAAAAGATGGATAACTCTGGCTACATTTTCCCTCACCAAATGAAGTAAGAGAAATTTTTGTGCATCTAAAAAATTATAGCATGATAAATATATTTGAATTGGCGGTATTTGAATAAAGTTATTCTATTTAAAACGTATATCAATGCTGATACTCTTACTAGGCATTCAACTATGTATTAATTATATTTCATACATTAATTCTTTTATTAAGAAAATTGGACAATGAAATATGAAAGCATATTGTTAATTATCTTACAATATTATATGGAGTTTGTTTATCTTTTTAAAAAACTAGGTATTATTAAAAATTATTTGTAATGTAACTTAAGATATTTATTAACTGAATAAATAATGACAACACAAAGATAAACACTGTAACTTAACATTAATTTTACTGAATTTATTGAATTTAAAGATTTTCAGGAGGATTATTTTTTAAATAATTATAATTAAATTTCCAAGCATTTGTGTAAACAATATACTTCTTTAAAAATGTCATATGCTAGATAAAAACTGCGAAAACTGAACACGCTTTTATAATCAAAGAATTATATTATTAGCATTAAAAGATTATTGTACAAATATATAAAACCCAATTATCATATATTTGTGCTATTTCTAATCAAATAAATTTAATATTCCACTAAAAATGTTAGTACGTTTTGTAACTTAAGAGCAAAATTTTATTTTTTCTATAACTATTCCGATTCAACAAACATACTTTTCATGAAATTTAAATTCATAAGTTCGAAAATTTAAATTAGGAAGTAACATTTACAAATTTCAATAAAGTACTTAAAAATAAATGGGCATTTTCTAAATACTATTATGGAGTAAATGTGACAGATATTCTTGTTTCGAGTGTTAAATTTATTTATTATAAATATTAAAAAAACAAATAAATAAATACAAAAAAAAATATCCTCATTTATTTTCAACATCTATGCGTGTTCCTTTGTAAACTTTTAAATAAAATAACTTTTTAACTAATCAAATACGTTGAGTAAACTCTACACATTAAGTATTCTGAATAATCGATATGCTTAAAATCTAAAAAGTTTTATCAAAATTTGTAACTTTAAGATTCTTATCACGTAGTTTTAAAGATGATTTCTAACGACGTACAAGATTTTATACTAATTCCCTTCTTGTTATAAAAATATTGTTTTAAAATTGGAATTTGCTTAGTTTTAGTATAAGGTGTTATTCTAATGGATTAATAAAGTACGTAAAAAGTTAGCAACACTTCTGAATTTATTTGCAGAATAGGATAATATTTTCACGCATAAGCAATATTTATTTCTTAATAAAAAATCAACATTATCGCAATATTGGTTAAATATTGGTGATTAGGTTAAAATATTAGAACATTCATATTTTGGAAATATTACAGTCATATTTCTTCTCACATAAAGTGATGTAGGAGAAAAATATTTTACAAGAAAGGACACCTTACAGCACATTAGCAGTATATTTATTTTTTAAAAAAATGCTAATGAAACTATTCATGCTCGTTATAAAGCATCAGTCAAATTTAAACTCGGAATCCAAATAGAAATTCTGTCAGAAATAAAATACTTTCGAATATTTGGCGCGAAAAGACAAACCCGTCACACAATTTGGCGGGAAACATATTTTGGGAATATTACAGCCATATAACTTCTCACATGTTGGAGAAAAATATTTCACAAGAAAGGACACCTTCAGCACATTATCAGTATATTTTGGGGGGAAAATGCTAATGAAACTACTCATGCTCGTTATAAACCATCAGTCAAATTTAAACTCGGAATCCTAGTAGAAATTCTGTCAGAAATAAAATACATTCGAATATTTGGCGCGAAAAGACAAACCCGTCACACAATTTGGCGGGAAACATATTTTGGGAATATTACAGCCATATTACTTCTCACATGTTGGAGAAAAATAATTCACAAGAAAGGACACCTTACAGCACATTATCAGTATATTTTGGGGGGGGGGGGGGGGGAATGCTAATGAAACTACTCATGCTCGTTATAAAGCATCAGTCAAATTTAAACTCGGAATCCTAATAGAAATTCTGTCAGAAATAAAATACTTTCGAATATTTGGCGCAAAAAGACAAACCCGTCACACAATTTGGCGGGACACATATTTTGGGAATATTACAGCCATATTACTTCTCACATGTTGGAGAAAAATATTTCACAAGAAAGGACACTTTACAGCACATTATCAGTATATTTTTGGGGAAAAAATGCTAATGAAACTACCCATGCTCGTTATAAAGCATCAGTCAAATTTAAACTCGGAATCCTAATAGAAATTCTGTCAGAAATAAAATACTTTCGAATATTTGGCGCGAAAAGACAAACCCGTCACACAATTTGGAGGGAAACATATTTTGGGAATATTACAGCCATATTACTTCTCACATGTTGGAGAAAAATATTTCACAAGAAAGGACACCTTACAGCACATTATCAGTATATTTTTGGGAAAAAAATGCTAATGAAACTACTCATGCTCGTTATAAAGCATCAGTCAAATTTAAACTCGGAATCCTAATAGATATTCTGTCAGAAATAAAATACGTTCGAATATTTGCGCGAAAAGACAAACCCGTCACACAATTTGGCGGGAAACATATTTTGGAAATATTACAGCCATATTACTTCTCACATGTTGGAGAAAAATATTTCACAAGAAAACACACCTTACAGCACATTATCAGCATATTTTGGGGAAAAAAATGCTAATGAAACTACTCATACTCGTTATAAAGCATCAGTCAAATTTAAACTTGGAATCCTAATAGAAATTCTGTCAGAAATAAAATACTATTGAATATTTGGCGCGAAAAGACAAACCCGTCACACAATTTGGCGGGAAACATATTTCGGGAATATTACAGCCATATTACTTCTCACATGTTGGAGAAAAGTATTTTACAAGAAAGGACACCTTACAGCACATTATCAGTATATTTTGGGGGGGAAATGCTAATGAAACTACTCATGCTCGTTATAAAGCATCAGTCAAATTTATACTCGGAATCCTAATAGAAATTCTGTCAGAAATAAAATACTTTCGAATATTTGACGCGAAAAGACAAACCCGTCACACAATTTGGCGGTAAACACATTTCCTTGCCAAATGTAAGCGATTTTAATGAATTTTGAAATTGCTAGTCACACGACTGTTTGAATGCACAGTACTTAATGAATTTAAATATAAATGATGAACCAACAATTAAAAACTTAAAAAATTTAAATATAGATGATGATTATTTTTTCTATAAGCTATACATACGAAGTATACAATATGTGCTACTTCGTGAACGATGATGTTATTTAATTTACACTGTTTCACAAGCTGAATAACTTTTACGTATATTTTAAAAGTAACTGTCAGATTATGCAAGCTATCCATATACAATCCGATGTTGAATAAATTATTGTTTACATAGCACCAATAATATTCTCTTATCTCCGACAGTAAAAATTTCGAATTCAAATAGTGCTCAGAATCTGACGTTATTTTTGCATTTGAAACAATTTTAATACAATTAAATTTTGTTCTAAACCGCATAATATGATCGCTAAGTTAAATTAAATATATATATATAAATGTATATGACAAAACTCTGGTTTAAAAATGTGTTTATTTAAGTTAGATTTACTTAAACAAGATCAGAATGAAAACATTTTTCCTTAAAGAACATTTGATATAAAAGCGTATTTTTTTTATTCCGTCATCAACCGTTGATAAATCGCCAAATAAACAAACTTTTCATTATTATTTTACAGACACTATATAGAGATTCCTCCGGAATTTTTTTATAGACGTATATATCCTCATGAGAAGAACATTCCGTAATGTTTTCAGAATTTTTTGATTATGCGCGCATGGAAAACTTCCTTGTTAGATGTATTATTCATTCTGGTCATTATTTAGAAGGAAAAAATTATTTAATAATTTTCCGATTTCCTATTTTTTTATTTTTAGTATGAAAAATTTCATTTTAGTTTTCTTATAGTTACCAGGGAAGAACTGTGTGAAATATTTTGAAATATATTCGGAAATTATAAACTTTCATTAAAAAATACTTATCAGAATCTCTTTGTACATTTAAAAACCTATCGAGAAATTGAGACCTTCGAAATAAAATAATGGTTAAATAATTGAACAAGTTTTATTTAATCATTCAAGAGTTTGTTAAACTGCACTGCACAGATAGAATCTGTCATAGAATCCATAATAGAATCTGTATACCCAATTGAATACATTTTCATTAAAAGAAGCAAATAACAGATTTAATAAAATGTTTAATTTTAGACTCAATATTATTTCATAATCAATTCGATATTAGTAAGTAAGTAAGTAAGTAAGCACCCACCCTGGGAACCCGCTTTTGGCTTATGGTTAGGTGTAACCCCCAAGCCCAGGGCAGGGAAAAGTTTTACTACCTGCGGAAACAAGCCCAGAACCCCAGTCTCCGGGAAAGAAGACATCAGAACGACCCGCCTGACACGCCGAAGAGAGCACAAGAGGCAAGTGCCGTGTCCAAGGACCGCCTGTAAAAATTTATGATTATTTAAGATGGCGATTCTTTACCAATCACAATTGGCTACCCTATTGTTTCAGGGCGAGCCTAGAAATATATTACGATTATGATTTATATGTTTTGGAATTTACGTACTATTTGAAAAAATTTTAAGTATTTACATTCATCTTTTCATTTGATAAGAAATATTTTTTTTCCCTTTTTTTCACCCTTTTAAACAAAAATATTTATACATATTTACAATATTTCTAGTGGTATTTAAGTTCTTAAAAATAAAACAATCTCAAAAACACCCTTCCATACACCACGTGGACCCATGACATGTCCACCACAGGCAATCAGAAGAGGTAATTATTGAATGTATTTATATTGAATAAAAGAATAATGGCTATTGAGAATATCGTAGTTAGCATATAGTTTTTTAAGTTGTGCCGGGTCATTAATTATTTTTAGGATGTCCTGAAGGATTGTCGTTTCTGTTCTGTGAAATTTAAACTTCATGAATTTGCAGTTGCCGAAAATGTAATGCATCGGGTCTCCTCGACCACCACATTTACAAAGGTCGTCATCTTTTTTGCCGATATTATAAAGGAAAGACGGGAAGCTGCCGCGGCCTGTTAAAAAGTAAATAGATACTTTATCTTTTGAAATTATTTGGTTCTGAACTTTTGGTACCAGCCCGTGCGTATATCTGCCACCCCCTGAGTGATCCCAGTTGTACTGCCACCTGTCCAGTAATTGGGTTCGAATACATTTTATAAGATAGGACCGAGGCAATTTAACTCCTCGATCCACTGGTAGGTCGCAGTACTGGGCGGCATCATTCGCCAGCTCATCCGCCAGTTCATTACCCGCTATACCAATGTGGCCTTTTATCCAAGTAATGTAAAAAAATTTATTTTGATTTTGTTTAATTAAATTATGGATGTAATAAATTGAAGGGTTAGTTGGAAATAAATTGTCTAAGGCTTTAATAGTAGATTGACTGTCACTTAATATTTGGAATTTTGTATAACGGGAGTTAATGGCCCAATTAATTGCCGAAATTATTGCGTGCAGCTCCGCCTGAAAGATTGAATTTTCTGCTCTCAGTTTGACTGTTTTTTCATAAATTTTAATGTTATGATTGTAGGTTACCATTGCATATGAGCCAGAGTCCACCTTAGAACCATCTGTGTAAATCGAAATAAGATTAGTTTTTGTGATAATTTTGTCTGTAACTATTAAGTTATTTAAATGAATTTCCGGATTTATTTCATATTTTAGGATTTTATTTTCTATATCATCTTTACATATTGGTTTGGGTTCTTTAAGTAATAAGTTTTTATTGTGTAAAATATTGTATTTTAGATTTTTATATTCCAGTGTTATTAAGATTGGTGGTATTCCTAATAGGACCTGTAACGTATGTGTTGCAACATTTTTATATGTTTTTGTTATTGACGTGAGACAAGTTCTTTGGATGGATTGGAGAGCGCGTTTATCTTTTATCCTGAGGTCTCCAAACCACACCTCCGAACCATAATCTATAATTTTTTCTAGTACTGCTATGTACCAGGTTCTAAGATAGCCTCTGTCCACCCCCCAAGTAGCCGAGAAGACCCGTTTAATGGATGAGGTTAGCTGTAAAATTTTGTTTTTTATGCTAGTTATGTGCTTGTCCCATTTTAAAGTACTCTGGAATATTATCCCTAAAATTTTTATTTCCTTTAATGGCTTGATGGTATAGTTACCCAATTTAAAGGTTGGTGGACGTTTATCCAAAGTGTTTTTCCCCAACAAAATAAAAGTCGTTTTTTCCTTTGAAATCTGTAAATTTAAGTTATTGCAAATATTATAAAAAAGTTTCATTTTTTGGTTGGTTTCGGTCTCTAAGATGAGTCTGCTCCTCGCTTTGACAACCATATTGAAGTCATCGCAAAAAACATACAGGTCTTCGAATTTACTGTAAAAGTTTATTAAGATTATATTTGCTATGATTAGCCACAGAAGCGGCCCAAGGCACGACCCCTGTGGACAGCCTTGATAAGTTGGTCTTTTAATGTTATTTGATAAATAATTTGTTATTAGTTCTCGTTCGGATAAGAAGCTAAGAAGGATACATTTTAAATATTGCGGAATTGGTAATTCGTTAATTTGTTGACCCAAAGTGACCCAATCGATATTGTCAAACGCCCCTACAATCTCGAATGAGATAATGCTGCAGTATTTATATTTTTCAAGATACGTTTTTGCTTTATGTTTTAATTTGTTTAATAGTTGAATTGTGCTTCTGTTCTCACGGAAGCCATACTGGGCCCCGTGAAGAACATTTAATTTTTCTAAGTAGTGATTAAGTCTTCGTTTTAGGATCCTCTCATAGATTTTTCCCAGCATGGGAAGGAGACAAATGGGTCTATAGGAGGAAGGTTGGCGTGTATTTTTATTACGTTTTGCGAAGAAGATCACATTTGCTATTTTCCATGATTTAGGAAAGTAGTTAAGAGTAAGACATTTGTTATATAAGTCACGTATTAGATGTTTAAAATTATTGTATATGTTTTTAATAATAAATGCATCAATTTTATCAAATCCAGGGGCTTTTAAATTATTTTGCTCATTAAGTGCTGATTTTATTTCTTTAAAAGATATTAGGGGGGGAGGGGGGGGAAGATCTTCCTCTGCCGCTGGGTCCATGAGAGGTGGATGCGGGTTTTGATGTATTGGGAAATGGTGGTTAAGTAATATGTTAAAAGTGTCTAATTTTGTAGTATATGGGGTTGAACCCTGTAGTGTTGTGTGTATGAAATGATTATTTTTGAGTCTTTTATTCATTGCTATTTTAAAGGCTTGGCCAAATTTGTCTTTTGTTTTAGTGCAGAAACTCTGCCATGATTTAGTTTTTTGTTGTTTTATACGTTTTTTGTATATTGCTCTTTCTCTTTGTAGGAGGGTTCTCCACTTTGGGTCATTTGTTGATTTAAATCTTTTCCGTAATGCTGAGATTTTATTTCGCTGGACCTTCAGCTCTGCCGTCCACCAGTCAAATGTTGGATATAATTTGAAACTTTTTGTTTTTAGTGAGGATTTACAGGTGTCTAGAATTACTTGGTTAAAACCATCAAGCCATTCATCCAGTTCTAGTCGAGTTTTAGTATCAGATAAGGATTTAAGTAAATTATTAATTTTCGGTTTCAAGATGTAATTAATTTTTTTTAAATTTGAGTATCTTGTTTTAAATCTTTTAAGGTCTAGAATAACTGGTTTAAGATTTAATGAGAATCTGATATACCTGTGGTCCGACGTGCTCTCTACTGTGTCATCTACATACCATGAGTCCACGCAGTCCACCAGGTCTTGTGTACAAAGGGTTACATCTGGATTCCCCTTCATGGGACGATTCGGCTGTCCTATAAATGAATGAGGTGCCTCTATATCATTGATCAGAGTTAAGTTATTAGATAATAGTAAGTATGTCAAAATTTTTCCCCGTTCATCTTCTTTCTGATATCCTAAAAGTGACAAGTGGACATTGAGGTCTCCTCCCATTATGATGTGATTCAATGGTTCGAAGAAGTCCAGCCACTTCATATCACCTCTGAAATCACCTTTTGGTCTGGCATACACAGAGCCTATTGTGATCTTACCGGATTCAGTAGTAAGATTGACGAATACTGCATTATCGTCTTTATATGTCTCTATCACTTCCACGTCCTTTCGAGTTACCACAACTGCCGCTGTTTTATTTTTTGAGATAAATGCTTGCCAATTTGACGGAATTGACCATATGGCTTCGTTAAAGTAGTAAAAGTCCTGTAATAGAAGAACTAGTATTTTATGCTGATTTGCAAATCCCATTAGGGTTGATGTTGCAGAACTTGATCCCTGTAGATTAATTTGAATAAAGGTTAGTTCATTTGGAATATATATTTTCTGTGGTTTTGCAGGATTATTCAGAATTTCTGTTATTATTTGTTCTTGGTTTACTGTTAAATTTCCATTTTGAGTATTGGAGTTGTTTGAGTTTGTTGAGTTATTAGAATTATTTATTTCTTCATTTATCGGATTGAACTTTCTTGATTAATTTGTATATTTTTATTTCTCTGTGATAGGTAGTACTGTAGTGTTGGACAGTCTGATGAACTCGATCTATGCGGGAAGTCGCTATTTGTTCCAGCACAGTTTCTGACTATATCGAATTTATTTTATTTATTTGTGCTAGATTGCTTCGCTGTAGTATTAAATATTGTAAAGTCGGACATTCACTAGAACTAGCTGCATGCGGGAAGTCACTCGCACTCCCCATGCAGTTTCTGCATCTGTGTTGTTGTGGTTTATTTCTGTAATAACAATATTTTTGATCATGGCGTCCTGCACAGTATTCACACGTTGGAGATTGTCGGCAATTCTGATCCACGTGTCCGAAAGATTGACAGTTCTTACATCTTAATATAGGTTGGTAAGGTGCAATCCTGACCGATGTAAATCCCATGACGATCTTTCGTTGTCTCAGTAGATGAATCGCAACTGGAGCTTCTGCTTCAAAAATTAGTTGGTATGTTGAAGCTTTTTCTCTTTGTTTTCTATTAATGTAGTTTATTGGAATATCTGAATCATAAAGATTTTTTAGATTGGTTATTATTTCTTGTGGATCCATATATGTCGGGATCCCTAAAAGAATCAGTTTTCGGAGATCCGCAGCCTTATATTCTATATCCACAATGTCTTTTAGGGTTTCTATCTTCTCAATCGTCTCAAGCAGCTTATTCGTGTTTTCATCACTAAACGTTTTAATTATTAGTGTATTTTTGTTTTTGGCAAGTTCACAATATATTTGTTTATATTCAATTGTGTTTCTAGTTTCTCTTGTTAGCATGATTTTTATGTCATTGAGCGACATATTCGTGTTTTTCTGCCGAGTTATCAGGATAGCTGCTTTTGAATACTGTGCATGTACCGTTGGAATTGTTGTCTTCTTAGGTATTGCAGCCACCTCCGAATACAGTGAATTATCTGTATTTGCCTGTATGTTTTCTTCTATATTATTGCATTTTATGATTGGTTGTTGTTCCTCTACTGTTTCTATTTTTTCTCTTATCTTTTTAAGTTCTTCCAAGATGATTCTAGAATAAGGTATCGTTTCTTCTGTATTTTGCTGTTGAATTAAGTCTTCTATTACTTTATTTTTGTTTCTAATTTCTTTTAATTGTTTTTCTATTTCTTCTTTGTATTTTAATTCTTTTTCTAGTAGTTCATTCAATTCTTTATTGCATTTTTCCAATTCATTTGTTAGAGTGGGCTGTTCTTGCAACTTCTTAATCGTTTTTAATTGATCTTTTATGATTTGTTCGTGTTCAAGGATTTTTTGACGTTGATCTAACGTCACCTTATTGACGGTGTTGAGATTCGCCGTTATTCTATTATTTTCTTCTCTTTGTATTTCAAGGTCTTTCACCATTTCACTTGCTTTAAAGATAATTTTGTCTAGGTATTTTTTAGCTTCTTCACAATCACCTCTTCTTCTACTTCTTGTAAGTGATTTATAAATCTCTATCATTTGAGTCATTGTCATCTTCTTTATAGCAAGTTCACCATACCTCGGCGTGGCTACTTCCTCCGGAGGATCTTGAGTCGACATTGAGGAATTTTGTGTGTTGTCTTCTTGTATAGATATTTGAGTTGCTCTTTCTTCTGTAGTTTTTAAGTCATGTCTGCCCGATTTTCCTGTCCCCGTTCTTCTACTCTTCTCCTTTAATTCTCTAATCATCTTTTCCTGCTGTTCCGCTCTTTTTTCCAGATTATTTTTGTTGTCATCTAATTCTCTTATTTTTTGTTTTATTTTGATGAGATATTTTTCTGCCATACTAGACGCTCCTTTAGCATGAGTGCTCTTCGTCTTGCTGTAGCTATCTATCAATTGTTCCAGCGACATTAATTTTGCCATGGGTTCTGAATATGTTGTCAGATTTTTTGGAAGGTCTTTAGTATTTAATCTTGGTGTTGAGTGTATTGATATACTGGAATCAAATGATCCTTCAGTTTCATGCTCCACAAGATCCTTTACTCTCTGTGGCTTTGGAGTCGCCTGGGCAGTTATTAACTGATTTTCTAATTCTTGGATTGTCTGATCCAGTTGTATCATCATTCTCTCTTTTTCCTCTACGATTTCTTTCAACTCCATTATTTCATGTTCTTTTTCCTTCAAGTTTTGCTCAATTTCGTCACTTTTCATCAGAGCACATTCTAATTTTTCTTTGTACTCTGCTATTTTAAGTTCGTTTTGTTCTTTATTTAATTTATTCTTCTTTTTATTTTTTAATTTCTGACTGTATACGTGAAATATTTGTAGGAGCGTCGGTTCCGAGCTACTTATTTCATATGAATGTTCGCCTATCGAAGAGCTTTCTTCTTGTATTTGTGACTTATTCATTATTCCACTTTTATTTTGGACTTTTTATAATCTATTATTTCGTGAGAATTATTTATTTAGTATATTTATATCTGAAAGTTATATTGTAACTGGATCGGGGAGCCACTAGGCCCCTGCCACACATCTTTGAAGGAAAGGGAAATAGATAGTTAAAAGCAAAAACCAGTGGTCGTAACCACCGAAGATGACTTAGAATAAAATTAAATTGCCAAATGGGGGGTAATTTTGAATAAAAAAAAAAAAAAAAAAAAAAGATAGTGATAGTAAAACCATTACTAATGGGAGAAAAAAGGGAAGTATGTGCTATTGCTCCCGTGCCACCAAGACCATGCACTTAAATTATTAATTATCAGATATACCACCTGGGATTTTAGTTTGATTTTTAATGTAATGATGTTCAGTTGTCGTGTCGTGGCAAATTGCCAAGTTTCTTTTATTCAAGACTATCAACACTGATTATAGAAAATAGGCGTAGTATATATATATATATATATATATATAACATATGCTAAGATATGCAGATCATTAGAAACAATTTAAACTACATTAAATCTTTTTTTTTTTTTTTACTGAAGTACCCGGAATGAGTAAAGGTTGAACGACAATATCAGATAAAGGTTTTCATATTCATTATTGGCGAAATATTAGTAACATATATATTAATTCTATACCATATATTTAGGCATTATTATCATAGAAGAGAGCGATCACGGTATAGACTTTTTTTCATTATATGTTATCCAAGTTATTAAAAAATGGCACATTATTATTTCATTAAAAAAGTCTTTATATTGTTTGTATACACTTACATGAATTTTTTTTTTTATAAAACATATTTTGGAACTTTTCATAAAAAAACGTATAATATCGCAATGTAAATGTATGTGATATATCAATATCACATAGTACCTGGCTTACCGTGTGCAATGTAGCGTCTATACTGCTCAGTTCAATTCAATGAAACGTTTTCGCCCCTTCATCGGAAGCTTCCTCAGTTTAAAATGACGATGTTTTGGCTTAATTGCATTTCGGCATGAGATCTTATAGCTTTCCCTAATTTTTTCTCTCACCTCTTCAGTTTTCTCCTTTCTTCCAGCGTCATTCGCCATCGGCTGTCTATAACGAATGTCCGATTTCGTTGCATATATTTTTACTTATATTATATATTGCATATTTTTCACATATATTGCTAAATACAGTTATTTCTGTCGATAAAAATTATCTGGTGATTTTGATGAATCTATAACTGTAAATATGTAGCTTATTTAACTATTTGTACAGATAAATCTCACAACTAGAACTAATAGAATAAAATTATGAGAATCACAGATATATTAACTTTCTCATTCGTATCATTTTTCAAACATTCAGTTTGAATTAATTTGGTCCGTCTGTCCGTCTGTTTGTACTCTAATTCTCGTACACACACTCGTATTGTCATATGCTTTTTATATGTTATTGAGATTTACTATAGATTGTATTGAATAGGAAATAAAATGAGTAGCATTTATAGCTAGCTTACAGTGACAAACCAAACGATTCCGTTACATTGTAGTATAAGAAAAGTTATTTCGGTGCATTTTATTGATATTACAACATCTGAAATATAAAGAGATTGATATGCATTACTGTTGGATAGAAAAAATGCTATCTCCATAACGCAGAATAAGTACCATTTATAGTCAGTTTACAGGGATGCAGAAAAGAATTCCATTCCATTATGATCTACGTAGAAAATAAGTTACCGTTGATTTTATTTCTGTTATTATACTTCTAACACAATGCAAATAAAAAGTATGCCAAACGTACATTACAACATGTTTATTATGTATTTTGGAATGTGTAGTATTTTCAGAGACGCACAAAAGAATTTTGTTTTGGGACTGGCTATGATCAATAATATTACCTTAAATCCGTTTTCCGGTGTAGCATGCATTTTAAAACGTTTCTAAATTGTAGTGCATTACGTGTTATTTATATGTTCTAAGGAGCATGTTCAGGGCTGCACGAAGAAATTCGAGCACATTATCTAAAAAGGACAGCATATTCTAAAAATTTATTTTTACTGGTTTGTATCCTTCAATTTTCTGGATTGACATGACAGACTATTTTTTTTTGTAAAGAGAATGTGTATGTGATTTTTACTCTCAGTTCTTTCTTGTTTACTTGACTAACTTTTAACTAACTGCTGTGGAAAAGAAACAGTCAAATTATCTCATGGATGGTAGCCTCATATGACGCTGTATTCAAATACGACCCCTCATTCGACTGAGCATATCATATTTTTATTCCTGCATGATGCATTAACCTCAAATTATTTCACAATGTATTTGAAATATGGCATTAGATATTAATGTAATTTATTATACATACTAGCACAATGAATCTTGGTACTTTTTCTACTCTAATTTTATTAACCATTTGGAAAAATGGTTATTGTTCTCGTCAGGGTAGGAAATCAAAAGCATATCTGAACGTTTTCATTGGTTTAATCCGCAATTTATTCGTTATCTGATTGGTATATACAGTATTCCGTATTTCCCTTTGGTTTCAGCAACGACGGACAACAGAGTGTTGCCACTATGACAAAAAAATAATGAAAAACTACAAAAAAAATTAATAAATCAGAAACAAATTGAGATACAGCTTTCAAACAAATTGCATTTAAAAGTACATTTTTCTCTCTATCCGACGGTATAAAAAGTAATTTTGTCGGATGTTTAGAAGGTTAAGAATGAAATTTTATTTAAAATTGGTCGTGAGATTTTTTGGAAATCTGATGATAGAAAAGCCTTTTCCCGAAGCCAATGAAATGCTTGGCTATTACGTAAGTTTCATAGGAAATCTGACAAATCGCAGGCGATTTTTCTTGCTTGCAATTTTTACGTGTAATAACACTATTAATCTTTAATTCATGGCGTACATAATGTATGACCAGCTCCGTAGAAGTTTAAAAATTTACAGTACCGAAAATTGCAAAACTGAAATTTCTTTTAAAATTTGTTCATGATGGGTCCAGGAATGTTATCGTTTAATCCATGGAGTACGTAATGTAGGATCAACTCCGAGCGATTTTTTATGTCTTAAATTTTAACTTTGAAAAAATCATTTTTCTAATGGTCGTTGTAATTTGTTAAATTGCTTTTTTTCTTCTAAAATTTAACTAAATTCCGTGGTATCTGAATTCCATTCATGCACTGAAACACCTCGTATAAAGTAGTATTCGATAAACGACACACACTTCCTCCTCTGGAATGCGTATATACATTTTTTTAACTTGCATCACATATTAAAAGTATAGCATTCTACAATACGTATGGAATGCGTACTACAACATATAACATTATCTGTTGTAGAATGTATTGTTTAAAACAAACATATGTTTGTTTTAAACACATATGTTATTTTTTTAACTTACTATGCTGGTGCCGTAGGTCTACATATACAAACCAAAGTGAATATTACATTACATTTTTAATTTTTTTAAGCATATGGCGCAATAGTTTTTTAATTATTATTAATAATACGTAAAATATATTTTTTTTTTGGCATAAGTGTTAACAAGTTCAAATTTCAGTGTGTAACATTTTATGCATAATACATAAAGTTGTTAGGAAATATGAAATCTGTCCACATGAGTTGGCAGCATTTGAAAACTCAAGCTTCTTACATTTCTTCAACACTTTCAGATACTGATATTCTTAAGTATAGCCATCCTTAAAAGGAAACTATGTTTATATTCCATACTGGACTTATTGTAATACATCCAAAACAAACAAAAAAAAAGCATTAGATTTTACTTCTAATTTAATGGTAAAAAATCCATGGTTCACCAAACGCAAAACATTGCAGATGATGATATTATGTGCTAATGAATGAATTCAATAAATTATTTAAATGCACTGTGAAATGTATAAATGCAAAAAAAAGTACTAACTTTGGTCAACACTAACATTTGTTGAAAATCTTCGGCTTATTTAATTGCAGATATCTGTGACTTAGTAAAGCGAATATTTCCATTTAAAATTAGTGAATCTTATCAGTTGGCAGTTTTACAAATGGTACTTTTTTAGAATCATTATCATTATCAATGCATAATACTAAGAAAATATTTTTTTTCATTAGAAATAGTATATAATATAAAAATGTGAAAAGCAGCATAAATGCATAGATTTCTAGAATGTAAAAGTATACAGTTTATAAAAACCAGTATAGTGGTAGATATCTAACACTTTTCATTTTTTAGATTATCCATAGAAAGTTAATGAACAGGAAATAAGAAAAATAAGATTGTGAAAGAATTAAAAGGTGTCATTTTCTTTTGCTAAAATAAGTGTAAATATAATAAGAATATGAATAAGAATAAGCCATTTATTTTATTTTGTGTGGAGTTGAAGAGCACTAACTAAAAAAGTTTCTTTAAAGAACTTACAGAATTCAAAGTTTTAAAAATTTAAAAATAAATTGTATTAGCAATAATATTTTATAACATAAAAACTTCAAATATTTTAATATTTTAAAAGCTTGTAAATTTACCGTTCTTTAAATAACTTAAGTTGATTTTTGACAAAACAAAACTAGTTTCTATTATCATATTGATTCTTTTTTATAAATCCAGAATTAAGAAATGTAAAGAAAAAAAAATAAAAATAATTAACCGATTTATATACATGAGTCCTTGCAAGACATAAATTTTAATATCTTAGTTAACTTTTTCTACTTGCGATTATTTGAAAAAATAGGAGGATTTATTTTTTCTATTCTTTTAATAATGAAAATGTTAGGCCCCAAATTTATATTACATAAGGTTTTCTTAAATTATTATTATTATTTTTTTTAATTATTATTTGATTTGAATTGTGACTTCTTCTTTCCATGTAAGGAGATAACTTAGATTCGTCCTGTTTTTGTCTAATGTACTTAATTTGGATCAATACACATATCCATAATATGACTAAAAGTCATCCGAATTTCGTCCCAATAAATCTATTTTTGGATTAAATATGGTCACATTTTAGACGTTTACATTATGTATAAATTTCGTCTGTATTTCTTCTCGATATAGGAATTTTTTGGATGTAATAAAGACAAAATTTGGACGTCCACATTACTTTCATTTTATGTTCATTTTATGTTTATTTTACGTTCATTTTCTGGTCTAAAAGACGTACTTATTACTTAAAAGATGGTGACATGTACATAGAAATTTATGAAATATAGATGAAATGCGAACGACTGTTGCACTTTAGTTAGACGTGTCCATTGATCCAAACTACATACTTTAGACCAAAATTGGACAAATTTATGTTGTGGGAAGCAATTTTATTTTCAAATATTTGCAGTTGGAAAATATTTTCTTTCATATTTTTTTCTGTGTTTCACACAAGAGAAGATTCCGTCAAAGAATTTCTGCTTATGGAAAACAAAAGCATACGCTAAAATATCTAATGATTAAATTATGAGAAAAAAATTTCAAAAACTCTTAAAAATAATTTTTAATGCTTACAACCAATAAATGAGAAAATTTTGCAATTTTGTAATAAATTTAAATAAACAAATACATTGTTTTTCTTAATAAATTAAAACATTTCAAGTGCAAAATATTGTTTTATCCTATTTAAAAAATTCATCCATGACAGGTTTGATAATTCATAATGAATATAGATAATTAATTTTAGAGCTTTCATCTTTAAAATGTTTTTAATTGTCGAAAACTCTCTTTAATAATCATTATGTAATTAAACAGTTATTTTGTTTCCAGTTCAAAATAGTCAAAAAGGTAATGCTTATTAGTTCAAAAAATGCTTCTCCAATAAAAAAAAAAGGAATAATATATAAGGTTTAAAGTTTATTATAAGGCAATCTACACCAAAACGTAATTAGCTTAATTTAGTTTTAGAGATGGCGATTTGAAAATTCAACCACCAACGAATTATTTTAATCTACGTTTCGAATTGTAAGGTATTTTCTTTTCACATGTGGGAATTATAAATAAATTCTGTAACATAAAATAACCAAATAAAAAACCTAATGAAAAGAGGGACTTCAAAAATTTCTTGGTTGAGGAAATTTAAAGGTACTTTTCAATTGAAATTCTTCTTAACATTAGAACGTTTTGAATTTATAAATTAATAAATAGATTCTTTCATATCATGTGGTATTTTCTTTTCTTTTTATAAAAGAATTTTTTTGTCATCAAGGATTAAATAAATATCATTAAGTTTTTCATATCATAAAGGGTCAAAGACGTTCAATCTAATCAAGAGCACACTTGAAATATGCCTTAATTTCTTATAAAAAATGTTTTTTAAATCATTAAAAGCACATTAGACAGAATTTTTTTTTATAATCTTTTGGACATTTGTATTGGATTTACGCGGTCACAATTTCATTATTATTCGTTTATATGTAAAGAATTTTTTTTTTTTAAATCTTTATTTTAAATAACAAAAACAAAAGCCAACAACTCTGTTTTTTGCGTGTTTCCATATTATTTATACTATATCTACGTTCCTCATGCAGTCGAGATAAAAGTTATGATTTTATTTCAGATATTTCCATTGTCTTTATTTACCAAATTAGTTGATTGTCTGGGATGGTAGCACATTTCTAATATAACATTTCAGTAATTATAAGGCTTTTCTGCAAATAAAATTTTTTCGATCGGGTTTGACTCTTACTAGTGAAAACAAAACGTAAAACATTCCATATTTAAAACGTAATAATTAATTCAATAACACCCCGTTTATGAACCTTTAATTTCAAACATGTGATTGATTATCTAAAATCCAGCTTTTTATACGAATCAATGATCTGTGATTAAAAAAAAAACATCAGTAAAGATGAAGTGTTTATTATTCTTGTTTTAAATGCAATACAAATAGACGGAAGAAAACTTTGCGTACGGATTGATTTAAATACAATATTCAAACCTTAAAAAAATGAAAAATGCATTGTCGCATAGATAATGATAAAGTTTCTAAGACTGTCGTAATAATAGTTATGCAATTGCATTTTTTTTAAAACAATTCAAAGAAATATGTAAATACGCAATAAAAAAATCATACAGCCAGAAAAAGTTCAATTTCAGCAATTGCTGCCAATAGCCAATAATGTGTTTTAATTATTTCCTGCATCCCTGTTTAAGATCTAAACACCTCGTAATATAATGAAAATAAATCAAGTTTTTAAAATGCGTATCAGAGCTGAAAACGTACAACCGATAGGCGTTATGGCTTTTTGAATAATCTATAGAAAACATGCTCTAGTAATGTATATCAATTTTACTGAACTAGTATAACATCATTAAAATACACTGCAAACTATTTTTCCCCATAGAACATACTGCAATGAATTTTTTTGTGCTACCTTCTAAATAAGCTAAAATTACTACTTAATCTATAAAAAGTATGTAGTAATACACATCAGTCAGATAACAATTTCATTATGTTTGAAGCAATGTAACATTCTTAAAATACACTGAAATCGATTTTCCCCATTGTCTATAATGTAACAGAATACGCAAGTGGTACACGCTTGATATATAATACCATGTGCCATGGTAAACTACAATAATATATATCAATTAGATAAAAAACCAAGTATATTTACGCAGGTTAGACCATGGATAGACAGTAGACAGAGAAATGCACAGACAAAATCTAATTCATAACACTATTCAACAACATAAGTCAAATTTTAGAGATCTTTTCAGTGGCGAATGAAGTATGTTTCAAATATTGTAAAAAAATATTTTTTCCTAAGACAAAGAAAGCATACATTGGATCCATAAATGTATTCAATAATGTTTGTATCAAGTTAAAATTGTAAACAATTAATTAAAATAGGACCACATGTAAATTCTATCAAATAAAAATTATTATAAAATAAGGAATAAAACTTTTTAAAAGTTTACTTGTAAACAAACATTAAATATAACATAAATGTTTAACTCAAAAGTAGAATTAAAGTTTTGTTTTAAGAATAAGAAATAAGTAAATAACGGAAACCATATCGTCTATTACATAAATTATCTTGAAACTTAAGAAAGATTTAACGAACTGGTGAATATTAATTAAACCTGAGGATAAGTTCAATTCTCGTTAATTTTTAAGAATGCTCCATGTTTAAAAACTCCTAAATTTCGAAGAGAACAGTGCTACGTTAATTATCCATAAACTTTAGATCCTTCCCACGTACGCGTAAAGAATAATTCTAAAAACGTCTCACCGTTTTTTCCAAGTCTCTTTTTCTAAAAACAATGTTGAAGTAAAAGTTGCTTTTTGTGGAGTTGGTAGAGTAAGTGATTAGAATACATAATTTTTTTATATGCGTAAAAGATTACCTATGCGTTCGAAATATTAAATAATCTCTACATATTGTTACCTTTCAATAATTCGAAAAATTCTGATACATTCAAGAATCCCCTTTTATGGGTAAACTCATTTAATTCAAATGGATTCCGTCTCTTTGTCTAAGGATAAAAAATAATTCTCGTGTACGCATGATTATAACATGGTCGAATATATTGACAATTATCTGACCGCTGAAATCCAAATTTAGATTTATATACAAATTCACCATTTTCTGAAAAAGTATTTTGATTTCTCAGCACTAAGAAGAACGATATTCACTATATATGTATGAAATGTTGTATTAAGACCGGTCAACTTGTGAAAGGTTGTATAAATATCTTGTTGAATAGTGAAGGATTGAGTGTGGATGCGTTAAATTCATAGAATATTGACGGCTGGTGAAATGTGGTGCTATTTTGCAGTCGACAAATAAAGTCAACTTGCGTGAAATTGTTGATAATAGCTGATATTGGATAATTCCAATGTCGAACACAAGGTGGTTGTTTTGCGGACGTGATTTTAAACCAGACGATCAGGGCGTAAGTGTAGCGAGGCAATGGACTTACATATACGGGGATTTCTCCAGAAAAAAAACTAAGCCAGTTGTCGTTATAAAGAGTTATTTATCAAACATAATCAGAAATATGTCCCACATTATGAAAAAAATTGTAAAGACCCCAGGCTTAGGCATGAATAGCTACATCATGCTATATGATCTTAAAAAGCAAATTTAGACTACTACAAGACTTGTGGACATCAGATAACATATTTGAAGCAATTGAAACAAGACAGAAATCTGAGCTCCGAAGTCATTGCATCTGCTTTTTGTTAGAACTCGCGCGACGGATATCGACGTAGTACAGAAACGAACCAATTGTTGAAATGCTTACTTCGAGAGAACAACAGTTAAGCTAATGACGCGAGAGGGGAATGGATTAAGGATAATGAATCCCATAACTGGTAACGTAGTGTACTCGAAGTAAAAAGTCTAGCGTCTTAAAGGCACGGCAAGCTAGATTCGTGTAATCAAGATTAGAAATAAATATAACAAAACGGTTTTTAAAAACATTCGAAAATTAAAACTAGCTTCTCTCAGAATATTATAGATCGGATAGCTGATAAAAATTTATGAAGTGGCTAAAAGCTTCATAATAAGATTTTGAATAGGATAATTACACTGGTCAACAAATCTGAACTTTTGCTCTGTCCTAAAACAGAAATTAGTTGTTTTTCATGCGTTTTTTGTGCTGATTCTGAATCTAGTTTTAGATTTATTCCAGCACGTCAAGTTTGAGAGATATTTGTATATCTCAATTTATGCAAATTTAGTAAATTTTATACAATTATTTGCAAATTTAAGGTATAAAGCAATATCAGACAGAGTTTTTTGTTTTATGTTATGATTACTACCCAATTTACTTCACAAAAACGTTGTTTCTGTGATTATACTGACATGTGACTGTGAAATATTGTACCTAATTTGCATATTTTTTTAACTAGTATCCGTCAGGCCGAAATGTCGGAGTATAGAGGCGCGTAAACTTAAAAGATATTATTAAAAAAAAAATGTTTTATTTTCTAGATTGCTGTTTAATAGCCTAAAAGTAAGTTTGATATAACAATCGTCGATACTTCAATTTAAAGTGTTTAACTCAGTCGTCAATTGCCTCGGGTAATGCACAAATTCTAATCTGTCAGCAAGAGCTCCCACACTTCTTATTTGGGTAAAGCCTGTGCTTAGCGAAAACTGCTTCCAATAGAACTTTCTCTAAATGAAAAACTACAGTAAAAATTAGATAAGTTGTTTTATGTGACAACCCCTTTAGATGGATATCCACAGCAGTTTTTGAGAATGTTAATCTTGAGGATCTATGTATGGTGGCAAGGTATGCAACAGTTAAAGGTAACTAACTTCGTGAGAAAGAAGCTTTTTCTTCTTTCCAATATTTACAAATAGGTTTGATAAAAAAAAAATACAGTTAGAAATGGCTCATGATACTCAACAAAATGAACTATTATGGCCTGTGGCAAGCCTCGAGGTTCACAACGTGGGCCATGGGCAATACCTTTTATCGCATTTACGTTTACCAATTCTCACTCCGTTCAGATATTGGTATGTAGCATAATGCATAACCCTGCATCCAGCTGCTGAAGCCTAGACGCGTGATCATCTTCACTCCATCTTGCTATTTAATCATTGTGATCTTCTAAAATTCTTGTTTATTGGCCCCCGCTTTGATTTAAAAAGTGCTTCTTGATTATATTCTTTAGCTTGCTTGGTTTTGAGAAAAAGACATATGGCACCTTCAAATCATTCAAGTTAGCCGAAAGCAGTATATCTTTGCGTTTTTGCATAAGGGGTCAGAGGTAGTCAAAAACTTGACTCACGCAAAGTGAGTTCAGAGTCTTTCGGAACGGTGTCTGCTGATCGTCGTTTTGTCTCAATGAATTTGTTAATGTGAAACATTTTTTAAAAGCTCTAAGCATTTTTTGTCCGCGAAGAATCAAAATGACTTTTAAAGAATGTCTCTTATATAGAGGGATGTCTTTTACGCGATGTAACTACCTAATACATCCAAGGATTTAAACAAATAACCCTCTAAAAGGCTAAATGCTATCTATTTTACTTTCGCGACATCTTTGTTCAAGGTCAGCCATAAGACGACATCCTATCTTTGAAAATTCGTCAATAATGAGAAATAACACTGTATCCATTCTGAGCTGTAGATTTATTGCTGACTTTTTAAATTAGCGAACTATTTCAAACACGTTGGTTCTTTAAGCACTGAGTGAGTTACCTTGTCTTTGACATTAAATGCAGCAGTACCTGTTAGTGCCAAAAGAATGATAGCTTCTGATCCTAACTGTTCTATGTTTGTTTCACTAATTTCTTTGATTTTTGTACATTTTACAGCTTTTCCTTTTCCAATAATAAAAGTTGATTTAGGGAAATTTTTAACCTTTGTTTGCAAAGACAAAAGCTGTTCAGTGCATAACTGAAGGCATCATAATTTGTTGTTCTTTAGAATTATTCAGAAATGTTAAAAGTAAAGAAAAACCATTGCAGAAGAGAATCTACGGTAAAGATAAAGAATTACCCCCGGATGTATTTGAGAGATTTTGATTTTTTAATTTAGCTCCGATCTTTGAGAACTTGATCCATCGAGTTAGCGGCAGAAAACTTCAAAGCGCCTTCAAAGACTTGCTTGTCTGACACAGCCCACACTTATTTGATATGACAACAGGTAAAAATTTGTAGCACGTATGTAACACACACTCACAGATAGTCTTCTATTCTCTTCTATCAAACTAGATACCTTTATTCATCTGAGTTGTTGTTATATTGTTATTATGAAAATATTAGGAAGCATCTGAGTTATATTTATGCGACTTTTCCACATAGAATTTAGCTGAATAACTCTATACATTTGAATTACTTTCTTTTAACCGTCATTTTTGAAACTTCTGTGTATAACGTTGCACATATAAAATATGTATATTTCTTAAAATGTACACTAAATCTAGGCAGCACATTAAAAAAAATCAGGCATTGATTTATGACTTTTAGTCAACATGATTTCTCACGAATTATCTTTCATTGTTGTATCAATTTCTCCAATCATAAGCATAAGCGATCATAGTCATATACATTAACGTCGCATTTATAGCTAAGCTTCGCGACATTTGGACGAAATATTGCCAAATTTGGCGACCAAAAATATGTCGTCAAAAATTAAGCCAATTTGGCTGTATCTAACTAATTTGGCGAAATTTACATTGAAATTCAGTACTGTTGATTCTTCTCTAACCGGGT
Organism: Maratus speciosus; assembly: GCA_963932465.1. Taxonomy (NCBI): domain Eukaryota; kingdom Metazoa; phylum Arthropoda; class Arachnida; order Araneae; family Salticidae; genus Maratus; species Maratus speciosus. The sequence goes on from OZ010800.1 coordinate 316,748,712, forward strand.
TCTTCGCATTTTAACTTCGTGTTCTCCAGTAAAATTAGCTAAAATCATAAAACCAAGAAATAGGGAAGCTATCTTTTCCAACCCGTACAGGAATTTTTTATTTTGTAATCTACATATTTCTGTTTTCTAGTGTACATCTTGACAAAAAAAAAAGTGATTATCTCATTTACTTCAGAATGTCACTTGCATTTCAGTTTAAATGTATTCACTTACGATGAATTAAAAAAATGAATTTGTCTACAAACTCGATTACGAAAATTTCCCAATAGAAACATACATTCGTCTGAATACAAACATACATACATATAAGTAAAGTAAATCGAGAAAAATACATGACATTATATTTTTCTCAATTTCTATGAGTATCACATGTAGCCATTCGACTAATGCCCAAAATCGTATTTACAGTATTCGATTTTTTTTTTCGTTTCACTTAATTTAAAATTCAAAATGAATTGCATCGATTTCGAAGCTTACAAAGAATGAAAATTTCGAAAAAAAATAATGGTTGTTACATACGTAGAATGTAAAACTTCAGAAAGGGATGGGGGGGAGGGTCAATCTATATCTCAGGTCTCCAATGTATGAACATCGACTTCAACATTCGACTCCATAATGATCCGTATGAGGTTAAAATTCGACTGTTCAAAATCTTAAAAAATTAAACTGTATTATTTATTATACCTAATCAAGATATGTAATTTTGTTTAAATTACCCATTGAGTGTGTTATGTTTAAAAGGCACAGATGTCATGCGAGATTTTTTTCGCACGCCAATTCGGGGAAAACGTCAACAGCACAAACAATGGTATCCGGGTTACCATATCAAGCAAAATAACGACACTTTGGCGCCAGTTAAGCACCCGTTGTGTATATGACACTGGCGTCAGAAAAAATCGCGCCAATATGACATCTGTGCCGTTTAAAATTGCCGATTGAAAATTAAAAAAAATTATTTCACCTTAAGTCAATCATGGAATTATTTCTCGCGTAAAATCTAAACTTAATGTTATTTTCACCGTCTCATAATTTGCATACGCATCTCTTATATTTACATTCACCATCTCAAAAATATTACAATGCGCAATGTCTGATTAATACATATATTTCTAAATTTGAAATCAAGTTTGTCAACTACGACTTTGCATGTGAACATTCGCACTCTTGAATTGTGATTCTAATCTTTCTATCGGCGAGTAAAATTCCAGAAATTTATATCTTTTAGAGGCGTTCTTAATAAAATATTTGCTTTTATCAGAGAAAATAATCCTTTTCATTTAAATATGGTGTCATTTTGCCTCATTGAAGCATTTCATCAAGCGTCTCAAACTCAATGAATGAAAAAGAATTGAATTATAACAGCTTTTTACGGAAAACATGAGTATTTTATTAAAGCATGACGTCATTTTCTGTTCAATTTTTTCAGAAAGTTTATTTTGAATTTTATGAGAAAATGGCATCAATAAAGATAAGCAAACCTTATTATTTTTGCTTTCTTTACAACAATGGAAGTAATCCAATTGCTACCATTTTGAAACAAATTCATAGAAGTTTTTTATATTTTAAATTTAAGTATAAAAAATGAGAATATTAAAAAAAATAGCTAGTGCGGGCAAATCTACAAAGAAACAGCTTTCATAAAAAAAAATAATTATTAAAATTGGTGCAAAAAAAAGTTCAAGTTGCATTACTAAAATAAGAAAGCCTTATCTTTCAAATATATAGAATTATACTCTCAATGTTATCTCTATGGAAAATTTTTGAGCCGACATTTCAGGCTGTTAGGGTTGACGAATGTTTATGATTTTCAATACGCGTCGAGATTTTGGGACTACCATCGTCCAGCTCATTTTTTGTGTCGATTTGTCAAATATTTTGGACGCTATCGTGTTAACAATAAGTGTAATTTTTGCAGGGAAGCCGGAGCTGTGCTCCGACAATAATGTTTCTTGACGTTCAAATATTTCTGCCGCACGAGTACGCTAATATGTTTCTAAACCAGTTTTTTGAGCTGATTTCAAATCCTGTATCTGTTTTCTTTTATCACGTCTAGTTTTTGAAAAACGTGAAATTTTAGTTTTTGGTCAAAATAGCCAGAAATAGCTTTTTATGATACTTTGTATGATAAATTTCAACTAGTCAGGATAGATTCTATTACTTATTTTTTTTCGATTATATAAATTTTTGTTTATGTCTCTGATATTAATCTGACCCCATTTACCTTCTTTTCAATGAATTAAACACCCCTAAAAAGCACCTTATCTCAAACCTGTGTTAATGCCATGTAAAAGAAGAAATACATCTTACTCAAAAACTAGACATGACATAAGAAAACAGACTGCAGATTTGAAATCAGCATAAAAATATAGTCTAGAAAACATTACGTCAATTCTGTGGCAACTATTTTAAAGTTGATAGTGATGTAAACATTACACCATTGGAAAATGTTCAAATTAGGCTTAATAACTGATAAATAAATGTTAGGAATATGCAAATCGTGACATTTATCTGAAGCAAATAGTCAAGTAGTCATTATCTAGAAAACATAATTAGATGTGATATATATTGTATCTAAAATTTGCATAAAATAGCACAAAAAAGCTTAAATTTTCCTAAAATTAAATATGCAAATTTTTCAAAACCTTGACCACCTAGAGATAAACGGAAAGCATATTCGGAATCAGCGCCAAAAACTGATCTAGAATCAACTAATTTTAGTTATAGGACAAAACCACTGTTGCCCGGTGTTATTAATATACGCGCTTTAAATTTAAAGCCCTTCGATTATATAAATTTTTGTTTATGTCTCTGATATGAATCTGACCCTACCCTCATAGCATGCATGGTCACAGTGACGTCATTGTGACGTCACTGTAAGTCACTGTGGTCACGTCACATCCTTGACCAAAATGCCACCACTCAGTGATGTCACATTGTGACTGAGATGTGAACTTCTTAGAAAACTTTAAACAATTATAAAAATTCTTCAAAACATGTTACTTATTGTAAAATTTTATTTTTCCGGCAATTAAAAAAATATTGTAACGTCACTGTTATGTCACTGCATGTAACGTACGTCACGTCATATATGTGACAAAAAAAACCACCATATTGTAAATCACAGTGTGACAAAAATATTAACTTCAAAAATTTTTGAAAATGAAGAGAAATATTTAAAACATGCCCTAGTTACAGCGGTATAAGGAATGAATATTAGTGGACAGCAAATAGTAAATTCGGACACGAAAAGAAGGGGAAGGGGAGAAAAAGAAAAATGCACGGTACAAGTATCAACAAACTAGATTTCCATGCTATATTTTATCAATTTGATATCTAAGAAGTGAAAGTATACTTTTTTCATGATTTCAATTTTATCTAGCATTGCAATTTAATATAATAATACATCACGGATTGTTATTATTATAAAAGTATTTCTCAGAAAAATGCTATGTGCTGGAGCAATTTGAAACATATTTAGAATTAGAAATATTAAATCTATACTTTTTACATATTTAGTTTGCAGGGAGGAAATTTTTTAACTTTTTTGGCGACCACTGGTCGAAACACTTCTGTGGTTTCAAACGAAACATTTTCTATTACAGTTAAGTCTGCAGATTTTAATGAGCACGCACAAAGAATCTTCAGAGTTTAGTCATATATGCATTTATTGCTTTATAATTTGCATTCAAGTCATTTTTTTCCTGTTAATCTATTTTTAGTAACTGCTTTTTAAAAAAAATTTTACTTTTTTCAGCCTTTTTAAATAAATTTAGCCTTTTCCGAAAAAAAAATATATATACAAAATTTATGCAAAACACATGATATAATTAATTTTTCGCATTTCCAATTTGTGTTTTAGAGGTATGACTTTTAAAAAAGTTATTTTACAAATTGTTTTCTTCTGCAGAAAATTAACATGAAAATATTGACAGATTGACAAAGAAAAATTTTTTATCCTCGAAAACATTTTTTTTATTTATTAAGAAGATATTTTTTATTTATTACGCATGAAACAAACTTTACTTAAAAAAAGGGGGGGTGGTATTATTACCATTAAATTTATTTTTACACATTTTAAAAATTTAAGCAGTGTTTTATCTAATAAACTTCCGTTTTCAAATGAATTTTTTTGAAACTGATAAAAAAGAAATGGTAAAATGCATTGGAAAATTCTTCAAATAGAAAATTTTAATTACAGACTAACTCATAAAACTATTCCACCTGAAAGTTAGGACTGCAAATAAACAGTAAAATCAGCTGCTGAAGATCGTCTGCGTCGGATTATATGACCGCAACCGCAGGGTAAACAGAGAACTTTTTGTCATACACGCGGGAAAAGAACATGACCAAGCCTACAATGTCAGCTTTTGTTTTTGCTTTTTTAAATGTAAGAGAAAGACGTCTGCCATTTTCGGGCAAAAATACTCGGATATTGTTAATTTACAGCAAAAAAAAGGTAAGTCTTATTTAATTTAAATTTTTTATTTCTGTTTGTATATTACGATTATGAATTAAATAGATTTATGTTATACATATAGAAAGTGACTGATCTGGAATTGTCTTGAAGCGAAATTTTCCTAATCGACACTGTTTTGTAAAATGTGTTAATCGGCCATCGCTCAAAAAAAAAAAAAAAAAAAAAAAAAAAAAAAAAAAAAAAAATTCATGTCTACATTTATAGTGGGATGAATATAAACATTAATTTGCAGTTACTTGAGATTGAGACAGTGATGTGGAATTTTTTTCGGCTTCTTATTTTTTTTTCTGATTACTAACACTCATATAACAGTATTTATCGTCATTATTGTTTTGGAGTTAAATATTATATTCGAATAGTATGATATTACGAAACTGTTTCAGTTTAGAAATTAACATTATAGTGGGAAAATGTCTTTTTACTTATTATAATAGCGTAACTTTTGAAAGATTTTTTTTTTTTTTTTTTTTTGCTAATAATATTTTAAATTATTATTTAAAATCCTGAATCTTCATACCAATGTTTTCAGATTTAACATTTGCCAAAATTATAAAATAATAGGAATTCCTTACAACATATGAAAAGATTTTTGAGAAATTGCTAAATCTAATAATGCATTTAATTCATCTATTGCAGTTAGTTGTTGTTTAATAGTACAATTAAAAATACTAATTATTATTTTTAGTGTTTTTCAAATTGGTATATTTATTTATTTATTTTTAATTGTATGTAAGCATTTTTTTTCTATTTGCGATTTTAATCAAATATTTAATTATAGACATTCAGAATCAGTTATTAAATTTTCTTCGATTGTAAACTCATTTTCTACGTTTTCGATACACATAAATATTGGCATTAAAGGTGTATTCTAAAAAATATTTTTCCACCTTCAACAGCTCGATATTTTCTGAGACATTTTCAGACTCATTTTTAAAAGTAAAAACATGAAACTTGCTGAGGTGATTTTTGAAGAGATGTTTAAGAGGCCGTGTGATTTCATTTTCCCCTCAATTCATTAGAATTTAAGTTTTAAATAATTATTTTCTCAGTAAGACCCTTTTTTTTTTCATTCCCAGATCTTCCGCTGTGAAAAATTCGGTTCAAAACGCCTACTTTGACAGCATTTTTTTGTAATATTTTCTGCATTTATCAAAAAATCGAGAAGCACGGCACATTAGGTAGTTTCTAAATAAGAGAATTTTTCAGTTTGATGCGTTTGAGAACAAAATGGAATTAAAAAATGAATCAGAAAATAAGCAGTTTGGATTGAAATACACCCTAAAAAAATAAAATATTATATTTAAGCATTGAAATAAAGTGTTTTTCATGCCTGATAGGAAGCTTATAGATTAAACTGCTTTAGTATATATTTTTTAAAGTTCATTATTTTACTTTTATATTTCCTTTCAATCATTTATTTTACTTTTATATTTCCTTTTTAACACCTTTCAACAAAGTTGAAAAGTGTTTATGACTTTGGTTTGTCTAGCCGTCTGTCCGCTCTCTAACTCTCGTAAATATACTCGGATTGGTCTGAAATTTTTAGATGTTATTGACCTTTACCATAGCACGGTCCCTATGTGTAACGACGTTTGTAGCATGTTTAGTTCATTTACAGGTACAGTCAAAAGTATTCCGTTACATTACGGCCTCTGGGAAAAAATCGTTTCAAAGGTTTTTTCATGATTTTACACGTTTTCATACAGAAAAAAAATTGATATGCATTTATGAAACGTACTAAAATGTGCATTCTGAAGAATACGAGATGCAAAGAATAGTTATTGTTCATTTACAGGGCTAAAAAGAAATTCCAATACATAATGATATAGCGGTGGAGGGAATTGTTTGCGGCGTACTTTAATTATGTTAAATCTATTTCATATATAATGAAAATGATATACGTCGCTGAGGTTTACATACTATAAATTTTTCATGTAGAATATGAAGTGTATATAGCATTTACAGGCACACACAATATAGTTCAGATACTATATTGTATCCGAAGTACTGTTCATTTGTGATGATTGCTGGAAATGCATTTTTAATTATGATATGCGCTTTTATGATTCACTATATTTATGCATAGTATATGGTCTATATAAATGCTATAATTCATATACAGGGCTACACAAAAGTATTCGCAAGGATTACTGGGTATGAGCGCAAGTTACTTAAAGGTGGTTTTTAAATGAGTTGTGCTTTTTTACGCTGAACTGAATTTAATTTACTGTTGTATAATATAGATAAAATGGTATACAGGGCCATGCAAAGAATTGGATACATGGCCGTCTATAAATTATAATTTCTGGAAATGTGATTTCAGCTGTTTTAAGTGTGTTTTAGTTTGAATTAAATTTTAACTAAACGGTGGCGTGTAATGAAGGTTCTAGGTCAACTACAGGGTTGTACAAAAGTATTAAAGTATGTTTCCATATATTAGTATAAATTGCTGAAAGAGAGTTTCAACCTGTTATGCGTTTTCTTGCTAAACTAAATTATCCCATTATATAATATATATATGAACCTACAGATCAAATACAGGGCTGTTCAAAAGAATTGGAAAACCTATTTAGCTATGGCCAGTAACTGCGGAAATGAGTTTTTCAAATGTTTTATGCGTTTTCTAAAATGTTTACTTAGTTCTCTTATTTACCTTATTTCCCTAAATAACGAAGTTTTTTAAAGCATTCGGGAAGTGTTGGAAAGTGTTTTATAATCTATGCTTAACGCATGATTTTTCTTATTTGTTTTTTCTATTTTCCAGATCAGTCTTTTCCTATAGAACATACCAAATCTATTTAAGCTCATATTCACAAAATACAATTTACACGGAAATAAAAAATTTAAATAAATATGGCTTACGTCGTATTTAATAAAGCAAAGATTAATCACATATCACAACCACAACACCTTAAAATCTTATACATTCTTAATATCAAGCTTGAACTCAAGATCAAGCTTAGAACTTAATAAAAAAAGATGTCAGTTGACAAACATTGTTTTTTAAGTGGAAAAATTAAAACTATTTTAGAAGAATAGGACTCCAAAATAGCTATATTTTGCTAAAAAGTACGGTAAAAAGATACGAATTTATATCTCAAACAAAACTTTATTTTAAAATTGTCCATTTTAAAATTCATCACAATATTAATACTTGGAAATTTTTCCACAAAGAAATATTCGGTTTGCATACAATATTTCAAATGAAATTCAAATTTCAAATAAATTGCTTAACAGGCGCAAAGGCCAACATAGTGAAAAATATCCACGCCGGGACTCGATCCCGGGTCATCAGTATAGCGCACTCACATTCTACCGACTAAACCACATGGAACGATACCCAGCCTGGAAATTTTCTCCCTATTACATGTTGGCAAGTCTACAAACGTAGCACAAGATGGAATATTTATCGTGAGCCACCGTCATGGGGCAAACACGAAACTTAATTAAATCCAGCATCGATTGAAACTATATTAATACTTGGAAAATTTTCCAGAGAGAAACATTTGCCTTGCATACAGTATTTCAAATGAAAATCAAATTTCAAATTAAAATTGCCTTTTACACTATTAATTTGAAATTTGATTTTCATTTGAAATATTGTATGCAAGGCGAATGGTTCTCTCAGAAAAAAATTTCCAAGTATTAATATAGTTTCAATCGATGCTGGATTTAATTAAGTTTCGTGTTTGCGCCATGTCGGTGGCTGACGATAAATATTGCATCTTGTGCTGCGTTTGTAGCCTTGCCAACATGTAATAGTGAGAAATTTTCCAGGCTGGGTATCGTTCCGTGTGGTTTAGTCGGTAGAATGTAAGTGCGCTATACTGATGGCCCGGGTTCGAGTTCCAGCATGGAATCTTTTTCACTAGTTCGCCTTTGCGCCTTTTAAGCAATTAATTTGAAATTTGATTTTCATTTGAAATCATCACAGAGTTTATGACAAGTTCGTCACAAATGACACATATTTCACAAATTGGTCACAGTGTGACTTCAAAACATTGTCACTTTCGTCACAGGTTCGTCACAAAGTTAATGCCAAAATAGTCACAAATGACACACTTTTCACAAATTAGTCACACCGTGACTTCACAGAGTGGTCACAATGTGACGTCACAAACGACCTCTAAAACGGCCATAACGACCTCGCATTCTAGTCACTGTGACGTCACATCCACGTCACGTGACGTCACATCGACGGTCACAAAGTCACAGTGTGACTTCACAACGACATCGCCGTGACGTCACCATGCCTTACGGGTATTTACCTTCTTTTCAATGAATTAAACACCCCTAAAAAGCACCTTATATCAAACCTGTGTTAGTGCCATGTAAAAGAAGAAATACATCTTACTCAAAAACTAGACATGACATATGAAAACAGACTTCAGATTTGAAATCAGCATAAAAATATAGTCTAGAAAACATTACGTCAATTCTGTGGCAACTATTTTAAAGTTGATAGTGATGTAAACATTACACCATTGGAAAATGTTCAAATTAGGCTTAATAACTGATAAATAAATGTTAGGAATATGCAAATAGTGACATTTATCTGAAGCAAATAGTCAAGTAGTCATTATCTAGAAAACATAATTAGATGTGATATATATTGTATCTAAATTTTGCATAAAATAGCACAAAAAAGCTTAAATTTTCCTAAAATTAAAGATGCAAATATTTCAAAACCTTGACCACCTAGAGATAAACGGAAAGCATATTCGGAATCAGCTCCAAAAACTGATCTAGAATCAACTAATTTTAGTTTTAAGACAAAACCACTGTTGTCCAGTGTTATTAATATACGCGCTTTAAATTTAAAGGGAAATTAAATAGGAGTAAATCATAGATATCAGTAAGAAATGGGGAATTAAGGAACATTCTGGAAACTAGTTTATATGAATATCGCGAAGTAAAATTTTTATATAATATATGTATACATTATAGGAGTTGTAAATTGTATGCACTTACATTTGAAAATGACTTTGTAAAGTAGCAAAAGTATGATAGTTTTGATTTGAGAGCAGTCTTAAAAGTAATATTAAGAGTTTAGAGATTGTCAGTTTAAACAGGGTGCCGGCAGCTGCACAAAACGTCACCTGTTCGAGTTAATGGCTGATATTCAAGGATTAGATAGGACTCGATTAGCAAACTAAATTACTGCATTTTTATGGAATGGTATTAGTATGTGAATATTTAATAATTAGAAATGCGTGTTTTTATTTTGTAAAACATCCCTTTCCATCAAATTATCATTCGGCTGACAGGTGATTAGCGGTGGTAGGAGAAAAGCGGTGGCGGCCATGGTTTGGAATTACAGAAAATAATACTTTAAGAATTACATGAATCTAATCTTTTAAAGCCAACTTACCGGATTTTGTGAATAAATCAAAATTTATGTAAATGAATAAATTGGAGTATATGTGAATGAGAGGAACAACATATCACCCAAAAGTAACCTTTAATGCATTTTTAATATTCTACATTTAAAAAGAAATTCTATCTAATTATGAAATTATTACGATATATAAATACTATGTTACCATCTTGATATAAATTTATTCCATGTATCCTTTTAAACATACTACATTTTATAATAGAAAAAAATAATAAAAAGTTTTTATTTATCATATGTGGTTACATTCAGGCATTGAAAGCATTTGTTATATTATATATTAGTTACATTAGTTCTGTGACTGTGTGATAGTACTTAAAATTAATTGAAAATTTAGAAAAAAAAAATACCCTGAATACATTCATAGTAGTATACACGAACTTACAAGTCCATTTTACAAAATTTGGAAATCTTGAAAAAGGGTTAACTAAAAATTAAATGCTGGAAAAGTTTAATAATTAAAAATATTATCCCTACCTTTTATAACTTACCTTTTTTATAACCTACCTTTTACACAAAGTTTATCATTTTTCAATGAAAACCACTGTTTTGCTTAATTATATGTACAGTACAAAATAATATGTTCAGTGTTGACAATTTTTAAGCGATTTTAAAAAGAAGCTTCCGTATTTGGTAGTTATATGTGTATTTGTGTATGTATATATATGTTTTTGTGTATGTTTATATGTGTATTTGTGTATGCATGTACATATGTATGTCCTCAACTTTCTCAAAAACCACTTAATGGATTTAAATGCAACATTAACTATAGAATTCTAGCACTCGAAGGAAGTTTTTTTAACAGAAGTAATTCATTTTATCAGGTAAAATATTTTTACAAGGACACGTCAAATATTTAAAATCATCGGATTGTTTCAAAATAATTTCTTTATAAATGTGAGAGACGTGGGTGACGTAATCGAAATAAAATTTAATTTATCGAAATGGTTTTAGGTAAAAGCTCGAACATTGAGCAACATATTTATAAACAATTAATTGGCAACATACGAGAAATGAAATGTGATTGCTCGAGAAGTTTTTCAATAAAAACTTTTCGAATATGCAGTTATCTCTAAACCTGTGGTTTGTTAACTTGTATCACTCGTTAAATTGAACTTTTACAGGCACGTAATACACAATTCTGGATTTTGTGTTCCAGTAATCTAGAGAAAAAGTGCTAAATGGAGCATGTTATATAGTATACAATATACAATATATTATCTATACAAAATTATTTTGTTTATAGGAACAATATAATTGTACCAATGTAAAATAAATTGAGTGTGTTTGCCAGGAAAATACTATCATGTGGAAACAACTGACGCTAAATTACGCCATATGTTACTCAACAATGAAATTAAAAAATAGGCATTGTCAGTAACATATTTGTTTTTACAGAATTTCAATATTGATTGTTTTGTTTACAGAAAAATGTTTTTTTTGTTTGTTTGTTTAAATAAAGTAAAATGAAATTTCGAGTGTTAAAAATGTAGCACTACGGTATTGCAATTACATATATTTAAAGTAAGGTAGAAATCAATATTATTTCAAACCGAAATTAAACCTACACTAAATAAATGAATAAATAAAAATACGTGAATTTCACGAACGTTTCTGTTAATTATATTTCATTTAAATACAAAATTTATTTTTTAAGTTGCTAATTTTCGCTGAATTCCCCCAATTTAACCTGAAAACTTCCTGAAATCCTCCATCTAAAGATGCTTCATCGAATCACAGGGGTATTCCGGCATTTCTGGTGTGGAGTAATTTTTCGTATAAGGACAAAAAGTATTTTTCTGTGTATCTCTTACTTAAAAAAAATCGCGAATCGAAATTTAGCATTTCGAGAATTTAACCTGACAAAAGACGTATTTCTTTTTTATTTTCTTTCAAATATTTGTAAAATCTTTTTCAAAGTAAAAAAAAACATATATATATACTCACTATTGTATAATCTTTCAGAAAAAAATATTGATTTCATTATATGCAAAGTAATTTATTTAATGCCGGACTTATTACTTAAATTCATGATAAGTTTCTGTGTATCCAAATGATTAAATTTGGTATAGCATCGTTGTAGAAATAACTTCCGATGATTTCTTATAGTTTTCAATTAAATTTTACTAGAAATGAAGTTCATACTATCCAAAATGGATAAACCACTATGAGTTTCAGTCAAGTATCCTTGCGTATTAGAGATTCATTAGAATTCACTTTGCTTACGATTTTGAAGGGAATTTACTATTTTTAGATCAAATAAACTGATTCATATATGTCACTAAAATTTATCTATTTACAAATAGATCAAATAAGTATATTTCCGATAATGTCGTAGATTGCACATTAAATCAAAAAGTGTTCTATAAATAAATAATTTACATAAATTATAATTTTTAAACTTTATTCAATCTGTTTATTTTTATATTTTAATCATATGTTTAATGAAATAATCGATCTTTTCCTTTTCAAGTGCTGATAAATAATTTATTTAAATAATCAATTTATGAAATTCACGTTTTTGCGAAAACAAAAATGTTACTTCATAGAATTAAATGATATATTTTTAACCTGAAAGAGAAATTTAAAGGCGAAATTTGAATACTATTTGGTGAAAATTCCCCTACTGCCTCATACTCAGAAACAGGAAGTAGAAATTAAACATTCATACTAAATAAAATCTTGAATGTAACAAAAATGGAGACTGTTTCGTCATATTATTACATTTTTAAACTTATTACATTTTTAATCTTATGCAAAATATCAAGAAATTACCTAATTTTTTTTTTTTAAATCAAAGTCACATTGTCGTTAACACATGAGTTAAAAATAATAATCAATACAAAATAAAATTTGAAGTTAGCAAGAATTATTTATATTATCTATAAAATTAAAAATACGAGCTTAAGTGAAAAAATTTTTTTGCCGGCTTGGCTTACAGGCACTGGTAGATTTCGAAGTTAAGTAATAATTCCACTAACAAAAACTAAATCAATATTAGAGATAAATTCAATTTAACAATTTTAACTGGTTGCATTTGGCGAGTTTTTAATTTCATTTTTCTGATTTTATCAGAATTATGTTAATAAGTTAATTTTTCTTTCAATCCCTACTTTTTTCCCCCTCTGTAACAGTTGGTTGTATCAAAAACTTGTCAATATAAAATTTGCGGATAATATTAAAAATATTTGTAATAAATTCAAGCGGACTTTATATATTGTGAATTTACGAAGATGTGATTTTTTTTTCTTCTTAAAACTGCATTGTTTTCGCTATTCGAGTATATTTTTAATATAAAAAATCTGTTGCACATAAATTTTTAGATTAAATCTTTTCCTAGAAGTAATAATAACTTTAAAATGATTTGATATGTATTATAAGTACGAAATTATGAGGTTTTTCCGTTATCACAAAAATAATCCCTATTCTCATCCCCTTCGTCAGATTTTGCCCATTAACGAACTTGACCGAGATTTTCTGCCACTTGATTTTATGTATCAGTTTGGAAGACATTATGGAGTATTTGTCAGAACTTTGGAAATTATCGTGTACATAAAGAAGCTGGTATATCTAAATGCATATGTATATATTATACTATATATATAATGTTTTGGACTAGGCGGTGGGTGTTTAGGTTCTATGTGTCATGATTGCCATAGATGTGCAAAAAAATTCAGAAATTCCAACATAGTATGTTCAGAAATTCCAACAACCATGTATTAGGAAGTATTTCTGAAGAAATGTACCTAAAAATTACGTTGTCGTCTGTTGATATGAAAATAGCAGGTTTAAGCATTACGGAAAATTTCCTTTATTCAAAATGTTCATTCATTTATAAAATATTTATTGAAATATTTTTACAATGTTTAATATTACATTTTAAAGTATATCATAAATTATTTGTTATACATTATGCACTTCATATTAAAACAACCATGTAAAGTTATTTTGAGCGTTTATTGTAACTAATATTACCATCATTTAAAGGTATGTTTAAAAATGTAAAAGTATTCAACATTACATAATCTTTGTTTGCACTTGGTTTTTTGTACATTAATCATCGCCCATGAAAGAAAAAAATCCCTCTTAAAACGGTTCTTCAGAATTTAAAAAGGAAACTTGGAAGCATAATATTTTTGTTACTTTTTATTTCCATTTGGTAGTTGCTTCCGAGCGTATAAAAAAATAAATGGAACTTAGTGTATTTAAGCATTTTAAATTAATTTCTACGAGCGTTTAAAAATAATTATGTGCCATTTAAACTATCATATGAATAAATATTTTTTAAACATTTGAATGAATGAAGATATTTTTAAGGACATAAATGTTTTGCAATGAAATGTAAAATATTTAGTCTTGACTAAACAAATAAGATTATGAATCCTATACTTTAAAATCTTTAAAAAAAACATCTCGAAAAACGGAAGTTAAATTAAGTATCTTTAATTGCTGTGAAAAAAATATTTGAAAAATGTTAAGCTTATTTCATAATTAATTCAGGGAGTATATTGATAATAACTCTATGTCGATATATTACTTTACCTTGATTTTTCATTTGTTTCATTCGGTATATCTTAGGGCAACCTATGTAGTATTAACTTTGATCTTACGGGACAGGACTGGGGCAATCTGTATTCAATCCCACAAGAATATACAAATATTTTTTGTATTAATCTTTGGTTAGGGGAAAATCCTATTGAAAATGAAGTCTTTATTTAAAAGGATTGCATGAAACATGTTAAAAACTCGTTTTATAATTTTCCATATTATATTATTTAAAGAGCATCTTAACATCAAACTTCTCTTTCTACAAATTTTTGTTTCAAAATATTAGAAAAAAAGACGTATTTCCTTTAGTTTTCATTAAATTAAAAATGTTAAAGAATTCATTTGGAGTATTATAAGTTATAGAAAGTTTTGCTGAGGATACCATCATAATTATCGAGTAAAATATCCACCTTTTTTATAAGGTACATTATGATAGTTCACTTTAACACGAGCTAAGGAGATCTGTCAGTTACTTAAAATAAATAAATAAATTGCACGAAAATGCTTTAAAAAATTTAGGAATATTAAATTTATTATTATATCTTTAAAATTTGAAACTTAAATATTTATTTGCAATATCAGATAGGAAGGTATGTGAAGAACTTGTGAACAAATAAAATGTGTCATATGCTCTGAATCTTAAAATGAACGTTCTGAAAACATAGCTTTTACATTTATAGTATTTGGACAAAAGGAAACATTGTAGGAGTGCGTTTATTACATTTTTTATATACATCAGAAAAAAAAAACTTTGAAACAGCGAAAAGTTTCGGCTTCCGGTCTTTTATATGAATTTATATATTTTCCGATTTACTAAACACTACTTGATTATTTTTGGAAAATATCTGTTATTATATCTATCTATGTGTTAGTCTGCATGTGATAAAAAATTTTTCTGGCCGCTTTTTCTTAACATCCATTGCACAGAATTTCAAAGAAATTTATATTGTGCTTCAACTTGATGGAAACTGGTGCTGTTCGGGTTTGGGTGTACATCGCCCAAGAGGAGGCGATGTGCTGCAGCATTCTCGATATTTGCGATAGCTGACATGAATATGTGCTTATTAAATTTTGATATATATCGGACAACAGATTGTGCTGCTATGTTTTTTTTTTTTTTTTTTTTTTTTTTTTTAGTAATATCTATTCATGAATCTTCATATTCAGTTAGACTTCGAGATTAGTGGATTATTTGATATATTTCTTAGGCTAAATGATGGCTCTGCTGTGCTGAATTTGTAACGATTTTTTCATGAGAGCTGTGTGGATTGAAATGTCTTCAATCTTCATATTTATTACCCGACTGCCAAGAAGGGTTATGTGTTTCACGCGTATCTGGGTATGTGGATTTCTTTATAGTACCCTCGAAAAATCCCAACGGCTGAATGGATTTTAGTGAATGAGGTATATATCGATTCGTCTTAACCATCCGATGGTTATGGACTAGGTTTTGTTTTTATAAATTCAAAATGGCGGCGTAAAATAAAAAATGACGGTAGGGAAGAAACAATATTTTTTCGCACCCTTTTGAGTGGCATATCATTGGATAGGTCTTTCAAAATGAAGACGATGTTTCATTAACTATTTTACAGTCAGAAACTCCGTTTAAATATCACGCAACCTGGAAGTTTTGTAAGTAGGATCTCTAGCTTTACTGCAACTCTAATCTTCATACATATCTATGGGCCTCGTCAAAACAGTGTTTATTGATAGGAACTAACAATTAAACATAACTTAAAAGTCATCAATACAAGTAAATGAAAAAAAAATAAGTAAGTAATATAAAAAATAGTTTCACATTGACGAGAAATAGTTCGCTTTTTACGCAGTCGTGTTTTTTGATTTTTTAAAATTAATTTTTACTTGTTATTTAGACATTAGCATTAGGTGACAGGCTAAATTTAGGTACATATTACTCAACAGGTGGCGCTACTATGCTGTGTTTTAAATTATTTTTGTTATAGTGACATTTCGGATACTGTGGGGTGGAATTTCACAGAATTAATGCGTAGAAAATTTATTAAATTTTATGTTGTTTCAGTTTTGGCTTTCTTCATTCAACGTCGTATGTTCCTATGCTGTGCTTTTTACGATTTCTGTAATACCTATATCTCCTCATCTATGGGATGGCATTTCACCAAATTTATTATTTAATATATGTATGAAAACTTATGTTGATTTAATTTTGACTTTGTTCACTCAACAGTGCCGCTGCTTTGTTAAAGCTTAACTATGAAAATTATAATGGCGTCTCAGTTTTTATTCCGCGAAAATGCACAAAATTTTATTAAAAAAAATTGTTGTTAGTTAGTTATATATATATATATATATATATCCATTTTGTTGTCAGTCATTCACAGTGATGCGGTTTTTGATGATGGTCGTTAATGTTTAATTAATGGTTATATATATATATATATATACTAAGAAAATTAATTTTCCACGCTTCATTAAAAATATGCCATAAAAATGTCCTATCTAACAATTGATTCTAGAATTCTAATATATTAAATTATTTCCAATCATAAAATACTTTCCGACCATTCCTTTAATTAAACTCATTTCTGATTTAAATGCGTTTGTTAATATTTTATTCCTTTTAAAAATTTATTCTAAAAAAGATTTTATGTAATTATTATTTGTTTCAATGTATTTTCATTTTTCAAATTTAAATTCCGGTATGAATTCTACTGAAATGATCTGTTCTCTAAATGTCATTTTTTTACCATTACTTTTTTTTATTCTAAAAGTCGTTCCGCGCGTTTTCTTCATTATCCGTTTGAATCCCAGAAGGTATTGAAAAACACTGACGACGAATCCCAAACAACCGCGCTTTCTGTAAATAAGTAAGAAGAGACCCAAGCAGTGAGAAAACACTTGTTTTATTTTATGTCGAGAAATACCATGCGGAGCGATAGACTTTGTTTATTTTATATCGATGGATCCCAATCGGAGCAATAGTGCTTCTTGTATTTGTTAGGTAACGCGATTATCATCATTTTCTCATTGCTCCGTCACATTTATTGCAGTTTGCAAAGCGATCGGACGTATTCTTGCGCGAGTGTTTCTCATTGTTAATAATTGTGTTGATTACGCGACTGGTTCGCTCTAATTCGAGAAGTTAAGTTCATTAAACACAAATCTGCATATGTGAACTGTAAAACTTTAATTAAAAACATAGAAAACCTCTTGGTTACACATTCGACAGCGACGCCGTCAAAAAACACTCACTGCTCTCAACTGAACTCACAATATAAAACCACAATATTCGAAATGTGCTGTATTTCTCGACATAAAATCTCAACAGCGCGATCGCGCTGCTTCAGACTCAAACGGTCAGAACCGATTTGCTCCATTTTTCTTCCATCCTTCAAATATAATTCTACGCTTATTCGAGCGGTATTTTGCTAATCAATATGCTTTCAGTTCACTAAAAAAACATTACTCTGGAAGGTATTTAACGCCAAAAGTTGCGTCAGGAGAGCAGATTTTTGTGTCATCAATTGGTTTTAAAATTGATGTCTGTCGTTTGGAAGGGATCATTTTTTAATAATAGATTGACATTAATAACATTATTTTAAAATGTACCTTACGATGACTAACTACTGAAGTTTAGTTAGACAAAATGTCGAAATATTCTATAAATCTCTGGCGAATGTTTTAATTTTGTATTTTACTCAACTAATCTAATAAAAATGCTTTCCAGTAGGGATAAATCTGCTCTTTTATGCCTAGGGAAACTCCATACATTTAAATATAGTGCAAATAGAATAAAAACGACCGCGAACGTGCTATTGTAGTATATCGGCTACAATTATTCTCTACTAATTAATATGTAGAAATGCTACTGATAAATCTCCTGAATATGGAATGTTGTGAACGTTTTTCGAGGAGTTTTATAATGGAATTAGTAAGTTATTGCTTCAGTTATCGTCAGTGTTATAAAATATCACAACATATATATATCTATATATGATTGCGTGGTGGGTGGGTGGGAAATTTCCCAAGTAACACCTACATTCAGACTGGATGTTCTCCACGCTGCCCTCCGAATCGAGATTAAAAAAGTAACGAAGCTGCGTGAAGTGAAAACGCAAAAAAGTAAATAGAATGCAGAGAGAAGTCGACGTCTTCTGTTGTTAAAAAGAACAGAATATTTCGACGATATAAAATAGAAAATTTAAATGACGTGTGAAAATCTTAGGAAATATTTGACGATGTAAAGTAAATAAAGCCGAAGATTGTTGGTTTTAAGCTAAATATCTATTGTTAAAACTGCTACTAACTGTATTGTTGTTTTGTCTACGTCTTTATAAATCTCAGTATTCGTCTTAGAAATGAGTTATGATTTATGAATAGAAATCTCATCTTATATATATATATATATATATATTGATCAGATTTTGTACAGATTTTTTTTTTTTAATCAGATTTTGTATAACAAAGAAAAAACTTTTCGGATGGCCACTAAATAGTAGTTTTTTGTAATATGTTTGAAGAAAAATAGCATTCAAGGATAAATTATTATCAAACAGTTAGAAAATCTAAGTGCTTTCATGTAATATAAAAAAATATTTTTTAACGTTAGAAAGTGGGCTGAAAATACACTAAAATACTTTACTGAAAATACTTTAAAATACAATATATTTTTTGTCATTTCCCTTTCATAATACCAATGTTTATGTGCAAAAGTAATGAAAATACTTTGAAAATAATTTTAATTATATCAAAGTTATTTTGATTGATGTTTAGAACCAAGAATTTTACTTATAAAATGCTATAAAAAATAATCTTACCCTTACTGTTTGTCATTTAACTTATTAATATTCCTGCTTGGATAATTTAATATTATTATGAAGTTTTACAAGTAACATAATCAATTATTGTAATTTTTGTTAAATACCACTATGTTTATAACTGGGTCTCATTGAAACGCAATCTTTTTTAAGAAAAAAACTTTGTGGTACTCTGTTGTACTCTTCAAAACTCCAAAACTCTGTGGTACATTTTACTTCATGATAATGAAAAAGTGTTACCCTCGACTTATATTAAAATTCCCGATAAAGTAATCGTTAAAATCTACAACACTAGAAATAAAATCCTTTCAAAATCAATAATAATCATAACGGTTGTCTTGAATTATATCCCGTATTCTCATACTTCAAAGATTAGAAAGTAAAGATCTTTAAAATCAATTATAAATTATTTCTTTCAGTTATCTTAGTTCGTATGCTATGGTGTACCACAGATTACATAAATTCGAAACTCTATTCTCTGTGTTAACACGATCGGGACCAACATGAATTACACGAATTTTATTCGGTTGACATCACTTTTTTTTAACCCTTTCGAGACGGCAGCCCTTATACAAATTTTATTTGGTTGCCACCACTTTTTTAAACAGTTCCCTTTGCTGCTGAAATGCAAAAAAATTATCTAATTAAAAAAGACAGATATTACATTTATTTATTAATGGTGTCAAAAACAAGTTCCGCATGCACATTTTCACGATGCATATATGCATCACTCGTCCCGAAAGGGTTAAAGAATAGAAATACTATATCCAAGAAACGGAATACTGATGCTTAATTCACTGGCAGTTTATCCTTTTTCCTTCTCTCTTAATTCTATTCTAATATTTAAATCGTTTCCAAAAACATCTAGAAAAGTTTAAGTAATTTATACTTTAACTATATCCGCTAAATCATTATTTTTAAAAATGATAAAACGATTTTCAAAAAGAATAAAGAATTACAATTTCGTTGAAAATTGACTTTGCATAAAATAAAATACTAATAAAAAGTACAAACTTCTTCCAATCCCAATCATTTATAATAAAAAAAAAAATCTTCTTCTAAATATATATTTTGAGACATATAGTGTTATCGGTGATTTCATGTTCATTATCTAGATAGCGCAATTTCTAAAAAAAAAGTTAATGAGTCAATCACCTGAAAACAAATTAATCATCGTCTGTTCTGCAAAGACTTTTTTTTTATCCCCATGTCAAAATTAAACGGTGATTTTGTGCCGCAAAGAAAAAAAAAAGAAAGAGGGAATTGTTTCTTCAAAACTCGTTATTGTAGCAATTGGGTTGTGAAAATTTCATCCCTAAACTCTTCTGAGTATAAAGGATTATAAAAGTAAAAATACGTACATTAAACGGAGTTTTTCTATACGCAGCTTTCCTAATCTGGAAAGCTCGAATGAATGAATTATTTTAGCGCATTTTCTTTTTCTGAAATGTCATCCGTTAGAGTTGCTAGGCAAGGGTTAAAGAAAAAAAGAATATTTTCTTCTAATGAGAAAAACATAAATTGAAAAGTTGGCCTTTGCCATAAAATGAAAATACTAAAAAAAATTACAACCTTCTTCCAATCTCGATCACTCATATGTTAAAGAAAACACTTCTTCCAAAAATACATTTTGGAAGATAAAGTACCATCTATGTTTTTTTTTTTTTTTTTTTTTTTTTTTTTTTTTTTTTTTTTTTTTTTTTTTTTTTTTTTAATCTAGATAGCCTAATTTCTAAAAAAAGTTAATTATCTAATTTTATTTCCTTTGATGACAATTTAAACAGTCAATCACCTGCAAATCCCTTTCGTAGTAATCTGTCTGGAAAGATACTTTTCTTATTACCATGTGACAATTAAAAGGTGATTATGTGCAAACAAAATAGAGAATTGCTTCTTGAAAACTGATTATTTAAAGCGATACGGTTGTCAAATTTTTAATACTTAAATACTTCTGAGCATAAAGAAAATATTATAGTTAAAATATTTACATATAGCGGACTTTTTCTATACACATCATTCCTAATGTGAAAAGTGCGAATGAATGAATTATTTCAATAAATTCTCTTTTCTGACATGTTATTAATTAGTGTTGCTAGGCAAGAGTAAAGTAACAAAAAAATAATATTTCCTTATGACAGCCAAAACGTAAAATTGAAAAGTTGGCCTTTTCCATAAAATGAAAATACTAAACACATTACCAGGTTCTTCCAACCTGAATCACTTATAACATAAAAATAAATTTATTTTTTCCAAAAATTCTTTTCAAAATATAAAGTTTCTTCTATGGTTTCATGTTAATTATCTAGATAGCGTAATTTTTAAAATATAAGTTATATATCTTATGTTATTTCATTTGATCACGATTTAAGCAGTCAACCACATGCAAATCCTTTTAATCATTGTCTGTTTTGTCAGGTCTTTTTCATATTCCCATGAGTCAATTAACAAATAACTTTTTGAAAAAAAAAATGCAATTTAACAAATTACAACGAACATTTGGAAAATGATTTTTTCAGAGACTAAAATAATATACAGTTGAACTTATTTTTTTACAAAGCAAGTTTAGGGAATTTTGTCCGCTTCGAAATAAATGGACTTATATTTAAAAAATTATAACAATCCTTTCATTATTTAAGCTGCTTAATTTGGCAAAATGCTAAGAGTTTTAATTAAAATTTTACCACGATTATCTTTAATAAAAGTTAGTTCAATACCTATACGTCTGAAAGCTTGCAGCTTCCAATCAAATTATTAATTAATGCATTTTATGAGAATTTTTGTTTTATATTTATCTTGTTAAAAGGAAATCGATTAAAAAAAATTAATAAGTGTTACAAAATACGTACGGTTTTTAAAATTAAAATACTACAGACGTATAGGTTTTCTCCAAGTTTAAAGACTGTTTAATAATGTATAAAAATTGGTACGTAAATCTAAAAGTATAATCATATAACTTTCATTAATTTTGTGAAAAACTTATATTAATTTTCAGAGGATTATTAAAAGCGTTGTTTTTAATGCGACGGTTTTTTATAATCGCTTTATAAAAAAAAATACTTTTAGCAATAGCGTGAATAAAACTGCATGATTGATTGCCAATTATACTTATTCATAATTCATAATCTCTTATTTATTAATTGCTGGTGTATTTCGATTTTTTTAAATATAAAGTTCATTTTTAAATCAATATTTTTCACATAGAACTTTAATTTATTTTCATATTAATAAGCGGATATTGATTCGGATCGAATAAACGTATTTTGGATATTTTCCGAGCATACAATTGAACAATGCTATTGTTTAGAAATCTTCAGATACCCACTGTTAGTTATAGCTTGTAGCGGACCCTGAGGACATGTCAGCAAAAAAATTAACAATGACAAAATTAACAAAAAAAAGGGGGGGGATTTATTTACAATGAAATAGTAAAGGTTCATGGTAATGTATCACAGCAGATAATTTAAAGATGATCGAATTATTAACTACATCACTAAAATCATGACAAGAGTATTTTTAAGACAAAGAAATTATCTTGATAGTAACACTAACGTAAAATAAAATGCCTTCGTCACTTGTACTCCTACACATTGTTGAACTTCACATCAGCTTACTACAAAAATATCACTGGTAACGATTAAATAGCACTATAGACAATATCAATTTTAAATGGGCCAATGTCACTGATTGAAGGCCAGCAAGAAAATGTTTGTACTAAAAAAAAAAAAAATAAAAAAAAAAAAAAAAAAAAAAAAAAAAGATGAAATGAATGAAAAATAAAATGAATTTGCCTAAGAAGTAATTTTTATTTTAATATTAAAAGTATACACTTTTTGTGCAAATTATCTGCAATATTTATGATTACAAATAAGTGCATATTCCATGATTTCAAAAAGTATGAACACTTTATGCATAAAAAAATTACATATTTACTGATTGCCAACTATGTGCACATATTTTTGCATAAAATAAGGGTATATTCTATGTCTTCAAAAATTGTGAATTTTTATCAACAAAAAAGTCTGTATTGTAAAATCTCTGAATAACGGACACTTCGAGACCGCGTAGTTTGGCGTTTGTTCGGAGATGTTCGCTATTCAGAGCTAAAAATGTACAATTACATAGATGTTGAGATTAGAAAAATAGAGGTGTCTGCTATTCGGGAGTGTCCGTTGCGGAGATTTTACCGTATAGTCTAATTTTGCAACATGCAAGAAATAACTTCTACTTTATTTTACTAACTTCTATGGGAATATGGGTAACTTCTGTGAAGCGTTGAATTTCTATGGAAGGTTTCTAGAGGGAGAAGCCCACTCCCTTAAAAAACAAATTTTTTGGTCATCTTTTTCTTAGTGTTTAAATATTTTAAGTTAGTCGAAAAATAATCAATATGTCTTTAAAACACGGAGATAGAGAAAATTTAGTTCATTAAATTTTAAAATCCACAGAGAGGAGGAAGATGTCACCTCCACCTGAATTCAACGCTGACTTCAACCACCCGTTTGAAATTATATTTAACTTATAGACTTCAAAAGAAACCCAACTAAAAATTAATTTCGACAGCCGATTTAGAAGAGTAACCCTACCCCCATCTCCAACGGAAATTTTTAACTGATCTCTTAGTGTTAAATAATTTTAACTTACTTCAAAATTAAAAAATTATTATGCCTTTGAAAAACGGAGAAAAATATAATGTTGTTTAACCCGTTGAGGGGCAAGCAATTACGTTTGTGCAGTGTTGAACTCCCACCGGAATCTTTGAAAAATCCTATTTCAAAATAAGTAAAAGCAATTTTGTGGCTTTTTTTCACCAAAGTTAGAAAAATAAAATTTAATAAATTTTTTCTGGTGTAAAACTTCATTAATCGTACGTGGTATATAATATATACCGGTGCCCCTGAAGGGGTTAATAAATTTGGAAGGATGCGGGAGAGAGAGCCAGATTACCGCCACTAGAATTAAACACATACACTTGAAGCCGTTTGAGATAAATTTTTAACAAACAAACTTAAAAAAAATTCTAACAATTAATTTCCATGGTGGATTTATCACTTATGTTACCGCCCCAATTTTAAAAATCCGCCCCCAAGTGCCACCCTCCTTTTCTTCCAAAAGAGACATTACTCCGCACCACGTGCTGGCGCATGGTTGGCTCTTTAGCGTTAACACCACATCGCGCACTGGCGCGAGATAATCAGAGAAAATGTTAAGGGGGAAACCCCATGCCTATACTTAAAGGGAAAATTCATAGCTATGCTTTCTCTTAGTATGTATTTAATTTTAAGTTACTCGAAAAGATTAAATATACTGCGTTTTTTTTTTTTAATTGGGGAAAATAAATTTAGTTTGTTAAATTTTAAAATCAGGGGAGGTAGACCTCTTCTTCGGGTACGGCAACCTAAATTCAACACTGCCTTTGCCCGTCCGTTATAAATAAAATTTTAACACATAAATCTAAATGAAAAACAAAACTCAAAATGTATTTCCATAAAGGATTTTTGGAAAACAACCTGCCCCCTGCCCACAATGTAAAATTATTTCCTTTACTTTCTCTTAGTGTTTAACTATTTTAAGTTATTTAAAAAAAATTACTGAGTTTTTCAAAATTCATCAAAATGAAAATTAATCAGTTATATTTCAAAATTCAAGGAGCGGTTATTCGTTTAAGATGTAAGTTCATAATAATCTAATTGAAAATGTGTACAATTGATTCCCGCCTCCTTTAAAGACTAAAGCTTTAAAATCCTAACCATCATCTGAAATTGTTATATTTTACCTAAATTGCATTTCAAAATTGTTTACTTCTCTGCAACAAGTAATTATTGCAACAAATAATCCAAACCATATTCAAACAACTCATTAAGCAACAAAAAATTCTATAATGAATGATATTAACAAGCCATTCTCTAATTATTTATTAACAATAGAAAAACCCTAATAATAAATTAACCAAATAATAAATACTTAAATTGTTAAAATTTTAAATGTCGAATTGATAAAGTTCATTCTTTGTTAAAGTTTCGGTGCACTTCAGTATTTTTTTTTTTTTATATAAATGCACACAGTAATAATCATTTTATTAAAAATTTAATGAAAACCAAGATATCGTAATTTTTGACGTCTGTGACACCCATGAATTGTTTGTTACGAAAAATACTTTTACACTTGTTTTAAAAAGAAATTGATTTAACATCACCAGATGTAATCTGGAGCATTATATAGGGTGTTTCAGCAGAGAAGAAGAGAGAGTTTTCGAAATACTCTGGACACCAGTATTTTAAAGTAATTTTTTTCGCCGTACCTAATGGTAAAATTATTGGCGATTAAACGTTGACGAAATAAACTGCAAGGAATTAATGGTTTCCAGAGCATTTGGAGCATACCTGACATACCTAATCGTCAATACCGCGAAAGGAAAGCGTCTCCGACCATGTATAGCTATATGATTTCGCATCGTCTAGGTAGACTCTATCTCTCTTGAAATTTTTAACCACTGTACTGAAACACCCTTATATAAATCCCATTTAAGGGTCTTAAAACTCTAAATATTATTAAAACGAAACTTGATTATTATGTGGAACTTTCACAAACTAGAAATGTTTAAATAGTAAAATTCTTACAATTTTCAAAATGAAATGTCAAATTCCTAAAACCTTATCTCGGTGAAACTTTCTGCGATTTTCAGAAATTTTAAGTAAATGCTCACAGTAATAATTGTTTATTAAAAGCTATAATGAAAATTAAGATTTCGTAATTTTCGGGATATGTGTTGTTTGTTGAGCAAGAATGATTTTATACTTGTTTTAAGAAGAAATGGATTTAACATCATCATATGTTATCTGGAACATTATAGATACATCGCCTAATTAAATTTATAATTATTCAATTATTATTCTGTGTGGTAAAATATGCAGTCAACTATACAAATTCACCAAATACATCGCTGGGTACATTGCTAAAAGCCGCATCTACACATTCTAATACATTAATCTTGTGATTCGTAATTATGAGTGAAAACAGTTTTTAAACTAACAATATTACATGTGTAAAAAGTCTCCAATGCATAGAAATAATAAAAACCGCTCAGTTTAAAACATTTATAATCAAGGAAACCATTCTAATAAATGACTGACTAAAATGCAATAGATTCAAATGAAATTGAAAATTTTTTGTGTCCGAGAAAATGCATTGTATTACAGGCAAAATTTTGTTCAGCGGAAAACTTATGACGCTAATAAAAGTGCACACATGAAAATTATTGATGTGCAATCCTGAAGAAAGAAATATTATCCGTCCCTTACTAATTATACCACAATTTATCGTATAAAAAATTGCATTGCACCAAACGAATAATGTCTTCTAATTACTTCATATTTATACTTTTCTATACATATAAAAATTTGAAAAATTTGAAAAATAGAAGTACTAGCGACTAACTGTACATCATACTTGGATTATCGAATAAGATTTACTTTAATACACAAAATGGGGATTCCTTCTGGTAAATAGCAGTGTTGCCAGGTTAGTACTTTTTAGGGTTTCGTGCTCAAAACTAAAATGAAACCATTATAAGGTCTCTCGTATGTATATCTTTTCATCTGTCACAGCCGTGTTCCTCGAAAACTATGGGACGTGAAAAATTCTAACTTGGCAGAATTATAAAGGCCATTGTCACACATATTTATAGATTATTAGACACAATAAAAAAAATAGGAAAGAATTAGGAGCCTAATTAAGTTACTTTAATAAAATTTTGTATCGTGCGGTCTATTGTCCAAAAATCTAAAATCTCGTTACACACTGAACTCAAAAATATATTTGCTTTCATTTTAGTCATTATAATTTTAGGGATAACGTCGAAAATGCACTAAAAACATGTGTGCCCCCACATTATTTCCGAATCTATCTGAAAATAAAACTATGTAAAAATTATCGTTGTTAGGTGTTTATTAGAACCTTACAGGAAAACTATACTAGTTATCTTATGTCATATATTTTTTGAGAAAATTACATTTTTCCATAACTTACGAACATTACTGCTCGAGTGCTCAGTTGTGGATTTCTGACTGGTTCGCGGTACCTACATACGCATAATCATCAAAGAATTAATGATAATGATTTTCGAAAAACATTGTTAAACAACATTAATTAGCCGAGATATTAATTGAAAATCTATATAGGAAAATGCGGTTCGGACCAAGGCGCAGTTTCAAATTTTGCACCCTCCTTACAAAGTACGCTTTGCAGGGTGCCCAGTTTAAACTCTGTACAAGGTAAAGTTGAGAACTAAGAACGGAAAACGCTAAAAGTCCAAAAGAGGAAATTTTACAAAAGGGCGAAAAAAAAAGAAGGCAAAAGCACCTCATATGCCACGTTTGATGCAAAATATCCGACTTGTTTGAACTATTACTACTAGGGTTAGCACTTCAAGCCTTCTCCTGTTTGTCGGCACTTAAGACAGTTTTTCGTAAGAAAAATGATTTTCGATGTTTTGGCCCTTTCAGCGTTTTCGCAAGTTTTCAACGTTTTTTCCAAGACTGTGCATTTATTTAGCAAGCAGATATGTTGTGTGCAGTATAGTATACAGTTGCGTTCCAAAAGAAAGATTATTCATTTCAGGCAATTTTAATTCTCTTATAAAAGAAATCCAAACTAAATATTATAGAACTATTGTTGTATTTTTTGTTATTTTTTTAATAAAGTTAATTCGAGAGTCGTACAGTATTTTTTATATTTTCGAGATTTCGCATTTCACCGATGTTTCCATTTAACAGAAAATAAGAAGATTTCTTATCATTAAGATAAATGTCTAGCTCTTTTATCAAGATGATTGAAACCTATTATAACCTATCTATTTGAAACCTTATCCATTCAGTCTCTTACTTTATATACATGTATGGAACAAACTCATATGAATTGAATTAGGTAATTAAAAGGTAATTAAAATATATATGAAAGATTTTTTTTTAATTAGTAAAGAACGGGCTAATAATTTTTTAGTCAAATGCAGAAAATGCAAAATTCTAATAAAGAAAATTATTCATTAACGATTTCATAATTTACCGCTTTATTGCCAAACGGTCGTTGTTACAACACACGTGACCTCGGGAAGGGCAACTTTAATTTATATATATTGTATTGAAATTCTACTGGCAGCAATGCTGCCAGCATATTTCCGTGAATTGACGAATATCCCTTTTTTTTTTTTGTTTTTTTCTCTCCGTCACAGAAGGTAAAATATCCGTCAATTTATGAATGTTGGGAAAATGCAAATGTGGCTGACGTTGGATTCGAGCCAGCCATCTCAGCGTTACGTGGCGAACACGCTAGAACTGAACAACAGTTGTACCAAAGCGAAACGTTTTGAAATATATATGTTTTCTT
Source organism: Maratus speciosus (assembly GCA_963932465.1). Lineage (NCBI taxonomy): Eukaryota > Metazoa > Arthropoda > Arachnida > Araneae > Salticidae > Maratus > Maratus speciosus. The sequence goes on from OZ010800.1 coordinate 316,777,309, forward strand.
CAGATGGGTATGGCTTGATAAATTTCTTGAAAAATCTTCATTTGGCAAGATTTCATCTGGTGTTTTTATACTTTAGTATTAATTTAGTATAAAAATATGAATTTTAAATATTTTTACGTAGGGAGGAAAACAGAGGAAAATATGAATATTATATTTTTATTCGATGAGATTTTTTTTGAGTAATATTCATTTTTTCCATTTAATATCCTTAATTAAAATAACTTTTAAATGTGTTCATTTAAAGCATATTTTAAATGCGAATACTTATTTATAAACAACTTTATAAATTCAACTTTATTTAACTTTCTTCAACTTATTCAACATTATTAAAAAATAAATTGTGAATACTTTTGAATGAATGAGAAAAGTAAATGTTATTTATTTTGAAATTTGAAAACTTTTTTGTCTTTTTTAATTAAGTTAAAAATTTTAATTTATATAATTTTTGGTTTTTCATTTTAAAAATAAATTCGGATTTATCATTAATTGATCCAATACGCTACGCATGCGTGCTAGTAATGAACGTAATTTCTCCGCCTTTTTTAGACGTTCGGGGAGAATTCACGGATAAAACATGTTTTCTAGGAGTACGGAAATTATTTGTTAAAAAGGGAGGAATAATTTAGTGCATATTGACGAGTTTTTCTGACAGTGTATCAGTGTAACGAGTTTATTTAAAGTAAACCCAGAATTGTTTAGCAATTTTAAGTTTTTATTATAACGCACATGACATCGGGAAGGAGAACTTTTATTTTATTTTTATTTATTTATTTATTTATTTATTTTTTTGTTCGTGGAGTCATGTTCCTTTGGAAATACAGACCAGTATATCCAGAGTATATAATCCCAGGAATGGTACAGGAACTACAGGTATTATTTTAACACAAGTGATGTTGGGTACTATAACTTTCATTTGTATTTATTCGGCTCGTGTAAAGTATTCACTTTAGAAATACAGACCAGTGTATCGAGATTATTAACCCGACATTACACGCGCGAGAAAAAACGAACGGGATTACTCGCGCTGGATATGTCATACCAATGGCGGTTTCTTCCAATTTTTTACCATAAAATCTGTATAAAACATAAAACGATGGGAAAAAAGAACGGATAATAGGGTTTAAACAGATATTAAACATATTACATTTATTTTGTACATTCGCTGAGTCTATCTATATGGAATGTACGCGCGAGAAAAAGTGCCTGTTTTACTCGCTTTGAGTATGTCAGACCCATGGCGGCTTCTTCCAATATTTTTGTCTTAAAATCTACATAAAACATAAACGATCACGAAAAAGGTAGGGATAATATAGTTTTAAAGATATATTAAAAAAGTTATTTACATTTATTCTGCAAATTTTCTGCGTCTATCTGTACTCAGAGCTGTTATAGAAATGCTCGCGCTGGGTATGAGATACCCATATGTGGCGATTACGATAGATCTATATTTCGAATTATTTAACCGCTTTTGTCCCTCTAATATTATGACTTTCGAGGCAGCTACACAAAGATTCATCCTTTTCTGAAGAAAGGCTAGGGAGAAAACTGCAAAAAAGCAGCACTGGGTGTGACGTACCCAACGCGAACAAATTCGGGTTAAACATAATCCCGGGAACGGCATAGCAATTTTAAGTATTACTACCACGTAAATGGCGTTGAGAACCGCTACTTTTATTTTCACTTTTTTTCGTTAGTGGAAAGAAGTTACAAACCAGAGTACCGAAATTATTCAGTATAATCTCAGGAACAGTACAGAAATTTTAGGTGCAATAAATGAGTTTACTGGTGTGAAGAGGATTCAGTGGGGTTCGTTTACTTAAATGCAAAAACTCAAACCATATTACAGGAACTATGAAAATTTATTTAACATTTTTAAATTTAAAGTTACAGAAGAAATCCTACTCATAATTAATTAAAAGTGAGAGAGAGAGTCCATGTGTACAAGGTACGCCTGGGCGTAACCCACAGACCACGAAGGTCTTACATCCTTTTTGGTCGAGATAAAAAGTTGAGTGCCCGTTATTTCATAAGAATCATATAACACTAGTCACTACACATCGCCAAATTCAAACATTGGCACCCTGAACAAACTGTGGACAAAGGTTTTATTCGCGAGGTAAATGATTATCCCAAAAAATCCAGCAACCCCGCTGAGAACAATGAAACGCGTGATGGAAAATTGTTGCCAGTCCACAAATCCTGGGAATCATTATCTAACCGAAATGATTACGTTAAAAATGCCCGCAACATACAATCGCGAAATGCCAAGAAAGGCATCTGGCAAACCAACAGACAAATAGATTTAACATCCATGAATCGCGATTTTAAAAACCGCACCTCATTTCGATGAGAGAGACGGCAGAAACAAGTGGGAGGTGTTTATATTACAGACTGGCATTCGCTTAAACAAGTGATACTTAAAATTACATACTGCAGACAGATGGCAAGGAAATATGCAGGCTATCGCATAAAATACATTCCTTTCACATTTTTTGTTAAAATATTTTCAACGGTTCCATATTAGCATTGATAAGGAAGCTTTTCACTGCGGTGGGCAAAATCTGATGTAATTGAATGAAGAGATATTGTTACTAGCAGCCGCGCCTTATAATTTTTATTTATTTCTTTGCACTGGGAGCGGTAACGGACAGATAAGGAAAAAAGGAAAAAAAAGAAATGAATCTTTGAGCGGCCTGAAATAAAGATGTTTTTAGAAAGAAGAAAGAAAACACATTAATAAAAATCTGAATGGTTTTGAGAAATGAATTGAATCACATATTTCAGTATAGAAAGAGGGAGGGGGGGGGGGGGGGGTATAATATGATCTAAAAGTAAGACAGTTATGTTTTAAATTAATTTTGAATAAAAAAGATAGCTATGGGACAGAAACGCTGTCACAACTGGCCCTTGGGGGCTATCTAGATAGGGCAGCTAATACAAGCCATGACACAGATTTTATTAAAACTAAACATATTATTTAAAATTGTAAGCACATAATAAGCAGTTGAGCAGTTAGAAATATAGCAAACGATCAGAGAAATGTCCACATCGAGAAAGACTGAGGTGGAGAAGATCCATTACTATAATTTATTAATTTTAACTGCTTTAACTCATCTCTAAATGACATCATAATTTGCTCTGCAGTAGCCTAAAAAATAATTTAGATGAAAGAAGTGATTAACCTGAAATGCGTTCCCAGTCACTGATATCATCTACTAATGCACTATGTATAGCTATTACATAGCAATAGTTAACTAATTAATACAATATTTAAAATAATTTCATTAGGTAATTTCTGCTTGATAACTTCTCTATATGATTTTACATTTATATTTATGAATGGCAGCAGAATCTCGAGAATCAGTGTAACGTAAATCAATATAACTATTCAGTGTATAGTAAATTAACTATAAGAAAATAAGGTCGTAGATTTTTCTCTTAACGCACTGAAATGCAAATTTCTAATATGTAAAAAGTTCCAGTGTTTTAAATTTCGGAAATAAGAGTTTTACTGTTTGATTTTTGGATCTCACGTGGTCAAGAATGATAGTTTTTTAAAAAGTAGATATTCGTGTATTTATATTCTGGAAACTGAAAACGCGCTCAAATGATTAACTACTTAGAGAGATGTATGAATTGCAGTTGTTATGTATGCAATTGTTAAAGCAAAGTTTATTATAGGAAATAAATTTCTATTGTATCTTCTGTATGAAAAAAAAAACGTTCTGTAAAACTAGCAATAAATGAGACATGGAATTGTCTTTTGTCTGCATCGTATTTATTGAACTTTAGGCCATAAACTGTTCCATTAAGACTGCCGCACATATGCTTAATTATATATGAAATCATATGAAACGCTTTTAAATATCTACTGATGTTTGTGAAATATATTTTTAAAATGAAAAATAAATAAGAATTCGTAAAAAAAAAAAAAAAAAAAAAAAAAAAAATTAAAATAAATTAAATTGATTTTAACACAATTATTCCAATTGGTAAATAAATCATATGAGATGTAGATTCCCAACTGGGCGAAAAATGTCCAGACCAGGACTCGAACCATGAATCTCTTGGCTGAAGCCACCAATGCTCTACCATCTGAGCTATTCAGGCCAAATCTGGTAGATCTAATTCACCCAGCTAACGTTATTGATTGTAGAATCTGGTTTGATATCTCGATCAGCTCAACAGAAAAAATCACATTTAACGGAACTACAGCATACGTAATTACACTAGATTAATGTTAACGTAATTATTCTAATTGTTAAATAATCATAATATGTAAATTTTCAACTTGGTGAAATATGTCTGGTCAAAATACTCATTTGAAAAAATGCGACAATGACCTCCATAGAATTCTCGGAGTGGCGTGCGCGCTCCCGCGGTCTTTTATCTTTTCTTTTCTTATTCCGACTCTTTTGCGGAAGCCAGGTTAAAAGGTCCCGACCCACCTCACAGATAGTCGAAACTCTAGAGGAAGCAAGGTTAAAAAAATGAAACCAGACAAATTTAAAAAGGAAAGTTACACATATTTAAGACATCGAAAAGCGGGAACGGTAGGCTCGGGTCTCTGAAGTTACCGAACAACCGCACCTCCGTCGAACTTATTATTAGCTCTTTATGAAACATGATTTAAAAATAAATTAATCGCAAGTTAATTTTTTTAATCAGTCTCGAAGCCAAGTTATTAATAACTAAGGAAAAAAAATGTTAGATAACTTGTCAGGTTGTTACTTGGCACGCTTTGTCCTCTTTTTACACTGTAAAAAAAAAATGGTAACTTTCCATGTAAAATCCAGGAACGTTTCGCCTTTTATCAGGTTTTCAGAATAATTTAGCTCTTTCCTGTGAAATTCTGGTTTTCTTATCTGAAACGTTCCTGAACAAAAGTTGGAAACAGCAAAACGCTGCGGCCGCCATTTATTATTTTTTTCCCTATAATCCGTTGCTCGCGCGCGAGTGTCGAAAACGAATTCCTTAAATGAATGTAAAAAAATCAATATGGAATGCAAATAAATCAATAGACGACATAATCCTTTACGTCTCTATTGTCAAGATAATTCAGATGAAAATACAATATCTCTGTGACATCACTAAGAGATTATCTCTCGTACTTGTCTGTGAAATCTTTAACGAGCAGACTGTGTAAAAAAAAAAATACACCTATTATTTGGATCTGCATTAACCAGAGGACAATCAAATATGATTATCACCTATTTTGATTAATTTAAAGTATGTTTTAGAGTTCTTATCTCTAATTATTCTTGTGAAAGGATTTCTTCAAATGGGCCTTAGATTTTCAGAAATTAGATGCCGAGTTTTAGCATACGTTTCAAATACCCATTAGTTTGCAGCTCTCAACGTGTCTTTCATGGTGTGGACGCAGAAAGCTTGCACGCCACCCGTACGGCCCGGGTTCGGTGCTAGCTCTTGACTTTTTTTTTTCTTTTTTAATTAATTTTATATTTTAACACTTTATTACAATTTGATTTAAATTTAACATATATTTGACACTTTGAATTGCTGCAAATTTGAATTTTTTTTTTTTTTTTTTCGGAAAAAATATACAATTACGTTTAGGTTTTTTTTTTTCATGAAAATTTATATGTATTTTATCTAACTTGTAAACTAACATAATCACTGACGAAAATCAAAAATATTTTATGTCTAGATTTTTTTTCTAATTATTATTTACATTCATATATTTTTATATTTTAAGCAAAGTTCAGAAACAATATATCACATATATATTTACTTTATTGAATTTTAACTGAAAATTTATTTTTTCGTGTAAATTATAAATAATAATTTTGATGTCAATTTCAAAATATTTTTTCATTCTAACAAATAATGATAATAAAGCGAAAATTGTCAACTGGAAATGTAAAAATCGTCTGCGGATCCCGCATGCTGTGAAATGTCAGTAATGTCATAATGAAGGGAACGAACATCCAGAGTGAATTATGTCAGCCAGGTATCGGTCCGGATAGCCTAACAGGTAAGGCATTGGCACGGCACGCCAAGTATCCAGGTACGATCCCTGGTCTGGACATTTTTCGCTCTTGTGCTACTCCAGCCTTGAATATGTCAGTAATGTTTTGCTGTCAACAGAAATATTCCTGGTATTTCGCAGGAAACTTACTGGCATTTCTGTAGAAAGTTTTTAACATATACACTAAAGTACCAGTCATTTTCAAGAAAAGTTTCTTGGAAATAATGGGCAACTCAGCTGCCCATTTTTTCCCAGGAACGTTGCGGAATTTTTTTTACAGTGTAGGGTTCATTGTCTCAAAATAACGAGAACGGAATACTTACTGTTTCGCTTTGATGTACGTTTGTTTGTCGGGATCACTTTTGTCTGAAACGGCTGAAGGTATTAAATTTAATTTAATATCAAATAGTAATATTCATGGTCTCAATCTTGTGTAAAAATTTCGAGCGTTTATTAATGCAAAAAAAAAATTATACCGTTTTAAACAACATTTATAGCAATCCCGACTGTAGAAAGTTCATTAATAAATCGCCAAAATAATTTAAATTATTTTCTTTCGGAAATTTTTCTTTGCACATGCTGTATTTTATCGTTTAGAGTCTATATACAGCAAATTCAAAGCAATCGTTAAGTAATCGGCTGACAGCCGCTGGCCATTTCAGGCTTTATTCGGTGGCTGCCGGCACTAATTTACCATCCTGACCGCGGAGGGATTGTGTGTGAAAAGGTGTTTGCTGTTTAGGTTCTGAGAAGAAAACCTATAAGGTACTTTCAACCTTGAAATTTAGCATAAAGGAAGGCCTTATGGCACATGTAAGGAAAAAATCTGTAATTAATTTATAATTCTATGTCGATTTATTAGTGATAAACTGATGAATTCCCTTTATTGGGACTAACGCCAAATTCACGTACTGAATTGGATTTTTTTTCTATATTTGTCAAAAACCTAGATACTTAATAAGCTTTACGAGTAGTATGCAGTGCCATCGCTAAGACTTTTTATTGGTGGGGGACAGAACCTTAAATTGCCAAGTCAAATTTCGGTATTTGACAACTCGTTTTATAATTTTGCCAACTTACCACAATTAGAAAATGTAATATAGTTCTTATTTGTTAAAAGTATAATAATATTCCCAATTAGTTTTGTAATTTTTGCTAAGTCTGTCAGAAATAGAAAATATATTATAGTTTTTATTAAAGTTTTAAACAAATTTGACAACTAAGCTTTTAAATTTTCCAAGTGTAATAACATTCGCGAATGTTTGGGGGAGGGAGGCTCTCCCTGCCCCCCCCCCCCTTAGCGAGGCCCCTGGTAATATGATATAACGTACGAAACTCTAGGGTTCTAGTATTCTCGAACTTATTCTGGGATTTTTTCCGTTTAAAATGAGATACAACTTTAATTCATCATTAATTGTAAAATGACCAATTAACTTAAATATAGTTCACTAACGGGTTTTTTTTTTTTTAATGTAAAACGTTTGATACGTAAGATATAAGAACTCGGCTTGTTCATTGTCTCACATTATGTTTCTAAATCTATAAAATATTATTGTTTACAACTATTGGAAAATATGATTGTGCATTACGAAAAAAATATTTTTAAAGTTTATGCAACAATTCTTTAAAAACTTTCCCATGGAATTTATATTGCCAACTTGTAAAATTTAAAAAAATAATGAAATTCATCAAAAAACCGTTTTTTCCATAAGGTCTTATGAAATGTGGACGCTAACGTTTTCACTGCAAAAGAAATTCTCTAATAATATTACAAGCATTCATTTTTATATTATTTTACACAGCCAATATAAAAAAAGGTTTCCAACAAAATCTACCAACAAATTTTCCTTGCAAAATACAAGTTTTTTCTATTATACTATACACTGGCTTTTTGTGGCATGTTCTAACATAGATATCGAAGATTTCATTTTGCTAATCTTCTTAAATTGCTCTTTAAATGGACTTTCTCAAGATAAAGCTAACAGGAAAGCTAAATTACCGAGCTTTCTAGCTAACCATATTTTATACAGATTACGCATTATACAAATTATGGGAATTAAACATTTTGGATAAGAATATTTATAATATTTACAGCTGGTATAAGACATAAGTGTCGTCAGCATGCGAATTTGTTTTGCAAAAATTTAAAGAATTAGAGATAATGACTTTGTGCATTGTTTTCGTAGATGTTTCTTTATAGATATCACACCAAAAACAAGAAATGATTGTAATTTTTATTATATAGAAAAAATCATTAAAGTACTTTCATATACACATTTTTATAATTATAAATGCCATACATTCAGCAAAATGACATGCAAATAAGAATATACATTTTTTATTTACAACATCTATTTATGCAGATCAAGCATGAAATGTAATATTTTTTTAAGTTCACATATCTTATACACTTTTTAGATGTATATTTAAAAAAATATTAACCAAAAACATAAATTAAACAAAATACATACGAAATATGCACAGTGTATAAATTTATCCATTTTGTATAAAAATTAACTCATACATTTTGGCACCTTTGTTAACCATCTTGAACAATTTAACTTATGTATCATTATGATTCAGTTCTCTCTTGGAAGAAAATGCATGGAATATTTCGGGTTGTGTAATGATTAATAACAAAATTACAGGAATTTTACCGTATAAAACACTATTAAACAAGAACTTTAAGGAAAGTACGAAAACATGACTTAATGCCTGTTATCGATTTCGCGATAACTTTTGTAAGTAAGAGGATAATGGCTTTATTGTTGGTTCCTTTCGGTATGATGAAAGTACTCATTTTATATTCATGGATGGAAATTATTTTGAATAAATATTATTAAACTAATAAATAGAATAAATTTTACTTCATGATCTATGACATTAGAAACCCAAAAGATATAATGCAATTATTTAAATATGACTAAAATATAGCGGCTTTATAATAGAATTTTTAACGTTTAAAATATTTTTATAAATATGAAAAATCGGTATAACCGAATACGTTTTTTCGGAAAAAAACATTTTTAACGAAAGGGGGATTTTTCAGCTAAATAACTGAATTTAAAATAATTACCTGAAATATTTTAATGGACTTTTATCTTGAGCATCAACCTATCGCCGCCTGTTGCAAAGGAGGTTTGTGCTCCAGCGGTTAGTTTATTATGTGTTTTTATGTGTTAATGTAATTTCGCTTTTTTTTTCTTTGGCATGTGCCCTTTCTGTCCGAGGACTGGAAGTTTCTGTAGTGAATCCCTCGCATGCCGGAGAACTTAACGTGAGGAACAAATAGGATCTACACCGAATTCTAGGGATCTTGAGATCTTGCTTGAATTTGGCTTAAATAAATAAATAGGCGATGTGACGATTACATCCATAATTCTAGCAACAAAAGTTCTCTGCATATGTCCCCCTTGAATGCAAATGTTTAGATTTGTGTCTAACTGTACACACTCTCAGAAATAGAATTCTCACTTTTGACGATTTAGCAATCCTCAAGCTGTATTTCGTCGTTTTTGACGATCATTTCCTATCACCATCACGTGATTTTTAAGGAAAGGTAAACGCTCAGATATTTGACGAAAGTTTTTCTTCAATCACGGTCAGACTCAATGCATTTTAAGGAAACCGTTGCTGTACCTCCTCAAATCCTGCGATTTAACAAACAGATATTTGCTTGTTTGTATTAGTTCCGTAATAATTTATTTTTAAAACAGCACTTTTTAGTGCTTTTCAGAAAATACTGAAATATAGGTAGTTATTGTTTCTTCATAAGTTATTTTTTTAGCTGTTAAAATTTTTAGGAATGCTTATTATTACTATTACTTATGTTGTTGTTCGTTATGTTTTAATTCGAAAAGAATATATTTCCTGTGTTCAAAAACATCCAAAAAGAAAATTTAATCAATAAAATTTCAAAGATCCGGGATATCTATTTTTTTAAATTTATTTAAGAAGTATATTCTGTTTTCAATCAGATTAAAAATAAACATAATTGACCCCTCTCCCTTTTATAAACAGTAAAGTGTTAAAATCTTATCCTTCTATTCAACGTGATAAAATCTCACACAATATGCACTTCACAGTTCGTTATTTGTGTGCAACAAATTAACCAGACCATATTCTAACCATTCATTGAGCAAAGAAAATTTCACTAATAAATGATTTAATCAAGCCATATTATAATTATTCATTGACCATGAGAAAAACATAATAATAAATTAGCCTTCCTTAAAACTTTCAGCACCGATAAAATTACAATCTATCTTATAAAAATATAATCACGCGGCAGCTTTCATTAGATCAGTCTTAAAGCACATTCATATAAGTCCCCAATAGCCTGATCGGTAGAGCAAGTGTTTCCCACCCCAAAGCCCGTGGGTTCAAATCACGCCGAGGAAAACGAGAAGTGGCTTTTTTCTTCCCTTGGTAGAGGAGCTTCCAAACTGTTCAATAGATGGCGCCACCAGACCTTTTTTGACGAATCTTTTGAGGAAATTTATATCGTCAAACAAGTGAAGAAAGTAATTTCACCAATTTGACGAAATGTTCGCTCGGAGCATATTCCAGGAAACCGTTTCGTCTAAAACAAAGAAAATTTCGTGAAATCTGAGTATTCATTTCTGAGTGTGCATGGAGTGACCAAGTGGATCTGCACTTTCGTTCCGTACTAATGTCTCTGAGATAATATTTAATGTTTGTAAATAAGTCTATCGAATTTAGGTTTGTCAAATTATTTGTGTATTATGATAATGCAAATCACAAGTAACGCAATGAAAACTATAGAACGTAGAGCTCCAGCTAAGATTGGTGGGTGTTTACAAAGAACGCAGTGTGTGAGAAAACTTGATTTGTACCTCTTAAAAAGGTATAGTATTAGCACCCTTGATTGAGTCAAGCCTCTTCTTAATTTTGTTTCAATATAGGTATTTTTAAGTTGCAAAGTGCTGAATGTTATACCTGTAACAAATAATTTTCTAGGCTCCAGGAGTGTAATTAATTTCGAGATATTCATCTGTTTTCAAAAATAAGTGATGAAATGTTTGGTAAGCCATCGCTTGGAGTTTAACTTAGTGATACCGAAGTTAGTTAAGATTAAGGGGTCTCAGGACTCATAAAGCTTTAAAATTTTAGAAATTTTAATTTTTTTAGATATTAAACTACTATCTTTTCTGAACATTTTGGTATAAATGTTTCCTTGAAATTCCTATTCGAACAGAAGTTATGGCTTTTAGAATTATACACGCTCAATAGTTGAAACGGCGTTTCAGAAACTTTGAAGTCAATTTTCTCCAAATGACATTTTTGGGCATAACGCGCACGATATCTCAAAAACTTCTGAATTTTTTTTTCATGAAATTTTCCAAACATATGTTTCATGTTAGTCTGTATAAACTGAAACTAAAATTTCCTTCTTATGGTTCAGAAATATATTCTTTATAGGTGATTATACTGTTGAAAATTTCTAAATTTTGCATTAACTAAATACAACTTTGTATTAAAATTAGAAAATGCTTTAAATACAAATTTATTTAGGTTCAGAGTAATTATTACAATGTGAAGCACAAGTAGGACCCCAAATTAATATTCTATTTTCAAAATTTATTTTGTAATCGTGCGCATAATCTGTTATGCCGATTTTCCGCTCGTCAAATGTCTGACATTTTGGAGCCCACTGTAAATTCTAATTCTGCATCTTGTAATTTTTCAAATACATGAAATGAAAGAACATACTTATATCTTTCCTCCCAATATAAAATTGTGTCTTAAAATCAATTACATTTTAAGATATTATATGTTGAAAATGGTCTTTTTTCGATTTTTCTAATTTTAAGAGTCCTGAGACCCCTTAAATATTTGCAGGTGGTAATCTTAGTTTGAGGTTTAAAATATTAAAATGAAATTTGTCTAAGGTGAAGTTACTTTTTTAAGGTATTTTTAAGTAGTAAATAACTCTAATACCTGTAATAAATACCTGTCTATGCTCCAGGAGTCCTTTTAATTTTAAACTATTCATCTGTTTTCAAAAATAAGCGTTAGAATGTCAGGTAAGCCACCACTCGGAGTTTAACTTAGTGATAACGAAGATAGTTAAGATTAAAAATTTGCAGGTGGTAATCTTCGTTTGAGATTTAAAATATTAAAATGATATTTGTCTAAGGTGAAGTTATTATTTTAGGTATTATTAAGTAATAAAATACTCTTATACCTGTAATAAATGCTTTTCTAGGCTTCAGGAGTCTAATGAATTTCGAAATATTCATCTGCTTTCAAAAATAAGTGGTGGAATGTTTGGCTAGTCATTGCTTGGAATTTAACATAGTGATATTGAAGATAGTCAACATTAAATATATACAGGTGATAATCCTCTTTTGAAATTTAAAACATTAAAATAAAATTTGTTTAAGGAGAGGTAAGTTTTATTTTTATTTCTGTTTTTTCTTTTGTCACTTGAATTCTTCATAATCTTTTGAATCTAAATAAATCGCGATTGTAATTAATTAAATTCTGCCTAAGTACATATTTAGCGTAAAAGAGGAATAGGATGAATTTCTCTAATAAAATAAGTTCACGGATAAAAAACAAAAACAAAAAAAAAACATACTCAACGTTTAACAAATTTTATATCAGTTTAGGTAAAAATTTCAAGAATTTTACAACTAATGTTAAACATGATTAGGCAAAAATAGTTATATTTTGTAAGTACGTATTATAAAAATATTTAAACGAGACATGCATTTTGTCTTGATAGATTTTTTCCTGGTTTGAATATTTCTCGTGATTTCGATGACTAAAAATGTTTTATCGTATAGAAGAAAAATTGTTTGCTCGTGAGATTGATTTTCCTGAATACAGCTTTCAATTAAACCGGTTTCTTCCATAATTATGAGTTTTTTAAATGATAGAAAATTAATTTTATATCCAGAATATAATTTTATAAACAAAAAACGGCATTTTAAATGACCAGAAGCATCAATGTAATGTCTAAAACTAAAATATATACGTGATTTTTAAAGCAATTGATAAGTAAATAATATCTTTAATAAAAAGCACATATCAGTTATGAAGCAACTGTATTTGACATATCTGTGAGAAACTTATAATCAATCATTAAGAAGCAGATTTTTTTTTTTATATATATATAATCAATCAGTTATTATTTTTCTTTATTTTATATATCTGGTTATGGTTATAAAATAAATCATTTGTTGAATTTTTTAAAGAATAAAATTTCACACTGTATACAAAACACAACAAATAAAGTGATATTTGTAACATAAATGATATTAGCACATAAAAGATGTCACAGTTCCCTCACAGCACATTTGTTTTAAAATGTCTTGAAACTGCATGTATTCCACTTCAGATTCTGATTTATTTCTTATAGTATGACATTCAAAAATAAATTTTTATGTAAATAATATATAGATGGGGACTCACTTTACACACAAACAAAAAATATCAATGTCATTGTAAAAAAAAAGTAATTGGCACAAAATACAAGTAAAAGTATACAATCCTTCAGAGCACAATAATATTGAATGTGCATCATATTTACCTTTCCGCAACTTCTGTGTTTTCTTAGTTTGTTCATGTATGAAGTTTAAAAATAAATCATTTATGAAAAAATTTATAGAAGAAAAGTCCTTCTTGCACACGAATCACAAAAATGGAATGTTTGAGATATTTACGTATTTTTCATAAAATATTTGGCACATTTTACGATAAGATTGTATTTCATTCAGCAATTTTGACATAAATATAAATTTGATTTTGCAACTCCAGTCTTAGCTTACCCAAGCATAAACATCGAGTCTGCTTTCAGACCAAAACTTGCACTCAGTTTTGTTTATGCTTCCAAATGTCACATTTCTTTCCAAATTGGCGTGTTTTTTAGGGTATCTTAGCCAATCACCGATACCTGTATTTTCACCACCAGACTTTACGAAGCTCATGACAACTGATTGTACAGTTTCACTAAAAGCATAATCATCATAATCTGGGTTTAACAGAAACAAATCTGTACTCATGAAGAAGGAGATGATATCCCACATATGAAAGCTGTACTTTGTCGTATAATTATAAAGTTTTACCTATAAAAAATATAAAAAATAATATTACATACTTTGTTGACTGTTATAATTATTTGTAAATATTTAAAAATTTAATTGTTTTTTCAAACTATACATTTAATACTATTATAAAAATAAAATTTTGGAAAGTCTTTACAAAGATCATTTCCAAAATATCTCTCTTTATGATATGCAAGTCAGAAAAAGAAATCCGAATAAACCAGACAACTCGAGTTTGTGCAAAATGTAATGAAGGCACATAGACAAACTGCAAAGCGTAAATGGAGCAGATATTCAACTACTATTAAAAAAAGGTGTTTTAAAGGTAGGAAAACGGAATAAATATTGTAAAACCATGAATTTTATGGAATTGGGCAGTTTAACATGAAGAAATGGCAATGTTCGTAAACTTACTGCGGAAACTCACAGTGAAATACCGGTGAATTTACTATTTTTACTTTCTTCTACGTACATCAGAAAAAAAGTATTGGAATAAGGAAAATTTTTCAATTCCATTTTATTATCGATTTACATATTTTGAGATGTCCCACGCACTATTTGGGACTATATTCGAAAAACGTATGTATGTTTGTATTAATGACACAAACATTTTTTGGACGCTCAATCTCAAGAACTATAGAGCTTCATTTTATTACTCTTCCTATTCTTTTAGGTCTCACAATTTATTTTGGATAAGGATTTTGTGTGTATGTACCACTCATTAGCTGTTGTGGTTATGCTGTATTATTCTCGATTTCCATTATAGCTATATAGCCCTGCGAGCGTTTTGAAAAAAGGGTAAAATTGTAATGTTGTTTTCTTTGCATTTGGTTTAAATGCTAAGAAAATATGATTATTTCAACATTATAAAAAAAAAAAAAAAAAAACTTAATTACAAATACGAATGTAATCCCTGAGAATATTAATCAATATTCAATGTATTTAAAATTTATTAAATCTATAGAATTATATTATCTTAAATATTGCTTGTATTGCTGTAAAATCTGGAGCCTATTGAACGGAGTATTGCGTCCCAAACACTTAGAGGGCCAGCGATCAGTGTGATGGAACATTATAAAACGGTATCTACATTTAGACTTTTCCACGTATAGGTGATATTTTTTGTGGTGTATAAAACACAAAGTTTGCGCTGCTATGTTCGTGTTTCAGTTTTTGTACGATAACTATATATCTGCATCCATGAGGTGAAAATCGATAAAATTTTGTATTCAGCTAGACTGACAAAAAAATGGTACTAATTAGGTTTAAAAGTATATCTCTGTACAACAGGTACAACAATATCTCAGTACTACAGGTAGCACTTTTGTACTGTGTTTTTCTGATCTCTTTGATACTTACGTCTTGACATCCTTAGGACAGAAGTTCATCCAATTCCGTGTGTAAGATATTTATTAAAAATTATGTTTTTCAATTGTGACTTTATGCACTTAATAGTGTCCATATTATGCAAATTTACTTCTAGATATTATTGTTCTATCTAAGTTTTTAATTTACAGAACTATATGACAATTTATGTTTTAAGTTAATAATTAATGGTCTGAATAACGATAATACCCATAAAAAAATGCGATACCTATAAACAATAATAGTGATATAACTTTTCTTTTAATGAGTATATTTTTAAATGTTTTTCTATGTTGCAGTTTTCTACACAAATCCAGGATATACAGAAAAATTCTGCGAAGAAGTGTGGGAGCTGGTTAAGGATATTTCATTTTTTCCGGATTTTCGATTTCGCGCAGTTCTAAAAGTAGTAAATGTGGTGAGTAGTATTATTTTTTGAATAATATGTTTAAAAAAACGCGGATGCGTGAAATTTGAATTTAAAAATGTTTCACGAAGGCAACTCTATTATCACCTTTAGTAATTGAAGTAAACAACAAACATAAGACACTTAACACACAGAGAAAGCGTAATGAGAATCATGGAAAGTCTTTTAAATGAAATATATCTTTTAAAACCGAATGCGATGATCCAAGGTTTTTTTAAATTTAATTCCATGGGATACTATTTTTTTTTTTTTAATTAAGGCATCCACTTCAATTGAAAAATTTATTGTAAAGTTTGTCATCATCCATTTTATCAATCCCCTTTTTGAGTCCTCATAAATACATCGAATAAGACATTGATTGAATTTGTGTTCTTTCAGTTTTATTCTGAAGTCTAATATATGCGCACAATACAATTTATCTTTGTAGCTCATCTATATATTTATGTATTAATAAACAGACATCCGGTAAAATAAAGACAAATGAATAATAAAAAAACATCCTAAAAACAATGATAGCTGAAGAGTAGGTAATAAATTAAAGTAATAGGTTTTAATTAATTTCTTTAGTAAAGGGAGGATTCTAAGAGAAAATATTGCTTTAAAACAATTGTATATCCTTTTTCGATGTGTATTTCTTTTTCTTATCATAATAATAATATTGAAGAATTATTAAAATTTTCAAAAAACGGTGACACTATCACATTAATATTTGATTGCGCTGATAGGTCGACATGATTTCTGTGTAAAAAAAGTGTTTTTTTTTTTTTAAATACGTATTTGACTTATAAAGCCGACGATCGGATTTCTGACTTTTTATAATGTATAGTAAATAGTCATTGAGAAATTTTGGGAGTTGGTACATATCACGGAGTTTGTTAGAGGATTTATTGATCAGTGAATTATAATAGAGATTGCTGATAGATAATATATTTCTGTAAAATAGTAAATAAAAATTTCCATTCCACAAGTACAACGGGTTCTTTTACTATTCATGCTCCTTGACGATGTATAATTTTAGACTGTTTTAATATGGCGAGTTCAATGGTTCGTTACATCTCGTTAATCTTCGTAAACGAAATGAACAAATTATAAACAAGCAGAATCAGTTAACTATCTTAAATAATGATGAACTTCTTCTCATCCGCCGGAGTACCCCATAAACAGCCGATTGTTTAGAAAATATCTCACATCATGTAATACAACGAAATATCCTCAGTTGCTATTTAAAGAGCTTCCAGCTAAACAAACTGTGGTATATAAAGTATTCCATTCATATCAAGTCGTCTAATTCTATATATATTGATAGGTATTAGAATTAAACTGATGGAACGTTGCTTGCATATTCGAATGACAAAGAATGCTCATTGAGCAAAGAATAATCCATAGAATTAGAAAATAGTGCTGAGTTTCCGCAACACAAGGATGTCCATGATTTCTAATTGCGTCGATTTTGGAAGGAGAACTAGAATACTTTTTCCTTATTGTTTCGGTGAAATCATAGTTAAACTCAAAACTTCTAACATTGCATTTTTACTGTGTAAAATTATGCGGTTAATTTTTTTACATTGTCTCCTTTCCTGGGGCTGTAGAAAACAGATTAAGAATGTTATATTATTGAAAGAAAAACATTATAAATTCTTATTTTCACTGGACTATACATATTTCTCAGATTTTACATTAATTAGTATCACTACAACCTACAAGCGTGCATATCTGTCATGAGGTTTTACTAATGCAAGGGAAGTTGTATTAATTACGATATATATTGCGCCCCAGAAAAACATATACAAATCATCTCTCACAACTTAGAAGTTCAACTGTTCTTTAAAATGTTCCATGACAACGTAAGTAACGAAAATTCAGTTCATAAATTAAGAAATTAATGTATAGTGTATTTTTAAACTTTCAAAATGCCATCTTTAATATGTAGGGGAGAGTGGGGAATAAAAGGGACAAGGTATGAAAGGGACACTCAAAATTTCAGGAAGATAATAAAATGTACAAAGTTTTAACTTTAGCAAATATCGATGGCGATACGTGTTTTGTCTTAATAATCTTTACAACTAACATCGACAATTGTAGCGTTGTAGGTAGTGAAAGCAGAACCTGTTTTTGATATAAAAAAGCAAATTTTGATCTTTTTTTCTAAAATTTAATCCTGTGTTTAGCATTATACTATTTATGTTACTTAACACTATAAAGTATGCATTTTATATGAATACTGGTATATTTTTTTAGCGAAAATACTGTCATGCATGAATACATTTTTCATTTCGCTAGGTGGGTAAGGGTTTGAAAGGGACAGTACTGAGGTCGAGGAAGAGGGGTCGAAGGGACATTACCATTTCAACCCCTCGTTGTTTATAATTATTTCAACAAAATATTATTTACGTTTCCTAAAATGTAATTTATAGTTTTTAGTTTTTTATGTAGAAAGAACGAATGCACTATTATGTCGAACAAAACTATTGAAATATTACAAAGACATATACCTACCATTTAGGTGTTTTTTCCCTTTTCCAAAAATTATCAAAAAATATATATGACTCGAGAATACCAAAGGAAAGCTCAGAAAAATCGAATAACGAAAGAAGAAATTATGGGTGCTGTATCTGAAGTAGAGGAAAAAGGGGTGTCTGTAATATCTTCAGCTAAAGCCTACAGCATTGAAAAGTCCTATTTAGAAAGAAATGTTCTAAAATTTAAGAATGCACAAGCAAATGAATTTCAATACGCCCATTTGGTAATAGAAAAGTTTTTAGTGAAGCTCAGTAAAAAGTGTAAGCTTCATATTTGCTCCAAGCTTCTAATATAAACTATGGATTGACAATTGCGCATATGAGTATTCAATTTCTTTTAATTCCCCAAATATGTCCCTGTCTTGGCAAATAAACGAGCAATCTGGAATTGATTTGTTCGAAGATTTTAATCAACGAAATTCATTACTTACTCTTACGAAAATTTATACCCATTTGTTAGCAAGAAGTACAAGTTTCAACAAAGCTAATGTTCATATATTTTTTAAACCTTCAATCAGTTATGAGTCGTTATAAATTAACACTGAATATAATTTGTAACTGTGATGAAATACAATGTTTAATGACAGAGTACAAGCCACCTAATGTAGTAGCAAATTGTGGTGAAAGAAATTTTCTCACGTAACATCAGCTGGACGTGGTAAAATTGCCACACTTTGTTTTTTCCATGAAGTAACTCTGATCAACAGTATTCGTTTTCGCAAAGAAGAGTTAGAAAGAGTTCATGCTCGAAGCTAGCCCATTCCAAAGGCTTGGACTTGCTCGTCAAAGTTGGTGGATGACCGCTGAATTTTTTTTAAGCAATTGAGCAATATATACCCAGACAACACAAACACATCCTAAGAACATCCGAAAGATGTCATATTCAGGACAAGCTGATATCCTGCGGACCGATGAATTGGTCCTGCCGACCGTTTTAGGACATCCCCTGGGTTTCGAAATGTCCCACCTGTCAACATCCTACGGATGTCATTTCATGACACCTTTTGGACGATTATAGGACACTTGTATAATATCCTCTGGATGGTCCTAATGACATCCTAAAATCATCCAAATAATTTCATATTCAAAATAAGCTGATATCCCGTGGATGGATGCAGTCGTCTTGCAGACAGTAATAGGACATCCCCTGGCTATCGAAATGTCACACCTGTCAACATCCTGTGGATGACTTTTTTATGATGGCTCGATAACCTCTGGATGGCTTAATGAATGTTACTGCCTACAATTTGCATTTTTGAAATTTATGGCAATTCATTGATGTCTTGTCACTTTTAATTATTATAATCAATTATAACATAATTATTTAATAAATTATATAGCCTGTAAAAAGATTATTCAGTAAACCTTTCTTTTAAAAAAAAATCAATCTTCAAGATATCTTAGTTTATACAATTTATTAAGTAAAAAATGTTTTCAGTGACAATATAGGAATTTCAAAAATGCAAATTGAAGATAGTAATGTATCTTACATATTTTTGATAAGATTCAAGAATATTTAAGAAATTTGGTAAAATTCCTTACTTGCATACAATAATAGTTTTACATACTTTATTCTTAATTTAAACAAATATTATCCAAAATGGTGCAATTTAAAAATTTTCCATCATAGCTTCATCACTATTTAAGATGTTGTCTTGCAGATATTTTTTAATATCTGGAGTTGAACATTTTTCTAATTTACTATTTTTGCCATAAGAACCATTTTTTCAATGACAATTTTATTCATTTTGCAATTATTTGATTTACTTACTAAAAAAAGCATGGGACTACCTGATCCACTATGCACTTTAGGAACACACAGTATCTGTAACAAATGTTATGCATTTAATTGTCCTGTGATGAAGTGCCACATGAAATTAAAAAGTATAATTTTGTTGCTCCGATGATTGTTTTACATTTTTCTTTATAGAAAAAAGCTACTGCATAAGACATCTTAATATTTTTGAAGTCAAATAAATAAAGTACAAAAAATATGCCATTTTATATTTAGTGACCAAAGCACATTTTACTGTTGTGATAATTTGGCTGTAAAATACAACTTTAAATTTAATGTTTTACTTACCTTTAAATACATTACCTTACTTTAACAAAATATGATAGTGCCATGGATACATTTAACTTTATACAATTGGTAATAGCTCAGTAAATGCCTTTTATGAACATGAAGAATTAACACAAACTGCAGAAAAGTTAAAATAAGAACAAAGGATGAAAAGAGTATCTTAATTGCATTTTAAATGATTGCACATATTACACTAAATGCTGAATATAAAACAATAAACTTAAATTATTTGACAAAGAAAAGTTTAATCTTTATGTAAAAATTACCAAAAGTGAATACCTGAAAATGTTATTCAAAATAAAAAGTCAAAGTTTACTCCTAATTTAATTTAAGACCAGTAAAGGAAAAAAAAAATAAAAGACAAAAAGAAATACTTATAAAATATATTCTGCAGTGTTAAGAATGATAGTACGAAAAAAAGATAATCGCTGTTGAATTATTTTGTTTATTAATTATTAAAATAATTCCTATATTAAAAAGCTTAAAGTTACGAATTACACAATAAAACAGTCACATTAAAATACAAAAAATATTTATTTAAAACTTTCACAGTAAAATACAAAACAAATATTTTTTACAACCTTCCACATTACAAAATATAGTTTCAAAACTTTTTTTTAACAACAATCCAACTTTCCAGTTTCTCCTGCCTGCACTTGTCACAAAATAATTTTTACGCTGCACACATCTATAATGAAGAAAAGACAAAATATACATTTCTACTAAACTTTATTGGTGCATCACATTCATTCAAAAGGAATAAATCAATATTATATATACACAAGATATACAATAATTTCTTATTGTTCATTTCTTCAAAAGATCTTTTTGTAAAATTTACAGTTATTTTTAGGAATTTTATTATTTTAAGCCCTAGGAAATGCTTGAAAAAACTATTAAAAAGTACAAAGCAGCATAATTGCACATCTTATTTTATGTCAAACATCAACATGAAGCACCTGTCTCATTTTGTATCAAAAGAGAGTTAATATTTATAACTGATGAGAATACCATTTTTAATAATTAAAAATTATGGTAATTACAAGCAACAGGACCATGCAAAGAGAAAACTGTGCGCAGGGTAAAGTTTAGTTTGCCTGTCCCCCCCCCCCCCACACACACACACAGACCTTCCCGATTAAGGAATGTAAAAACCAAAGTTCCCTGAGCCAGAGCCAAGCGGATACATACGGTCCTCCTTTCTAGGGGATCACGTAGCAACCTGTCCCAAAAGGCATCAACTGACGCCCAATCACCACCACATCAACCTGCCATTCGAAACAGCTAAGCGAGGAAGACAGAAGGCCACAACACAACATAGTCTCTGCTGCAGCCTGATAATTTATTACACATGGAATATTTTGACGAGTCCGAGAGTCAAGGAAACATCTGCACAAGGGTGGCTATGTCGCAAAATAAATAAGACGCTGCCAAGTAGGCTAAAGCCAGTGGGCCTCCCACTGGTGAACAACAGATACCATCAAACCAACAAGTACTCCATGTTCAGAAACTTCTCATCATGAATTGCTAACATTATACCTCGAGGGTACCCCTCAAGTACTATAAGTGTCAAGCACAAGAGCTACCTCACTTAGAACTCTGCACATCAAACAGGGCAGAACCATCACTCCATAAAGCCGAAAGCTACATGCATCTAGACTGTCACTAGGCATTATGCCTCGAGGGGAATGTAACAAAACACCTTCCATGTAGGTACCGAACAAAAGTTCAAGATATCCTTTTTAGAGGCCTACAAGAGTAGAACGGGCGGCCCAATCGCTCCTCTAGACCACAAGCCGAGATCAAAGCCATGAAAGATCGCAGCTCTCG
Source organism: Maratus speciosus (assembly GCA_963932465.1). Classification (NCBI taxonomy): domain Eukaryota; kingdom Metazoa; phylum Arthropoda; class Arachnida; order Araneae; family Salticidae; genus Maratus; species Maratus speciosus. The sequence continues at coordinate 316,799,594 of OZ010800.1, forward strand.
ACCCCAGCCAGACACAAGGAGAAGCCACATAAGGCATGTCACACACTGCAAGAAAAGAGAAGGTAACTGCTAATCCAACCAGCAGCGCAGTAACTTCCCCCTACACACAGTTCAGAAAATTAAACAAAACAGACCTAAAACAATTTCTAAAATGGAAGAAGCCCTTAGTCAGAAATTTGTTTTGGCATGTTGGGTAAGGGATGGTGCAATAACTTTGAAACTAAAAATAACTACTTTCATTGGGAAAAAAATTCTCGATGTGTATATATAATATATATAACCATTATATAATTACAATTCATCACTTTTCTCCGTTTATTAAAAATAAAATTAATAAATTGAGCATCAATACATTACACTGACATTATACAAAATAAAGCAGGATCATCTATTTTTAATTTAATGAATCATTAATGAATTGTGCCTACTATAATGTACCAATATACTGATCACCAACATATAATGAATTAAAATCTTTACAGAATTTTACGGATTGCTTAGGGCACTTCAGTTTTTATTATGCAAACAATTGTTTTAATGCCAAAAAGAGAAAGGGAAGATTTTGTCAACTGAGAGATAAGAAGCGTGCAAATTTTTTGGATGAGCAGCAAGATGGGTGCTAATTTTTTGAAAGAAGGGCCAGAGAGGTGCTATCATATAAACCAAAAGACAGGTGGGGTGTTATTCTATTATATTTTTTCATAAACATAAAAAACTATAACAAATATCTTAAATAATACTAAATGAGTTTCATACTTTTCTGTTATACAAACCAGGGATATGTTTAGGAAAATTTTAGGTCCTTTAAAGGACCATTCACAAAATTATTTATCTTAAAACAGGACCCTTCACAAAATTATTTGTCTCTTAAATAGAGATTTCATAGAATGTTTTCGCTTTCAAATTGAACTTTTCCACAAATTTAGTCATTTAAAAATAAAATCAGGCCTGTAAGTAAGCAGTTGAACTCACCAAAGAGCTTATTACTTAGCTTTTTATACAAGAAGGATAGAACATGAAGACATCGATAATTTAAAATTCACAAAATTATGAGTAGAATTTTCACAAAAATAAGAAAAACTTCAGTTTCACAAAAACAGGACCCTGTCAGAAAAGTCTGGACAGATAGATCCCTACAAACACCTTGCCAAAATGTATGCTGATATCACAATCCTATCCACGCAACAGATTTTTATTGCAAACCATGCCATTTTCTTGGGTTATAATCTACAAACAAAAAAAGTTTGCCAGAAAGAAAAACTTTAGCATAAGGACTTAAATAAGCTATTATTATTAAATTATTGGTTCAAATTTATGTAACTAGATTTCATTTTTCATTAAAAAATGTTATTTTTCACAAAAAAAAAAAAAAATAAATAAATTTCACAAAAGCAACTTTTATTTTTCATAAAATAGGCTTCATAAAAAAAAAAAAAAAAAACTGCATTGACCCCTGGAGATACTGACTATGAACATTTCACAGTCTAATTAGATACAATTTTGTTGGTGCTGAATATCATACCCAGTCTATTAAGAGAATATAGATCGTCGCAAAATGCTATAACAAAAGCAATATATGTCATTGTTTACAATTTTATCGCATTGATATCATGTGACGTCTTTATATATATATATATAAATCAAATGTTTGCTACAAACAATGCTAAGAGACACTTATAACTTCATGACTGAATTAAAAACGTAGTTTTACTTTATTGTATAATATTCATTTGTTCTTTTATTGTAAGTATATATTTGTGTTGATATAGTAAAATAGTGTGAAAGTTTGAAACAGTATATTTTTTAAATGATCACTTTTATACCAACATTTTTTTTTTTTTATTTGGCACCAACTATAATGCTTGGTACAATGGTGTTGATATAATAGAAACGCACCTAGAGTTTAAATATTAAAAATCAAAATATGTTTCAGAATGTTTACATTCGAAATAAAGCTCATAGCCATAACCAGGGGTGTAAAAATCTAAGCACCAGCGAGCAGTCTCTCATCAATAAATTTTATTCATTATTTTCCGTCTAAATTTTTTGTAAGAATGCTAATAAAATTTAAACGAAGAAAACTAATAAAATTTATAGGTGAGAGACGCGTTGGGCACCTACACTTTTACACCCCTGGTCATAAACAATTTCCAACATAAAATAAAGATTTATTCGAGCTGAAAAAGAATACAAGTTGAATTAAATGTATTTGGCAGGTAAAATGTATAATAGAAAATTTCAATAGTCACACGACTGAAAAAAAAATCTTTGACATAAGCATTTTAATAGTCATTGCTTTTTGGCTGGTATGATATTGTAATTTTCTATACATAAGTTAATTTGGGATATCCATAAATAAAACTGCAATACTCAAATTCATGTGAAAAATACCAGGAAAAAAAAAACATTTCATAATGTTTAAATTATAAAATACAGTTGGCCCCACTTAATGGGGTAATGGATAATTGCATACCCCGCTTATATGCATAGAATGCCGTGGAACAGAGACGTTCCCCATAAGGCTAATTTTAAATGCATTTGTTTTATCGCATAACAATCCCCGGTTAATTGCATAAATATCGCCAATCTACTAGTAGTAATCCGGATTTTATCAATTCATATTATAGTGGTGAATGGAAAAAAAAGGAAGAACTTTTTTTTTTGTTACAATGGTTTGTTATATTTACAATCAAAGAGCAGAAATAGTCGTGTAAGATGACTTATCTTAATTCTGGCAACTTATGAGAGTGTTGAATTTGGACAATTGTGTTTTTCTTTTAAAGCTTGTCGTACATATAGTGACTCAAGATGCTGGGGGGTATTTTTTGAAAAATTCTGGAATCGGGGGAAAGTAGACCAATAAAAGATCAATATTTAGCGCTGGAAGTGGAGAAATGCAATGTCATGAAAAAAAAAAAAAAAAAAAAAAATTCCTAAAGGATTTTTTGTGTAGGCAAAAGAAAAAAAAGAGAAATAAATTGACAAATAATTGAAAAATAAAAAAGAATTTATGCAGAAACTTTTATTTTCAAAGGTATGATTTAAAAACAAAAATTTTCTATTTAACTTTCATTTTAATTTTCATATAAATTATAATGAAAAATTAAACCATGTACCGTAAATAGTGTTATAATACCTTATACTTTATTACATATACCTTTACATATAGAGTAATAATAAATTATTTATTAAAGTTATTAATACAGTAGTTTTTTATTTATTAGGTAAATAATTATTCTCCATTAATATTTATCATATCTGTGGCATATAATCAAATGATAGTGTTTGCTGATAACATTAATTAATGTCCTCCCTTAAATGCATACAATTCAGTGGAACCAACTGTATGCAATTAAGCGGGACGGACTACATTTTAAAATTAAGTCTATTCTCTAAACTTAGGTTGAATTTCTGACAACAGAAACATTTTTAAAATTATCGGAAAAAAAAAACAGTTTTCATAACAAAGCAAACTTTCTTTTTTTAAATATCAAAATATCCCAAACTGACACAATTCATAATTATGTTTGAAACCAAAACTATTACTATTCAAAGAAAAATATTATACTGTATTAAATAATAATAAAATATAATAATTTAAATATTATAATAAATACATGCTCACATGATCTTATATTTTTTAGAAGAAACAACAACAACAAAAAAATTCAGTTAAACTTACCACTGTTGGGGAGAATTTTTGATGATTTTTTTTGACAGCATGCAGCTCGACTTGTATATAGATTTTTCACTAATTATTTCCAAGGTATCTAAAATAAAAGAATAACTTTAATAATAATTATGGTGTCAAAGTACAATTTAAAAAACAAAGTTTTATACAGAGATGGCTTTTGAGACTACTGTATACATTTAAAATTATGTGTAAAATATTATAGCTAAAACTACAGGTACTTATCATGGTTTTTTGGTACACCATAATATCCCGTTTATCCACTTTTCTCGATAACGTCCTCTCCCTCCACCTTTTGTTAAAAAAAAAGATACTTCTTAGTTATCCCGTCGACCAAATTACTGTCGCCAAATTGTAAGATTAAATGCCAATAATGGTTGCCATTCATTAATTAATTGTAAGATTAAATGTCAATAATGGCCAATAAAACCATTAATTTGACATTTTATTTGTTTATTTATTAATGTTTTACTAATTTATTTGTTCTTTCGTTATTTAAAATAAAAATTATGTCAATGTATATAATTTGGTGAAATTGGTCGACGGGATTAGAGATGGGAATGCTCGGAAAAAAACCGGAAAAGTTAGGAAAAAAACCGGTTCTTTTCAGTTTTTTTCCGAAGGGCTATTTTTCAATTTTTCCAAATTGGAAAAATTGAAATTTTATTTATAAAATAATATAGTCAAAATTTTATAATTGCTACATTCTGTTACTTTTATTCATATTTTTTTCATGTTTAGTGTCCCTCATGAAAACCTTAACATGGAAAATCTTATCTGTAAGCAGGGATCTCTTTAGAAAGAATTTGAGTTTCTTAAAGGATCCTTCAGTTTTTTCTCCTTAAAACATATGACCTTTAACAAAATTCTTTCTCTTAAAACTAGACATTTCAGAATTCTTTTACAATCTCCAAATTAAATCCTTCACAAATGTAATGATTTTAGAATTAAAGAAAAACTGTTGTATAATAGCTGCAATAACCAATGAATCTATTATCCAGCTATTTATATGTACAAAAAACCATCTCATTAATGTCTAAATAAGAACTTAATTATTATAATTTCTAATTTACAAAATTCTGGTTACATTTTTTACATTTCATTCACAGTTTTTCCAAGTTCACAATTTCGCAAAAACATGATTGTGTGAAAAAAAAAAATCCAAGTAAATCCCTGGTAAGATAATTAAATGCGGCTTCTCTCATTAAAAATGAAAATTCATGTGCAAAAGTATTTCAATATTATACCAATAAATGAAAATGGTAAGATGGAAAATTTAATGTAAAATTTGAAACATGCATTTATTTTTAATCGCATGGCTGTAATTTTTCACTATTGTTAGAAAAATTTCTTTTGATAATAACATGCAGTTGAAATTATGTATCATTTGTTTTCTTTTCTTGAAATATAGATTCTTAGAGTTGTCTAAATGTATTTTCAAAAAATATAAATACATACAAACTCTGCAAAGAAAATGTAAGCAAATCTCTGTGAAAAATCTAGTTGAGAACAACTTTTAAACATATGAAAAAATCCACCTGTTTTAAAAGTTTCATTTAAAAAAAATATATGGCTTTCAATATTAAGGATCTAAATCTTGCTAAAACTTAGTTTGGGTTTAGTCTGGAAAGCCGCGCCAAAACTACATACACAGGAAATGAAAATGTAACTGTAAGGGAGGGGGGGAGTAATATTGTAAAATAATACTAATTTTTAAGCAATGGAAGATTTGAAAATGATAATAGTATTTATAATAATACCAGAACTACTATAATTTGTTTCTTTTACACTGGCATCCTTTATGTATTTGAAAACGAGTACAATGTAGATGAGATGTACAATACAGTTTAAAACTGCTTTAAAACAAGTGATATTGGTTGAAAGTAAAGATTTTTTTGTTGTTTTTTAAATTAGTTCTACTGATATAATTAAACAAGTGCTACTGAAAAATCATTTCAACGGACAAATGATATACAGTAGACTCCCTTAAATCCGCGACCCTAAAATCCGCGTATTTTTTCAGATGTAAACAATGAAATTTACAGTTAAGTTGCAGGAACAAAATTCAAGATGGCGCCAAAATCAGCGACTACCGCAATGTTTTTTTTACTAAATCTTTTGTTAATCATTCTCTTTAGGCTATTACAGATGACTTATTACTAAATAAATTTACATTACATATTTTGATATAAATTAGCATATCTATATCAAAAATTCCAGGGTTTGAAATGGAAAAATCCACGAACCGGAACACTATTTTAAAATTATTGTTTGTGGAATTTTTTTTTTTTTTTAATTATAGACAAATTTATTTCTAAACATACAAAGCAGTATAAGAAAAGCATTCAAGACTCTAAATAACAATGAAAAAAGTTATAGTGAGTGCAATAAGCTATATATACTGATAATAGCATTAACACTGTTCTCCTTGCCACCACGCGATGGCAGCATAGGACTTTTGGAATCGAAATGAATCGATTTCATTCGTAGTACTTTAATATTTTTCTAAATTTTTATTTTACATAATTATTTTAATAATTACTTACTTTTAAACTAATAAATTATTTTAATGTTTCACTTTATTGTAAGCATTCATTATAATTTCCCTTGCTTAACTACCAATCAAATTAATGTTTCAAAAATGTAAACAAATCAATGACCAGAAATCCACAAAATTCTAAAATCCGCACAACCTCTGGTCCCAAGCTGTGCGGATTTGAGGGAGTCTACTGCATTACAAACACTGGTTTATATATATTACAAACACATTAAGCAAAAAAAAGCTACTGTCAGAATTCTGAGACTGAAAGGATAAACTTTTAAAGGCTGGCTTTTTCTCTCTCTCTCTCTTTTTTAATAACATATTTACATGTAAAGGGAAAATAATTTTTTTTTGTGGGCATAAATATTGAAAAAGTTTATTATTGTATACTTTTTAAGAAAATATATCTTATTTTTGAGAAACATTTATAGGAAATCAATTTTTCCAACTTTTCGAATTTTTCCAGAAAAAAACTGGAAAAAAACCGTTTTTTTTCCGCCACTTCAACTTTTCCGGAAAATTTACATCTCTAGACGGGATAACTAAGAAGTACCAAAAAAAAAAAATCCCAAGAAAGCATCACCTACTTCCAAAAAAGTTTCACCCTGCATGTCAATGTCAGAATCAATACCAAGTATTTTATTTTTTCGCCACATCAGAAAGGGGCGTGAATTTAGAATTCACGCCCCTTTCTGATGTGGCGAAAAAATAAAATGACATTCCCAACACAGGGATTATTCTGTTCCGAATTTTCTGAAAAATTAAGCATTCGGTTGAGTAAATAAAAAAATCAGGCATCAGTCCATAGTCCAACAATTCGGACATAATAAAATGTGAATTTCGACAAACGGTCACAGAAAAAATAAATTTCATCAATCGTTCACAGAAAAAATTGCCAATTTTGTCTTAGGACTGCAAAAAAAAACATGAATTACACCAAATGATAGCAGAGACTGCACATTTTGTCTAAAGATCGCGAAAAAAGCCAAATTCGTCAAACGATCGCAGAAAAAATATGAATTTCATCAAAAGATCTTGGAAAAATGCAAATTTCGTCAAATGATTGCAGAAAAAAGAAATTCAGTCAAAGAATCCAGTGAAAAACACACATTTCATCAAAGGATCGCGAAAATAGATACATTTCAACAAAGGATTGAAATAAAAACCCTGCACATTTCATCAAAGGGTTATGAAAAAAAAAAAAAAAAGAATTTCGTCAAAGTATTATGGAAGAAACGTGATTTTGGTCAGAGCAATGTGAAAAAAACTCCTGCAAGGTTCACCAAATGTCTCCAAAATCCCCCACAAATGTCGTGAAAAAATCTTGTGCAAGCACCCCCCAGATTATTTTACAATTTTTCGTCAAGTCTTTCTTAGGGGGAGGGGAAATAACAGGATTTTACGGTACAGTTTTAAATAAAGATATTTTAAAAAGTTATAAATGCAATTCTAGTGTGGACCCCAGGCCAATTTTGCAGGGCGCAACGCCTGGCAGCTCTTTTTAACTCGTTTATGTGGCGTCAGAACAGCCTTTTTTACACAGTGTATGCATCTGGCAGCCCTTTTAATTATTTTATACACCCTGTGTCCCTTGCTGACATTTATGATGCACCCTTTCAACTCATTTCTTTTCTTAGCTGTGGGGGGAAGGGGAGAGGGATAACTCATGAAATATGTCCATTATTTACAGGAAATATTATATAAATTTCAGCATTTGTTTGTGGGGAAGTGTTGCAAAATTTGTCAATCGGTCATATAGGAGGGGGAAAAAAAAGAAATTTGACAGATTAATTTAGTTAGAGAAAAAAAAATTGCAAAATTCTTCAGTCTGTCATGAGAAAATAATATAATCGCTTATTTTGCCATTCAATCACATGGAAAAAAAACTTTGCAAGTTTTGCCAGTAAATCATGAGGAAAAATCTGGAGTTCATCAATTGCTTCATCGATCTGCCATGGGGAAATTGTGAAATTCAAGTACCGATTATATGAAAAAAAAGCCCCAAAAGTTTTACAAATTGGTAGCAAAGGACAAAAAAAGGCAAATTTCACTAATTGGTAGAGATAAAATATCATAAAATTCATCAATCGGTTGGATAAAAAAATTACCTTTCAGTTTTCAAAAGAAACTGAAATTCGCAAGTCGATCGCTGGAAAAAAAAAAAAAAAAAAAAAATTGTTCAGGAAGTTGCTTTGAAATACAGCAAAATTTGTTAATCACAGGAAAAAACATGAAATTCAACAGTCAATCGTGAGAGAAAATCACGAAAATTTTCAGCCAGTTGCAGAAAAAAATGCAAAATTCATCAACTGATTGCACGGAATAAATCCTGAAACTCATCAATCAATAAGGAGAAAATTAGCAAAATTCACTCAACTGCGGGAAAATATAGCAAAAATTAGGGATTGACCGAATCAGCAATTTTGCCGAATACCGAAGCTTCGGTCAAAGTGTACACCGAATATTCGGTATTCGGCAACCGAATACTTAAAAATTTTTAATACACATTTTTGCATATATTAGCTTTTTTAATAAACTTTAATTAAAATTAAATTCTTAATAATTTAATTCAGTTACATTTTTATTCTTAAATCTAATTACACAAAAAAATTTAATGACTTCTTTCAACTCACAAATTCATTAACCCATCACTTATTTTTTATTATTTTATCACTAGTCAATATCCAAATTAACCCAATGAAAGTATTAAACTATACAGGCTATTATTAAGGATAAGGATTCTCAGAAAAACAAAAGTTCATTCAAATAAAAAGAAACAATGTTGTCATTAAGCTGATTTACTGATTGTCTAATTATATACATATTGAATTGGAATGTTCTCAAATACAAAAGGTATCATATCAATTTGTACATTTAACTATTTTCTGAGAAATTATTGATACATATTTATGTTTTGATTAATATTTATCACTGTGGTGATGAAGATAAATTTGAGCGATTTTAATTTTAATGGTTATAAAAGCTATAGGATAGGCATAGGAGTACACTTATTTGATGCATGTATTTTCTTTAATATAAACCTTAGATATACAGAGATGAACTCTGATATACTTATTTGAGGTGTATATTAAAGAGAATACACATTAATTTAAATTGAAAAAACTAATGTAGAAATAATTAAAATTAAATGGTAATGGAAAGATGCCCATATTCCTTACTTTTTTTTCCTATATCGTAGACAGTTGTTCTGATTTTACCCCTATATAGACTATTTTAGGAAAGAAAAAAAAAGTTTTTTTGTAATTAAAAATGGCCTTTGACTTGTTTTTGGTAGTGCAGCTGAACTTTGAACTCATGCACATAATATTGAAACTCACCATTTAGCCTATTCTACTTCTAAGTAAAAGAGAATTCTTCTACTTCTAAGAAAATACTTATCTGCAATTATTCGGCCGAATACTTCAAAGTATTTGGCCGAAGCCGAATATTCGGTTTACATGCCGAATCACCGAATACCGAATCGACTATTCGGTATTCGGTCAATCCCTAGCAAAAATCCACTGATAAAAAGGAGTAAACAAACAAATTCAAAAATATTTTTTGTGACACAAGTGCCTTTTTTTTTTTTTAATTCCAATCCGAGAACCCCCCCCCCCCTTCCCCTCTTTTTTTTTCTCTAGAGTCAACATGAAGTTCATCTAAAATTTCATAATTACATTAAAGAAAAATATTTAATTTTTTTTAATTTAATTGAAATGCAACAACACAAAGTGTTGAGCAACAATGGAGTGCTTTATTTTTTTACTGACCTGTACATAAAAACACAGGATTGAATATTTTTATATATCGAACAAAATAAAGCAAAAATATATTATAATAAAACACTCATACTACAATATATAATAAAACACACATACACACATAAAGCTAACTCTGGCTAATTTTTCACTCCAGTTGGGTTTATTGTATTTATTGTTTGTATGTCTGTATAATATTTATATGTACCTTCAAAAATATATTGTTTACAACATGTAATTAATAGAAAATTGATAATCCAAATCATCTTAAATTTTTAAAAAGTGACCTGCTACATCATTGTAAACATTTTCAAATTGATTTATTATCTGAATCTTTTAAACAGCCTTGCTACATCAAAAATACTAAACCAAAATTCAACAGATGCTGCAGCCACACCAAGGTTGGTGCTTTTTTTTTTTTTTTTTTTTTGAGCCATTTTGGCAAGAAAACCCTGGTCTGAAATACTTGTTGGGCATACTGTGCAAAAACTATATGTTAGTTTTATTATATTTTGAATCAGTTTATTTTATAATGAAAACACACACACATGCACTTTTAATATAAGGGTTATTCTCTGCAATAGTGCAAAAAGTGCTTCCCAGCCATATAAATGCTCTTAATTTTATTACATTTTTATTTATTTTTATTTTTATTAGAAGATCTAAACATAGTTTATTAGGGGCAAAAAGTAAAATTTAAAAATAAATAAATTTAGTATTTAAAAATATAATATATATCATGCAAACATCATTCCCTCACCTTTCCCCCACCTGTACTACCCTATTTTATTGCCTATTTCTTTCCATCCAGAAATAAAAATAATTAAAAATACCCTAAGCAAAATAAAGTTCTTATTTGATACATTACAAAAAATAATAAAAATATTAATTTTTACTATTATTATATAGTCTACTCAATCAATTATATGTTTCCCCATGTTAGACCATCATTCCCTCACACATTGCTATTATCTCAAATATCTACCACTAATGAGCAGTAGCAGTCTAGCATCCTTCACAGAGAAGAAGCTATTTTGAGCACTTGTCAGTCCAGCAACATAAATTGGTGGTGTAAGATTTTGTTAATTTTACAGAATTTTTTTTTAGTCAGTATATCCGGAAGCGTTTTTATTAGCAGTCATTCCCTCACACAGAATATTAATTTTTTTGTAAATATCAAAAATTTTAATTTTATCATACATTATATATTAAGTGTTTCTCTTAAAGGAAACAGTTTGGATTTCTTCATAATTTTGCATTTTTCCCCTACAAGTAGTAAAAATGTCTTATTTCATCATTCCCTCACTTGTCATTCCCTCACATTTTTTATTTTATTTTTTCCACAAATTTTTATTTTATTTTTTTTGTTAAGTCAAATTTTTAAAACAATTTCTGTTGCTATTAAAATCTTCAATAATTGGCTGATTTCTTACCATTTATCTAATTTTTATGAAAATTTACATATGCATCATTCAAGTCAGACTGCTGGCCAAATTTGCAAGTATTGTAGAGAACAACCCATAAAACACACACATTTTATATCTATATATATATATATATGTATATAACACACATTTACGTTATTGCAAAAAAACAAAAAAAAAACACATTTTTTTTTATTATAAGGCACACACATTTACTCTATAATAAATAAAACATTACACATTTTTTTAAAAATACAAATTGTTTTATAAAACAGACACAAAGTTTAATTTAATAAAAAATACACTATCTGTTTTGCCGTGTTGTCATACCAGACGAAACATTATGATTTTTGCACCAAAAAGAAATATTGGTGTATCTACGAGATAACTATCAAAACATATTTTCTACAAAGAAAACCATATAAAATAGTGTTCACATTTCTTTTAAAAAACAGCCTGGCAGAATTATAGAAATCAGCATTTTTCTTGAATTTTCAGGAGAGGGAGAGGAATATCCCCGCTGGTCCACCCTCTGAATTCATCATTGACATGCATTATCAAGACAAGCTGAAATCATATACATTTTAAAAGCAACGTTAAAAACGCCAGAATAAACAAAAAATTTTTGCGAATTTTTGTTTATTCTGCCGTTTTTAACGTTGCTTTTAAAATGTATATCATTCTGCGGCATGTAGCATCTTAATAATTAAGCTGAAATCATGCTATGTTTTGAGAGAAATGAACATATAAATCAAATGAGCTTTCCATGGATTACTAGATGTAATATAATAACGCATTTATAGTAAAATCGGCAATGCTAATTCAATTCAGTTACCCTTGAGTATTCGCCTGGAGATGGGCAAGATTTTTTTTGCCGATTTTAAATTTCTTCATTTATAAATTTTTTATGTTAATATCCGAATCTTTTTTGCCTGTAAATTTGAAATATATACTTTTAAAAATGAATATTTCCTTTATTCTATTGTTTTAAAATTTATGTATATTTGCTGTCTGCTAGTTACAAATACCCCCTCCCTATTTTTCTTTTTACAAATGAGGTTTAGAATGCCGATTTCTGTTTAAAATTTTTCCATTTGGATTGTTTTGTTGTTGTTATTTTTAATCTTTGAATTTTCGAAAATTAAGCTTAAAGTGGTTATAAATAAAAAAAAAAAAAAAAAAAAAAAAAAAAATAGATAGTGGACTCAAGGCGAATACTCAAGTTATTCCTTTAATTCTATAGCACTTGAATATTAATGCCTGCAAATTTTATGCGCATATAAAAATGACTTTGTTAATGCACCAAGAAATTCACACTATTCAGAAGTATTATTAATTTTTTTTCAAGAAGTAATATTAATTTTCAGAAGTATTTTTTTATTTCAAGAAGTAATGGTAATTTTCAGAAGTATTATTTATTTTTTCTAGAAGTAATATTAATTTTCTGAAATTTTTTTCAAGAAAAGCCTTAAATGTATTTAATGTTTTGATATGCAAAAACACCTGCATAGAAATTAAAAAAATATATATATCGTAATAAGAAGTTCAAGTTACCTACCCTGTTTAGAACCTAAATAAACATTGATAAATATTAAATTAATGTGAACAAATAGCGAAAAAGGGGTGTCGAAAAACGCGGCTATTTTTCAAATTTATTTTTAAGTGGTTAAAGAATGAATTTAAAATGTCAGCTTAAATTGATGTGTCTATAAAAAATCTTATACGCTTACTGTTTATTTTGGAATTAAGAATACAATTCATTTAATTCTGTCTGTTTTAACTTTAACATATATTGTAGTTTTAATTCAACCGACAAGAATTGCTGACATCTTTTTCCTTCTATTCCACGTTTTAATCGTGCGATGACTAGGCCTAATTTCTTTTTTAAATTTCATCTTAATAAAGTAAAAGTTTTTCTAATATAATATAAATATATAGACAGAATAGTTATAAAGAAATGCATTACAAAATGAAAGGAAATTCTTACCTTACATCCACATTCACTTTCTTCATATTTGAATTTGCCATGACCAGCGACAGATCGACGGAGGAATCAAAATAAACGCCATTTCTGGTAAATAGGTTGGCTGGTTTCATGGTTGCATTCTCGAGATCCGTCTTGGAATATCCTCCGGTCGTTTTGAGGACGGTTGCAGCTGGACGGTTTCAATTGGTCCGTTCTTTAGTATTCTGCGGACATTCACAGGATAGTTTTATAGGATATGACGACTACAGGATTTTTAGGATCATTGTAGAGCGTCCGAAGGACGACTGTGGTTGTCTGGGTAAATATTTTAGTTGTTCCAAAACTAATCCTACGCTTCTCTTATTCGATAATCATGAATGCAATATAAATATTAAGGCAATAGAATTTGCTAAAGATAATGGAACAATTACAGTGTCATTCCTGTCGCATTTCATCCGCAAACTCTAGAAAAGCACTCGGAATGAATTGGAAGTACATTTATTTTTTCAGAAAAAAAAGAATAAAAACACTTTGTGTTTACTTGTACTATTGACATGAATTACCTAAATATTAATGATATTTTAATGGAGTTACCTAAATCTGTAACTGGTGGGGAGACCGGTAGAGCTAAATCTTTCTTAAAATTTTGACTATTTAAAGTTGTTTTGTGTCAAGTAAGTCTACACAAGTAATTTTTCCTGTTTTTGTTTTATCATACGTTGCAAACTATTTTATTTTTATTTTTGTATTATTATCTTTTATTTTTGAATAATGTAATAGCAAATAAAAAGAAAAAAATATTCATAAAAGTGTTGCATTTATGTGTGTTCCTTTCAACCCCGCATAGAGACCTTTTATCCCTTATAATGGGGTTAAAAGATACATTTATCCCAATTTATAAAAATGCGTACAGATTTTAAATTACTGTACTTCAGGATAAGAGATTTTACTAGTATCAAAGCAATGGTTATAGACAAGAACTAGGCGCAATAATGAGAGTGATATCTTTTAATGCCACTATTTTATAAACTTATAAACACAAAATATCCCTTTCATCACCCATCTTTCTTATCATTTTCCATGTTAATTCTTCATCATAAATGTAATAATACATTAAATACAATATTAATAAATAAAAACGTAAAAAAAGTACGTGTATAAATAGATTCTATACTGACCGGACTAGAAGGTCTTTCAGTAAGAGTATATCTATAAACGGGAGTTCTTGATTTAGCAAGTCGGTGTCCCAGTGTATTCAGTGGACAAGTCTGTCTGATGTCTGATACCATGGTTGTGTATAAGTATTCTGCTGTGAAGTTTGGATCTGCAAAATAAACGAATTCAGAAGTCAAATTCAGAATTGTCTATCTCTAAATTATTTTGTATAAAATACGGTTTAACTTGGACCTGTTTAAATATATTTCAAATAAATAAAAAGTATTTGATATAAGTAATATATATCTAAAATGTGTGCATGTTTCAGCTTCATCGTAATCTTTATCAAGACACATGGGAATAATCTTCAGTTGCAGGATCTATAATATAACGATTTGAAGTGCAATTATTGACGTTTTTTATGTTCTCTCTCGTGTTTTTAACATTATTTTGTTTTTATTTTTACATTGATATATATTTACAATGCAATGCGTTAAGTTACTCCATGCTTACGAGCATGTAAATAAACGTGAAAGAAAACAAGAAAAAAAATCATGCGTTAAGCATAGATTATGAAACACTTTCCAACACTTCCTGAATGCTTTAACAAATCTTCGTTATTTAGGGAAACAAGATGACTAAGTAAACATTTTATAAAACGCATAAAACATTTGAAAAACTGATTTCAATAGTTACCGTCCGTAGCCAAATATACATTCCAATTCTTTTCAATAGCCCTGTATTCGATCTGCAGGTTGATATATATACTATATAATGGGAAAATATAGTTTAGCAAGAAAATGCATAACAGGTTTAAATTCATCTTTCAGCAATTTATACTAATAGATGAAAACATACTTGAATACTTTTGTACAGCCCTGTAGTTTATCTAGTACCTTTATTACATGCCACTATTTAGCTAAAATTTAATTCAAACTAAAACACTTTTAAAACTACTGAAATTACATTTCCAGATATTATCACCCTTAGACGGTCATGTATCTAACTCTTTGCGTGACCCTGTATATCATTTTATCTATATTCTACAAATATTCCTTAGTAAACAAAATTCAGTTCAGCATAAAAATGCATAACTCCTTTAAAACTTACCTTTAAGCATTTTATGTTCATACTCAGTAACCTTTACGAATTCATTTCTGTAGTCGGTATATGACCTACAGCATTTATACGCACTTTATAGTAAGCATAAGCGTAGTGAAAAAAGTGCATATCATAATTAAAAATGCATTTCGAGCAATCATTACTAATATACAGTAATTCGGATACACTATAGTATCTGTAATCTTTTCAAATACACAGCAAACAATTCCTCCTATACCATTATGAACGGAATTCTTTTGTGTGGCCCTGTAAATGAACAATAACTATTCTTTTCACTGCTATTCAACTGAATGCATATTTTAGTGGACTTCATAAATGAATATTAATTTTACTATGTTTGAAAGAGTGTAACACCATTAAAAATCATTTGAAACGATTTTTTTCATTAGCCGTAATGTAACGGAAAACTTTTGACTGCCCCTGTAAATGAACTAAACATGCTACAAACTTCATATGAAATAGGCAACGTGCTATGATAGAGGTTACTAACATCCAAAAAATTCAGAACGATTCGAGTATATTTACGAGAGTTAGAGCGTGGACAGACGGACAGACAACCGAAGTCATAAACACCTTTCAACTTTGTTGGAAAGTGTTAAATAACGTACAAAAATTAGAGGACAATCCCAGTATATTGACGAGTGTTAAAGCACGGCCAGACGCTAAAACAAACTGAAGTCATAAACACTTTTAAATTATCTTGGAAAGTGTTAAAAAAATTAATTCAGTTTCGAAATACATACCATAGTTAAAAAATGACCCTTCAGCAGTTTCCGCTAGATTGGTACGAGAATTCTTTTGTGCAGCCCTGTATACGAGATAATATAATTTATACACAACGAGTAACATTCAAAAAGTTATTTAAATGTAAAAGCGCATACCGAAATTAAAAACGCACTTTCAGCAATTACTTCTCAAAGACAGTTCTGTAACCGATTTCTTTTGTGTGATCCTGTAAATGAATAAAAAATGCCACGAATGCTCTGTTCTAGCGTGATCGTAGTGAAATTCAGTGATTTATATCAGTTTCAATACATTTCAAATAGCGTAATGTCATTAAATACTCTGCAAACGCTTTTCCCCCACATATACCATAATGTAATGGAATACTTTTGAATGCCCCTGTAATTGAACTATTAATCCTACATACTTCATATACAATACCAAACATGCTTTGGTGACCCCAAATAACCTTTATCAATTTCATGAAAATACGAACATAATTACGGAAGTTAGAGCGTGGACAGACGGCCAGACGGCCATACGGACGGCCGAGCAGACGGCCAGACGGCCATACGGACAGACGGACAGACAAACCGAAGTCATAAATACTTTTCAACTATGTTGGAAGGTGTTAAAAAGAACGTGAGTAATCTGAGAGCGAACAGGGAAAACGAGAATGATATCATTCTAAATAATTTTTTTACAGATCGAATAATTGTAAAATAGTCTAATTTGTTTTGATAAATGATTAGGTGTAGTCGAATGTTGCTGCACGATCTATTACACTGTAAAAAAAAAAATTGTGAAGTTGCTAAAGTTTTTCTAGGAAACTTGGATTCCTAGAACTTTTCATGTAACGGCAACAACAAAATTTCATGTAACAGACACACTTTTGCGCCGAAAATCAAAAAACCTGTAAGGTTACTAAGAATTTTTTTGGAAACTGGGATTCCGAGAACTTTTCATGTAACTGCAGCCAGGGTTACAAATAAAAGTTTAGTAAGATTACTGAAATTTTAGCAGATTCATTTGTAAAGTTACAGATTTTTGTAGCTTTACAAAAACTAGTTTTGTAGATTTGCAGCTTTTTTCGTACAGTTACAGGTGAAAGTTTAGTAAGCATGTAACTTTACATCTGTAGAACTACAGATTTTTTTTTTACAGTGTATGCAATGATTTGAAACACCATAATTCGCATTTTTTACGATCTCAGATTACTTATGTTATTTTAATTAGTTACTTGTTTATTTCAAAAATTTTGGGTTAAGTTACCCCAAGATTAACAAGAATGAAAATAAATATCAAAGTAAAAGAAAAAAATTATGTGAGTAATCTAAAAGAGCGCGTGAAAAACATGAATGATGGCGTTTCAAATCATGGTATCAAGTCAAGCTACAGATCCTGAAAATTTACAATATTCTCATTCGTGTTGATAAAGCTTCGGTCAATGTGAAACATGTATATAGTTTACATATAAACCATTTTTCCTATTTTTATGGTTTTTATTTAACACCCTTTAGCAATCATTGAAGTATATTGATTATCATTATTTATTTCATTTATTGTTTCCATGCGGAGCTTATTTTATTTTATTTCTAAAAATAATTCCTGGTTCGAAATGTCTTTACACGGGGTTAAATTAATTTACATTATGCGGAAGAATACTATAAACATCCGAGAGAATAGTCGGAAAATAATACTCGGATATATCGGAAGAATACACGATAAGAATTTAAGTCTGATTACTGAAACCTTATTTTTAAAGGATGATTACACTTTTGTTTAAAAAAAAATGCAATGAACCACACAGAATGTAAATATGGCTCATCAACTTATTTCTTGTACTATAACACAGAAACAAAGTAAAACTTTTCTAAATATGTACTGAAAACATATTGAATTGTGAAAAGTTTCTTTCAGATTCCCAAAACAAGTCGAAAATATTTCATTGCACTACAAGGATAAAGATAATTTTCTTATTAATATACATGAACAAATGTTTTGTTATAAGATTTTTGAAACTTATAATTTCAACTATAAAACTTCTGTGTGTTCTTAGAAAATTGTGAAAATACTAACAATTTTTTCGTATCACTTAAAAAACGGGAATTATTTTTATACATATCCTTTTGTTTTTAAATACATTTTGAAACTGTTAGAAAGTATATTCTCAAATCTTTTGTCTGTTGCTTCTAATGTAAAAGAAAATAAAGAATTAAGGGGTCTCAGGAATTTTAAAGTTCTAAAATTTTCGAAATTTTATAGTGAATGATCGTTTGTTTACTTTCTACTGCATGGCATAAAAAGAGTATGTCAGTAACCTTTTTTTTCCAATCATTGAAATGGGAAAATATTAAAACATTTTTAAATTTTTCCGAAAATAATGTCTTTTAAAATAGGTTTTAAGGTCACTGTTAGTTTAATTTAGTATAAAAAGATTTAAATTTGTTTAATAGTTCTTCCAAAAGGAGTCGCCCTTTTTGTTTATTTTAAGACTGTTAAAAATTTTTAATCTTTAAATATTTCTTTCTTACTTATAGATTGAACAGCTGTTCCATTATATATTCTTAATGCCATCTGGCTAACTTGGAGTCCAAAACTGTCTAAACTTGTTGTCACGTATTTTTTATACTGATTCCATGTCCATGTAGACAAATCATCAGGTCCCGGCCAAAAATCAACCGCTTGAGCAGCAGATCCTACAATGCAAAGATTGATATTTCATATTTATTAATATAACTTTTTAAAAAACGTATAATTATTTTCAAATTTACACATGCAACCTATTGTATTTTAAAATACAGAAGATTCATCACATCTTGAGCATTATACAAGTTATTCATAAATTATTTTTCGGGGTTATAACCTTATAACTTTTGACTTAAGAATCTGACGAAAATTATTATTACATATTCATAAAGTACACCTAAAAAGGTTTTTTTAATAACAGAAAGTCACATATGCATAAATTTGCAACTCCAAATGATATCAATTAAATAATGATTTTATTCAAATAATAATCAATATTAAAATTTTATTAAGTTTATTTAAAAAGATATTAATGGATTACGTAATATAAATCTACCTGCTCGTAACGCATTAGCAGCTTTATATAAAAATTAATAAATATTTAACATTAATTATTATTTTATTTATAACATTTTAAGTTACAAATTTACCCATATGTAACATTGCTATAGCTATTTAAAAACATTCAAATTGTACTTTTCTTATATTCCTTACTGTACAGAGTCCGATACCAACTTGAAAAATTAACAAAAAATCATGCATGTGGCATATATTCTTAAACACATTCCAACACTGACAGAGTACTGCTAAGAAATTTCCTTTTTTCAAAATTATAATTAAATGCGATATTTACATAAGCAATTTAAATAAAATGCAGCGCGACAGAGCTTTCCTTATTGACTATAATAGAATGGATTTTTGTGGTGTCACTATAAACGAGCTATGTAACACATAATATTCATTAGCGGAACATTGTATTGTAAAAGCTCATTAATATATAAAAATTACATTTCATTCCGTGCGCATTTCTTAAGTTGGAGTACTATGCAAAGGGACAGAGGGATAGAAAAACCAAATTTAGAAAAACTTTTCAACTATGTTAGAAATTTTTAAAGAAACGATTATGTGCGTCCACAAAAAACATAAAAAATGCATAAATATATTCATGAATGTAACTAAAAAAATAATATTAATACTACATAATAAGAAATTTACTAACATTAAAATCATAACAAATAACAAATAAGTAAACTTCTAAAGTACGTAATCCTTTACTTTATTTGTACTTTTAAAATTTTATGTTAAAAGGAAATGCTTTTGACTTTAAATAATTTTTCATATTTAGAAGAAATTTCAACTAATCTAAAATAATAGTGTAGTATCGTCTCTATTTCGCTAGTAATAGTATTTTTATATCACATTATTATTTCATTCCTTGAATAATAGTTTCTTACATATTTTATCAACGTTTTATATAATTCTCTAAAATTATAGCAAAATCGTTTCATGTTTTCATGTTTAATCCTTAAGTGTATTTCATATTAGGAAAATATGAAAAATGCACCTGTAATGAAATGACGCACATACACAAAAATGAAGATATTTCTTGTAAGCACAAAATAGAATTTATTTTAGGACTCCACAAACAAATACGTACACATAGACCGGACTACACCAGTATATATTCAGAAGTTTCTCATATTTAAATATAACTAATTCCACGGTTGGGTGTATGCAATTTTTTCTGTCACCGGATGTGATCCGGTATGGACCTTCTCATAATTTCGTATTTGAGTTATAAAAAGTTATTCCGTGCGCAAGGAATCACGACCTTAGCGCCCTCTTGCCATGCGGAGAAGCTGCCAGGAAGATCCGTTACACACCTACATATTCACATTATTATTATGAAAAAATCTTGCTTTTTACTAATTAAATTACTTACCAAGAAGTAGTGGTATACTCTTAATACTATCATCATCGTATGTGAATGAAGGAGCTTCTTTTAATAAATCACCTGAAATTAAAATATTTTAAACATTATAATAATTTCCATTACTCTATGATACATATGATTAAGCCTGTGAATTCTTCACGAGGCAAATTCGCAACAACCAAAATTTCAATTGTCGGATTATTTTAAAAAGTGCTTTCATTAACGTCCATCTTCCAGGTAACAAAATAAAATTTTTAATAAAAATATTTATATCACGGATAGATTCTTCAATAAACTTTGTTTAGTAATCATGTGTTATATTTTATTGACACTGTATTGCTCACAAATTATATTCAGTTGAAGTTACGAAATCAAATCGCATTAGTGTAGAATGCGCTGGTATAAACCGAAGTGTCGTTCAGTCCACGGCTTAGATTTCAGTGAATTATAGTTATATTTTTATCACAGATTTAAAGAGACTTATACACTGTATCTGAAGCATTTATCAGACCCTTCGAAACGTGGAATAGTAGTGGTTGTCGTTCAGTATTGAATGGATTATAATTTGTATACCAGATAATAATATTAGGACAAATTTACTAAGTCTTCTAAATTTCAGAATGTCGCTTGTAAATTGCTTTATAATGTTATTTATTGTTCCGATTCATATAGTATTATCTCAACCTAAATTTAAACATAAGAAAATGTATAGTATTGTATTTACACACGATAGATATAAAAAAGTCATGTATGGAAATAGACAATCATAAATTTATTTATAGCCATTCAACTATTGAAAAATTAATTAACAAAATAAAGGAGAAAAAATAAAAACATTACTTATAAATAAAAAATTTTGTTTAAACTTTGAATTTAATAGAAAATAAAATACCTAAATTTAAACCATTTTGGAGTCGATTATTTACCTCTATTACCAGTAGTATTGAATCATTATCATTGTGTTTGTTGAGCTTTCGAGAAAGGACACTTTGTATTCATAAATTTCGATACATTTAAAAATAATAAGATAATATTTGTTAATATGATTAAATAATTTCTGTTAAGATAATTAAAAGTACATAATTAAAAACTTCCAATTCAAATTACATATATTCTAAAAATAAATGGTTTTAATTAAACTAATTATCTAAATTACACAAGTGTTTATTGTTGCATAAAAAGAAAACTTTATAAAAAAATAAATGTTACTTTTGTGTTTGACTAGAATCTAGTAAAATTGCTTAAAAACAAACCTTCAATCAGTAGAAGTTTTATTCATTTTTTAAGCTATTTTAGTACTCAAGAACCTAGTTATGTTACATTTATATTAAAGAACAAATTATAGATCTCATATAATTTTTGTTTATCTTAAAAATTTTTACTACATTGTTTAGATTCTCAAATAAGAGGAATTAGTAATTGAATTGAGTTTATAATAATAATAATAATAATAATAATAATAATACGTTACTACGCAAAAACTTTTATATTTTTCATGCAATTTTTTTTTTCTTTTTACGGTGAAAGTCTTAAGAAGGTTTGGACTCCAACATTCTCAATAAGAAGATCATTTTTTAATTTTTTCTTCCCTAATAAAATACAAAGTTAAATAAATTAAATAAAGCAAACCGCAGATTTTTACGATAATTACATCAATTTTTGTGTTGTATTATCAGTTCTGCACTGCCTGTAACTAAAACTTGAAGTCCATTTATCTCAAAATATATTTTTTAAAAATTTGTCATGTTTAAGGATGTATATAAGCTTTCTTCCAAGATATGTGTATGAATTTTTTTTTTTTTTTAATTTGTCATGTTTAAGGATGTATATAACTTCCAAGATATGTCTATGAAATATTTTTGGAGAGTTTTTGTTATGTTTTTAATAAACTGGGATTATTTATTTCATATGAAAATTTAAAGAAGTCCTTCAGTTCATTTAAAGAAGTCCTAGTTTCCTTGAAGAGCAATTCGATCTCAAAAATCCCCCCTTTTTTACTTTTAAATTTATTATGAATTTATAACTAATATTTTTAAAATCCTGAAAATAAATTAATAAGAAACTTTTTATGCAAACAATAGTGCAAAAATTAATAAACCAGAGAAGTAGTTTGTATGTCTTATGAAAAAATTAAATAAGTTTAAAATTTTTGCTTTTAAGTTAGGAATATAGTTATCAAAGACATCTCATCTGAAAAGTTTTTTTTTTTTTTTTTTTTTTTTTTTTTTTTTTTTTAAACAAAAACGCATTTTAGGAATAAAATTAAATTAAAAAATACCTGTAATTAAGAAGAAATAAAATTTTATCTCCTGCAACTTATTAAATAAATACGTTTCTTTAAGTAGCAATTCACTGTAATTTAAAATGTCTGAATTTTTTCAGACACTTTTTGTGTCTGAATTTCAGACACTTCAAACGTCTTAATAGCATTCATTTTTTTTTTGTAAGCATCATACCTAACCATGTTTGACCACGTTGAATCCTGGAAAAATATTTGGCTGGGGTCCTGACCCCCCCCTACAACCTGATTTTTTTGGTGCTCCCAATTTTGGTTCGCAAATTTTTTTTAAGCTTATAATTTAAATCTTTTACGACATTTTACTGATTATAATCAATATTTTGAACTTCAGGAGTAGAACAAGATTAAAACAAAAATATTTATCTAAATATTAGATTTTTAAAATTTGTTTTATTTTTAATCTTATGTTACTTTAAAAGTTCAAAATATTGATTATGATCAATACAATTTCGAAACACATTTAAAATATAAGCTTTACAAGTATTGCACATCAAATTTGTGGGCACTAAAATCTTAGGAGGCGGGACACGGTCCAGTATGCCCATTCTTTAATCAAGAAGTTCTTTTGCAAAAAATGCAACCCTGCATTACTGTTATATAAAT
The DNA here is from genome assembly GCA_963932465.1 of Maratus speciosus. Classification (NCBI taxonomy): domain Eukaryota; kingdom Metazoa; phylum Arthropoda; class Arachnida; order Araneae; family Salticidae; genus Maratus; species Maratus speciosus. The sequence continues at coordinate 316,823,339 of OZ010800.1, forward strand.
TGAGATGTCCGGTAATCGGGAGTATCCGTTGTGGAGGTTAATAGACATTCCCGAATAACTATTCTGAAACATTTATTTAGCGAATACTTTTTTAATCCGCATGGCATACATATTTGTATATTTTTACCTCACAAAAGCAAGCATCTCCGATTATCGGACAAATTCAACGGCAAGGGCTATTGAGGGCTTTTAAAGTACATGGATAAATATATATATTTCTTATAATCTTGTCCTACTCTACTTCATATAATTTAAAAATAGATTTTTTTAAAAATTTATATTGCCACATAGGCAATTTTATATATATATATCAGATGATAATCATAACAGCTATTTAACTATGAATAAATAAATAAATATTCTACTTTATCCCTTTGCACTCGAGGGCTCCGAAGCGGAGCCATTTAAAATTTGTCTTCAAACTCGAGGGCTCCGCTACGGAGACAATGCAAATAATTTTGTGATACCTGTCTAAAAAAGCCAAGATTACATGGTATCACAAAATTATTTGCATTGTCTCCGTAGCGGAGACCTCGAGTTTGAAGACAAATTTTAAATGGCTCCGCTCCGGAGTCCTCGAGTGCAAAGGGTTAATATTGAGAAAAAATTACTTCGGTATTTTATTTATTTATATTTTATGTTTTTTAATCTTGTCCTACTCTAAAAGTTCAAAACTTTCATTATAATCAGTGCAAGATTTAAGGTATCAGCTTTACGAAAATTTCATACAAAATCCCCCCCCCCCCCACCTCCCCGAAAAAAAATTAAAATCCTTATCATTTAAAAATTAGATTTTTTAAAAATTTATATTGCCACATGGGCTTATTGTTATCATTCCTATGAGCTACTAAACCAGACATCTTTAAAGCAAAATAAAGCCGCAAAAAAAGAAGTTTATCACTATGATACACACTTGCGATGCTTATCAGTAAAGTCTAATTGGAAAATGACCTACCAATCCACACACGCAGCGAAATCGAAATAAACAAATGATTTCCTTTTTCCTGACTACCCTGGTTTACTTCTATGTTTCCAAGTCAAAAGTTTTCCACATTAAAAGTTTTAATAGCTTTATAAATATATCTAAGAAATACTTGAGATAAATATTCATTTTCAATTATATATAAATTTCATAAAAATCAATTGATTTTTTTTTTCCAAAAGCGAAAGTTTATAAATATATTTTTTAATTTCAGCTGAATATTGTTCAATTGAAAAAAAAAAAAGGCAATCCCGTTAATCTCGGAATTTTTTAGTAAAAATTCCGGGATTTTCGGGATTAAAATTAAAGCGGGATCCCGGGATCTCAATCCGGGATTGTAATCCCTAGCTAGGAAGTAAGAAAGCTTTAGGAGATCTTTCAAAGTTTTTTTTTTTTTCTATTTCCTTGTGGTCGTTTAGTATGAGATAAGCATTAGCCATTGAAACTAAGAACTGCCATATTGAAAACAAAACAAAACAAGAGAATGAACTTAACTTTTAAATATGTCTGTTTTTTAGTGATGTTATTACTTTAAATTTGAGAAAAAAGATGAGAATAAATAATACATAATTTGTAATAAAAGAAAACGTCATAAATTTAAAAATATATACTTCTAGAATTAGTGTTTTTTTTTTTTTTTTTTTTGCAAAAAGATTCAAAACTAATTAAATTTCTTGTAAGATTTTGTTTTGTACAATAAATAAAATCATAAAAGACACTAATTTTAGTACTGTAAAGAAATTATAGCACTTACTTCAATCGCTGTTTGCAAGAGGTAAGAAAAATTCCTCGATTTGAAATTTTAAAAACTACCACAACCACAGTGAGGGAGAAAGACTTCCATCAGTTTAAAAGGTAATCCCATAATACATCCGACTAGCCATATTTAAAGAATGAGATGCTTCATCTTCAAAACAGGACCCGCCAGACAAAAGTTTTTTTGCCAGCTTCGACAGGACGAAGATGAATAACACAATATTATTGATATAAATTTATACGAGTTAACACTAAGCCCATTGCACATGCTTTGTAGAATTTCCGGGTGTAATCTTCAACCGTCGTCTACTTCTGTTCTGTGCCTATCCCGCCCTTATATCGACGACAGCTTCTAAGAGACATTTGATGTCGAGCACACACGTCAGATGTATGTATTCAATAAATAAATAATCCAAGTTAATACAAATTAAAATCACAGTACTTCACATTTCGCAAAAAACGAATTAAAATACACGCGTACATAAAAACAAACTTTGTTTGAATTACAACGTATACCACTTCGAACAAAGACATCTAAAACGCATGCGCAACTGGGAGTGCGAGTGCCCCCTGGTGGTTATTGCGTCGGAAGAATCAAAACGTCTTAAATTAAGACACGTTTAAAGCAATGAAATGTCTTAAAATAAGACGTTTGCGGATATTTTAGACATTATTCTCAGTTCTTTTACACCATGGTCATAGTAAGACACGTATGTATCTTAAATTAAGACATCTATAATGTCTGAATTTTCAGATTAAGACACTTAAGTGTCTAAAATTCTTTTTCAGTCACATATGTGTCTAAATTTAAGACGCTTCTATTTACAGTGTTCTCATTCCTTTTACATGTGATAAGTCCTACCAGGTGTGATATAATTTCTTAACATATAACATCAATATAAAAGAATACATTTTAAAGCCGCTATATCGAGGCTAACGAAAAAGACAGACTACGGCATTACCTTTTGCGTTAGACACCTGAAGTCATGTGCATTCGAACATCGCGTAATTCAAGCTGTCTGAAAAAAGAGACAAGTGTAACGCAAAGTGGTAGACTGTCTTTCTCATTAACCTCGTTCTACATATAAATTCGAAATACTGCTGTTTAAAAGCATGTTTTTTAATTAGTAACTTGGTAGAAGCGCATGTAGTGCGGAGATTTTTGACGAATTACTTTAAAATAGATATCAGTAAACTTGGTGGGTTTTCATGCGAGAAAACTGTAATATTGGAGAAAGAAAAATTGTGACGTGATAATGATCTGTGACATTTAAAAAAGGAATTTCAGCACTACGAAATAATCGTCGGTGATACTGCCATTCCGCTTATTGCAGCAAGTAGATAACCATTTTAAAGAAGTATAGAGAACATCGAAATTGGACTTCGAAATTGGAAATATTGTTGCGTTTGATGCTCTTTTCAAACCAAGAATTTGTATCAGACATACTGAGCATTTTATTGTGAATATTATTCAGTTACTGTATATTTCATAGTAATTATGAATTTCTTGTATAATATTACATACTTTATCTTTAACTTAAAGAAACTGTTCAACTTCTGGTCTTTGTTTATGGTTTAGTTACAATTATACATAGAACCAGAATGTACTGATTAAAAGCAATCTCAAGCACATTCTATTTCCGTTAAAATGCTTATAATCATTCACATTTGTTGCGCTTTTGCCTAATTGAAATATTTAGTCAATACTTATGAAATTATCCTCGATAATAATAAATAAATAATTTTTTCCATGATAAAACATATTCACATTACGTCAAAATTCTCATAAACACCTACCGTCCATTATTATTAGTTGTTCTGGAAATATACCCTGTATTGGAAGGTCATTTTGATCTCGTATCCTGAAAGATGCATCATCTTTACCAAGGTGAGCAGCAATAATTTCTTGTGGATCTGTTTTTCTGAGACACATTTCATCTTTACACTTGGATCTGTGAAGAAACAAGGCTCTGTTGTGCGTGTTCACTTCTTCAAATGTTTTGTTGAACACCATAGTTGGACCAACAAGCCACGCAGATCGAAACAGGCCTTGAGCTTTGGGCGAATTCATGAGAGCCATTATGCTTGCTGCTCCTGCATCGGAACCGAATAGTGTAATCTGAAATAAAGAGTTCTTTTATTTTTGTCTATAAATATCCCTTTTGTACTTAATTAAATATTAAAAAAATTACTTAAATATCACTGAAACTATATATTTCATATATATGTGTCCTCAACACATGTATACAAAGCTTATTATTCCTAAATTTTCTTTAATATGTAGAGGTTAGAAAAGAATGTTCTTATGCGTCAGCTATTTTATTAATACATTACATTTTCAAAGAATGGACGTCTTCTTTCAGAGTTTTTATTTCTCATTACTTAACATAACATATAGCATATTATGTGTTGAAATTAACAATATCTGTAAAAGATAACGCTTTCTAAACACCTAAAAAAATGGATGGAATCTTTTCCCCTCGATATTTACATTGATATGGGATACTTTACTGCTTTCCCCGAATTATTAAGCCTTTATTAGATGTAAATTTCCAATTGGGCGAAAAATGTCCGGACCAGGATTCGAACCAGGGATCTCCTGGCTGAAGCCGCCAGTGCTCTGCCATCTGAGCTATCCCGGACGAATCTGGTGGAAAATTTTCACCCACCTAACCTTAATGATTATAGCATCTGGTCTGAAACCTGGTTCAGACCAGGGTCTGGGTTCAAACCAGAATCAAACGAAGTTCCGTCCATGTCAGTCCAAGTCAACCAAGTCTGGGTGAAAGATTCGTTCGGGATAGCTCAGATGGCATAGCACTGGTGGATTCAGTCAGGAGATCCCTGGTTCGAATCCTGGTCCGGAGATTTTTCGCCCATTTGGAAATTTACATCTAATATGATTTATTTACCAATTGGAATAATTGTGTTAATTTTAATCTAGTATTAAGCGTTTAGTTTAGAATTGTTATAGACTATCATTCGCAGTTCATGAATTACAACATGAATTACGCTCATTATAAGACTTTGCGGTCACTTCGTGTAGTGATGTTTTACAACTTAAAGCAGCATTTATAAAATTCTGTTTAGGAACTTTAATTCAGTATTAATAAACGTTAAACTATTTGGAAATATTTAATATATGCTTCTTGAATGCTGTTTAAACTCGTTAAAAAGTATCTAAAACTTTTAAAATGTGACTTACAAAACGATATCTATAAATTTAAAATATAGCAAGTTTTATTGCTTTCAATAGCTCCTTTTGAAATTAAAAAAATAGTTTATTAAATTTATCTTAAAAATTTCTATGTATTTCATTCAAACTTTTATCTACGGGATGCAACTTAAATCTAAAAAACTTTGTATACAGTTGAAAAAATACTATGCAATCTATTTTCCTATTCTAATGCTAGTTGGTCTGATATTATTAATCTGTCTTATAATATATCATGATTTGTTACTGTGAGCATAAATATTTCTTAATATTTGGACATAAAAGATATATTTCAGAAAGTAGAAAGCATCGCGTGTAATTAATTTATAAAATTGAAAGTGCACACAGTTAAATTTACAATGGTTTAGAAACATGAACAAGTAAAAGAAATACTACAATCATGATTATACAGGGGTATTCAAATTTGGTATTTCATTAAAGGTTATACCACACTCAATTTTTGTACAAGAAATCAGACCCTTAAGGACCATTGAGTTTGTCGAAACAATCAAAAACATCACCTTCTTCAAACCAAAACACAAACGATATGCAATTAAGATCTTTTTCCCCTTTCCTGCCAAAAGTATATATCCTTAACTACATTATCCAGAAAAATATATTTTGTCTGCACAAAATTTATATTTAAATTTTAAATTTAAAAAATCATCTCACAAATGCGTAAATACGTGCTACGCGCATGATAAAACTCTAAATTATGAATATAGAAAAGTTTGTTTGAACAAAATAGAATCACAGGACACCTACTTCTAACTTAAAACTAAAATATACGCAAAAAGTTTTGTTTAAAATTTATTTTAGCACAAAATTAAAAAAAAAGTTCAAAAATCTCATTTTTTTTTCAAGTATTTCAAATGCAAAAAAATAAATAACCAAAATATGCAAATTGTTTTGGTTTTAGCCTGTAGAATATAAGGAAACATATATTTGGTTACATACAGTGGAACCCGTTTAAGACGCGTTTCAAGGGAGTGGACAAAAGTCGCGTATTAAGCGGGATCGCGTATTAAACGTGATTTGTATCATGTTGCAGGAACTGGGCTTATTTACACATTTAATCGTCTAAATGAACTTTTGAGCTTTCGTTTATATGTTTACGGTCGAAAATTGTGTCTTTTACATATGTTTAGTTTAAAATTAAATTGTATTCAACTTTAACTCCTTGTTTCTTTTTATATGACTGAATGGAATAAAAAAGGAAAATAAATGTGGATTCCAACCTGGTTTTGTTGTCGATTTGTACTTTGCAAGCAAAAATAAAACAACCAAAATAATTTTCCTACTAGACTAAAAATTTTTTAACAAAAAGAATAAAACATTAAAACTTTGAAGCACAACCCATTTTTAAAAATCAAATTTAGTACTTGTATTAATAAGTACCATTATAATTGACATTTCTTTTTAATATAAGAAGAAACTATTTTTATTAATCTTCGTGTACATAATATTGATAGCATAACAAAAAGTAAAGAAAACATAAAAGAATTATCCAATCGCAGTCGTATTCATTTAATCTTTACGAGTTTCATTTTTTGTTGCCTATAACATGCATTATAAAACATAGTGATATAACGTACATTTAAAAGCTCACCAACAACAGGCATGATTATCTCTAATCATAATAATTTTTATGATGTATCTGAGTAACCTGAATTCGTCTATATCTCTCTTACTACTGTAAAAACATACACGAAGCGAGAGGCAAAGAATGTTAGAAGGCGGAATCAAAGAAGAATTGCAGTTTTACTAATTTAGCGGAGCTTTGTTTTATTCAAATATCTACCACTATTTCTGATTAGTAATTTTTGCGTTAATTAATCTGTTATTAAATAAAGTAAATAATACTATTCGAAAACAGTGTTTTTTATCTGAATAAAAATAATCCGCAAAATTGCCAACACTTGAGAAGAGAGACGGAATTCGCATCTTGATCAATGAATCCGCGTCTTAAGCGTGATTATTTTCCCTCAAAGGACCAGAAATTTATCGAGTATTAAGCGGGATCGCGTAATAACCATTCGCGTATTAAACGTGATATTTTTACATTAGTCTTATGAGCGATATTCAAGGGATCGGAAAAAATCCGCGTATTAAGCGGGATCGCGTATTAACCTTGAGCGTCTTAACCGGGTTCGACTGTATTTGTTTTAAGCTGTAGCTTACATAGTTTAAAAGTAACAGTGCGCGCAAACTCCAAATTTATTAATCTGCGAAAACGCTTTTTAAAGTTTCAATATCTGCAGACCTTCCATTATACTCCCGTCTATAAATGATTATAACTCAAGAAATAATGCAGATTTTTGAATGCGGTTCATTGCATATTGTTGAAAAATTTTAAAACATTCAGAATATAGCAAAAACCGAAAACTGATTTTTTGAAAGCTTAAAGAGCCTGAGCCCACTTAATACATTTATTTATTAAAAAAAGCAGGTTGTCCCATTCCACTTCGAACAGGTTTTTTTAATAACTTTAATTTCTTAAACACTAGGCAGTGCTTTTACATATCTGTAAACCGTTCATAAAATAATAGCTGTGCCAAGTATCGGTAAGCACATTGTTGTTTGAATAATTTAGGTATATATTTATCATTTTTAAGAGTAAAAATCAGCGTAGAATTGTAAAGTTTACAAAATAACTTTTTTATTCGTTAATTGTATAATTAAACGACGGGTTCAGCGCTCATGCATTGTTAAAACATTTGTGCTGGTTCAAACAAATTTTAAGAGTTGCAGTAACTTCAACCATTAGATGTTGATATCTCTCCCAACTTTTCGAGCTATATTTCGACTGTAGGAGCTATAGGAGGTATAAGCTATAAATGATGGGATGCGATTTCACCCTCCTATTGATGTAGCTACTGCAGCATCAAATCTTAGTTCAAACCAACAAAATATTTTTAATAGTGAAGGACTAACATTAATGAAAACATTGTAAGTAAAAATTCAACAAAACTACATTAATTTTCAGGAAATACAACGATATCACAAAAAAATTTTAAAAGTTGCATACTCATCCACATAGCATTGAAATAATACTTAAATGTATAAAATATTTCAGACAGTCTAACCGAGCAAAATACTGTAAATTTCCAACAATTTACTTGATGTCATTACATTTCGCACACAGCAAGGTAGGTATGTTGAAAACTTCGTTAAATCAACTCTCTGTGCTTATAATTACGAATAAACTGATTACATGCATTACGACACTAATTTACTACACAAAATTTGTCTATTGTAGTGTTTTCTAACAACATTTAAAGTGTAAACAATCATTTCTTAATCACCTTGTACATACTTACTTTCCGAGGATCCCCACCAAAATTTCTTATGTTGTCTTTCACCCATTGTAAAGCACAGAGTTGGTCCCATAAGCCATAGTTTCCTTTAGAATCAGTCATTATATCATTCGATAATAGGTCCAGTGCCATAAATCCTAAAGTATAGAGTCTGTAATTCATAGAGACAAACACAACATTTAACTTTTGCGCAAGTTTTGATGATGGGCTAATTCCTGGTTCGTTCCCACTACCAAATTGAAGAAATCCACCATGAATCCAGACCATAACTTCTAAACCACCTTTCTGAAAATAAATAAATATTTAAAAAATGTTACTTTGTAAAAAAAGTATTTTTAACACAACACAATTATGAAAATCAAGCTTAACTTGTTTCACCACAAGTTTTACTCATGTGTTTTTAATTTTAAACCTAAAACTTGGCGGCATTATAACGAAAGGAGCAAATATTCGGCATTAAACTTAACCCCTTAACGGTCGCATTAAATTTAGGTTTTAAAATTCAAATTGTTTATTGACCGTTTTATTTACCGCTTTAAAAAAAAAAAAGAAAAATTCACCTTATTTAATAACAGGTAAAATGATACCGTCATGAAGCCAATTACACTATTTTATAAAACTGCTGTGAATCAAATAATCTGAATAAAAAACACAGTCCGTAAATATCACGGGAGCAAGAATTAACGGGTTAAACTTCGCAGTGGCAAGTGTAAAGACCATGCCAATGCGAAAGTATGAAAAATTCCATTGTACCAATTAATTGTTAATACATGCATGATAACCGTTAATAAAATTTATGTATTAAAAATACAATCCGTTGTTATATTCAATTCATTAGGAATGTGTATAACTTCGTGAGCGAGTGTTTCGAGATATGCCGTAACGCTGGACGACAAGTGAATAAATGAAAGTTATAAAATGTATCAGTAAATTACAGAATACATATGTATCGTCACCGTGCTTTAGGAAAAGATGATAACCTTAGTTTTAAAGATTTTTTTTTATTAAACTCTTGTAGTGCTGGATCATTAAGTTTAATCATTAAAAGATTATCTATAATATTTAATCAGATGATTTTTGACATTCTTTTTTTAACTGATAAAATTTTTTATTGCATTTAGATATATTTAATGACAAACCAATAAAAATACAGAATTTTTCTAATATTATTATGCGATGTTTGCAATGGGTACATTTCTTTATATATTGATCTGAATGCCGCCGAGAAAGTGACATCATTCCATTAATCTCATTCTATATTTCCACTCATAAAATATATCCCTTAATAAACATATACATATTAAATTTAAGGCACACAAATAATTTCACTACTGTAATATAAAACTGTCGAATATAAAACATTTTACTTTTCTTTAGCTAAAAACTGTTACAATGTGGAAAAAAAACTTTGGGTGATACCACAAATGTTCTGCTGTGATGTCATATTCAACATTAAAATTTCTAAAAATGAAACACATTTTTCTTCACATTCGAATTCTTTGTCATATGATGAAGTACTTTCCCATATTTAAAATATTTTAGTTTAAATTTTATTTCAACTTACTGTCATATCTATAGATGGTGTCCACACATTTAGAAAAAGGCAGTCTTCTTTACCTTCGAAGCGCTTCGTGTAAGGATTTAGTTGAAAACACTTTGATCCAAAGGTGAATGCTTCTTGAGTGTGATGTTCATCGCACCATGTATTATCAATCCATAAAGGCACAGGTTTTCTCCACCTTAAATTTCCAATAGGTGGCTTTGCGTAAGCTATACCCTGTTAGTAAAAAGAAATTGAAAATGTTAATTTCTTAATATTAGGTAAATTAAAGCAGAAATTTCTTTTTGCCGTAATATATATATAGAACAGATGAAACGGTAAATATTCAGAAAATACTTCAAAAATTTTCCTAATGTTTGAAAAGTAAATATATATCTTACGTACAGTGTACTAAATCCGATTTTTGTAAGTAATACTATTAATATAGATAATAATAATAGTATAAATATAATAAATAACAATATTATAAAAAGTAAATCATGATAATAATAATAATAAATAATAATAATTATTATTCTCAATAATAATAATAAAAATATATTTTTGAATGTTTGTAGGCTTTAGTTGTTACTAATATAGTTATTATTAGTTGGTAATTATTAACACAAACCTATTAAATATATGTTATGGAACATCGCAAAATATTAATGCCAAACTTATTTCAAATAATGCCAGATTCAGCTCACTATTATCGTATTGTACAGACGTTAAAAAAATGCATCTGCCTTTATTTCCAGATCAATTAAAATAGAATTTACGAAAGTGTCATGCGCGGGTGATGTCTTCTTTCGAATATAAATATATTTTTTTAAATAGTGTTGTTATTTTTGACATATTAGAGATAAATTTATATTTTATTCACAAATTATGATTTACTTATTTGATAATCATTATAGAAATTTTCAAAATATATAAATTTTAATCACAATAAGAAAATCGCTTAGACTCCTGAAATTATTAATACCAAAAAAAGTTCGTCTTTTGACTACCATATGCTTTTATTATAAATTACTATTTTTTTTAAATTTAATATCTCAATAAAGTGACTGTAGATTATGCCAATGAATGTGCCGCACTCTTGTATTTGTTCTTATAATTTCCTTTTTAAGCTTTATAGTTTTAAATATAGAACGCTCTGTAATTGTATATATATCTGTTTCAACTGGCAAGTTTAAAATAAATTCTGGTCATTCATGATTTTAAGTCTTTATTTCCTATTCGATTTCAGTTATTCTAATGCTTATAGAACATTTTGCGTTATTTTAATAACCATTGTATGCCTTTTTCATGAAGAAAGAAAGACATTTTTTTATTTAGATTTCAAAATCAACATTTTTGCAGATATGTTATTATATAGTTTCTTTAATTATTCTAACTGTCTAAGTGTAAATACATAATCATTTAAAATACTATAGTTGTTACATAATTGCCAAATATATTTCGGAATAATATTTTCCACAAATGATGAGCTGTAATTCATACATTTTGTAACAACTATTTTTCACACTTTTACATTTCCTCATCGAATTTTATATCGATTAATTCCAATATTTTTTGCACTTTCTATGGAAACATATGCACCAGTGCGCTGGCCTCAGGCCTTCCTATAGCGAGACCGCATTAGAATTTGACAGGAACCTTTTCCCTAGTCGACTATAATTCTGCATATTCTATTATGCTGAGTTACGAAGAATAATTTATTGTTTTTGTTTTTTTCTTTTTTTTCTCTTTTGCAATATCATGTTTATTAAAATTCTTACTGTAGAAGGCTTCTTACCTTTGTTATGTTAACTGCTCTTTGTTACTGATAAAGGGTGTTGAGAATTTTTAATTAGCAACTTTAGAAACTATAGTAGTTTTTTTTCTCTTACTAACAATCTGGAGAAAAAAAAATCATTCTACTTTTAGGTAGCTTTCATTACAAAAAGCTACCTATTGCAGCCGTTCGGAGGAAAGCGATTTCAAAAAATTTTGGTATATTTTCATCGATCATGACCCCCAGACCCCGAAACCACCTTCCGTTCAAAATTTATATATATATATATATATCTGACCTATGTCACACTGTAACTCTCGTAATTTTGAACCGATTTCGATGTAATTCGGTGTGTACATAGTACTTACCAATGTCTCGACCGAGTTTGTTGGCCAGCTTCATCCGCCGTTTTGTTTCAAAATGGCGGCCATTTAAAATTTTTTAAAAAATTTAAAATTTGAAATAAGGTACCAAAAAATTAAAAATGGAAAAATATTTTTTCTTATGTATTTGATCTTTATACAAAGATTCCGGAGCAGTTTTTGTTTCGACTATATCTGAAAAAATGGCTGAGTTGCAGCATTTTGAATTTCTAGCGTGGCTGACATTTTGAAACGTCCAGAATTTTGTCACGCGATAAAAGGCGTATTTATGAACCGATTTCGATGTAATTCGGTGTGTACATAGTACATACGAATGTCTCGACCGAGTTCGGTGGCCAGCTTCATCCGCCATTTTCTTTCAAAATGGCGGCAATTGAAAATTTAAAAAAAAATTAAAATTTGAAATGTGGTAACAAAAAATTGAAAATGGAAAAATATTTTTTCCTTATGTATTTGACCTTTATACAAAGATTTCGGAGCAGTTTTTGTTTCGTCTATATCTTAAAAAATGGCTGAGTTGCAGCATTTTGAATTTCTTGCGTGGCTGACATTTTGAGACGTCCTGAATTTTGTCACGCGATAAAAGACGTATTTATGAACCATTTTGGATGTAACTTCGTTTATACATAGTACATACAAATGTCTCGACCGGCTTCGTTGGCCAGCTTCATTCGCCATCTTGTTTCAAATGGGTTGCTATTAAAAAAAAAAAAAAATTTAAAATTTAAAATAAGGTATTAAAAAATTGGAAAATGAAAAAAAAAAAAAAAAAAATATGTGTTTGGCTTTGATACAAAGATTCCGGAGCAGTTTTTGTTTCTGAAAATTTGTGCTTTTGTTTATATCTTAAAAAATGGTTGAATTATAGCACTTTGAATTTCTAGCATGGCTAACATTTTAAAACGATCTTGTATTTGTCATGCGATAACACACGTATTCGCCTATTTCGATGTAAGAAGGCATGTGGATAATATACATCAATACCTCGACCAAGTTCGCTGGCCAGCTTCATCAGCCATCTTGTTTCAAAATGGCGGCCATTAAATTAAAAAAATATATATATATTTAAAGTGAGGTGCAAAAAAATTAGAAATTGAAAAAGGTTTCTTTCTTGAGTATTTGACCTTGATATAAGGATTCAGGAGCATTTTTTGTTTGTCTTTACCTTAAAAAATGGCTCAGATATAGCAGTCTCAATTTCTATTGCGGGTGACATTTTGAAAAATCTGATTTTTTGCATGCGACAGCACTCGTATATATCAACCGATTCCGATGTGAGTGAGTATGTGCACAGCAATTACTAAGGTCTCGACCAAGTTCACTGGTTAGCCTCATCCACCATGTTGTCTTAAAATGGCAGGCACTTTAATAAATCGCCGAATTTGGCAGCCAAATATAAGTTACTTTAAAGAAAAGCAGCTTGGATAAAGCTGACTAATTTCGCGAAATTCTCATTCATTATATTGATAAAAATTAGTATTGAATCTCCTATATTCGGTTTCCACTAAATTGAGCTTCGTGTGTTTGAATGATATAAGTTGGCTTTTTTAAAATAAGGAATATGAAAGCTACCTCTTCCTCCCGGCACTGGCCGGAAGGACTTTTTTTCATCCCTTTTTTAAATTAGTATTTAATTTAATTATTATTTAATTAATTAGTAATGGTAGACATTTCCTTACAAACAGAATATAAATACAACTCATCTACCTTTAAATATTTACACCTTTTAGGTGCATTAAACACATTTTTGTTCACTTCTAGTACCAGCTTTGGTATTTCTGATGTTTGTACGATGTCGCTATCGTTATTACTTCTTGCAAAAAGGTAAAAAAAGTAAGAAGGAATAAAGAAAGAAATATAGTTATATTAAATAAAATAGTTTATATATTAATACTCATAATTAATTTTAGAAAATTAATATTCTGATATTTTATTTCTGCAAATTAAACATTTAAGTGTTAAAAAAGCTGTAACATAAAACAATTTATACATATAAATTCAGGATATAATATTATTACAAAAAACAAATTTCATTTTAATTAATAAAAATTAACACATAAGGGATTTCACAGTGGTTTTTTAATAAAAAAATTGTTTTTAAAGTAGGCATTGCGATTCAATTACTTTTAATATTTTTTCTTAAAAAATGCGTTTAGTTTTAGGATTCATTCTATACAAAGATTCATCCCATAAACCTGAAAATATGTTAATAACAATGCACAATTAATTACTTTTTTTTTGTCTAAAGAAAATGCGTACAAAATTAGGTTATTAGGATTAAATATTTTACAGATTTTCTATCAAAAGAGCGTCATTATAGATATAGTCTTTACTATTTAACCGTTTGGAAAAATGGTTATTGTCCTCGGTCATGGTAGGAAATCAAAAACATATCTTAAGCGTTTTATTAGTTGAATCCCGCATTTTATTCGTTTTCTGATTGGTCTATACAGTAATCTGTATTTTCCCTTTACTTTCAACAGATATGGATACTTCTGTTACCTCTATGACAATAAAGTAATAAAAACTAAAAAATAATAATAACTCAGAAACACATTGAGATACAGCTTTCAAACAAATTGCATTTAAAAGTACATTTTCTTCTCCATACGACGGTGTAAAAAGTAATATTGTGGGATGTTTAGAAGTTTAAAAAAATGAAATTTCATTTAAAATTGGTCCAGGAATATTAATGTTTAATCCATGGAGTACGTAATATGTGACCAGCTCCGTAGAAGTTTAAAAATTTACAGTACTGAAAATTGTAAAACTGATTTTTTTTTTTTTTATTTGTTTAGGGTGGGTCCAGGAATGTTAATGTTTATTTCATATGTATGATCAACTCCGTGCGATTTTTATGTCTTAAATTTTAGTCTTTGAAAAAATCATTTTCCAAATGCTCGTTGTAATTTGGTAAATTGTTTTTTTTTTTTTTTATTATTATTTATTTTCTAAAATAATTCACCAAAAATATTAGAAGCAATAATATAAAAATCATTTTTAAATGATCAACTATAATCCATGATATTTTTATAAGCCGTTTTTAACACTGTTATGTCTCTTCCTTGAATTTTTGAACCAGTAATTCCAATATTTTATTTTGTACTTACTTTGAAAACATAGGCGCCAGCCTCACTTTTGCCTATGACGTGACCACAGGTGGTTTTAACAGCAACCTCCCTACGGCTGGACGATAATTCAGCAGCCTCTATCATGCTGTCTAAAAAGGAATCATCTGCTGGGACTTTTCTGAAAGAACATATTTAAAATTGATTGATTTCTTTTTGAAAAAAGGATTATAAAAGAAAAAAAAAAGCTACAAATATGATGATTTTTAAATTTTTCTCTCCAAAAAAATATTTCGTGTATCAAACGAAAATATATCCAAGTTCCTTAATTACTTTTCCGTTACAGTTAAAAGACCTAAAATGTAATACTTCTTTTTTACATTTTACTTTTATAGCATTCATTTTTAATTTATTTCAATGATTTTTCTATTATATTTCATTTATTCCATTTAAGATGTTTAATATCATTTAACTTCAATTTTTAAAATTTGTGACAATTTAAGTTTGAACTTTTTATAAACTTCATAAATTTATTAATTAATAAAAATAGAATACTTTGAAATAAAGTACTAATCATTTATCACTAAATTTGAAAATTGACTTTAACAGTTATGACCGTATAATGGCCTTATTATTATTTATATTATAATTATTATTATAATTATTATTATATTATTATAAATATTAGTGGCCTTATTATTATTATTATTATTATTATTATTATTATTATTATTATTATTATTATAAATTTATGTTATAGACTAAACATTCGTAATTTAGTTAACGAATAGATAATAATCAATGAAAATATAAGATGGAAATAGACAAGTTGAAAAAACACTTTCACTTAGACAACAACTTAGACTCAGCAACAGGATTTTTCTGGTACATTAAAGGTAAAATAGTCACATATAAATATAAAACATATAAATATATAACATATGAATTTTTTCTTTTGAGACCAGTTGAAGAGCTGAGTGGAAGAACATGTTACGCTACATTTTCTTAAAAATGATTTTATCTTTTGGACGAAGGAGTTATCAGGCATTCTATCACATGATAAAGCTAAAATACAAAAGTTCTATTTAGCCTTGAAGATTTAAGATTTATATTTTATATTATTTAATATTTTAATATTTAATAATCCAAATAATATTAATATTTTTTAATATTTAAAAATTAAATATGAATAAGTTTTTTGATGGAGTTTAGCACCACACCTGTTAATATTTTAACACACGCTATCAAACAGAAAATAAATCATTAAAATTGAAAACAAAAACTTTCACATCAAATTTCTTCAAATGTAATTTTTGTTACTTAACATGTTCTTCACTTAGCTCTTCAGTTGGGATGGGATAAATCTTAATCGTTCATTCAATAAAAAGAATATGAAGTATAAAAAAAAATAAAAATAAATAAAATTACTGAAAAAAAAATTACTTGAGATATATAAAAAATGAAAACAACATTTTAAAAACCCCTTTTGTGTTTCTCGAGAATGCATTGCTTTTTACAAAATAACAATAAAAAATAATGTAAATAATAATAAAAGTAACAACAACAACAACAACAATGATAATAATAACAATAATAATAATAATAAATGTGATGAAAATAATAAAAGTTATTATTATTATAAATTTGTGTCATACACTAAACACTCTGTAACTTATTTTATGAATTGTAAATAATCATTGAAAATATTCAATGGAAATAAAGGAACTGAAAAAACACTTTCACATTAGATTTATTCAACAACGTAATTTTTCTGGTACACAAAAGACTATGTATGTAAATTTCCTTTTGAAACAATTGAGATGAGATAAATTTTTATTTAAAGGGTCATTCCCATAGAAAAAAAAAAACTATTAATATAAGAGAAAACATTTTTACTTCACAGATATAAAAAATGAATTCAAAATTTTAAGTTATTTTTTTCATCTCGAGAATGTTCGAGAGTTTGAGAAAATAATAATGTAAATAGTACTAAAAGTAATAATAATAATAATAATAATAATAATAATAAAAGTAACAAAAATAATAAAAATTATTGATATTATTATTATTATTATTATAAATTTGTGTCATATACTAAACATTCTGTAATTTATTTCATAAATAGTAAATAATCAATAAAAATATTTAATGAAAATAAATAAGTTGAGAAAACACTTTCACTTTAGATTTTCACTTTTAAAAATTACAAAAATTCTTCAAAACATGTTATTTACTGTAAAAAATATTTTTCTGGCAATTAAAAAAAATTGTGACGTCACTGTTATCTCACTACATGTAACGCACGTCTCAATATATGAAAAAAAAAACCACCATATTGTAAACTCACAGTGTGACAAAACAAAACATATGTTAAGATTAAAACGTTTTCACTTCAAACAATAAAAATAATTCAGTGTTTGTTTCCGGCTAATATTTCACAACGAAATTAAAATCTTCAGCAAAAATGCACATAAATAAAACACAAATTTAACAGACATGTAATCGAACTCCTCGCTTAGTCTACTAAAACTATTTGCATTTAAAAAACTGCTGTAGGTAGTAAAATATTTGGCGATTCTTTCGACTATTAAATCTTGGAATGTTGCTAATATGAAAGTATCGCTATTGAATTTTAAAACCTTATTTGATTACATAATTGATATATTTCATATAAAAATGCTTTTTGGTGTTATTAGTGGTCAATCTAGAAAAATATATTAACTGTAAATATATATTAGTTATTTCAATAATAAGAAAATGTTTTCCTTCTATACTCTATAATCCGAGAAGGTGGTTTGTTATTTATAAATTATTCTTATCAGCGGAAATGTCAGAAATTAATACACAGGTGAAGAAAGCAAAGATTTGTTTGTGTGTAGACATGGGAAGGGACGGAGTTTTATAATAAAGCAATGCTTTATTATAATAAATAAAAACACTTGCATATTTTCAGTAATAAATTTTTCTGCTAGTGTTTATTTTAAGTAATTCTTAAAAAAAAAAAAAAAAATTGCTACTTGAGTCACATTTTTTAAATAAATTTAACTTTTTCTGAATATAAAATAAAATATACAAAATGTACGCAAAACGCATGTCGTAATTAATTATTCATATATATATATATATATATATATATATATATATTTGTTTCTAGAAATTTATTTCGAAAAATACTGTTATTTTACAAGCTGTTTTACTCTAGAGGAAATTAAAATAGAAAAAAAGAGTAATGAGAGCCTGATTCTCCCTCCTCCCCCACTAAAACATTATTTCGCAAGTTATTTTATTTCTTTTTTATGAACATATTTATAATTACTACGTATAATATAAACTTTACTTTTATATTTTCAAAAGATCTTGCATTATTGCATATTAAAATGAATTTTAAATACTCTAAAAATGTAAACATTGTTTACTTTGTTATACTCCCAGTATTACTATGATTAGTGTCATATTTGACAAAAAAGTAGCTTTGCAAAACTTAAAACGTGAACTATTTCGAAACACATCGTAAAAAAGTTAAATGCATCAAAATTTCTTGAAACAAGTAATTTGAATTAGAACTATGCTTATAAAAATATTACGTCATATAAATGTATAAGAACGGAAAAGACATCTTCTTTTTTTTTTTTTTTTTTTTTTTTTTGCCTTGATAAAAAAAAAAGAGCGCGAAATACTGCAGACGATAAAAACTATTAAAGACAACATATTGCGTTTAATCTTTGGAATAGACGGAAGGAGTTTTTTTTTCCTGGACAATAGTATTGTGAACGTGCAGTTTGTCAGATATAAACATTTAACCTGAAAAAAATTACTAGGAATATGCATTCCAAGAAATTTAGACAAAATATCACTTCGAGATAAGTAGACTAGCTTTGGTGTGGTTTAAAATGATTCCCATCATTGCTAGTGTATTTATTATTGGAGATATTTTCAACTTCCAAAATTCGTTCTTTCTAAAACATGGATTACATCGGAATTTAAAGAACGGCGTTAAGGAAAGAAAAAGGTATGAAAAAATATTTTATTTCAGAGTTTGCTTTTCTTTAAATTATAACGATTTTAGTATTTTCTTATAAACATTTCATTAACCGAATAAAGTTAATAGATTTATTTTTTAATTTATTGATATAAATAACTGTCTATCAACAATTTTAATCAGATGATTAAAATCAATTATAGAAATTTATTTTTCTCAGATTTGTTTTCTTTTAATATAATATAGGTTAAAATCATATGTATTCTCAAACTTTATAATGACGTAGAAAAATATTATAATCAAAGTTTAACATAATTAGCAAATATTTAAATGTCTTTAACGTACTAAATAAAAAGGCCTTTATATAGAATAAATTTTTTATTGGTCTGAAACAATTTGCGTTGCACATTTTTATTTAAAAATTATGTGTTCAGAAAATATATTTAGAAGAAATAAGATTTTTTATTTTTTTACATAATGGAGAAGTACTATTTAAAGGATATCATGCACTTGTAGTATTAAGGGGCGAAAAATCAGTGTCAATGAGTATTATTCGATGTGAGAAAAGTTATAAAAATTTATAAAGATATATCCTTAGCTGCTAAGAACTTTTCAGTTAAACATTATGAACGAAAAGTTTTCAAAGTAAACCGGTGTTTCAATTTGTTGACAAATATAGAAATTGTGCAACCCAGTGAGAATTTAAATATGGTTTTATTGAAAGATTTAAATATTAAAAAAACATATCCATGTACTTGAATGAATGAAGCTAAAATGTAAAATATTTTTCATTATTTATTTTTACTGTTAATATTTTATTTCCTGAATTGTTTTATACACATAAACTTCAAAATATCTGTACTATACACTCTATTAGAAAACATGATTAAAGGGGGCTTGTTATTTATAATTATCATCTAATCCTGTAAATAAAATAATAATAATAATAATAATGAACCAATGTGTGTTTGTATTTTGTGCTTATGGTTTAAATTCTCATACTTTATTCACATAAAAATGGCTAACTATTTTATATTATTTTCATTATTTTTTATTTTACTGTGTCATATAAAAGTAAATATGATTACCTGCATTTGTAACAGACTTTTATATATATAATTTTTTTTTATATTTTATATATATAAAATTTTATATATATTTACATATATAAAATTTTCACCACACGTTATTCTAAAACATTATAGTAAATTAAAAACTTCATCAAAAAATGTGCATAAATTAAACATGAATTTTATAAACATGTAATCGAACTGCTCGCTTAAACTACTAAAACCATTAGAATTAAAAAAAAAAAAAAAAAAAAAAAAAAAAAAAAAAAAAAAAAAAAAAAAAAACTGCTGTAAGTAGTAAAATATTTGGTGATTTCTTCGACCATTAAGTCTTGGAATGTTTCTAATATGAAAGTATTGCTACTGAATTTTAAAACTTTATTTGAATACATAATTGATATTTTTCATATAAAAACGCTTTTTGGTGTTATTAGTCAAATGTATTAATTGTAAATATATAATATACATTTCAATAATAAAATAAACGTTTTTCTCCTGTATTCTATAAACCGGGAACTTGTGCTGTTCTTGATAATATCAGAGCTATAGCGGTCTTGGCAATGGACATCCAGCCAGATAGATCCTCCACGAATTGTATAAAAATTTTCACATTAGACTCCGAATAGAGTAGCTGCAGTGCATAAACATTTAATGATTATTGTTTCTTAAAAATCTTAGACAGTAAGAGTTGGTATTATTGTTACTATATAATTTCATAAATAAAAATGTAATTTTGGAAATCAATTTTTAAAGTTATTCTTATAATCAAAAGATGTTTTTAATATGTGTTTTACTGTAATATAAAATTACTTTAATATAAAATGAATTAACCTTTTGCATCACCTCACCGTGCTGCATATTTGCAATATACCCCAATGTCAAGGTAAATTATACTTTTAGTGTAAAAAAAAAAAAAAAAAAAAAAAAAAAGCATGATTCAAAAAAAAAAAATCGGATTTTTTTTTTTTTATTTAAATCAGATTTTTTAAAATTTAAATTGGATTTAAATTATTTTTTCCCTGCGTTAAAACACGGACTAGCTTTCAATACTTTGGGGGTTTCTAAAACAATTAAACCTCTAATTGCTATGATAATCTATGTTTTAAACTTTAATTATAATTATTAGTTAGTGTGATTAGAGTGATTATAAAGCACCATTAATTTTCATTAGTAGTATGCAATAATGTTACATACATTGATATATTGTAATAATTATCTAAAACTGTATTAAATACTATTCATATTTACAGTTATTATAATTATTAATCTCTGCACTTAATATCAGATTGTTGACAATGTTAGAAATTAATCATTTCTCCAACAATCAACATTCTAATTAGGAAAAAAAATATTTTTATGCTTTAATTCCTGAAATGAAAATTTAATATTCATTAGAGAAAAAAGGGGTGCTAGTTCAATTAAAACAGAGCATTATTTCATGAGTAAATGTATCTGTAATGTGTTTAGTAATAATATAAGAAAAAAGTATATAATTTGTTAATATGATGAATAAAGTGACATTAATTTTTAAGGATTTTATGAATTACAAATTGACAAATACAATTAAATAACGACATGATTTAACAATAGCTTGTATTTTCTAAAGAAATAAAGTTCTATAATTTTGGCAAGGTCTTGGGCACACCGGTTTAAAAATACTGTGATATGGGGAAGTTTTTTATAAGTATTCTCTGATTGCAACTGAAGGCATTCTCTGATTGCAACTAACTCCGTAAATCGCAAAGTATTTCGAGATCGCCAAAATTTGACCGAAAAACATCGCGAATTTCGGCAACTAGTAAAAAAAAAGACGCGTATTTCGTCAAAAGGTCGCTAAAAAACTAGAATTTTGTCAAACGATTGTGATGTAAACACGAATTTAGTCAAAAGATCGCGGAATAAAGCGAATTTCCACCAAGAATTGGGGGAAAAAACTCAAATTTCGTCTAAGAATCACAATGGGGAAAAAGCGAATTTCAACAAAGAATCTAAAAAATACACTCAAATTTCGTCTAAGGATCACGGGAAAAAAAAATAATTTCTTCAAGGGTACGCGAATTTTGCCAGAAGATCTCGAAAAAAACGCGAATTTCTTCAAAAGATCGCGGAATAAACATGAATTTCGATAAAGAATTGCGAAAAAAACCCTTACATTTCGTGAAAAAATCACGGAAAAAATGAATTTCATCTAATAATCGCGGGGGAAAAGTGAATTTTGTCAAGAGATTATGGGAAAAAACGCGAATTTGATGAATCGCTAATCTTGTCAATATTGCAGAAAAAACGCGAATTTTGTCAAAAGATCGCGAATAACACGCGAATTTTGTCAAAGGATAGCGAAAGAAACGTGAAATTGTGTCAATAAAATCGTGCAAATACGACGAATTTCGATTTAAGAATCGCAGAAAAAAGGTGAATTTCGTCAAAGGATCGAGAGAATAGCAAAATTTAATAAATCTCGTATTTAAGGTGAATTTCGTCAAAGGTTCACGAAAATATGCAAATTTCGTCAAAAGGTCGTGGAAAAAAGCGAATTTCAACTAAAAATAGCAAATTTAGTCAAAAGATTGTTAAAAAAACCCGAATTTCGTCAATGAACCGCAACAAAGGCGAAATTTTGTAAATAAATCGCGAATAAGGCGAATTTTGTCAAAAGATCTCGAAAACAATTTTAATTTCTTCAAAAGGTCGTGAAAAAAACGTCACTTTCATCTAAGAATCGCAATTTCGTCAAAAGATTGAAGAAAAAACGTGAATTTCGTCAAAGGATCGCGAAAAAGCGAATTTCGTCAAAGCATAGCTAAAAAACCGATTTTCGTCAAAGGATAGCGAAAAAACGTGAAATTTTGTCAATAAATCTAGCAAATAAGACGAATTTCGTCGAAGGATCACGAAAAAATCGCAAATTTCGACAAAGGATCGTGAAAAAAACATTCTGAAATTTTTCTGTGAAATTCAGAATTTTCTTTTACTCATAATTACTCCTGCCTCCATTGTCGAGGTTCATTGATTGGACTCGAATAGCGATTTCATTTTTCAATAAATGTCTTGCATTATAACGCTGTCACAAAATTGTCATTGTAGTCACATATTCGTCACAAAGTTAATGACAAAATCGTCCCAAATCACACAATTTTCACGAAATTGTCACAATGTGACTTCACAACATTCTCACTGTCGTCGCAGAATCATCACAGTGTTAATGACAATTTCGTCACAAATGACACATATTTCACAAATTGTTCTCACCGTGACTTCACAAATTGGTCACAATGTGACGTCACAAATGAGCTCTAAAACGGCCATAACGACTTCAAATTCGAGTGACTATGACTTCACATCGACGGTCACAAAGTCACAGCGTGACTTCACAACGACGTCGCCGTAACATCACCATGCCTTACGGGTATAAAAAAGTAAAAAACAAAAACAAACATAAATTCCTTTTTGTTTCTAGGGAATAGTATAGCGTTTTATAAAATAATAATAAAAACTTATATAGGCCTTAATAAGAAAAATTAATATTATTATTAATTTTTATATTAAGGCCTACATATCTTTTTATTTTTAGATTCCTTACTAATAAAACTACTTAACCAAAAACTGTAAATGTTTTACCTAGAATATGGAATATATCAATTATTATCTGTGTAACAGACTAAACATTCTGCAACTTATGATTATTTTATGTATTCGTGAATAGGCTATGATAATCAATTAAATTACCAATGAAAATATTTAATTAAAATAGACAAGTTGAAAAAACACTTTCATTTAGCTTTACTTAATAACAGGATTTTTCTGGTGCACTAAAGTCTATGTACGTAAATTTTGTTTTGAGACAGTTGATATGAGATAAATTTATATCTCAACGGTTCATTCTTATAGCATTAGGAGTATACAAATTATTAAAAAAAATTCTTAATATCTAAAATAAAACATTTTTACTTCAGAGATATATAAAATGAAAACAAAATTTTAAAAGTTACTTTTTGTTTCTAGAGAAAGTGCTAGCGTTTCACGGTGCTTTACTGGCAATTATTAAAGTATTAGAAAAGGAGAATATTATATTTTCTTTAGAGAAAATATTTTCTTTTTTACGATAAAATCTCTTCGTAATATAAACAATACCTATCGAAGAAATAAGAACTAGTTTCAAATAAATATCAGTAAATACAACTTTATTCTCCCTACTTTTATAACAGATAGAATCTCGGCACAGATACGTTTCTTGAGCAGTTTAAAAAAATTCTTTCTATGCGTTAATATAAATTAATGGTTTTCAAGACATACTATTGGTTTTTAGGGCATATATTTTTTTTTTTTTAGATTCCTTACTAATAAACCTACTTAACCAAAAACTGTAAATGTCTTACCTAAAACTGGTTACAAAAAGCACAAAAATTACTAAACTTGAGGCCACTATTAACGTCGCCCCAAATAAGAACTGTTGTCTTAGGCAAAATATTTTGTCGGATTCTGTATGACTTAAACTAGCACTCCGTGATATTTGTTTTTGCTCGTAAGAAGGCTGTATTGTATCTTGTCCATACAGGGGTATTCCTGTGCCTGCATTGCCATATGGACGATGTTGACTCTTTAACAATGATATTCTATCATCCCTCGCTCTAGTATCTGTCGATGCTGGCATTGTCTGTCCTGAAAGTAGGATAGGTAAGAATATTTATTAAAAAATAAAATCTTCGCAGCTAATAAAGAATAACATAAGTCACTCAGAAAACTTTAATGTATAACAGAGGTTGGTATTAATTAGGTACTATGCAAAAATTGTCATGCTGAAAATATTCTTCAGAAGATCAGATTTAAAATTGAAAATAACATGTTTTTGCGATATTTGAAACGTGCGGCGGTAAAAAATATTATCCGATCGGTGTAATATTTTACGAATTTACTTTTCCGCTCTATTTAATTTTATCTTCGTATTTCCTATTTTACTTTAACTTCACATGTATTTAATTAGCGCCATATTTCTAAATAATAATAATTTAAATGGAATTGTTTTTCATATCTTTTTATTATTTAATAAAAACAGCCTATTATTTTGTAACGTTGTGTAAAATCGTAGGGAATAGTAAAAAATAGTATTAGTTTCGACATGAATTTAGTTTTAATTGTAAAATTGAACAAAAAGATATTTCCTAATTTTGACAAAATATAAAAAACAAACGTCAAATCTAAATATATAAGAATGTCTTTCTGATTAATTTTAGACACAGTAAACTATTGAAATGTTTTATGACATTATTTTTAGAAAACATTTTTTCAATTTAATGACACTTAAATTAATAATTTGCCGTATATTATACTATAAGTTACCTTTTATTTTTTCACATATAATTGTATATCATCCATTCACAGTAAAAGAGAATAACACTTATAAATATGATCACTATTATTAAGTAGTTAGAAATTGTTGAGGATTACTTTTTTTCACATAAAATTATTACTAAATTTTTGTCATTAAATTTCTTATAAATTACTTTAATCTTTTTTATATGAGATTATAGCATCCATAATAAAATAAGTATCACATATTTCTCCTAAATTATACTCATTTTCTAAATTAATTCCGGAAAAATGTCAAACTATCTAAAGAAAACAGATGAGTTTTTTATTGTTTCTCTTAAGCCTGAATAACAAAGGTTTTATGGCAGAATAAAAACTAATACATAAAAGTTAATAACCATAAAATGTGGCAAATACATTGTTAAGGAAAGGCTATTTTCTGCCTTGTACGTTTTAAAAGTGAAATAATGTAGAAATTTGAGTTCATGACCTTGTAGATTAAAAGTGCAACTAGAAATATAAAATTTAAGATTAATTTAACAAAATGTACATTTTTCAGACATAAATCTATAATACTTTACGAAAACATATGTAAATATACCGCAAAATTTTATGCAATCCAAAAAATAAGTACTTCTCAAATTTATTCAATTATCAACTTCTTAAATAATGCGCGTTACACATTACGAAAATAATAGACATTGTTTAAAATTAGTAAAGAATTATTGAAAATCTCGAGCTTTATGTGACATATCAATTAATTTAGAAGTTCTAAAGAGTTTTTTATTTTATGTTATTTCATCAAACAATGTATTAAGCTGTCTAAATTAAAGGTAAATATGTAAAAAATCTATTCATTTTTTTACTCCATTTCAAGTATTCTACTTTAACCCTCTAAGTGTTTGGGGCGTAATATTCCGTTCACTAAGCTCCAGGTTTCACAGCAATACAACCAATATTTAAGATAATATAATTCTATAGATTTAATGAATTTTAAATACATTGAAGAATGATTAATACGCTCAAGGATTACATTCATATTTGTAATTGAGTTATTTTTATAATGTTGAAAGAATCATATTTTCTTAGCATTTAAAACAAAATGCAAAGAAAACAACATTACAATTTTACCCTTTTGCAAGACGCTCGGAGGGTTAATATACTTTAAGATTTAGGTTAAATACGAGTAGATGTGATGACCCATGAATGCAACATAATTTTTGTACGTAAAATCCTAACTGAAGGATTGCATATATTTGTGGTCCAATCGAACATCTGCATTTCAAGAACAAAATGCGAAACTTCTAACCGATTTAAAGCCATTTCTTCTATTCAGTCTTTTCTCTGTTCAGTAGAGATCATTAGCTATAAAATGCCAACAATATTTCCTTAATGCGAGAAATAATACGCAATTGAGATTACTACTCATTTTTTTTTTTAAATATTAGAATGTCAAATTTGGAGATCTCATTCAGATGCCAAAAACGCAAATAGGACAAGACGATACGTTTTTCATTAATTTGTTTAAAAATGTACGGTCGTTAAAAAAAAAAAGTAAACACCCCCTACTCCTCAACAAATTATCATAGAAGAACGTAACTAGTACTGAACGATTGGAAATAAAGTCTACTTTTAAATTATGCATATAAAATTTGCTTAGAAGGCCATCTACATATTATAACGAACACAATTTCATTTTTTATGAGGCAATACCCAACAAGATATTTCAAATCTTCTGTTCAAACTACGCCTAGACACAAAATTTCAAGTTATTTGAATGATAAGTTTTTGAATTATACACATTCAAAATTTAGTGCTTCTAATGTTAAATTACATTTTCATATTTTTATTAATATCTCCTGAAATTATGCTCCCAATGTGCTAACTTTCTGTGTAGCAACAATACTAAAATACCCAAACATAAATACGTTGAATTTGCAATTTTCATAAATTTATGATATGAATTATGAATTATGAAATTAATATTCGAAAATTTTTGAATTGCAACCTACAATTTTTTTCATGGATTTATATTTATTATGTCCCGTTTTATGGAATTCCAAAATTTCACATTTTTCTTCCAAGTAGATTTCAAATTATAAATAAAAAAAGGCAAAATGATGGTTTAAGATGGTCTATGATAAAAATGACTAGCTATTTTGAAATTGCTTATGCTATCCTGTAATCTAGCAGTCTTGAATGGCTGCTTGAGGTGTGCTTAAGAAGCCTTTATCAAGGACAACAATTGGTCAACCATTGAGTACCGAACTTCAATTCGAATATAGACTCTAAAAAAGTCCTTCCGGCCAGTGCCGGGAGGAAGAGGTAGCTTTCATATTCCTTATTTTTAAAAAGCAAGCTTATATTATTCAAACACACGAAGCTCAATTTATTGGAAACAGATTATAGGAGATTCAATACTAATTTTTTATCAATAATAAATCATTATGAATGAGAATTTCGCGAAATTAGCCAGCTTTATCCAAGCTGCTTTTATTTAAAGTAACTTATACTTGGTTGCCAAATTCGGCGATATCTTGAAATTCCTGCCATTTTAAGACAACATGGTGGATAAGGCTAACGAGTGAACTTGGTCGAGACCTTAGCAATTCCTGTGCACATGCACACTCACATCGGAATCGGTTGATATATAAAAGTGCTGTCGCAGGCAAAAAATCAGATTTTTCAAAATGTCACCCACATTAGAAATTGAAACTGCTATATCTGAGCCTTTAAGATAGAGATAAAACAAAAAATGCTCCGTAATCCTTATATCATGGTCAAATACTTAAGAAAGAAACATTTTTCTATTTCTTTTTTTTTTTTTTTTTTTTTTTTTTTTTTGCACCTTACTTTAAATAAAATTTTTTATTTAATTTAATGGCCTTCATTTTGAAACAAGATGGCTGACGAAGCTGGCCAGCGAACTTGGTCGAGACATTACGATATACTATCCATATGCTTTCTTTCATCGAAATAGGTTAATAAATACGCGTGTTATCACGTGACAAACATCAGAGCGTTTCAAAATATCAGCCATGCCAGAAATTGAAAGTACTATAATTCAACCAATTTTTTAAGATGTATACGAAACAAAAACTGCTCCGGAATCTTTGTATCAAAGTCCAACGCATAAAAAAAATCTTTTGCATTTTTCAATTTTTGATAACTCATTTTAAATTTAAAATTTAATTTTTTTTTAAATGGTAGCCCTTTCGAAACAAGATGGCGAATGAAGCTGGCCAATGAACTCGATCTAGATATTGGTACGTACTATGTACACACCAAGTTACATCCAAATCGGTTCATAAATACGGTTGTTATCGCGTGACAAAAATCAAATCGTTTCAAATTGTCAGCCACAATAGAAATTCAAAATGCTATAACTCAGCTAATTTTTAGATATAGACGAAACAAAAACTGTTCCGGAATCTTTGTATTAAGGTCAAACACATACAAAAAAATCTTTTTCATTCTCCAATTTTTTGGTACCTCATTTTAAATTTTAAATTTAAAAAAATTAAATGGCCGCCATTTTGAAACAAGATGGCGGATGAAGTTGGCGAACAAACTCGGTCGAAACATTGTTATGTACTATGTACACACGAAGGTACATCCATATCGGTTCATAAATACGCCTGTTATCGCGTGACAAAAATCAGACCTTTCAAAATGTCAGCCAAGCTAGAAATTCAAAGTGCTATAACTCAGCCATTTTTTAAGATATAAACGAAACAAAAAATGCTCCGGAATCTTTGTATCAAGGTCAAACACATAAGAAAAAAACATTTTTCAATTTTCAATACCACATACCACAGTACCACATTCAAAATTTTATTATTATTTTTTTTAATTTAAATGGCCGCCATTTTGAAACAAGATGGCGAATGAAGCTGGCCAACGAACTCGTTTGAGGCATTGGTATGCACTATATATACACGAAGTTACATCCAAATTGGTTCATAAATACGAGAGTTACAGTGTGACAAAATTCATATATATATATATATATCAACTTTTGAAAGGAGGGTGGTTTCGGGGTCTGGGGGTCATGATCTATGAAAATATACCAAACCTTTTTGAATTCGCTTTCCACCGAACGGCTGCGACAGGTAGCTTTTTTGTATTGAAAGCTACCTAATACGATCGTTTTAAAATAATTAATTTCTCTAAAACTTATAATACGAATTGCATAAAAAATTGTTTTCAGGCTAATTGAAGGGTGTAGAGTTCATTTATGCTGTCAGAACTGCGTACTGCTATTGAAAAAAACAAAGTTTTTGTTCGTTTTAATATGTAGATGTCTCCTAAGCAAATTTTATATACATCATTTAAAAGTAGACTTTATTACCAATCGTGTGGTACCAGTAACTTTCTTCTGCGATAATTTTTTGCAGAGTTAGTATGGCGTGTTTACTTTTTTCCGTGACTGTACATTATAATTTTAGCGTCTGATTATTTGACGGAACTATTAGCGACGATTCCGATCCATTAAAGGCGGAAAGGATTTCAGTAGATATTGCAAATTAAGTTTATGTGGTATTTTCATATATTAATTTAAAATTATGTTTAAAATAATTAGCAGGCATTTTGAATAATTGTTATTTTTTTTTTCATTTTGCGTATACTGACATGTTAGTATTTTTCATTGGTTGAACACTTTATTGCGTGTTTCAAATTATCGAAATAAAAAAATAATACCTTTATAAAAATTTAATACAAAATTTGTGATAGAAATTCTGATTTATATTTAGCAAATAATACACGAATATGACCAATGGATCAAGTATAGAATGGAAATTCAAAGTCTAATTTGTATTACAAAAATGGCGTTATGAGCAAATCGTAAAAAAGTAATTGTTTTTTATTATATTTCATTTAATATTAAAATATATATATTTTTTTACATAGAATAAACAAGAATTATTTGTTACAGTTCAAAAGCTATTTTTACTTTTTTTGTAAATGTTATTAATTTTTAACAAAATGTTTACGTTTGCTTCTTAGAAGTCCTAAAAGATAATCAAGCAACCTGGGATATTAAACGACCAACTAACATCAAAGAAAGGCCATATGAAATATGATATTGCTCACTGAACAATACGTGGCAAAGAAAAAAATTGTCTTTGGGAGGCAGTCATTCTAGCTTATCTGATGAAGTGCTAATTCAAGAGTGTAACAATATTACACAAATATTGTTGAACATCGTCATCGAAGCTGTATCTAAGCCTTATCCAACCATGAATGTTACACCCTACCTTTATTGGAAGTCGTAATCTGAATGGACTTTATACAGTCATTAACAAAATTTTCCGACCGCTTTCTATTCTTGATGACGAGCCACATTTTATGCTAAAGGACTTACATACGTTCTCGGCGAGAAATATTGACATATTTTTTAGTTGTTTTTAGTTCGGGAGTAAAAAGTATTGCAAAAATTATAAATCGGCGTTGTTTTGTACTGCTTAATGTGTTGATAATATTTTCTTTTGTTAAATTTGATCATATATTACGTCAGAAACCTGCAGTCTGTAATATCTGTGCTTGATGGCAGCATCCCAACCTTCTGTAGAATCATTTATTTTCTTCTTATAAAATAAGGCTGTAGCTAAGGGTCATTGGCTCAAATTTTTGAAAAATAAGAAAGTTACGCTATTTTGAATTTATTTTTAATTGTTTGTCTAATATTTGGAATTAAATTTATCAGAAAAATATAAAAAAAAAATTAAAAATATCAAAAAATGGTTCAATGGCCCTTATACAATTTCATTATGTGCAGATGAGCGCAAATTTAATCCATAAATGTTAGAAATTGTTCAATTTATCATGCTCCCGATGTTGAAAAATGTTGTTTCCAGGAAATCGCGTTTAAAGTTTTAGAAGACTAAATATACCATGTTTTTTTTTTTTTTTTTTTTTTTTTTTTTTTTTTACTGGAACTTTATTTTCTATTTCTTTGTGACCCTCATGTGCCTTAACCTGCTCATTTAAAATGTTTTTGCTAGACCTACAAGTAGATCCGCTGAACTACTACTACGTCAGTACTACTAAATCCGGTTGTGCTGCTTTGTTTCTAGCATGTCGCAGACGGTTTCTACAGTGCTCAGCAAAAGTTTAGACAATGATCAACTATGCTTCTGTAGTGAGAAGTATGTAACAAATTGTTGGAACTCAACTGTCATATATTAGTGGGGACTTATCTTTCATACACAAACAATAAATTTTAATTTATACACATTGCATAATATATAATGACAAAAAAACAAATTTAACATTGTAGCAAAAGTATAGACAATTTGTCTGTTAACAGAAAAGTATCCATAAATTAAAATCGAACTGCACCTACATTGTCTGCTATTAATGCAAAAATGTGAGTTCCCATCGAAAAAACTAAATCCTGCATCACTTGTGGGTCCATTTCGTACCAAACAGGTTTAACAGCAGATCGAAGTTCATTATTGAGGAGTATTGTCAAAAAAATGCATAAACAGTATCAGACATGATGCCACAAAAGTTTTCGATTGGATTCAGATCAGGGCTACACACGGACCAGTCGAGAACAGTAATAATTTGAGAGTTAAACCAAATTTTTTTTGTATGCAATATAAATAGACGCATTATCTTACTCAGATATATACTTTAGAAGAGCTAAAAGTTCACCAAATGGTTGTAAATTGTTTTTCAATGTATGTATGTAGTCTTACGCTGCTTGGCGACCATTGAGAAACTCAAGAGATACTTGAGAATTAAAACAAAGTGAGGCCCAAATCGTAACTCTTTCGAGGGCGGTGTCCTTAAAAAGCACACTTAATTTTAATTCCAAAACTGACAGACGGCACCAAGAAGAATTAAATAAAATTATCCTTTTATAATATACGTGAAAATAAGCCAGTTCGTACCTTCTAATAAATTCGTTTACAAATTCTGATTTCAGTCCATTATTTCATTAGTTTTATAAACAGAATTACTCCGCGACGGAAAGGGGTCAATTTGTTGTGAGATTTCAAGGCTGGTTGTTATATCATTTTCATGTAAACTAATGTACATCTTTCTATAGCTCATTTACGAAATAACCGTTGACACAGAAAGCTCTGACTCACTTTTAATGCCATTAGCAGTCATCATTTGTCTAGATACCAGTTTATGGTTCCTTCTATAATCTCGTTTTCTGGTCACACGAGGCCTTCCAGATTTATGTTTTGCTTTGAAAGAGTCACCCTTAGACAGTACTTAATAGATAGACTTCTTTGGACGATTCAAAGTGGCTGAAATTTCTGAAAAAGCCCTCCCTTTCGATTTCAGCTTCCATGCTTTAATTACTTCATCTGACTGAAAATTTCTAGCTTGCGGCATCTTCACTAACCGATATTATCGCGAGGTGCAGTTAAATACTTCATGCATGTGACGTCATAAGTTTAAAATTTGCGTTTTTCCGTCAACAGTTGCCAAAAAAACACAAAAGTGTCTAAACTTTTGCAATATGCAAATTTCACTTTTTTCAGTTAAATTAAATAATATCCTGCATTAAAACCGTTATTTTTGTCCTAAAACATTTAAAATATATTAAAAAATAAATACAGGCATTTGTATAACCCAAGTGTTCGTACTTTTTATTTAAAGGTTAAAAATCACCAGTGTCTAAACCTTTGCTGAGCAGTGTAGCATGTACTCCTTTGCATTACTTGTAGTAACTGCATATAAATTTCTGCAGAATCATTCTATGTGGAAGCTGCGATATCGATGGGAATTTTAACAATAGAGGGACTTCCGGGTGTGACTATTGGGCAATTTCTCCAAATTTTTCATTTATCTTTTGATAGCGTTTAATAAGGGAATAGAATCCCTAAAATAGTTCACTACATTCAAAGAAATATAACGAACAGCAACGTAAACACGTATTTGTGAGTTTGTACCTGAACGTTACAGCTGGTTATATATTTTACGCCGAGGTTGATTTTATAGATCGTGCGAGAGCTAACATTTTTGCTCACACCGTTTTTAATAATTGAGATATCATTTCTTTCAGGATTTTTTAACCCATAATTCTGCACACTATTTAATATCCATTAAAATCGATTTTTTGAAAGTTGAGAACTATGTAACCCATTAAACGCAGAAGATACGGCCCATCAGGCTTACATTTCTTACTCTCGCAAGCAAAGTTGCCTTTACTTTCTTACACCTTCTCCTAGGCCAGTAGTTTTCACCTTTTTATTGGCCACGCTCAGTGTTAAAGAATGGGAACTCCCCCCCCCCCCAGATTGGGGACTGTCACCGCTTATTTAAAATAGTACAATTCGCTTTATTTTTCAGAATGTTTAATCTATTTTTAAATACTATTTCAAAAAAGTGGTGACAATCAAATAATCTGAATTTAAAAATTCCCCAATCTAGCAACACTGGCCATGCCCCAACAAAACATCTATAAAGTCACAATGCCTCCCCCTCATTTTGCATATTATGTCTCTTTTTACTTAAAAATTGAACACTCTTGACACGGTGAAAGCGTAATAGAGCCTCAACCCCTTCAAAAGACAGTGGTTCACTTTTGGACCCCTTAATTTTAATCCCTAAATGACACATTCGCACCGTAAAATTAGGAAGAAACATTTCTTTTAATTAAGTACGTAAACAAAAGATTTTTCTTATTTTCAGATAAATTTGTTCATATATTCTGGTGTCATTCACTCATTTCAGAATTTTGCGAATAGAAGCGCATTGCCCCTGAAAGGGTTAACAATAACTATTCAATTCACATTTTTTAACTTATCAAAGATGTGAGTTTTCTGTTACAAAAGCGTTTTTTATACAAATCTATAAATGAAATAAGGCTATACATTTTCGCCTTTGTGCCAAAAAGAGTATTGTATGTATTTATAAAGAGATTGTATTACTTTTAAAAGAAAATTTTTATACGGTCTGCCATTATATCTTTACAAAATATTTTGAAGAGAGACCTACATTTAGCGTTAAATTTGATAATATTCACATGTCATGGAATTCTTTTTTGTAATTTACTAGGGGAACTCCACCTCCCTGCGTAATCGCGCAGCAATCCCATTTTCCAGCCAACCCCAGGCGTAATTGCTTCGCCTTTTTTCATTATGGATCACTTCGCGATTCCCCATTTTCTATGCATTCAACTTTTATTTTCCACTTGGTAAAAACGCGCTCCTCCCCAACTCCTGACAATTTTATTTCCTCATCTCCAAGCACGTATACAGACCTTACAGAGTTTCATTTATTAGTAATTTAGTAATTATTAGAATTATTAAACATAAAATCATTAAAATAAAGTAAAATTTATAATTTACTAGCAGCCTAACGCCCGCTACTCTGGTCAGTTTTTCTAACGAAAACTTGAATCAAACGAAATATATCTGTAAATTTGATCATGCGTTTTAAAGCAATATGGTCATTTACCTGGAATGCGCAAACAATCTGAACGTCATTACGCTATTATATCTTTTGAGCCATTCAAAATTTAGGCTGTTAAGGGCCAACTTCTTTCGTTGATCATTTAGTGTAGTATTCGGTGAAGAACGATAGAACAATATGTAATATACTGAAAGTGTTCATGAAAAATTATCAATGCAAGTCTCATCAGAATCTGTTAATCAGACATACTGAAAAGGCTAATCGTTCATAATTTGGTTCGCCTGCTTCTAAAACATTCAGCCTTAATTCTATAATCAAGCAACCTGACGACCAAGCAACACCAAGCGAATGATATGTGCTTTATACTAACTAAAACATTCACTGAAAAATTAACTAACCGAGCATGTTCCATCGAAATCCACTGAGCAGGATCTTTTAAACTGGAAAACGTACCAAAACATTTCATAAAAATAATATAATTAACAGTTTAAATCCTGTGAAAATTCATTCAGCGGAACATTAAAAAAAAGCCAATCTTTCGAAATTGGGTTCATCTGATTTAGATCTTTACGCATAATTATTTAATTAAGCAACGTAGAACATTATATTTTATACTATCATCTTTTCTGTAAATTATCTACTAACAATGTAAGCCCCATCAAAATCAATTCAGTAGAAGTAAATTTAAAAGAGGCCGGAATGAAATTTCTCTTTGCATTTTATATACATTGAGATAGTTAAATATAGCTATCATAATCGCGTTAACCTGATTATATAGAACTCTCAGGGATGTAGGGGTAGGTATACGTCGTATCATTTTTGGATTTTTAAAGAAACTGCACAACTTCCATAACTCTAGCATTCTAGTATACGTCCTTTGTCTGTAGCGTATTATCCTCCAATTTTCTTTACTATACCACAGATAACTTTTTCCGCATAGCTTCGTAACTAAACAATTTTAAACGATATGATAAATATTGAAAAGAATCCCTGAAATATTATCTAGCTAACTGTTCAACTGTCATTAAAATCAATTCAGTAAAACTTGAAATCTTTCCTAATCGAGTTCACCTAATTTTAGAACTCCCGTAACAATTACTAAGCAACTTGGAACGATGGTTTTTAGATTAAACTATTTATAAACCATATTTACTATCAAATAGTGTAAGTTCTGGAAAATTATGTTCAGTAGAATCCGAGTTATAATCAATCGGAATGAAATAGGAATTTACGCTTTACATATAGTAATAGAAGCCTTCGCCCGCTACACTGGTCGGTTTCTCCAAGCGAAACTTTAATCAAACGAAATATATCGGTGTATTTGATCTTGTGTTTTATAGCAATAAATACATTTATCTTTAATGATCATCCGCGTTGCTGAAAACAACATGAAATACATTACGGTTTTATATCTTCTAATGTCTCAGACAAAATTTGGACTGTTATGAAGAAAATCTTTAAGTTGATTATTTATAACTCAATATAAAAAAGAACGGAAGAACAATATGTATCATATTAAAATCATCCCTTAAAATTAAAAAATGCAAATCCCATCAAAATCCGTTCAGTAAAACCTTCTAATAAGACTAATTTTTCATAATCGGGTTCACCAGATAATACAACATTCAGCTATAATTCTATAGCAAAGGAATGTAGAACAATATGTGTTATATACTAAAACCTTTCCTGAAAAAATATCTAACAACAGTGCTAATTAACTCAGTAGAACCTTTTAAAAAGGCTAATATTTCAAAATAGGGTTCACTGATTAAAGAACTTTCGCACATAATTCTATAACTGAGCAACGTAGAATAATATGTGTTATATATTAAACATTTTCTTGAAAATTTATCTAACAATGCAAATCTTCTCAAAATCCATTGAAAAGAACCCAAGTTATAAGCGGTCGGACCGATATTGCCCTTTTTATTTTATATTTGAAGTTGATACTTAAATATATCTTTCATAATCAAGTTAACGTGATTGTGGAATTTTTAGGAATGTAAAATAGACTATACGCCGTAGACCTTTTGGTGTTTTTTAGAAACTCTGCACTCCATAGCTATAACGTATATACTCTCTAATATATACCCTCTGCCTATAGATTTTATCCTACTTTTTTTTCAACTACACCACTGAGAACTTTCCTCATAATTCCATAACTGAAAATGTAGAATGACATTTCAAATATTGCAACAATCCCTAAATATTACCTAACTGTGCAACTCCAATCCAAATACGTTCAGTAGAACTTTAAATAAAAGTTAATCTTTCACATTCGGATTCACCTAGTTTTGGAACTTTCTCTTGTAATCTAATTTTCTGCAATCTGATTTGTTGCCAAGTTTGTGCTTCAGAAAAACAATAACTCAGAAGAAAACTTCGCTATGGAGAAATACCAACCATCCACAAAAAATAATCTAACTAACAGTGTAACTCCCATCCAAATACATCCAGCAAAACTCAAATTATAAACGGGTGGAAGGAAAAGCAAATTTGCATTTTAATACATGCTTTACACTAATGTCATTGAAAAAGATGAAAAGTAAAACAATAGGAAATAATGCCATAACTTAAAACAAAGAATTTTTTTAAATTTACATACGCGAAATGTAACTACTGCTATTGACATTTTTAAAAATGCTAATGGCGATATTTACATACGGATACGGCTGATATAAAAGTACCCATTTTTCCTTCTTATCCAGGAGCAAGTGATAAATTGCGATGTATTATTTCAATTCCAATTTCTTCCATTAAAAAAAGTAATACTTACGCATTATTCGGACCATGAGATTGATCGCCAAAAATGGTTGACAATTGCCAATCTTGTTTATCGTTTGCCAATTACGTTCAAAAAAGTAATTTAACATTCTTAAATACATAACCTTGTTAAAAATGGCAAATTGTTTTAAGTAAATAAATAAATAAAATATATAACATAAAACTACATACTATAAACTATAATAAATAAATATTATAATAATAAAATTAATTTAAAACTATACTAAATAAACTATCAAATGGACAAAAAATAAGGGTTGCTGTAATTAATGCAATTGCCATGCTTGGCGCAATTGTATCTGACATGGCCCTGATGTAAGTACCACAAAATTTAAGTCGTACAAACATTGCTTTCATTTTTTAAATATTTTCGTTTTATAATGTTAATTTCTAAGTGGATCGCTTCTTTGTATTTTAAATAAATCCGATATTTTTTCCCTTTTTTTCAAGGCGTTTGTACTTATTTATTTTTTTCAAACTCATATAGCCGGTTCAATTCTTTAATCAAAAGATTTAACAAAAAGATTTAGTTTGAATTTCTTCCGTTGCTACAGTAACGGATGTATAAGATGAATGAATATGGATGAATTATCACTTATAATGTTAGGTATTTCGAGGTTTTGGCGCCAAAGACATCGCCAAATTAGAAAAATATGAAATATCTCGCGAACTATTGGTCTTAAAAGAATTTAGTTAGTACCATTCGATTCAGCATACAAAAATACACCAAAATATGTTATCAGTTGAAAAATAGCTATAAAATCAGATTTTTAAGGAATTTTTTAGAAGTTCGTTCCATTTTTTTGCCCCCTTAGGGGTGGAATTTTAGAAAATCCTTTCTTAGCGGCACTCTATGTCATAAGAAGAATTTTTACCCCAAATTTAAAGACTTTAGGTTCAGTAGTTTGGTCTGCGCGTTGATTAATACAAAATTCAGACTTTCTTTTATATATATAGATTTGAATAATTACAAATTAAATAAATTTATAATAAAATAAAATAAAAAATTAATAGAAAATTTAAATTAAAAAAATATTTTAAATTTAAATATATGTTAAATTTAAAAAGTAACAAATTTATTAAAATTATTTAGACTTTTTTTTCTTTATAATTGGAATGAAGTCGCTAATCTGTAGTTACAGTAAATAATCTTATCATATAAATCTCCTCTCCTCTGAAATTTACACATCGCCGTCTTTTCTCCGCCAACATATATGGGTAAAATTATATATACGTTGTTATGAATATTGTAAATAGTTAGTGTTTGTGCTTAAAAATAATGTAAATAGTTCAATTAAGCTCTATTCATAAGCTAATATTAGTTTTTGTTGCAGTGAAATATTTCAATTTGTTGATTTTCTGCAAGCAAGTAAACCCTATTGGATTTCATTGGAAGTCTATGGAAATTTGGCGAAATACTGGAAATAGTGCCAAGTTGGCGTCACTTTTGGCGACTAATTTTGGTCGCCAAATTTGGCAATCTATCGCCAAGTTTGCGACATACTTGGCGAAAAAGCGGGACCCGCTTGTAAACCCGCCGTATTGTGTCAGAAAGCTCTGACCAATCAGAAGCTTTTCGCGGTATCTACGCACATTTTCTTTGGTCCATTTCCAAAGCGTTACTTTATATATATATATAGAAGGATT
Organism: Maratus speciosus; assembly: GCA_963932465.1. Classification (NCBI taxonomy): domain Eukaryota; kingdom Metazoa; phylum Arthropoda; class Arachnida; order Araneae; family Salticidae; genus Maratus; species Maratus speciosus. Next base: position 316,862,541 of record OZ010800.1, read on the forward strand.
AAGAGTTGGAAGAAATCTTCGGCCCTAAATTTTCTTTCTATGGATAACACAATACACAAGAAGCAATTCAAAATTATCATATTTATCAACTTTCAATAACCATTATTCCCCATCATAACACATTTTCTCTGATTTACCTTTCAAAATATCATTAATTGTCTTACATGCATTATCTGATTTTGAAATTTAAAATGCATTATGTGATCATGTAAAGTTATTTACTGTGTAGGATGCTTGCACTAGAGCCTTCGATATTTATTACCTACCCATTTCTTTTAGAATGCTATTTAAGATTTATAAATTTTATAGTGTTGGCAGTATCATGCTCAGATATTTCATATATGTTTTAGATTAGAATAGAAGTAGAAAGATCATTCAATAAATAATCGAGAGCGCTATTAAAAATTCCAGAATACGACAATAACCAGAAAAATTATAGATTTTTACTACCACAAAAAAAAAAGCGTTAGGAACCACTGTATTAGGCGAAGGTACAGCTATTCACTGTATGATGCGATCCTATGGTTGCTCTTAGTAGATCTGATATATTACAGCATTTCATGCCATTCACCCTTTTCACCATTTCATACTTCACTTTGGCATTATGCGCAGCAATTTTGCTTACATTTATTGTTAGATGCAAATTTGCTATTTCAGTTTTAACTACAGTCTTGAGTTTATTTAATATAGGTCGACCTTCAGCTTTCCTAAAAGACAAATTATATGCCTACACACGTTGTAAATACAATGTAAATGAACAATGTAATGCAAATTAATTGAGTTTTCGAATATAATAAGATATTCTCTAACCCTCTCGCTTCCAAAGTTATGTAAAGTCACAGGTTAAGTTTTTTTAATTTTTATACGTCTCATACTTTAAACTATTTTATACCAAGTTGATCGATGAATTCAATTAAAATTTAATTATATTTTCTAAAATTTAATTTTTATTTAAAATCTTTAGATGAAAAAGCAATTACAAAAATAACATAAACTGTAATACTGAAAAAGAAACAATAAAATTGTAAGCAAATATTACTACATAGAATTTTTTAATAAACAATTAAATTTAAAAAATAAAAAAAACCCGACTGCGTAAAATGCGAACTAATTAATTATTTCTCATCAATGTGAGACTATTTTTTTTTCAATTCCTACTATTAGCTCACACTCTCGCTATATATATCTTGGTCAAATTTTCAATCGTTAATAAAATACTTATTATTCATCCAGTCAAGCTCAAATAATCTTTTTAAACTTGTAGTGGATGACACTTGATGTTAATCCAGTTTATTCCAAATATTAATTCATTAATTAAATTTAATTAATTAATTTTCAATAATCGAGACAGCCCTCTTCCTGATCAAGGTATTTTAAGACCGAGAGAGCCCTCTTCTTGATCAAGGCATTTTAAGCGCCACTCAAAAGGAAAGAAGAATGGGAGAAAAAAAATTCTCTTCTTGATCTAAGTAGCAATCGACTTAAAATATTTTTTTTAATATTGCTTGTTTATATCACATACCTATTTTTTATTTGCTTGTATTGATGACTTTTAAGTGTGTTTAATTGTTAGTTCCTATCTATAAAAACTGTTTTGATGAGGTCTATAGATGTCTATGATGGTTAGAGTTGCAGTAAAGCTAGAGATCCTACCTACGCAACTTCCAGATTGTATAATATTTTAACGGAGCTTCTGACTGTAAAATAGTCAATGAAACATCGTCTTCATTTTGAAAGAACTATCCAATGGTATGCCACTCAGTAAGGTGCGTAATTTTTTTTTTCATCTCTACCGCCCTTTTTAGGTGCGTTCGTAATTATATAAATACGTAGCACCTATAGTCGTCGTTCAGTCCGTCCGTCTGTCCGTCCGTCTGTCCGTCTGTCCGTCCGTCCGTCCGTCTGCCCGCATGTAACAGAGCAAAAACTACCCAACCGAATAGTCTGAAATTTCAAATATGTGATTGTTGCAAAATTTTGTCGAGCCATTTCAAATTTTATGAAAATCGGATGCATAGTTTAATTACAGGGACAGTCAAAAGTTTTTCTTTACATTACGGCCAATGGGAAAAATTATTGCAAGTGGATTTTAATGATATTAGAGCCTTCCGAATGATCTGAAATTTTAAAGATATAATTGTTGCAAAATTTTGTCGAGCCATTTCAAATTTTAGGAAAATCGGATGTATAGTTTAATTACAGGGACAGCCAAAAGTTTTTCTTTACATTACGGCCAATGGGAAAAATTATTGCAAGTGCATTTTAATGATATTACAGCCTTCCGAATGGTCTGAAATTTTAAAGATATAATTGTTGCAAAATTTTGTTGAGCTATTTCAAATTTTAGGAAAATCGGATGTATAGTTTAATTACAGGGACAGTCAAAAGTGTTCCGAAAAAATTATTGGAAGTGCATTTTAATGATGTATCAGACTATGCACGTTATGAAGTGCAAAAAATTATACATTCAGTACAATATGGGGTGCAAAAAATAATTTTAAAACTAGTTATAGTACGAACGCACCTCATTTGCCACGTTTGACGAGCAATTTCCAACTTGTTTATTTTACGCCCGCCATCTTGAATTTATAAAAACAAAATTAGCCTATAACCATCGGGCCGTTAAGACGAATTGATAGAGACCTCATTCATTAAAATTTATCCAGCCGTTGGGATGTTTCGAGGGTATAAAAAATCCACATACAGATACGGGCAAACACATAACCCTTCTTTTGAGTCGGATAAAAAGTACCATCCAACAAATTTATTTTCTAACAGAGTAAAGCCTATTTATAACAGAATCCTGCAATAAAAGAAAAAAAAGTTCCAGCTTCCCCTTCCCTCCCAAAATGATATTATACTTTGTTCAATTTAAATAACCTGCATAAAACGGAATTTATCACTGGTCTTTTTCGTTTCAGTCTAAGCAAGTTGTATTGTATCTTACTTCTGGTGCACCCGTAATAATATTCTTAAATAAACCTGAAATTTGTATTCCAGGACCGTACAGTCAAAACTACCCGTCCATACATAATTACTTTAACGTCATGACAATATTTTGTAAACTTCCCGCTGCTGCTTAATTCGCATTTCCAATACAGTGCTTTGCAGAAATTGCACGTTTCACTCAAAGTCCCACAGTTACGCCCCGGAACTTTTAAATCGGTAATTTGGATTTCAGAATCAACGCGTGCATGCTACTGTTCTTAAGCCTATTTTAGCGACCGCTTATGCTCTGTGTTTAACGGCTTTCTTGATCCAATCTATTTCGATTTGAATTCGGCTTCTTCTTCACTTTCCATCATTCACCGATATCTTTTACGAGCACTTCAAATGATATTTTAAAGCTCCATAATTTCAGTGAAAGGAAGTGTCTAAGCTGCCGGCTGGGGCTGGCAGACGGTAGCGCGCACGCGCAGCGAATGATAAATAACCCCGATAGCTCTAAATCCTGCAAAGAACTTTTGCACAATAACCAATGATATGCGTTTCTCGGGCGATGCCATTAAACAATAACAAATAATCGCGATTTCTGTGCCACGTACTTAGCGCAATATATCTCTCTATTCTAAAAAAAAGTAACTACCGCTGTCACCGCCGCCGCCGCCGCCGCCGCCGGTTTTGAATTTTTTGTGACCGGAGGTCTTTCTTCGTTAATATTAAGAAAAATAACGCATACAAAAATATGAAAATCGGTAGTATTATACAGAAATGTTTGATAAACACGCTGATGCAGACAGTTTTCAGATCGAAGAATTATTTTAAGAGATATTTAATGCTAAAGTTGGACAAAATCGTTCCACTAAAAAAGTTTTATAGGAGCAAAAACTGTTCATAGGAATTTAATCATTTTTAGATCATTTTATGCGTTAGAATTTGCCGGAGTGCAGATTGCATTAATTTTTTTATTTTGGCTAATTTTTCGAGGTTTTATTTCTATTTTAAATTCAGATTTTCAGCATTTCTAGAGATATTTTTAACAGATTTTAGAAAGTGATATTAATTTAAACTGTTGCCAACTGTATAAACAGCGGAACAATAATGTTTGCTTAAAAAAAAAAAAAAAAAAAAAAATTATACGCGTAAATAAATTAAAAATTTATTTACACGTGACTATTATAAACAGAAAAAAAACATTTGGAATTAGAATTAAATAATTATGTACAAAAAGCAGGAAATTATTAAGAATTACGTCATAAAAACTATAATTACACGTGAATTTTAAGAGAGAAAGGAATTTGTAAAACAATAAATTTATTAACATGCGTTAGAAGTCTTAAATAGGAGAAATTACGTCATATTTACGTCACATTACAGTTATTACATAAAATGAACACAAAATTATATTGCAAAATGGTTTAAATTTAGAAATTGCGCTAGACATTTATTTGATATTTTAAGAGGATACTTTTCAACTATTTTTGTTAGGAAAGCGCAAATAATATTTCATTTCTAACCCAAGTATTTTCACGTGAATATTAAAAAGAGAAAAATAGTTTGGTCAAAATTACGTCAGATTAAAAACGATTAATTTTTAAATATCTCATTTAAAAGAACTTTCTTTTCACTTTGTTAAAAAATACCAGGAGACAAAGACTCTGTTTACTTAATTCCTTTTATATTAGCGTATTTTGAAATGTTGTTACACGTGTCTACGTCATCAAGTTATTTTCATTTCGACGTTTTATTTGTATTTTTATTAATGTTGTACTAATTTATTTGTTTTTTCGTTATTTAAAATAAAAATTATGTCAATTTGTATAATTTGGCGAGTGGTTTGGCGATTTATATAATTTAGCGAAATTGGTCGACGGGATAATCAAGTAGTACCGCAACGGATTTGGCGTTAAAATTCCCCAATCAAAGAGAAATGAATAGAAATCCGTTTATAGGGAGATCGCCACTGTTTTTTAAATTATAATTCAATCTTTCGAAATCTTTTTAAAGCCGATCACATTAGCGTGCATTTACAGTCTACGGTGTCTGGACGGGGGTTGGCGAGCGTAGCTCGTAGGGGGCCGAGCCCCCTAGTATATAGATATTTTAAAGCTCCATAATTTCAGTGAAAGGAAGTGTCTACGCTGTAGGCTGGGGCTGGCAGACGGTAGCGCGCACGCGCAGCGAAAGGTAAATAACCCCGATAGCTCTAAATCATTCAAAGAACTTTTGCACAATAACCAATGAGATGCGTTTCTCGGGCGATGCCATTAAACAATAACAAATAATCTCGATTTCTGTGCCACGTACGTTAGCGTAATATATATATAGATACTGATCCAGAAACAGGCTACCCCTCAAAATTAATAAAATACATATTTATTAAGATTTAAACTTACTCAACAATTTATATAGAGTATAATAGAGTATAATAATGATAATTTAATGCAAAATAAAGCAAAATGTTATAGAAAAATAATTTAAATGAAAAATTATATCTTAACGAAATATGTAGGAATTTGCCGAAAAATTCATTTTTAAAGACACTCTGAAAAATAAACTTCCGTACAAACAGAAAAAAAGTTATTTAAAACAGTTTTTGGACAAATAAAATTAAGGCGTTTTAGTTAATGATTTTTTTTTTTGTTTTTGAGAAATTCGTTGGTGTCTTGGTTTTAATATTTAAAAAGTAGTGGTTTATTATTGCTACATATTCCACTTTACGTGCTTTTACGTTATTTTGAAAATTTTTCAGGTTCGTAGAATATTTTAATTTCTATTCGCAAATATTTTCTCATGTTCTATTAACCAAATTTGATCTTATAGTCCGGTCATTTTGTAGAAAATAGGGGAAAGTTTTGGTGTAGTTTTGATATTTGTTGCCTTCATGTTTTTTGGGTCGCTGAACACGAATCTCAAGTTTGCCAATAAAATTTATCCCTTGAATCACATTTTCTTGGCAAAAAACGCGAAAAAACGGGATTTCCTTTGTTTCTTCAAAATAACTTCAAAATTATGCATTGTACGCAAAAGTCCTCAATATATAAATTAAAGATGATAAAATTTCCTACATTTTATGTATTAAAAGTGTTCTTTTTCTCTGATAAATGGATTAACCGTGACAATGTTGCAAAATTGGGTATGAAAATTAAAAAAATTCTGAATAAACGGGAATTATGGCAGTGTACGTAGATTTAACACGAAAACTGATCATTTTACACAAACTTTGACAATTAATGATACTAAATATAATATTATTGACTACATTTTATGGGTCTGAGGTTTATTGTTTCCTTCGTAACTAAAATATAAAAATGAGCATACCTGTGATCAAAATCTTCCTTTGCTATTACAAACAAATAAATTCTGTACAATTTAGACAAATCAGTGATCATTGTTTCTGCCTGTGACGAATGTCGCGAAATTAGGGAGAAAGTGGATCATCAACTACTGCAATTGAAACGACGTCGCTCTACGGCCCAGCTCTGGGTTCAGTACATGCATCTAGTGACTCTTGTAAAAATATTCATCGTATCCGAATGAATGGGCAGCCGGGACACATTCAGACTATTTGGCAACTGCTGCCATATTTTCATACATCAGGTCACTTTGTTTAAGCGAAATGCGCTCATTTATACGTACAAGATATGCTGAACTTGACGCAAAAGAAAGACGTCGAAGAGTATGAAAAATTTACCATTCAGGGCTTCGTCACAATTCGACCAAGTTTCAAGATCAACCAAGTTTTGAAACCTGGACGGACATGGCCATTGAACAGTATTTCATGTAGAACATGAAACTGCAAGACAGTCTCACACACGGTCGTGGGCTAGGAGAAGGTGTGTTAGCAAGGTGGACAATGGGAATGACGTATATGCAGCATGTTTCAGAATAGATCGAAAATTACTGTCGTGTTCGATTTCACTATTCAGAACAAGATGTAGGCCTGAAATATTCTACAATTGTACGGGATGAAATGTGTGGTACCAAGATGTACGAATAATTACTGCAGCATTTCCCTTTCCCTGAAAACCGTGATTTATACACAATAAGCACCGGTGTTTTGACTGATGGACGAATTAACTGCCATAAGTCTTAGGAATCAGGCATTAAAGAATCAACAGAGTTGTCGGTGGGGACTTTGGAATTGTCAAATTTAAACGGGACTACAGAGTAAAACTTCTGGTTGTAATGGCCAGTGTAATACAAGTAGACAAATTGGTGGTTCCTGTCAATCCTACAATTTTGTTCCAACGATTTTCGGTTGCGAAGCATTCGAATGAAGACCTTGAGGAGTTTTTGACGTACGATCTAGCCCCTTATTCCTTGTCCCTATTTGACAATGGCGTAAGAAAAGGAAATAAATCTACACATTACAAGGCATTCAATGTTCTTACGAACAAGCGGTTCAGTGGCAAGGTTCAATTCGTCATTGATGTTTTTTCTTATTACATAGAGTTGTTTGGCCTAAAAATCAGTCTTTTTTTCTTAAATCTGCGAGAAATATGTTCAGGATGTGCAGTCAAAATACCAACCACAGGCAATAATTTTCTTTGATGGTTACACTTATGATGTAGAATGTGGCACAATAACTGCTGAGCGTATGAGACGATCAAGAAAACATGCTTCAACGGACATATTGTTTGACGAAACAATGATACCAACCAAAAGGTCGATTAATATCTATGGTGATTGAGAAGTTCTCATCAGAAAATATTACATGTAAGCAAGCAAAAGAAGACGCAGATACCTTGGTTATAAAATCTGCTTTGTCCTTGAATCCATAAAATGAGACGGTAATTCTAGTCTGGGAGGATGTAGATCTTTTGCTCATTATGATAGATATCTGCACGGATGAAAAAGGTTTTTTTTTTTAACCAGGGAAAGCCACCATTTCTCCACCTATAGCTGCAAGTCCATTTGTTGCAAAAAACATCCTCTTCCTACATGCTATGAGCGGCTGCGATACAACGTCACCACTGTTAATGCAAGGAAAAATTGAGTTCTTCAAAATTCTTGTGAAGAATCTACATCTTGCCGACATTGTTAAAGTATTCTACGACTCAAAGGCTACTCGGGAGATGATTTCAGCTGCTGGGGAATGTTTCATTGTCTCACAGTATGGTTATAGTGGGACAAATGTGTCATCGCTAAACCACCTAAGGTATATTTCGTACAAGATGTCTGCCTTTAGATACAATTCGAACATTGCTGCATCACCACCGCTGCAACTGCAGCAGAACAGCACCCTTTAAGAGCATATCACCAGGTCCAGCAATTCTGGGCGGTGAAAAAAATGCTGAAGAGTGGGGGTGAAATAAAACAAATACTGGTCTTGATCCTGTGTTCAGTGTACTACACCCTTCTCCCCCTACTTTGTTGAAGCTTGTATTCTGCAAATGTAGAAAGAACTGCCAACGAAATTGTAGGTGCAAGAAGGCAGGACTTTTTTGCTCCAACATTTGCCTCAACTGCAAGGGGAATTGCAACAACATCGCAGTGGTTTGTCAAGACGAGGGAGACCAGCTCTTTGAAACCGAGCTGGAAATGGATTGCCCAACCAATGAACCCGTGGACCCAATGGAAGAGGAAAAAGTCATGCCACAAGCTATCAAATATTTTTTATTGAAAAACATTTATTTTATACTATTGGTGGTAATAAAAACACCCACTAATTCCATACGTCTATTTCTATGTTGTAGATGTCGGTGAAAAGTAGGGATCCCCAAGTAAAAGAAAGCGAAATAGTATTTGTTGTTTTTTAAGTAATAGTACTTACTAATATACATTTATTTATGATTAAATAATGATTCATAATGAATCGTCGTATTTATTATCAGCAACTTCATTGAAAAATGTAATCAATCATATAATCTTAATTATCATTTATAGTCATTGATTGTGTAAAATGGTCAGTTTTCATGTTAAATCTATCTACATTGCCGTAATTCCCGTTTTATCCGAATTTTTTGATTTTCACATCCACTTTTTGCGGTGTTGCACAGTGGGGCAAAAAACCAAAAAGCTGGCCAAAAGTCAAAAAATTAAGTTACTATTTAGGAAATTCTGACTATACAGATGGCTAAAATAATGTTTGGAGAGTCAGAATATATATATTTATAAAAAGGTTTTTGTTTTGCTTCGACAACCTGTATCATTTCAAATCTGACGCTTGGAGGATTATCATCTGAGGCGAAAACAAAGAGCAAAATAATGGTTCTTCTAAACATGTGCTACATTTTTCCATATCATCCGATTTTAATGCTTTAAAATGGGTTCATACGATGATAGAGTGCAATCTTTTTGCGCATGTTACAAACATTATATTAAGTACATAAAAATTAACAATTTCATGATTATTTTTGATTAAAAAAAATTTTAAGATATATTATTTTTTGCTTTGAAACATCAAAACGTTTGTAAGTTCCACGGTGTTCCGCAACGAAATATAATGGCAACAACAGCCCGAACTATTATCTAATGGGTCATGAATAAAAAGCGCCAAAAACTGCCATTCGGCATTTCGTGCAGGTTTTTGCAACCACAAGTAAAAATATCACTTTTTTAGTCGCTTCAAAAGCTATGGCATTTATTACTTTTCACAGTAATTTAGCTGGCAGACACTGTTAAAATTTTTAGATTATTCAGTTTTGTGACAGATTATTATGTATGATATTACAAATAAGTATTATAACCATAAGCATAAATGAATTTGATAAGCAAGATTAGTAACAAAAAAAGGAAAAGAATCCTCTATCATCGATGCAATAGAAATACATTTTCCTATCTTTATAGCTAATGATTTTGTATATTCTATCGTAATTAGAAGAATTATCTTGTCAATTGTAACCTTTGCTAGATAATGCTAGTGAACGTATTTTATTAATGCAAATGGAAATTATCAAGAATCTGACTTCCGAGAACCTTAGCAATCTGAATTTGATTTGCAAGTGGGGATGTGATAGTACATCTCGTTAAAGTACTTGTAAAAAAAAATTTAGCGTTGATGATGGTAGAGATTAGGTTCAAATAACTTTTTTACTTCTTTAGTGCCTCTAGAACTCGTAGGAGTTGCGAATAATTCAGAAATCGTTACCTAGAAAAATTCGAGATCTTCATCTCCTCGATTTTTTAGACCCGTCAGAATCCATTTTTTGCACGAAAATATGGAAGCTACTGTCAGTGAATTGGAATATATTACAGATCAGAAGAGTAAACTTATTCCTTTTAAAACAATCATTGATGGAAAATAAGTAGGCTTTAATTACAAACTAGATTTTACGATGATTGGTTGTAAAATTTTTAATGCCATTACTAGAAATTTGTCAACTCAACATTGATACCTATATCAGACAATTTCAAAACTGTTTATTAATCTTGATGACATTTTCAAAGTGAATAAAAATCATTTTCATTTCGGGATGTCCACGTTACATGCCTATAAAAGATGTTTTGAGTGTAGCTTACATTTGGTATACAAACGTGTTAGAAAGGAATGGCAAGTGTGCACTCCTGACGAGAAGAAAAAACTAAAATTGCAAACCAAAATTTACAAAAAAGATTTCGTTTACAATTAGGACTTCTCGTCGATAAATCAAAGCTCGGATTTTGAAGCACAAAGTATTACAATACAACTCGTCGCAACTATTTCTGCTTTCATAAGGGGGGTAGACGAAGATTTCATCAAACGATTCCACGTGATATTACAAGTAATTTCTTAGCACTCATTTGATCAATTTTCTAGATTATGGATCACAAATAGCTTGTAAATTCGTCGATTTGTATTCCTAGTTCTATATGCCAACTTCAGTGGCACAAAAATTGTAGCTTCCTCATCATTGCCTGTTGGGTTGATGTCGGGAAACTCTCAAGAATCGTGCAACAAATTGATCAAAAGGTATAGAGAAGATTTCTCCCTAAAATACAGTAGGACGTACACAATAGAAGGAAATTTGCTGCTTTTAATGTTATCAGTTCTTTTTGTTTTAAGCTTACGTAAATTGCCATTGAAGAAGTTAATATCCTTGCCCCTAGATGCACAGAAACTTCTGTAAAATATTTCGATACCTCCTCTTCTGAAGAGTCTACTTAGTATATAGGGTAACTCCGGGAGAGTCGTCGCATACGGGATAGATGAAACACCCCTTCTATTTCTTGTAATTATCAATAGATGGTCGTCAAACGCACAGTATTGGTGCGTAATGAGATTATTTTAACCAGTGTATAGCGTGAATACCATTTCGATGTGTACTGGTAAAAGTACAATCCTTAATTTGACGTAAGAGCATGATTTCACTGTCCAAACTTTTAAACATGTTATATTTAAATACTTTTCATGCACTAATTACTGAATACATGCATGATTTCGAAGTCAAAACTAAGTGTGGCATTTGAATAGAATACTGTGTGTATGATTACGCCATTCTCCTTAGCGATGGCAGGTAACTGTGATGGCCGACGTCGGCAGCATGCAATATGGGATACATGCCGCATTGATATTCCGCTACATACGCCGCAGTTTCTTTTGTACTGGATGATTAAGTGTTATTAACTTTTCCTTTTTTTGCACAGACTAACCCTGTTAGGTTTGTTATCAAGTTTACTAAAACCAAAGGAGAAAAGGGGGAAAATAAAAAGTAAGAAGGGCAAGAAAGATGCAAGTCAAGATGATGATAATGAAAAATTGGATTACGGGTAATGCAGATGTTCTTTACAAACTACTCAAAAAAAAAAGATAAAGTGTAATTGGCTTCGTTGTATCGTGCGTTTAAATGTAGTTACAGAAAGGCTGTACTTTTTCGACATTTTTTTCTGTAGAGTGAAGTCGATCTCTTAACCCATTCGGGACCAAAGCACCTTCATAAAGAGCTTTCAAAATTTGTGTCTGGCACCAGTAAAAAAGAAAAGTAATATTTGCTTTGCTTGATTAGAGCATTTTCATGATTATTTACCTAAAGGTAACTTCTTTTTAAAACAGTGGTACCAACCCAATAAAATTTGTGTAAAAGCCACCGGTCCCGAAAGAGTTAACAAATAAATTATGTAAACACAATTTTACTTTTTTTTCTTTTCCCTTTCTAATACATTGATGTTACGTTGTTTCTGAAATAACTATTAAAATTTTATGTAAAAAAAATAAGTCGATAATTTAATTTGAATCTACTAATACGTTTCATTCAACTTATTTAGCTCCATTTTGTTATTACATCCATAATTAGCCTGAAGGTACGGGTGACGCACCGCAGTGTAATGCTTTAGAAAAAAATTGTTAAAAAATATTAACAATTTGTTTTGAATTTTTTTGTCGCAGTACACGTGCTGTATATTTGACATTAAATAGCACAGCATGATTTTTTTTTTATGTCCACCATGGGACTTTATACACTAATTGAAAAAAATGTGCGGCATAAATCCCGGAATTACCCTATACTACAGATGATTCAGAAGATGAATTTCAGAATATCCTTTCGTTTTATTTTAATAATATATAGAAATTAAACCTTGTAGTATTTTATTTTTCATTAATGTACTTATATTTCATAAATAAATATTCATCGTTTAATTTCGATTAAAAATATCTTAGGTCCTTGAAAATACTTTGTAACGTTTAGCCTCGAAAATTTTTAATTTCGAAACTCGAAATATTTTATTTAAATATGCATAATTGTTTTTGTTTTTGATTCGCCATTTTTTAAATTTTAATTTTTTAATCGTACTTAGCAACCCCAAAAGCGAATACGAAATTTCATAGAAATTTAATAACTTTCAAAGCATTTTAATTTTAATTCAGCCATATTGGATCCGTCATTTCTTGGGGGGGGGGGGGGGGGGGTTAATTTTAAAATTGAAATCAGCATTCTGAAAAGCACCTGTGTACGAAATTTCGTGGCATTTAAATAATATTTTCCTATTTTGGCCAGCTTTTCAGGATTTTGCCCCACTGTGCGTTGTCGTGGCTAAACCATTGTTCAGGGAAAAAACTTTTAATGTAATTATAAGTAAAATGCATAAATTTGATGTTATTTAGATAAAAGGAAGTAAATCCCATTATTTGGCAAAAGACGTGTTTCCCGGGATAAATTTTGTTGGCAAACTTCAGATTCGTGTTCAGCGACCCAAAAAACATAATGTCACCAAATATTGAAACTACAGCAAAACTTTCCCCTATTTGTCCTTTTTAAGCATCTAATGCCTGGACTATTACGGTAAGTTGAAAAACGACTTATAGCATATAAAATGTTTGGTCACTGCATCGAAAACATGTTACACTTACAGTCAACAGAAAAGAATGCTAATGTATATCATTCACCAAAATAAGTAATATTCTGTACAATGATTTTTATAGAATCCAAACGTTACTTGCGGTTGTGTCAACCAAAAGTTGTTTACTGTTGTTATCGTGTAAAAATCATATATAATGGCAGTTTTCTACATGAAATTCGAATAACGCGGTCTCCTTGTATTCGAATAAAACATTAAATGATAAAGGTAACGATTTTCAAGGAATATTTTTATATGTTTAAAAGCGAAATTTGAATTGAAAATTTATAGAGTCATTCAAAACGAAAGGAGAAAGTATCTGTAATCTTTTGAGTTTTCATTTAACATCTTTATTAAAATAAAATTTGTATAAAAGAAAAAAAAAACACATATATTAATGCACGTTGAGAATTATTTATATAAAGAAACATAGATTACAGGAAAAAAAAAATAAATAATTGTCTGAGCGAAGCGCAGGCTAATACACAGCGCAATATTACTTTCCGGCCAAATACAGCTACGATGGATATTAACGCCATGGCCTACTAAAAGAATGCTTAATAAAAATCTTTCGTCAAGCATAACTAAAAAAAATATTTGTCGGAATTCGTTTCTGATTGTACCAGAAGGTACCTATGATGGTAACCTACTGAATGCACCTACTATCAAAAATAAGTTCCAAACCGTTCAAAAATTATATTAAAAAACTGATAAAAAAGCACAATTTATCTACATATGTCACGGAAATTTAGTGTACGTCATTTTCACTGGCTGGATGTTTTCGTAGAAAATCGAATTACAGCTAATGGAACAACAAAAAAAAAAATGTGCACGCACTAATATTACAATGTAATAAAATCTATTTAAATAGGAAAATAAATACGGAATTTTTTTCTATTTAAAAGAAAAACAAAACATCTTAGTATTTGATATATTGCGATAATCTGTCTAACATAATTTTTCAATCACCAATAGCGCGTTATATTTCGCGTGTGCAAATTATAAACAGTTCTTTGATGATAAAATAATTTTTTTGGATTATGGCATCATGTCTTCTTCGTCTTCTTTTCCTTCTTTTTTTTTAGTATCTTGAATGAAACTAGATGGAATCCGTCAAAGTATGATGGCAAACAACTTGATAGTAACATATTTAAAAAACGGCACAACTTGGTTATCCCGTTGGCTAAAAATCTATCGCCAAACTATAAGATTAAACGCCAATAATGGTTGATCATAAGTGTCACATTCACCTGACTTTATGTTAGTTACACGTGTTTACATCATCAGGTGATTTTTATTTCGACGTTTTATTTGTTTGTTTTTTTTTTATTAATGTTATACTAATTTATTTGTTCTTTCGTTATTTAAAATAAAAAATTATGTCAATTTGTATAATTTGGCGAGAGGATTGCCGATTTATATAATTTGGCGAAATTGATCGACGGGATAACTAAGTAGTACCAAAAAAAAAAAAACTTCATGACAACTTTAAAATGTTAGAAAATTTTAGAGAATAATTCTCAGGAAAATATCAAATAAGTAGGAGTTTTCTAAATTGGATCATAAAAATCTGAATTTGCTAAAATCATGATCAGTTCGGTAGGTGGAAAAGCACACATGCTCCGAATTCAGACAGCGACAATCATCCATGGTTTTTTTTTTGCATAGTGTTGGTAAATGAAATCTATATATATATATATATATATATTACACTATCGTATTTGGCACAGAAATCGCGATCATTTGTTAACTGTTTAATAGCAACGCCCGATTGCCTTGATGAAACGCACCATTGGTTATTGAACAGCATTAAATGGATCTCCATAGTTATAAGGGGGGTTACAATAGGGGAGAACCTGTTCTGTCACCAAAGGCCGCCATGTTTATTGCCAACTTGGCGATATATTGCCAAATTCGGTGAAAAAAATGAGTCGCTAAAAGTGACGTCTGCTTGGCGATATCTCTAATATTTCGCCAAATTCCCATAGACTTCCACTGTAAACCAATAGGGTTTACTTGCTTACAAAAAATCAACCAATTGAAATATTTTAATGCAACAAAAACTAACATTAGCTTAAGGGATTCTATTAATTACATTTAAGGGAGTCCAAGTAAATAAATTATGAATAAAAGTAACATGATACAATACTTAGCATGCTTTCGCGACCATAAATTTTAAGGGAGACCAAACTAGTCGCCAAGGGTGATTAGTTGTGATTTAAATCTCTTTGAATTGAAGAAAATACAGCTATGCATTAAATAAACAAAATAAATCAAATAATTGCCAAATGATATAAACGACTATGAAAATAAAATTGAAGAAGTATTAAACTGGTGTATGCATACATTTTAATAAATACATCTGCTAACACGTATTAAATAAATTAATTATGTTTTATAAAATACTAGTTAAGCGGCTCATTTATCTATCATTTATCTATCATCTCATTTATCATCTCTGCTCGAACAAAGTCTGTATTTTATGTCGGTAACAAAGTCCATGGGCGCACGAGCAGAAAAGTTCTAAAATTGTGCATTCTGGGATATTCTTTAGGCTAGGAATTTGAAATTTTGTGCGTTGGTTACTTTTAAGATGTAAATATTGGTTACGAATGCTTTGTACAAGGTTCGAAATTTTAAAGTTAGAAATAAACGTAAAACGTTCTAGAAAGTTTCTAAATCACGATTTATTTGGAATTGTTAGAGAAAGAAATTTTGAAATTTCACATGACTATTACGTTTAAGTCGTAAATGCTGATCAGTTAAAAAAAATAATAATTAAATAAAAATTAAAAGGGTACACCATAAAGAAAATCTAATTTGCAATTTCTGTGATACTGTTGAGCCTATAAACTTAAAATTTGGCATGGTAGTAACTTATAAGATCTAAATGCTCGTTGTAGAAAGAATTCAAACTGCAATGCACGCATTAGAACGAATTCTAAATAAAAAAAAAATCGAAATTAAGAAGACTAAACAACGCGGACAAAATTCAAAAAGTGATCTCAATAACGAAGTACATTGAATTATTAGGAATATAAATATTAAAATTTGCATGAATGTTACTTTTAAGATGTAAGTACTCGCAATAGAACATTTTCTAAAAATTTCGCTATATAAAACGATGCAGGAATGAAAAACTTTCGATTTTTTTTTCTGTAACACTGCTGACCTAAAAAATTTTTATCAGGTTGGAATTTTTGGACGGGTTACTTTTAAGATGTAAATGGTAAAATGGCTCAGAATGGCTTCTAAAAAATACAAAATTTAAAAAGAGGAAATGAACGAAAACCGTTCTAAATTACCATTCATTTGCATTGTTAGGTATAGAAACTTTAAATATTTAACAAAACTACTCCCCCTCCCCCCCAAACATGCCAGTTAAATTCAACAAAACGGGTAGAGACTTATCTAGCACTGAATAAGATGTGTAAACATTGAATAAATGTCAGTATGAAACAGCGAATAGTTTGCACGAAAGTACTTGTCAGTATGTTACTTCTCTGGAATTTTCTCTCTCTTGCCAAGCCTCTAGTATAGGAAAGTATCTGTTTAAATTTTATATGCAATTATTTTTTCAGCTTCATTAATCTATAGATTTAATCATAAGATCATTTTTTCAATTGTCATT
Organism: Maratus speciosus; assembly: GCA_963932465.1. Taxonomy (NCBI): domain Eukaryota; kingdom Metazoa; phylum Arthropoda; class Arachnida; order Araneae; family Salticidae; genus Maratus; species Maratus speciosus. The sequence continues at coordinate 316,879,369 of OZ010800.1, forward strand.
TGACGATTTTTTATATAGTAACTTATTCGGGTAATTTTTTTTAGTCGGGTTAATATTAACGTATTTTAGCTTGCATGATTTGTTGGAAAATACGTACGGATTTGTAAATTACTCGAAATGACATTTTCAAAATGACAAGGTTATGCAGACGAGATATTCCAGATCTCGTGTCATAAATTACGCTGCAGTCAATGCTTATTTGTTTTATTTAATGATTCTAACACGTGTTACAGCTCACCTTGTCGAGAATATGTTTGAAAACAAAACAATACAGCGTATGTAACGTCCAGCATGCACTCATCCTTCAAATCCGATTAAGCATATCTGTAACACACGCGAAAGACGCATTGCATGCCTCTGTTGACGTGTTCGGGACTTTGATATATCACTTTTTAAAGAGACAATTACCTAAACACTAATCGACAACATCATTGAATACATGAAAACAGATATTCCAGAGTATTAACTGTTCGAGTGGGCCTCAGTCCATATAAAAGTCCTTCATTCTTTTCAAACATCATATTTTTTGTCATTTAGAGATAGTCAAATTATCGCTGAACGTCTGTTTATATTTTAGACATCATTTCAAGAAATAAAATTTCGATATAAGTTATTTTAGTTTTTTATTTTCTCTACTATTTTTAATCTATTGCGCACTTCCAATTTTATACCCATGCACGGCTGTCTTGTAGGTTTGCTTTGTCATATTTTTAAAACAGTGTACATTATATATATAGTGTATACAGTGTAAGGTGTATTATTATAGTATTTATTAATTCTACCTTTCAATTTGTCATTTTCATCATCTGAATTTGTGGCAGGTCTGTTTGATAAGTATTAGATTTTTATTTTTACCGCGCGCAATTGTGATTCGAAGGCAGCGCACTGTGCACATTGGAAAGAGACAGCTTAATGCGCATGCCTCAGTTTTTCCACGAATCCGAGTGAGCCAGTCGTTGCCTCCTTCCACTGAGTGAGGTGCTGTTATACGTGTGCGTCGGATTTTGATTTCTCTCAAGATGACTGAACATGTTGAAAAAAGGCACTGCATCAAATTTTGTCAAAGCTTAGCGATCCTGAAAGCGAAAAAATTCGTAAGATTCATCAATTCTCCAGCTCATTCATCGCACCTAATTCGGACTTTCTTGGCAAAGCGTGGAATTCCAGTGTTTACCAAATTCCATATTCTTCAAACATGACTCCTTGCTACTTCTGGTTGCTTCCGAAATTGAAGGTGCCATTAAAAGGATCCCGTTTTGAGAGTAGCGATGAGATATGTAGAATGCGACGGCGGTGTTGAACACCATTCCAAAAAAAAAAAAAAAAAAGCCTGCCAGAAGTATTTTCTGCAGTGAAAAGAACGGTGAGCTAAATGTGTGGAGGCGCAAGGGGCCTACCTCAAAATGAATAAGAGTGCCAATACTGTGAGGTAATTTATGCATTTTTTCGGACAAAGGTTGAATATTTTTCAGACAGACCACATATTGTCTATTAAAGATAGCATCTCATTTTCTATTCTTGTCACGACTTATTATTAAATCTATGTTCTCACTAACATCGCTCAGATTAATCCCTCTGAGGGAAGTCCTAGTTAAAATATTATTTTTCAGAGATTTTTTAAGTGTTGTTCCCTGAAAGTTATTTTAGTAATTTTGTCTGAAAATATCTACAAGGATAAAAGGTCATTTTCTATTTAAATTGAATTTGAAGTACTATGAATTGAAATTAATATTTTTTTTTTCAATTTTCTCAATTCATACTAATGTTAGTTTTATATTATAAGAAAAAATATAAGAAGAAAGAGAAATCTTTCCATACTTGAAATTTTAGAATTAGTTTGCAATATAAAATTGCATTTTTTTTTACTATACAGCAATATAGCTGCAACATGAAAAAATACGAAATGATTTAGATTTCAGATTTCTTTATCTAACATGATTGCTAGATCGAGGAAATGTAATGACTATAAAAAATATAAAAACAAAAATGAGTCAATTCGAAGCTTATGAATATTTAAATATCTTTATTCCATATTTTCACGATGGCATATTTCAAAATTCATCTTATTTCGATAATAATTTTCACAGTAGATAATTGCTTTTTCAGAAAGATATCGATTTACAAGCGATGTGGAACAATAAAGAATAAACTACTTTGATACACTAGGCAGACTTTACTATATTAAAAACAGAGAAATTAAATTAAACTTAAACATAAAAACATTCAAATAAAATCAAAAATATACAAAAAGGAGAAGTTTCGTTGTGCAACGCTGAGTCTCATCAGTACAAACATCAGCAAACACAGAATATCGAACATGTCCTGGACTCAGTCATCGTCTAAGTTAAAGTTATCTTTCAAAAACACAAAATACAGAATAAATGCTGAAGATTTCATATTTGATTTATTTTACAAAATCATTCAAAAAAAAAAAATGTAGCCAAAAACGTTAAACAGGTAACATCAACAAGTTTTAATGATATTGCTAAAGAATGGCGCATTAAGGTAAGGAGAAAGACATCAATTATACACAAGTTAAATATGACAAGGTAAACCTTATCACAAGGTAAACCTTAAAACCTTTCAGTGGGAATTTGCTTGTGAAAAAGAGCAAAGTAAAGGAGTGATATGAAGACAAGCAAATTAGTTTACAATAATTATTTTTTCAAATTTTCTGGTTTATTTGTTTATCAAATCGATTATATATAGTTATAAAAAGTTGAAACTAGAAGATTAATGTTTTGTCCAAAAATATAAATAACTTTTCACAAAGAAAAGTATAACTGTTCCGTACTGATCCCACTTATTGTTAAGGAATAGCTAAATACTCAATCGTTATTATCAGAAATATACATTTAATTGCAAAAATGGTAGAAATTTTTTCAAATGAAAATCAAATTTCAAAGTAATTGCTTAAAAGGCAAAAAGGCCAACATAGTGAAAAAGATTCCAAGCCGGGTCTTGAACCCGGGCCATCTGTATAACGCACTAACGTTCTACCGACTAAACCACTTGGAACGATACCAAGCAAGGAAAATTTCTCACTAATATATGTTGGCAAGGCTACAAACGCAGCACAAGAGGGAATATTTATCATGAGCCACCGACCTGGGGCAAACACGGAACATAATTAAATCCAGCATCGATAGAATCTTGGGAATCATTGGAAACTTTTTCACTATACTGGCCTTTGCGCCTTTTAAGCAATTAATTTGAAATTTGATTTTCATTTGAAATATTGTATGCAAGGCGAATGTTCCCTCTGGAATAATTTCCATGTATTAATATGGTATAAATTTTACTCTACATTCTTTTAAACGATATTTATTACAAAACATTTTTTCCCCCTAAAAGCTACAAAAATAACATGTACATACGATTCCTTGAAAGTATAAGTTATATTTAGAAAAAACATTCACCGTTATCTAATATGCAAAATAAATATCCAATTTTTATTAAAACGTTTACTGAGTATGATATATTATTTTCATGCATTTCCCGCGTTTCCCAGCCCTAAAAAGGTACCTTTCACGTTTTAATACCAGAAAACACTGCCAGTTAATAAATGTAAAAGCATCATAACTCGTTTAATTTTGGCCGAACACAGAAGAATTTAATACTTCCCAACAAAGTCGAAAAGTGTTTATAAATTCAATTCCTTCGTCTGGTCGTACTCGAATTCTCTTACGTATACTCAATTTCATATGTGTCATGTGCCATATATGTTATGTGTCATATATGTGTAATTTTTATATGTTATTGAGGAATGCAAGTTATTAAAAAAAGAGTGTGTAGAATTTAAATTTCGATCCCAGGGCCACACAAAAGAATTTTGTTGGATTATTGTCTATGGGGGGAAATGTTTCCGTAACTTTTTTAAAGATCAGAAGACTTTTCATGACAAAACTCGTTTTACATGAATTAGTGCATGAACATATTTCAGATTTAGCGAATGCACTGTTAATTATGTGGAATTGCAACATTTACAATAGCCGCATTTTCTATAAGGTGGTTTACAAAGTTGGCTGAATCGCCTATGAACGAAGAAACTCCGATTCCACCTGAATATACTGTTTAACTCTAATGCTAACTTTAACTGATTGATTTTTTTTTTTTTTTGTAATTGTCTCTGTTTTTAGAATGTTGTATATTTATGGGGGATTCAGAATTAGGGATTACAATCCCGAGACTAATTTTTAATCTCGGGATTACGAAAATTAGGATTTCTGTAATATCAGCATTTTTTACAATAGCTACATATCATAATCTTATAGAATAGATAATTAGAGTAAAAGTACAGCCTAACTTACATATGAAAATATGCCAAGTTAAAATATGTTGACATTAATTAATTATAAAAAAAATTATAGGATAAATTACAACAATTTAAAATTAAAAAAATATATGCTGTTGATGTTTGACAATGTAGCAAAAAACATCTAATGTCTATGTTTCATCTTTTAGATACTTCCTTTTATTTCCTGTTAAACAAGTTTTTGAATGGCTTAATATTTACAATATTAAAAAATAATAATAGGATGAATTAAAATTGGAATTACAACCACGTAATTAAAGATTACATTTCTAGGATATCGCAAACGAAAGATTTTCCATAACATGAAGTTTTTTTTTTCTCCTTGAAGTAAAATAACACACACACATACAATAAAAAATTACATAGATCTATAGAGATTTCTAAATAGAAATAGTGTTAATATTTGAAAACGTTGCATAATATATATAAAAAAAAAATATTACATACCACTAGAAAAAAAAAGGTTTGTTTGAATAGTTCTCTGTTTTTTAACTAATCGATTTTCCTTTGAAAATATGACAAGAAATATCAAGGCATCTAAAGTATCATCTCCAAGTTCCAGTTATTATAGCAACAATGTATTTTTTTAGTGAAATGTCACGCTGGTTTAGATGCTCTGTTAGCATTTCAATAGATTTTTTTGCCTGTAGAAGATCCATGTATGCACATAAGACCTAAATTCCAGATTTGATCAAATTTAAATTTTTTGAATAGAGATTAATATTCATAAATCGTCTGTTTGCAGTAAATGTTCATTCGCCGTTTTTTTTCAAATCATTATATCCTCCAGCTATAAGTAAGTTTCTTAAATCAGTTAAAGTGATGAAAACGTCAAATGAGAAACCGTCTTTAGCTGTCATTCGCGATCAAATTAAATCCAGTAATTACTTATCACTACTAAAATAATTTTCTCTTTATCGCTTTTTAGAAAGCAATGTAATTAATCTTCTATGCAATCTTGACTTGTGGAAGGAAGAGAGGTTGTATTAAATTCCTTCTGAACTCTACACGTTTTTTCATCTTTGGCTGATAAATAGCAGTACCATACTCAACATGTATCATTATCTTTCCTATGAGATATAAAACCATTTTCATTAAAATTCTTTAAAGAAAAATAAGTATAAACGCACGAAAAGAAAAAAGGTTAGCACATAATAATGACTATGAAACACAAATGCGACGCGTATCAGTAAACTCTAATTAGAAGACTAAATTTGTGCTTCCCAGTTGCTGCAACGACCAGCCTCCTAATTGCAGCGAAATCGAAATAAACAAGTGACTTCACTTTTCATGAATAATAGCGGTGTTGCAAGTCAAAATATTTCCATGTTAAACGATTTAATCGCTTAGAAATATATGTAAAATATACTTGAGATATAATATTCTTTTTCAATTATATATATATATATATCTTAAAAATTAATTGATTTTCTTTACAAAAGCGAAACTTTATAAATACATACAATTTTTAAATTTCAGCTGAATATTGTTAGATTAAAAAAAAGATAATCCCGAAAATCGCGGGAGTTTCGGGATTAACACTAGAAGTGCCAGAGCAGTCATTTTGACTGTTTTCACTTTTTTAGCCTCGATTCCTAAAAACCCTCTACCTTAGGAAGTCACAATTTCTTGAATTTTCCAAAAAAACCTCGAAAATTATTGCTACCAAATGTGAATCGAATGAAATCTAAATTTAAAAATATATTTTTAGTTATACCCAGAAGCGCCAAGAGCAGTCAAAATGAAATTGGGGAGATTCATCATGTTTTCTCCCTCAGAAAACACTTTTTCTGGGAAAAATATATTCCCTAGACATTCTTTTCATTAACCGTTTCCATACAACAGGAAATGCGTACATTTCTATCCCACCTTTTCTACTTTCTACCCTATTTTCACTAACTGTAAGGCAGGTCGCAAACTGAGGCGACACATGGGACATATGCCTCAATTTCGAAGAAAAAACTACTTTAACACGTTCACGCCGGCGCGGTGGGTCACACCTGACTGTCTCAGAGTTGTCAAGTCTCCGGCTTTTTGCACACCACTGTTAATTTAGAGGAAATGTTGTTCCTTTAAATAGCCCAATTGTTCTAATTAAATAAAACAACATTTTCTGTATTAAAATATTGGTATCCAAAACGCCGGAAACTTGCCAGCTCTGAGACAGTCGAGTGTGACCCACCGCGTCGGCGTGAACGTGTTAAAACAAGTTTGAAACAACTTTCTCCTTTACATCGAACTGTTTATTTCTCCTAAGTTGCACTTTTTTCCACCTGTCGCCTCAGTGTGCGGCTTGCCTAGCAAAACACATTTCTTCTACACATTCCTCATTTCTTTCAAACAGGAAATACTTTACACACAACCCTCTTCCATCCCTTTTTTGCGAAATATAACAGCTGGGAAATATGGAGCACAGATTGTGCTAAAAGAAATATCGGGTTCAACGCCATATGCAAAACTAAATGACGGGAGCAATGTGTCCAGTGCTTGGATGTTGTTTCAATGCATACATGTTACGCCATATAAAATAATGACCTGAAGCAGAGGCAATTTAAAAAAATAAATAAAACTAGAAAATATCTTTGGAAGAGCATGATGCTTTTATTGTTATTATTTAAGTAATAGGAGCATGCATTTGCAATGATATGGATTCGGATTTTCCGTGGATTAGTATATTTCTTCAAGAAACAATGTCGCACAACCAATTTCTAGATATAATTAAAAATCCAAAGTTTGACTTGAAGTCAATTATTACTCAGCGTTTAGAAACTGATAAGTTTGCCAAGTTTTCAGATATTTAGGATAGATTTATAGAGGGGTTTGCTATTTCCTATAAGCCAGGAGAAAATATAGCTGTGGATGAACAGTTATTTCCATCCAAAGTCAGATGTATCTTTATATAATATATGTCAAAAAGCAAGACAAATTCGATATCAAGTTTTGGATGCTAGTTGATGTAGGCTCAAAGTTAATGTACAATGCTTTTTCATATCTTGGAAAAGATAAATCAAGAAGTGAAACTAAAAGCTTTCTTGAAAATATAGTAATGCGTTTTCTAAACCCTTATGTGAATACTGTTAGAAAAATGACACACTGTAAAAAAACACTGTAAATTTGCGAGAACCAACTCGATTACAGTGAATGTGCTGTATCTTTCTTTGGTTTCCTGACTATATAAACATGAAAAATACAGTAGTTGCGTAAAATTAACACCACAATGTGCTGGCAATTTGGACGACAGCAGCGCAACTACTGTATTTTTTATGTTTATATAGTCAGGAAACCAAAGAAAGATACAGCACATTCACTGTGATCGAGTTTGTGCGCGAGATGAACAGTACTTTGTACTGTAAAAATGTCGTTTTTTTACAGTGCAGCGGAAACTATTTTTCTTCATAATGAAATGGCTAAAAGACTTAAAATGAAAAAAAACACAAGTTTTGTGGCACAATAAGAAGACATTGATGATAAATGGATGTGAGAAAATGAATGTAGAATGAATTTCCAAATCGTCAATATTCTATTCGGTCTGTTTCGAGTAGATGCCCAGTCCATGTTTTCTATAATATGTTGGATTTAACAGAAATAAATGTCTTCGTTATCTATCGCTATCTTCGTTAATTGACTGGTAAAAATATTTCAAAGAAGATCTTCCTATTTCAGTTAGTGGAGCAGTTAGGACAGCTTCATTTTAATAGAAAAACCAGCTCAAGATTGCCCCAAGAAATTTACAGCACTAGTAACACACACTGAAAGAAAAGACGTCAGTGTCAGATTGGACTTTGTAACAACATCAAAAGAAGCGATATATGTAAAAAATGTTCCTATAACGTATGTGGAAAATGCACTTAGAGCATTGAAAAAGTTGTATTGTGTAAAAATTGCGAAAAGCAATAAAATGTGTTTTATTAAAGGTAAGTAGAAATTTATTACAAAATCATCTATTTTTTTTTAAATAAAAAAAAAGTTGTTATTCTTTGAAGAAGTACTTAAAAGAAATAGCTAAAAGTAATTAAAATATTATAAAGTAGTATAAAGTAGTATAAAGCACTTACATTTTAAGATATGCATTTAATTCATTGAGCAGTCAATTTGATTGCGGTTAGCGCTTTTAGGTAGAGAGAATGCTTGGCGACTCTAGTGCTAAAAATAAAGCGGAATCGCAGGATTGTAATCACTATTTAGTATTGAATCCTAAACGTCTAATTTTTATTGTATTTACATAGTATGCTGCGTGTTCAAATAAAATCTGTCCGAACAGTGAAAATTGATTATTTCAAAAAGAATTTGAAATTTAGCATATTTTGTAGTGTTACAACTGCGTGTTTGAAATTTATTTCATCCCTTTTTTTACTTTATTTAACAGGGCTTATGTAATAATATTACGTAAACTGTATAACAACCGAGAGGATCATGTCAAAATCTGCTGCGATTAGGGTTTAAAGCATATTTTGCTACAAATTAACAGTATGATAAAATTTCATGCTTTAAATTAACAGAAAATTAAACTTTAAGCGCATTTTTTTTATATGTTTACAGCAAAAATAGAAGAAGTCAAATTTACAATGTAATTTGTTGCAAGTTTCATTTTTTTTTTTAATTCTACGTCCTGCAAAACCTGCAAAGAAGCAAAAAATGTTCTACTAAAGAAACAAGCTAATATTTCGAAAAACAATGTTGTAACGGATGTTAATGTTTTTCATATTTTGTTTTATAATATAGATATACAGCTGATCAAAATAAAAGCAGAAAATTTACATGTAATGTACCATAATTATGTCATATGCTTTTTGAAAACATTCTGTTTGCATTTCAAAATGCATCTAAGTTGTGTTAATAATGTATTTAGTGTTAAGAAATGTGTACAAGCCAAATTTTGTTACTTACCTGGTGGGAGCTTGATCATAAAAACCATCTTCATTTACATGAAATCTGCAAAAGATTAGTAAAACGTTTTAAACATTACAAATAAAGGATTACGTATATGAATAAATAATAGAAAAGGAAGATTAAAATAAATATAAAATTGGCAGACGTGTACATTAGTACAAAACATATGACAGTTGAAAATTTATAGATAATGCAAGAAAGCAGTTAATATGCTTTGAGAATGTGTTATAGTTGAATATTAGGTAAAATTCCAGTTAATGAAAATCTGGTATTTAGTTAAATTTTGCAATATATATATATATATATATATTTGCTGTACCTAGCCTAGTACGTAAATTAATCAGGACAGAGATAATTGCTTTTTTTTCAAATATGTTCTGCACACACTATTCTATATGCAAATAATAAAAATATTAATAGTTAATATATTCTCCAGCAGCAGAATATTTCTCTTGAATACATTTTGGCTTTATACCAGTGTAATACATACACTTTTCATATCTTCTTGATGAATTTGCTATTTTACACTCCCTCTGTCCCAAATTAGTTGCTACATTTGATTACTTTTGTAATTATTGATACTGATCCTTTTATGATTTTGTTTGAACCTTTTTCAGAGATTTCAGGGTACTATGCTATCAGACAACAACGTTTACTTATTATGCACTCCATGCGTTTCTCCTTAAATAAGTACCAAATTAGTTTAAAAAATCCAGGGTTCACACGCTCTTAAGCCACGTCCCATTTTGTAAAAATTCTTCCACCAGTAATCACATAAAACTACTTTCTAGCTAATGAATCGTTAATTCTTTAGGAAGAAAATGATCTTTATGGTATACTGGTGGTAGAGTCCTTACAAAATGGTATCGGTCTACTAAACTGCATAGGAAGTAATTTATGACTCCACCCTCTTGAACTGTAGCAACTAATTTGGGACAAAATTTTCGACCTAAATGTCGCAATTAATTTGGGACGGAGGGAGTATTAATTTTTTTATCATGTGTTTTTTGTCGAATAGACCATGTAACAAAATGTATTTAGAAAGTTTATGGGATTAAGCTTTGGGAAATTTTCAGGTCAGTCAAGCACATTATATAATTTTCTACCATTATTTTTCTTACATGTTATAATTGCGGCATGGAATCAAGAGGTTTTGAAAAGTCTCCACCACAAAATCTTGCAAGAATTTCACAAACATATTTTACGAGGTAAATGTACAATTAGATAACTTTATTATTTATTGAGTAGTAACGCATTTCGATCCCTCTGCGGTAATAATACATTGGAGATATTTTGCAGCTTTTGGACATGCGGCCGCCATATATGGTAACGTTGTTTTGCGTAAGCATACGGGTTGTGTAACCTTAAAACAATATATAAATCTCATCACTGTAAATTGTCTTTTTGAAGATATTCGTGGAATTAATATCTGTAATATTTCTCTAATGTTTCCCTTTTTTGACACAAATGCACACGTTTGCATTCACACACTAAACCGGTCATTTTTTTCGATGACTTAGTACCAGTTTCACAATGAAGGTCTCCATACGGGCATACTCAGAAAAATCTGAAAAAATTACAGAATGTTCTTCTCATATGGATATATATGTTTATAAAACATTTTTGGTGGAACACCGATACAGTGTCCGTAAAGAAATAACGAAATTTTCGTTTATTTCGCGATGTATCACCGGTTGGCGATGGAAAAAAAATACTCTTTTACGTAGGAAAAACTTTTTATGTTGAATTTGTTTATATAAGTTTAATTTAAATAACTTTAGCTTTGTCATTTTTAGTGTGTTTTAACTACAGTTTGTCATATATATTTATATATACTTATAATAAAATTTAAATTTCATATTTTACGATTTAAAACAGATTTAAATTGATTTAAATTATTTCAAGCTCAAAAAGAAGACAGATAGAACACTGTCGATTTGATTTTGTTGCTATGGAAACGACTTCGTCTTCGATATGGAAATGTATTATGGCAATCAAATGTCAGCTGAGTAACTTAAAATAGATATTTGTAACTTGCAAAGCATAGAAAATATTTTTACAGCAATAAAATGAAATAATTAGAGCAACAAGCAATATATATATGTAATGTAAAATATATATATAATAACCTCTTTGACTGATTAAGTTTAAATTCATTAAAAACTGTGCAGACTAAAAAACAATTAATAAACAATTTTCAGATGCATTAAAATCGTTTGCATGGCGAGGAAAAATCCTGATCGCCAAATCGCGTGTCACTTTCGTATTTTCGCGCCAAATATCCGAAAGTATTTTATTTTTTTACAGACTTTCTACTGAAATTCCGCCGTTAAATTTGACTGATCCCTTATTACATACATGAGTAGTTTCACTAGCATTTATTTCAACATATTCTGAGTATGCCCTGTAAGGAGACCTTCCTTGTCAGTAGCAGTAGAATGCACGAGAAAGTTAGAGCGAAAGCACCAGAAAGTTAAGTTCAATTTCAGTTAACTGTATTCACTTGAACTTAACTTGCTTAAATCATTCCATATTTATAAAAACAATAAAAATATTGTTAATCATGACTTTCCTACTCTCTTATTCCCAAACTATTTAAAATATCGCTCACCCGCAAGAAAAGTGACACATCTCTACAAAAGTAAATTCAGAGGTTGTTTGCCCTGAAATTTCAAGACCAGGACATTCCTGGGTACCAGAATTTTCACTTAGAAAATATCTTCTTAAGTAAAGCGAGCTTTCGCGAGATTATCATGGATTTATTTTTCTTTAAAAAAAATACTGATAATTGTCCTGAAAAATTCTCTGAAGAGTACGAACCCTGTAAATTTCACAGGAAAAGCAAAAGAAAATTTGAATGAATTTACTGTATCATGGAATTATAGCACTTAGCTCTGCATGCAGGAGTAAAAACGTATATAAAAGCGTAAAACCCTTAAGAATGAAGACGTAGGATGAGGGTTCGGTACTTTTAACATTCCAATAATTTTACTTCCCCACACAATCCACCTATCTTCTCTGGTCACAAATGGACGTATAGCGTAATAAAGTGACTTTCCGTAATAAGTGACTCCACTTATGAAATTTCTGTGTATCAAGACGTACGTATGACAGACTTATTAGTGCAATAAAATGAAAAATGAATTTTTGCGATATGTGTCACTTTTCTTGCAAGTGAGCTATATGATATAAAAACTTTCTTCACTTAAACTCTTATAGGAGTTCTCACTGAGGGATTAGTCTGAGCGATGTTAGTGAGAACATAGATTTAATAGTAACTCGTGACAATAATAGAAATTGAGATGCTATATTCAATTGACAACACGTGGTCTGTCTGAAAAATATTCAACTTTTGTCCGAAAAAATACATAAGTAACTTGGAAGGATTGGTACCCTTATCGCTTTCGAAGTAGGCTCCTTGCGTCTCCACACAAACAAATCGGCATTGATTTCAGGGTACGTTAGGACACGATATCTTGAATATCTAGTCTGTATAACCATTGAGCTGTGAAAATGTCATTTCGAGTAATTTACAAATAATTACGTATTTTTCCAAAATATAAACAGACGTTCCGCGCCAATTTTACTATCTCTAAATGACAAAAAATATGATGTTTGAAAAGAATGAAGGACTTTTATATGGACTGTGACCCACTCGAATAGTTAATACTCTGGAATATCTGTTTTCATGTATGCGATGAAGTTGTCGATAAGTGTTTAGGTGATTGTCTCTTTAAAAAGTGTAATATCAAAGTCCCGAACACGTCAACAGAGGCATGCAATGCGTCTTTCGCGTGTGTTACAGATATGCTCAATCGGATTTGAAGGATGAGTGCATGCTGGCCGTTACATACGCTGTATTGTTTTATATTCTCGACAAGGTGAGCTGTAATACGTGTTAGAATCATTAAATAAAACAAATAAGCATTGACTGCAGCGTAATTTATGACACGAGATCTGGAATATCTAGTCTGTATAACCATTGAGCTGTGAAAATGTCATTTCGAGTAATTTACAGATACCTACATATTTTTCCAACAAATCATTCAAGCTAAAATACGTCAATATTAACCCGATTAAAAAATTACCCGAATAAGTTACTATATAAAAAATTGTCTAATGACAATTGAAAAAATGAACTTATGATTAAATCTCTAGATTAGTGAAGCTGGAAAAAAAAATTCATATGAAATTTAAAGAGACACTTTTCGGGGCTTTTGCCCAGAGAAGTAACATTTTGACAAGTACTGTCGTGCAAACAATTTGCTGTTTCATACCGACATTTATTCAATGTTAACACAACTTATTAAATGCTAGATAAGTAGCTACCCGTTTTGTTGCATTCAAGTTGCATGTTTTGTTTTATGATGGGGGGTGTAGTTTTATTAAATATTTAAAGTTTCTATACCTTACAACGGAAATGAATAGTAATTTAGAACGTTTTCCGTTCATTTCATAGTTTTAAATTTTGTATTTTTTAGAAGTCATTCTTAGAGAGCATTTACATCTTAAAAGAATCCTGTCCAAAAATTTCAACCCGATAAAAAGTTTTTATTCAGCAGTAGTACAGAGGAAAAAATCGAGTGTTTTTCGTTCCTGCATCATTTTTACATAGCCAAATTTTTAGAAATTGTTCTATTGCGAGTATTTACGTCTTAAAAACATCATTCATGCAAATTTTCATCTTTATATTCCTAATAATTCCATGTGCTTCGTTATTTAGATCATATTCAGAACTTTGTCCGCTTTATTTAGTCTTCTTAATTTTGGTTTATTTAGAATTATTTCTAATGCATACTATGCAGTTTGAATTCCTTCTATAACAAGCATTTAAATCTTATAAGTTGCCTCCATTCTAAATTTTAAGTTTCTTGACCCAACAGTATCACAGAAATTGCAGATTAGAAATTTTATACTGCACTTTTTTTACTGACCGGCATTAACGACTTATAAGTAATAGCCATGTGAAATTTCAAAATTTCTTTCTCTAACACAATTTCAAAACTTTTTAGAACGTTTTATGTTTATTTCTAAATTTAAAATTCTGAACCTTGTAGAAAGAGTTGTTAGCGCGTATTTACATCTTAAAAGTATCCACCGCACAAAATTTCAAATTTCTCGCCCAAACAATACCTCAGAATTCGCAATTTTAGAACATTTCTGTTTCTGCACTCATGCAGCTTGTTGTACTGACATAAAATATAGTCTTTGTTAGAGCAGAGAATGTCACCATTATTTTCCAAACATTATTTATTAAATAGGCTATGTAGTTTCTGAGATTACATTCAACAAACACACAAACGTTACTACTTTATTATATTAGCAAACTCATAGAAAAAGGAGCCGTTTAACTTTTAGTATATAAAAACATAAATAATTTATTTAATACGTGTTAGCAGATGTATTTATTAAAATACATACATTAACCAGTTTAATACTTCTTCAATTTTATTTTCATAGTCGTTTTTATCATTTCGCAAAAAATCTCACTTTTTTAAACCGAATAGGGTCAAACTTTTTTATAAGCGCAAAGGCCCATATAACAACGAAGTATCGTGAAGGGTATTAGACACATGGCAATAAGGCATTTAGACACCATGCACAGTACATAAATCGCAACTTTCGTAATGCATTTTTTTCATTTGAAATACATAAATTAAATACATTTAAAAAACACGACTTTGACACTTTTTTCTTTTATGTACAAATAAGTAAAAATAATAATAAAGAGGTAATAAGTCAAAACATTTTCTTTGAACATCAAAGAATTGTTTCTAAATTACGCATGCGAAAATAAATTTGCTTTTGGCGAAAAAAATGCTCTTGTCTAAATTTTAATCCATCTAAAAATAAAGTACCATGATTACTTCAAATGTTATAGGAATGTTCCGTAATATGGTTTGCGACCAATGTCGTATTTTAAAAAGTGTCTCTTAACGCCAAGTTAATTTCATTGCGGAAACTTTTTTTTGTGTGTGGGTGGGGGGGTGAAGTTGCAAATATTTACATTTGAATTTTAACTGTTGTTTATATATCTGTTGCTTGTATAATTAATTAGTACCTTAATCTTCGAGCTTCACTCGGAACATATGTAAAATACTCTTTCTGCGGTTGTTTGTTCAAAGCCAATTTTATATCACATTTATAACTCTCATACAGTTATACCAATGTTGCTGTTAGTATTATTCTTGTTTGACGGAAAACCTGCCTGTGTATCTGAACACGGATTATAGGCCATTTTTTTTTTGTACAAAGATATGCTATAACATATTCGTTTCATTTTTCATATCACCCATTTTTCACCCATTGCTGTACAGATGTCATATATGCACTACATTGGCACATTTGTTCTGACGCTAATGACTTATACGAACCGGGATACTTAAATGGCGCCAAAGTGTCGTTATTTTGCTTGATATGTAACCATGATGTTGTTGTTTACTTATTAATAAATTGTTTATTCACTTTTATTTTATTTTCTAAAATTATATAATTTTTTTGTTCTATAGTTATTAATTAAACTTTTTTTTATTTATTGTTATTCCTCTTTTTAAAAATATGTATGTAACTGGTTTTCGAAAACGAGGTTTTGGCAAAATTGGCATTAGAAAAAAATCGCGCCAGAGTGATGCATATATGATATCTGTACCCCAATGGCAATATTGATACTTTTATGTTAGCCGAGCACAGGTGATAAATGGACCAAAAATTTTTTCATACCATATTCATATTGCATTCATTTCATTTAAAACGTGACAACAGTATGAAATAAAACCTATGTTGGAGCAGGGGAATGTCACCATCAATTTGCAGCCATTACTTTTTAAATCGGTATGATATTTCCTAAGATTGTGTAGAAATCTCAATTTAGAACGTTTTTAGAACCCTTTTTAGGCATTTTCACACATTTTAAATTTCCAATATTTCCGAAACTGTCCTTAAAGATCATTTATATCTAATAAATATGTACCATGCATAATATCAAGTTACTAGCCCCTACCGATCACAAAAATCGGAATTTAGAACGTTTTTTGCTTCTGCAACTCCCAGATGTTAGTGACATGAAATAGAGTCTATGTTAGAGCAGAGGCTGTCAGTATCAATTTCCTTCCGTTACTTTTGAAATCAGTTAGATTCTTCCTCAGATTGTTCACAAATCAGCATTTAGAACGTTTTTAGAACGCTTTTCGCGAAGTTTCACCCCTTTTAAATTTAAAATTTTTAAATAAATGTTCTTAGTGATCATTTATACCTTATAACTATATATCATACCAAATTTCATGAAATTAGGTCCTTTCTTAACACAAAAATCGCATTTTTAGAACGTTTTTTGCTTCTTCAACCCATTTGGGGTAGTGTAAACAAACATAAAATATAGTCTATCTTGGAGCAAGAGCTGTCACCGTCATTTTTACACCATTATATTTTAAATCGGTTCAGTACGTCCTGAGATTACATAGAAATTAATATTTAGAACGTTTTTTAGAACGCTTTTCGCACATTTTCACCCCTTTTAAATTTCGATTTTTTTAGGAAATGTTCTTAGAGATCATTGATATCTTATATGTAACTGCCTTTCCAAATTTCATCATTCTAGGCCCTATCATGACACAAAAACCTCAATTTAGAACGTTTTTTGATCCTGGAACCCCACGTGGTAGTGACACAAATATAAAATACAGTCTATGTTAGAGCAATTACTGTCACCATCAATTTACAATCATTACTTTTGAAATAGATTTGATATTTCCTAAAACTGCATAGAAATCACAATTTAGAACGCTTTTTAAATCGCTTTTCGCGCATTATCACGCCTTTGAAATTTCGAATTTTTTAAGAAGTATTCTTAGAATTTTTTTTATATCTAATAAGAAACTAATATTCCAAATTTCATATTTCTAGGCCCTTCAGTAACACAGAAATTGCATTTTTAGAATTTTTTTGCTCCTGCACCCCCTTTGTGGTAGTGGCACCGACAAAAATATAGCCTATATTGGAGTAAGGGTTGTCACCATCATTTTGACACCATTATTTTTTAAATGGGTTTTGTATTTCCTGAGATTGCGCAGAAATAACCCTTTAGAACGTTTTTAGAACGCTTTTTGCGCATTTTCACGCGTTTTAAATTTCAAATTAATTAGGAAATGTCCTTGCAAATCTTTTATATTTAATAAATAACTAATATGCCAAGTTTTATATATCTAGGCCCTTCAGTAACAAAACTAATCGCATTTTTAGAAATTTTTTGCTCCTACACGCCCTTTGGCTTAGTGGCATCGACTTAAGATATAGCGAATGCTCGAATGTGGACTAACACAATAATTTTGATACCATTACTCTTGAAATCGGTTCGGTAGTTCTAGAGATTACTTCCTACAAACAAACAAACAAATTTTACTTATTTATAATATTAGTATAGACTAGGATATTTTGGCTTTTTTCTTTTAAATAGAAAACAATCCATATTTACCAGTAAATAAATACATAGAAATGCTTAATTCATCTTTAAAAAGTTAAACTTAAACTTACACTATGTGCAAAACTACTTAAAAGATGACAGAATACTACAAATATGTTAAATTATTTTAATACCTTAGTACTTTCAACTATAAAAAACATAGTCTTCGTCTGAGGAATATAAGGAATACAATTGTTGTTGGCGTCTAATTTTCAAAATTCACGTAGATGGTGACGAAAGGAGTCAAAGTTGAAGTTAATTTTTAGATCCGGAAAACATTAATAAATAAAACATGGACACAGGGAAGTGGAATATTATATTTTCAGTATTGAATATTATATATACAAATATTATTTATCTCGAATACATAGGAATGACTTCACGTAAACTTAAAGTCCGTATTAAAAAACATTTGAGAGATTTAAAGTATAACCGACCTACAACAGCCCTGCCAAGACTTAACGAGAAGCAGAATATACAAGGTAATTTCGAAGACGCAAAAATTATATATCCCTCAATGAATTATCATGATTTAATTATCCGCAAATCAATAGAAATTATTACTAAAGAAAATACTGTTTGCAATGACGTTTTATCCTACAACATATCCAGAATTTGGCTCAGTTTACTTAAATAATCATAAAACGAGTAATATTCCACTTCCCTATATCCATGTTTTATTTATTAATGTTTTCCGGATCTAAAAATTAACTTTCACTCCTTTCGTCATCTTCTACTTGAATTTTGAAAATTAGACGCCAACAACAATCGTATTTGTTATATTCCTCAGACGAAGACTATGTTTTTTATAGTTGAAAGTACTAAGGTATTAAAATAATTTAACATATTTTTAGTATTCTGTCATCTTTTAAGTAGTTTTGCACATCCATATTTATTTTCCTGTTTTATACTTTAATATTTGTGCGTGCATATTTTCCTTGCTCCATGTGCTGTAAACCGATTTTCTACGAACACATCCAGACAGTGAAAATGACGGACACTAAATTTCCGTGACGTATGTAGATAAATTGTGCTTTTTTATCGGTTTTTCTAAAATAATTTTTAAATGGTTTGGATCTTATTTTCGATAGTAAGGTGCATTCAGTAGGTTACCTTCATAGGTACCTTCTGGTTCAATCAGAAACGAAATCCGTCAAATATTTTTTGAATTATGCTTGACGAATGATTTTTATTAGGCATTCCTTTAGTAGGCCATGGCTATTTAATATCATCGTAGCTGTATGTGGCCGGAAAGTAATATTGCACTGTGTATTAGCCTTCGTTTCGCTCAGGCAACTAGCATATTTTCTCATTTCAAATTACTATTACTAAACAATTTCTTAATATCTGTTCCCCGTAATTTCCTTTAATTCTATTGGTCAATACACCTAGCTCTCAAACTCGATTTCCCTCCATATACAATATATATGGACCAAACGCCAATGTTTTTATACTGATGATGGTACCCTGAATACTACCGAAACTAGTCTGCAGTTAGTTAAAAATTATGGTGCTGTTGATTAAAGCTTTGTTTTAATGGCTTATTTTGTAATGCTTCAAATATAATCTTAGTTGTACATAGATTACCATGAATTTAAATTCTTTATAATAACTCCTTCCATCACGAAATCCAAACCAAATACCTCTGAATTATAAACCAACCTTTATTGAATTTGTTGAGGTATGGCTTTTGCTGGGAAATACACACTGAATCTATAATTTCTTTTACGCAGGTCACATAGGTATGTATGTATAAAGTAAAACGTATTTCAAAAACCTACCGGAAAAGAAAATATTTGAAACACTCTTCAAATATATATCGCAGTGCGACATAAAAATTTATCAACTTGTTTGAAATTCGGGTCAAGAAAGAAGAAATATCTTCTGAATACATCTCTAATAAATGTTTCATGGCTTTTCTCCTGCCATTTATTCATCACAAAAAGAGAATTCAATGCTTTAAAAAAATTACATATTCATTGAAATTCTATTATTTTTTATACTTTTGTTTCCAGCAAAATATATAGGGTTAGACATGGGTATTCCTGCATATAATTTCAAGATATTGCATTATATATATTGTATACATACAGATTATGTTTATTCGGTACATACACAGGTTTAATTCTTATCTAAAAACATGGTTTTTTAATGGCTATTTTCAGAGCGACCTGTAGCTCGTCCTATTAACCGGAATGTCAAAAAACTTGGTAAGAGGACTTGATAAGAAAAAAGATTCTGGGAAAACAAATTAGTTCAAAACATCGCCGATAGGGGGTAAAGTGACACTGTTGTAGTCTGCGCTGTCGCGGATTAGAATAAAACCCAGTTAACAAAAAAAAATTCAAATTCATACTTACGTATGCAACAACAGCACCAATAATTTTGAACTATAAACGGATGCAAAAAGCTCCGAGTAAATTGTCATTCCACGCTGAATATGACTCTCAGATTATCGCAGCGAGCGTATAGCACAAATTACACAGACCTGCGAAATTGAAGTTTTTGAAAAATACAAGAAATTTTTTTTGCTAATTTTTATTTTATTTGGTGTCGAAAATGACCTCCATTTTTTCCCATCACGTCAGAATTTTTTGTAAAATCGATATCGATATATTTTCTAAAATCTTATTTGAAAAGGAATTCTCTCGAACAATTTTGCATATACTATCTGGCAACAGTGTTTTTTATCCATTTAAATCTATGTAAAATAATAGATTCTTGGGGAGACTATTGATTTTTCAGTAATCGATTATTTTTTATATGTATGAAAATCACTTTTGTCTGGTCGAGAGAAAAACTAAAAGTTCCCTTGAGTTTAAACTATTTACGCCAAATTAGGGTGCGGTTTCTAAAAAAAAAAAATCATCAACATACTATTTTTATTTGTTTTTATTAAGGTAATGTACATAAAATATACGATTAACTAAGAGAAGCAAATATTACGTATGTGTACATGAAAGTTTCAAACAAATGTTATACTGAGCAGAGACAAAAAATATTTTTAAGTACGTGCTTTTTTTCTTTGAAACTTCTTTTAGACGTTCTTCTTTTATGTTCAATATCAGGCCTATATCGTGTTAGCATCCAACAGTAGTCGTCTAGAAAAATCTTGTCCCGTCTTCCTTGATATTTTCCGCTCAATATATTTGATGTCTTGATGGAAATTTTCACCTGTTCTTCTCTGACTGATCCTAAATTTTCTGGGTAAAGTCCACGTGTGAGTGAAAGCAATGTATTTTGACACTCATGGAGCAACGCAACGCTTGAAAAATTTCCAGCATATTCATTACAATTGGTTTATAGTAAGAATACTCGTAATTGAACAGAAATTTACTGACGACATCTTCGAAGGCAACTGAAGCTTCTTTTTCTGTCATTCTACTCTCAAATTCTTTATCCTTCACAAGCTTGCGGATATCTGGCCCAACAAAAATTTCCCCTTGCAACTTAGCTTCGGATAAACCTGGAAACTTTTTGCACAGGTATTTAAAACAATACAATTTTGGGCTCAACTAAGCTGTTGCGAATCACATTCTTGGAGCCTGTTTAATGATTTTGTCTTTCCAGCCATTCTTTTTTTTTTTGACCCAACGTTGAGTCTTATCACGTCTGTACCACTTGCAAATGAAACATTGGTACTTTGAGCATCAAGTCCATGAGGAAGGTATGTCTGATGAAATTTTCATAAAAATCCAGGTAAAATTAGATTTTTCAAGAAAACGTGACGTGATAGAATTTTTTCATTATTTTGTTTTAAATTTAGCACCAAAAAATACATTAAGTTCAGGTATCAATTCTCTTGTATTTTTTTCATCGCAGGCCTGTGTTATTGATACCGTAGTTACAAATTTGTATTTTTATTTGCTACCAGTGTTGTATGCTCATTATCGGCTGCTTAGACTACAACAGCGCCATATTTTCTCTTATCGGCGTCTTTTTGAATTACTTTTGTTTATCTCGGAATCTTTTTCCCAATCCTGTCATTAGTCTCTTTACCAAGTTTAATGCCATTCCGGTTATTAGAACGAGCTACAGGTGGCTCTGAATAGCTGTAGTTAAAAAACAACATCCTGTATTATCCCTTTAAGACCGGACTGCTTTTGAGTTTTTTTTTTTTTTTTTTTTTTTTTTTTTTTTTTTTTAACAATGATGTAACTGAAATTTGTAACTGATAATTCACTATCTGTTAACAAATTTCATGTAATATAGTTTCTGTTAACCAGCACAATCACTCGATTCCTGCATTTAATGAACAGATAACCCAGAAAGGTAGAATTTAACTAGTAAATCTGCAGATCAGGAGCCTCAACGTCATCTTTATAAGTCATTGTTTTTTAACACTCATTGCGTAATATTCAACTTCCTAGAAATCGCTTTTTAAAGTTTTCAAATTACATAAATATTTATAAGCATACAAGATACTTCGTAAAGCTCAGAAATTAAAAGTGTTGAACAAGTGGTTATACAGTGATGTTCTGAAATTCTGATGAGGTACTTATTCTGGTAACTGTTTAAATCAAAAATTGCATTTCTTCAGGGGGCTCTGCCCCCCTGAACCCCCGTAGTCTATTCAAATTTACATTCGTAATTTTTTATTGATTGTGCGGATGGTTACAGTATATCTTACATTTTTTTACGCCGTGATTTATAAGGATAAGCATAAGTTTTTTTTTTTTTATATATATATATATATATATATAAATTAATAAAATTTAAATTTAAAATAAAATATTCATGTTAACCGTACACAGACAATAAATCTTGAAGTGACGCCAAAAATGTAACCCTAAAATCCGCTACATTCGGCACAACACAACGACGTGCTTAAAAAAAAAAAAAAAAAAAAAAAAAAAAAAAAAAAAAAAAAAAAAAAATTAGTAATACAGTTTTTAATTCATAATATAATGAAATGCTACCTTAGAATGCTTATTGCTTAAATATAAGCAGATCATTTTCATTTTACATAAAAAATGCACTGATGAAGTCAAAGAATTCGGTCCCTGTTCCACGTGTTTGTTTTGTTTCGGCCGAATGAGGGCATTTAAATCTGAGCGATAACGCACATCGTATTGCAAACTGTTTTTACGGCATACTGCATCTCCATCTATCTCTTTCCTCCGTGAATAATAGTTAATTTTATTTTACCCAAGAACTTTTTTTTCCAGCATCTTTGTTTTCGATAAATGACGTCTAATTCACCTGCTATGCATACTTACTCAAAACTTTTCATCTTGTTATATTAAGAATACTCGAGAGTTTTCCTTTTATTTTCAATATGCCGCCATATTAATTTTTCTATTCTTAATTTTATTTTTTATTTTCCTGTTTCACGACAAAACATTTCAATTGAAAATTGTTTAAAAGAAAATATTATTCCGGGTTTTGATTTTCTTGGCAACAATTAAAGAAATATTGGTAAATGTTATGGAAAAATGTTACGTTATTCTCTATCAAAATAATGAACTTTTGTATTTTTAAGCAAAATATTTGAATAAAATAAATAAAATAAATGAAATATTGCCTATTTTTATTTCTGGACTAAAATCCATCTATATGCAAAGATACAAATTATCTTTATCAAAATATCAAAATTTAATTCATCCGTTTTGACGTTGGCTTTACTCAAACATTATACACGCAATTATACTAATATTATTAGGACCAAATACGTTGCTAGGCAACAGATGAAAGAAAACGAAAAAAATGAAATATGCATTATCTCAAATTGACAAAACGAAATCCTTTATATTATTGGAAAACATGCATAAAATTCCCCCCAATCTTATAAACCTAAATGAAAAAATCTCGCAAATATATTGACAAAATTTCAAACTAATTGGAATAATTTAATAATCTTATTTAAAAATTTCAGCATGAAAAATTTACCATTTAAATCCATTTTTTATATGAGCCATTTCTTTCAACAAATGAAAATCTGAAAATCGTCTGACTTGCCATAGAAAAGCATTATAGAGCAAAATAAAATGCTCCATATTTCCCGAACGAATGAACCAAATTTAACCAAAAACTATACAGCTAAGTCCGTGTAACTCATCTTCATGCCCAGTAAATTTCAAGCCGATCGGATGCTTTTTACGACAGTTATCGCGGAACAGACAGACAGACTAACAGAAACCCAAACTTTTCGTGTCTCCACAGTAAGCCTTCACTGACGCTTCGGCAATTAATGCCTAACCCGCACGATCCTGCGGGTCCGGTCTTAAACGGTTATTGCATTTTAATATTTGACATTATTTAACCAACCCATTTATGCCTAGCGTCCAATTTTTGGGACGTTTTGAATTTTAATATTTTTTTTTTAATTTTCTTCTTCTTTACAACATAAAAATTGTATAACGCAATTGTCTATAAATTTCTTTATCTATTACCAAGAGATGACAGTATAAGATTGATATTTATTTGCTTATATGAAGCCCTTTTTTCGGTATTTTAGATTTTTCCTTTTTCAAGATAGCTAAATGTAAAAAGTAAGTTTATTTGTATCAAGGATCCAAATAAATAAGTCATAATCTTAGCTTGTAGACGTCTTTGAAATATGCATTTTTTTTAAATTGCGAAATTATATGTTGAAGCCAATTTTTTATGCATGTTTGTAACGTACAAAATATAGGCGCAAGGCGTAAATAGGTACATATTTTTATTAGACATTTAGGGCACAGTTATTTGTGTAAAGTCCTTTTCAATATGATTTTGAAATAAATTGTTTTTTAGCCTCAAATACGATTATTCTTAATTTATTATTAATAATACTTATAATGTTATTAGTCTCTGTAAAGAAATAAATATATATTTTTAATAGTTCAAAAAAATACTAATTATAGTTTATAATATGCAATTTAAAACCTTAATTTGTATAAATTTAGACAAAGCGTATAATTATGCATTTTTGCACACATAGATATTCCAATATTTAATACGTTTACATTTTATTAAATAAATACAAAAATAGTTTAGCTTAATTTTTTTAGTATTTATCCCGTGCAGTTTGGGACATTTTAAAGTGATTCTACCAACAAATTTGAGGAAACAAAAAATCAGGCATAAATGGGTTAATATGTAATTCATTAGATATTTTAAAAACGGATCATCGAATACTTTGAATTTTATTGAGGAATACTTTCAGTATAAGTATGTGAAGTAAAAGAATTTGGATGCATACAATCTAAATTGAACTTAGAAAACACACACACATACACAAAATTTCACTTAGCTTTTCCTTAGGAATTAATTTAACATGTAAAAACAACAATATTAAAAAATTAGTTTTTATGCTATCTTAAATATAACATTTAAAATCATCGATGATCGTGTAAAATTATCAATCTTTATTTAATCTTTCACATAAAAGTATTATAGAATTTTCTTTCAAAATTACTCTTGCAGACAGATAAGCAATTTAAACCTTTTACCATGATCATGAACTTATAAGATCCATTTAATATCCTGAAACAAAATATTCTTTTATTTTGCTCAAGTGTAAAATTAAATATTCTTTTATTTATTCATACGAAAAGGATAGTTTTGAAAAGAACGATTGAAAGTAAAATTGCAATTTCATGTTAAATTTACATGAACTTCAAAAGAAATAAATTAAATACTTTATTTTTTATCCCTAACCGAAATTTAACACCATCTGGGATACCTTTGAAATAAGATGTCACTACAATCTATATTTTATGAATCAAAGTTGAATAATGAATAGACTTTTTTTATATTATTCATTTTTTGCCAAATATGGACGTCAAATGATATTTGAATTAATAAGTAAAAGGAAAACTTTAATTCATGTATGCTCCTTGTAATTTACAAATGCTCAAATATTTAAATATTGTACCTGTGTTATTTTTTCAGATCATATATTTTATATTTTAAAATAAATTATGAACATTTTTCTTGAGACATATACATATGCACATATATATATATATATATATATATATATATATATATATATATATATATATATATATATATATATATATATATAAACCCTGATGTAAGCTTATTTAAATAATGTTTAAACATTCTTCTTGCATTACAAAACGAATTTGAAAATTATATTCGCATATGAACACTTTTTTTAACTTGCTCAAGAAGGAAAAATGTACTTTTGTAAGCATCATACGCATACAATACTCATTTAACATCCGATTTTGCCTTAAAATAACTGTACACAAAAAAATTGCCTTAAAATAACTGTACACAAAAAAACGCTATTAATTTATTAACACTTTCTAAAAGGTTTAGCCTCAAATATATAATAGAAATTAAAATATTTCGTTTCTGATTAAACTTTTAATTAAGTTACATATCAATACATGTGAATAAATAATTATGTATAAATATAAATGTATGTAAATAAATAATTATGTATAAAATTAGATTTCTCTATCATTAAGTAGCATTATGTAAGGTATGTGTGATTTACAGTAGGAAGGATATTTCTATTGCAATCTTTTTGATAAATCAAATCTAGATTACACACCAATTAGTAATACTGTACTTAGATGCCAACTCCTCACTTAACATTTGGTGGTTAAACTGTGACATCTACAAAAAATATTATTAATATATGCTACAATGAAATACACTGATGTCCAAAATTAAGGACCAGTCACAAAATGCTAATTTTAAAGTAAGCGAATACTCAAAAGGAAAAAATATAATTCAAATAATTACTATCCCTACAGCACAGCTAGTCCATATAGCACCTCATTCATGTCACACATGGTCATAAGTGTCACAGTCACTACGGTGAAACAAAAAATAGGAAATTCCACACATTCTTTATGATTCAGATATTCCAATAAACTACATTAATAGAAAACAAAGAGAAAAAGCTTCAACATACCAACTAATTTTTGAAGCAGAAGCTCCAGTTGCGATTCATCTACTGAGACAACGAAAGATCGTCATGGGATTTACATCGGTCAGGATTGCACCTTACCAACCTATATTAAGATGTAAGAACTGTCAATCTTTCGGACACGTGGATCAGAATTGCCGACAATCTCCAACGTGTGAATACTGTGCAGGACGCCATGATCAAAAATATTGTTATTACAGAAATAAACCACAACAACACAGATGCAGAAACTGCATGGGGAGTGCGAGTGACTTCCCGCATGCAGCTAGTTCTAGTGAATGTCCGACTTTACAATATTTAATACTACAGCGAAGCAATCTAGCACAAATAAATAAAATAAATTCGATATAGGCAGAAACTGTGCTGGAACAAATAGCGACTTCCCGCATAGATCGAGTTCATCAGACTGTCCAACACTACAGTACTACCTGTCACAGAGAAATAAAAATATACAAATTAATCAAGAAAGTTCAATCCGATAAATGAAGAAATAAATAATTCTAATAACTCAACAAACTCAAACAACTCCAATACTCAAAATGGAAATTTAACAGTAAACCAAGAACAAATAATAACAGAAATTCTGAACAACCCTGCAAAACCACAGAAAATATATATTCCAAATGAACTAACCTTTATTCAAATTAATCTACAGGGATCAAGTTCTGCAACATCAACCCTAATGGGATTTGCAAATCAGCATAAAATACTAGTTCTTCTATTACAGGACTTTTACTACTTTAACGAAGCCATATGGTCAATTCCGTCAAATTGGCAAGCATTTATCTCAAAAAATAAAACAGCGGCAGTTGTGGTAACTCGAAAGGACGTGGAAGTGATAGAGACATATAAAGACGATAATGCAGTATTCGTCAATCTTACTACTGAATCCGGCAAGATCACAATAGGCTCTGTGTATGCCAGACCAAAAGGTGATTTCAGAGGTGATATGAAGTGGCTGGACTTCTTCGAACCATTGAATCACATCATAATGGGAGGAGACCTCAATGTCTACTTGTCACTTTTAGGATATCAGAAAGAAGATGAACGGGGAAAAATTTTGACATACTTACTATTATCTAATAACTTAACTCTGATCAATGATATAGAGGCACCTCATTCATTTATAGGACAGCCGAATCGTCCCATGAAGGGGAATCCAGATGTAACCCTTTGTACACAAGACCTGGTGGACTGCGTGGACTCATGGTATGTAGATGACACAGTAGAGAGCACGTCGGACCACAGGTATATCAGATTCTCATTAAATCTTAAACCAGTTATTCTAGACCTTAAAAGATTTAAACAAGATATTCAAATTTTAAAAAATTTAATTATATCTTGAAACCGAAAATTAATAATTTACTTAAATCCTTATCTGATACTAAAACTCGACTAGAACTGGATGAATGGCTTGATGGTTTTAACCAAGTAATTCTAGACACCTGTAAATCCTCACTAAAAACAAAAAGTTTCAAATTATATCCAACATTTGACTGGTGGACGGCAGAGCTGAAGGTCCAGCGAAATAAAATCTCAGTATTACGGAAAAGATTTAAATCAACAAATGACCCAAAGTGGAGAACCCTCCTACAAAGAGAAAGAGCAATATACAAAAAACGTATAAAACAACAAAAAACTAAATCATGGCAGAGTTTCTGCTCTAAAACAAAAGACAAATTTGGCCAAGCCTTTAAAATAGCAATGAATAAAAGACTCAAAAATAATCATTTCATACACACAACACTACAGGGTTCAACCCCATATACTACAAAATTAGACACTTTCAACATATTACTTAACCACCATTTCCCAATACATCAAAACCCGCATCCACCTCTCATGGACCCAGCGGCAGAGGAAGATCTTCCCCCCCCCCTCCCCCCCTAATATCTTTTAAAGAAATAAAATCAGCACTTAATGAGCAAAATAATTTAAAAGCCCCTGGATTTGATAAAATTGATGCATTTATTATTAAAAACATATACAATAATTTTAAACATCTAATACGTGACTTATATAACAAATGGCTTACTCTTAACTACTTTCCTAAATCATGGAAAATAGCAAATGTGATCTTCTTCGCAAAACGTAATAAAACTCCACGCCAACCTTCCTCCTATAGACCCATTTGTCTCCTTCCCATGCTGGGAAAAATCTATGAGAGGATCCTAAAACGAAGAATTAATCACTACTTAGAAAAATTAAATGTTCTTCACGGGGCCCAGTATGGCTTCCGTGAGAACAGAAGCACAATTCAACTATTAAACAAATTAAAACATAAAGCAAAAACGTATCTTGAAAAATATAAATACTGCAGCATTATCTCATTCGACATTGTAGGGGCGTTTGACAATATCGATTGGGTCACTTTGGGTCAACAAATTAACGAATTACCAATTCCGCAATATTTAAAATGTATCCTTCTTAGCTTCTTATAAGAACGAGAACTAATAACAAATTATTTATCAAATAACATTAAAAGACCAACTTATCAAGGCTGTCCACAGGGGTCGTGCCTTGGGCCACTTCTGTGGCTAATCATAGCAAATACAATCTTAATAAACTTGTACAGTAAATTCGAAGACCTGTATGTTTTTTGCGATGACTTCAATATGGTTGTCAAAGCGAGGAGCAGACTCATCTTAGAGACCGAAACCAACCAAAAAATAAAACTTTTTTATAATATTTGCAATAACTTAAATTTACAGATTTCAAAGGAAAAAACGAC
The DNA here is from genome assembly GCA_963932465.1 of Maratus speciosus. Classification (NCBI taxonomy): domain Eukaryota; kingdom Metazoa; phylum Arthropoda; class Arachnida; order Araneae; family Salticidae; genus Maratus; species Maratus speciosus. The sequence continues at coordinate 316,908,653 of OZ010800.1, forward strand.
TTTTATTATGTTGGGGAAAAACACTTTGGATAAACGTCCACCAACCTTTAAATTGGGTAACTATACCATCAAGCCATTAAAGGAAATAAAAATTTTAGGGATAATATTCCAGAGTACTTTAAAATGGGACAAGCACATAACTAGCATAAAAAACAAAATTTTCCAGCTAACCTCATCCATTAAACGGGTCTTCTCGGCTACTTGGGGGGTGGACAGAGGCTATCTTAGAACCTGGTACATAGCAGTACTAGAAAAAATTATAGATTATGGTTCGGAGGTGTGGTTTGGAGACCTCAGGATAAAAGATAAACGCGCTCTCCAATCCATCCAAAGAACTTGTCTCACGTCAATAACCAAAACATATAAAAATGTTGCAACACATACGTTACAGGTCCTATTAGGAATACCACCAATCTTAATAACACTGGAATATAAAAATCTAAAATACAATATTTTACACAATAAAAACTTATTACTTAAAGAACCCAAACCAATATGTAAAGATGATATAGAAAATAAAATCCTAAAATATGAAATAAATCCGGAAATTCATTTAAATAACTTAATAGTTACAGACAAAATTATCACAAAAACTAATCTTATTTCGATTTACACAGATGGTTCTAAGGTGGACTCTGGCACAGCATATGCAATGGTAGCCTACAATCATAACATTAAAATTTATGAAAAAACAGTCAAACTGAGAGCAGAAAATTCAATCTTTCAGGCGGAGCTGCACGCAATAATTTCGGCAATTAATTGGGCCATTAACTCCCCTTATACAAAATTCCAAATATTAAGTGACAGTCAATCTACTATTAAAGCCTTAGGGTCATTCCATGTCAGTTCAGGCAGGCATGTAACCCACCATCACAGATTTTGATGAAACTGCGTGTGTTTCTTCCTTTTATTAAGATATGATTCTCAGTATTTTTTTTTTACTCCTTGGTCAAATAGTTTCTGAGAAAAAAATTGTCAAAATTTTGAAAACTGCCATGAGCTGGCATTCTTGACTGCTCGATTTTCAAATGTAGCATGACATAAATATGATCATATTTCAATATCTATTCCACAAATCATCTTCAAATAATTTATGCATAATATATAGGGTACGTATTTTATGAAAAAAATACTGTTACGCTTATATAACATTTTAAGTGTGTCTAAAAAAATGTTTAATCTTTGAAGTCGTGATTTTTTTATGAAAAATAATGCATTACCTAAAATAGCATTATTAACAAAAGGCGGTATTTTTATTAAATTTATTTTTTGTGGGGGATATACTTAAACGTGTCGTTTACCTGATTCTGAAATAAAAGTAGTGGGATTTTGGGTGTTTTTAGTAGTATTTTATATTTAAAAATATTTTGAGGCGTATTTCAAATCAAATCAAGCAGAGTCATTCCATGTCAGTTCGCCTAAGATATTTAATTCACTGTCACAAATTTCAATGAAACTGGGTATGTTTATAGCTCATTTTAAGACAGGATCAAGGAAATTAAAGGTGATTACAAGTAAAATATTTTTTAAGATAAAAAAAATATCTAAATTTTGAAATTTTTTTAAAAATGTTTTTAATGGCAGATCTATATTCAAAGACTGCATAAAAAAAGTCATTTCAATATAAAATCACTAAATAAGTTTCAAATAATGTATATGTGACAAATAATGTAGGCAGATTATTATTTATTGTTGTTTGTCATGTTTAAATGCTAAGAGTGTGTTTAATCTTGTGAATTCTTAAAATCAAGAATTTTGTGAAAAATAATGTGTTAATCAAAAATTTATTATTAACCGAAGGCAGGCTGTTATTACTTTTTTTAATTGTACGTAAAAATATCTTTTCAATAGTTATAAAATAAAAATAGTGAAAATATGAGCAATTTTAACAAAATTTTCATAAAATGGGAATGTTTAATGATAAATATTGAAGCTTTTCATGCTAAGATGTACTAAAATGACTACGATATCGTGTATTTCTACTCTTGCTTAAATATAATACATACAATAATAAAATAACAAATATTATTTACAGCAATAAAAATTAAATTAAATAGTACCAGTTCCTTTACCAACACTACATTGCTCAACAGCCGACTTAAAATCAACAGCCCGCACTCTTATTGAAAAATACTTTCAACTGTTCAAATAATAAGTAAACTGCATTTAAAAATTTTAATATCAACTTATTATCTTAAGACGATAATAATAACTAAACATCATGATGAATTTATAAATCAGCTTTTAATTGAAAAGTCATGAAATGGTCCCTTTAAATATTGCTGTTCATCGAGTCAATCAAAACAAATTATATAAAAGAAAATAGAGAGCCTAATATGCTGACTGCAATGACACTTCTAACAAAACTAATTAATTCATTACCATCTGAAATCAAACCCGAAAGATCAAAAGAAAAAAAAAATCATCTGTAGTGTGAATGTGACATACTCAGTGGTTGTTGAGGTATGTCTTTGTGACATTTTCACCTGTACTTCAATAAAATATAAACATGTAAGCTTTTTTCATTCATCCAAATTAAGTAAAACAATTATAAAATTTTGTTGTCATTACACCAGATGTTAAATTTTTCGTTACATACTATTAGATAAGTTCTTTACTTTTAGACATTATTGACATAATATCATAAAATTTGCTATATGTATTTTCTGTAAGTGTATAAACAATATATATATGCTTTATTAAACATAAATGAATAATTTTTAAATAATTTGTTTGAGAACAGGGATATATATACACACATATATATGTTGAAAATCCATTTTTCAGCAATATTGTGATGAAATAAATAAAATTTCCGTAATTTCCGGTGTATAACCCGCGGATCATACAATCGTGTTTCGACCCAGAAATTTTTAAAAATAAAATGTAACTTTTTAGATCACAGTAAATATTGGTCTTCAAATACTGAATAAAATTTCTGGGTCCAAACTGAATTGTTTGATCTGCGGGCTATACACCTGAAATTACGGTACATATCATTAGAAACTGAATAAAGTTACAAAAGTGCAACTCATTAAGTTTTAAATATTTTTTTAGATATAGTTATTTGAAAGATATAAATATAATGGATTATGCATTTTTTGCATATATTTAAAGCACAATACGTCAAAATTTTCTTCAACAGAGTGAAATTTGGCTTTTTTTTCAATATTAGCAGATCAATGCTAAATTTACAATATTAACAGCCAAATATGAGTTTAAAGATTAGGACTGTCATTTTGAAAATTTCCATTGGGCGGTGAGGAGCTAGTGATTTTTCTCTTTTTTGGAAAGGGATAATTGCTCTTCGCCCTAGAAGTTTTACTAAAAAACAATATTGTTTATTTTTTTCCTTAAGAAACGAACATAAAAAATAATTTGAAAAATAAAATAAATGTATAAATAAAAATATTTCCAGGGATGATACATTGGATAGGTTTTACATTTGAAAATATTGTAATTTTAAATATGATTTAAATACTACTAAAACCAACCAAAATCCCACTATTTTTATTTCAGATCCAGTTATAATGTAGTATTATGTATAATTTAAAATTAAAAAATTAGTCATAGAAACTCCGCCTCTGATTGATAAAGATTTTTTAATAATTTCATTATTTTTTGTAAAATATTTTTGATTTCAAAGATTATACAATTTGTTAGACACATTTAAATATTTTTTAACATTACAGCAATATTTTTTTCATAATCTACATACTTTATTTACCTTGCTTAAATTATTCGAAGAAGATTTCTTTATTAGTTATTGAAATATGATTTTATATATAAAATGAGGCCTTTGAAAATTGAGCAATCATTAATGGCAACTCGTGGCATTTTTCCAAAATTTTGATAATTTTTTCTCATATGTTCACTATTTTTATTTTATAACCATTTAAAAGATATTTTTACGTACAATTAAAAAAAAGCAATAACACCCTGGCTTCGGTTAATAATAAATTTTTGATTAACACATTATTTTTGACAAAATTCTTGATTTTAAAAATTCATAAGATAAAAGACACTCTTAGTGTTTAAACATGATAAAAAACAAGAAATAATAATCAGCCTACATTATTTGCCACATATACATTATTTGAAACCTATTTAGTGATTTTATATTGAAATGACTTTTTTTTTTTTTTTTTAATGTAGTCTTTGAATATCGAACTATCATTAAAAAAATTTAAAACAATTTTTCAAAATTTTGATATTTTTTATCTTAAAAAATATTTTACTTAGGATCAAGAAAATTAAAGGTGTTTACGTCTTAAAATAAGCTATAAACAAACACAATTTCATTGAAATTTGTGACAGTGATTAAATGGCTTAGGGGAACTGACATGGAATGACTCTGCTTGATTTGATATGAAATGCACCTCAAAATATTTTTAAATAGGAAATACTACCAAAAACACCCAAAATCCCACTATTTTTATTTCAGAATCAGGTAAAGGACACCTTTAAGTATATCTCCCATAAAAAATAAATTTAATAAAAATACCGCCTTTTGTTGATAATGCTTTTTTTGTTAATGCATTATTTTTCATAAAAAATTCACGACTTCAAAGTTTAAATTTTTTTTAGACACACTTAAAATGTTATAAGCGTAACAATATATTTTTTTTCATAAGCTGCGTACCCTAAATGTTGTGCATAAATTATTTGAAGATGATTTGTAGAGTAGATATTGAAATATGATTATATATATGACATGCTACATTTGAAAACCGAGCTATCAAGAATGCCAAATGATGGCAGTTTTTCAAAATTTTGACAATTTTTTTCTCAGAAACTATTTCACCAAGGAGCAAAAAAAATTACTGGTGATCATATCTTAATAGTAAGAACAAACACACGCAGTTTCATTAAAATCTGTGATGGTGGGTTACATATTGATATTTTACTGCCTGATTTGACGTGGAATGCCCCCTTAGACAATTTATTTCCAACTAACCCTTCAATTTATTACATCCATAATTTAATTAAACAAAATCAAAATAAAATTTTTTACATTACTTGGATAAAAGGCCACATTGGCATAGCGGGTAATGAACTGGCGGATGAGCTGGCGAATGATGCCGCCCAGTACTGCGACCTACCAGTGGATCGAGGAGTTAAATTGCCTCGGTCCTATCTTATAAAATGTATTCGAACCCAATTACTGGACAGGTGGCAGTACAACTGGGATCACTCAGGGGGTGGCAGATATACGCACGGGCTGGTACCAAAAGTTCAGAACCAAATAATTTCAAAAGATAAAGTATCTATTTACTTTTTAACAGGCCGCGGCAGCTTCCCGTCTTTCCTTTATAATATCGGCAAAAAAGATGACGACCTTTGTAAATGTGGTGGTCGAGGAGACCCGATGCATTACATTTTCGGCAACTGCAAATTCATGAAGTTTAAATTTCACAGAACAGAAACGACAATCCTTCAGGACATCCTAAAAATAATTAATGACCCGGCACAACTTAAAAAACTTTATGCTAACTACGATATTCTCAATAGCCATTATTCTTTTATTCAATATAAATACATTCAATAATTACCTCTTCTGATTGCCTGTGGTGGACATGTCATGGGTCCACGTGGTGTATGGAAGGGTGTTTTTGAGATTGTTTTATTTTTAAGAACTTAAATACCACTAGAAATATTGTAAATATGTATAAATATTTTTGTTTAAAAGGGTGAAAAAAAGGGAAAAAAATATTTCTTATCAAATGAAAAGATGAATGTAAATACTTAAATTTTTTTCAAATAGTACGTAAATTACAAAACATATAAATCATAATCGTAATATATTTCTAGGCTCGCCCTGAAACAATAGGGTAGCCAATTGTGATTGGTAAAGAATCGCCATCTTAAATAATCATAAATTTTCACAGGCGGTCCGGGGACACGTCACTTGCCTCTTGTGCTCTCTTCGGCGTGTCAGGCGGGTCGTTCTGAAGTCTTCTTTCCCGGAGACTGGGGTTCTGGGCTTGTTTCCGCAGGTAGTAAAACTTTTCCCTGCCCTGGGCTTGGGGGTTACACCTAACCATAAGCCAAAAGCGGGTTCCCAGGGTGGGTGCTTACTTACTTACGTCTCATTATGAGTCTCAAATGATCACTATATGTGACTCCACTGAGACGTCAATGTGACTGCTGCTTTGTCACGAGTTACCAGGTGACGTTACAACGTAGTTACAATGTGACTCTCATGTGACTGTCATTTTTAGACTCAATTTCAAAGTCATCATAAACGTTGCATTATGGTAAGTTACCAAATAATATCACATTATAGTCACATGGTGACTTTTCACAAAATAGCAAAATGGTGACTTCACAGTAGTCTCTCTGTTACCTGAAAGTCATCATGTGACTTTAATGTGACATTATTTGATAACTTATCACAATGCAACGTTCTCGATGACTTCGAAATTGAGTCTACAGATGACAGTCACATGAGAGTGACAATGTAACTACATTGTAAAGTCACATGGTGACTCGTCACAAAGCAGCAGTCACATTGACGACTCAGTGGAGTCACATATAGTGATCATTTGAGACTCATAATGAGATGTATGGAATTTCCTTTTTTTTTTGCTTCAGTGAAGTGACTGTGACACTTGTGACCATGTGTGACATGAATGAGATGTTATATGGTCTAGCTGTGCTGTAGAGATAGTAATTATTCCAATTATATTATTTCCTTTTGAGTATTCACGTACTTGAAAATTAGCATTTTGTGATTGGTCCTCAATTTTTAACACCAGTGTATATTTCACAGATTTCCGTTTCCTTCCCACATACATTTATTTGTTTATGTGTCAAATAACATCACAAAATAAATTCTGAAAACTCAAGCAAGCTTAATACTCATTTTATTGATGAAAGCTGAGTGAACCTTAACTAGCCGGGAGCCGAACTTTTGACCTGTTGCACAGTAGACAGATGCTCTGACCACAACGCCCTTAACTTCCGCCTCTTATTATACATTCTTGAAATATGATGTTATATAGTAGATCTGGTTACAGGAAGATCGATGTGCAGTGTTAATTTTCTATAGGCTTACATAAAAATTCTTATTGGAATATTCATTTGATTTTTTTTTATTCCAGGTATCGCTGTAGTCTGAAGTATTAATATTAACTCACCAAACATATGATTCTATATTGATTTTTATTAGAATTCTTTAAGAACGGCAGAGTTTGTTGAACATTGAGAGTATTTTTAATTCTTGGATGTTTCTTTGTTCCTTTTTAATATTTTTATTCGGAAAGGTTCGTATTCGCCGAAGAAATCAATTATTAATGATAAATTAAGTAGTCCTTTCTTTGCTCACTTCACCTTTTTGGCACTTCCCAATATAGTTGAAAAGTGTTTAGGAGATTTGTTTATCTGTCCGTCTTTCCGTCTTGCCTTTTGTCAATCTGGCATTCCAGCTATGCATTAGCTCGCGTAAATATACTGGGGTTGACATGAGATTTTTATATGGTAATACAGTTCACTACATATTTTTTTCTACAGCAAATTTACTGTGCAACATTTATAGTTTCTTTTACAGCGATACACGGAAGAATGGTCTATGTGGAAAATTCGTTCCTGATGAATTTTATTTAAATTACATATTCCATTTTATTGTGCAAATTAAATGAAATTTCATATTAATATTATTGTTGGATAGTGTTTCATAATATATGTCTGATGCAAGACTTTTCTTTGTTTTTTAATTTATATCTGAGATGCATACTATTTATGCATAATTTTCGATTAGTTTTGTTCATTATCTCTATCGTTTACATTAACTATCTATCTACATACTCCTTTGTTATCTTACATAATATTCCTGCAGTTTAAGTGCGTATTTTAGGAATTTTCATCGGATTTGCGACCTAATGATCCGTAATCGGCATCGCAGTCCAGGATCAGTACAAATCCTCATTTAAAATAGCATTTATTGATTTTACAGACTCACAAAAAAATAAAAATAATAAAGCAAATTTCATACAAAATGTATTTAATTTGACTGACAACTCATAATCGAATATATATATATATACGTAAAAGAGTCCGCCGTTTTTAGATTAGCCTAAATGTGTCTAAATGTGAGGACCTCTAACTGCGTCAATGTTCTTATACTTAATATCCTAATGCAATAATCTTAAATAAATGCTATATAAAGAGACATACAAACGTCAGGAACAAAGCCTGATACATTTCTCTGCATTCAAATCTTTTTATGTAAAAAAATATCCCTTTAAAATACACACAGTCCATTATACAGTGCCTCCATCTTCTCTAAATGAGGCAAAAAATACCGAAAGTCGCTCAAAGTTTTTCCTTTTTAATTTTGAAGATCAAATAACTCTATGGACGTGAAGGATTACGACATAGGTTTGATTTATCCAAAGTGTAATCTTAAGAAAAAAGGACCCTTTTAAAAAAAATTAAAGTTATAAAGTATTGCATTTTGATAGCGTTGCTGTCTTCAGATACCGATTAGCGATGAACTATATCCCCTAAATGCGGAAAGAATTATAGGGGTTAACAAGGTAAGTTTATCTGGGAGCACGGCAGTGCGTCCGCCAAGTTCGCACAAGCCGTAAGCTACCTTTTCCTGAACCATTTTGGCCTACTTTTCACCCCTTCATAACGTCGGTTTAGGGAGAGATATAGAAATTTTTCTTTTATACACATGTTCGTATGATCAAACTGAACTAAGGTTCCACAATTTCTTGTTTCTATATTTAGTAGTTTTCGAAATATTAAATTCCGAAAAAGCGCTTTTTTGTCACTGACTCACTTCGCATCATCAAATAACTAATGTACTTCTAAAAGTCGTAGAATCTTGAAATTTCACAAGCAAGTCGGGTTTGTAGCACAATTAACCAGAAAAATCTGAAAACACAGAATTTCGCCTCTAAACCCTTCAAACAGGGGGTGTTGATTTGGCCGTAAACAGTTCCTTAACACATTCATTTGTGCCAATGTTGGTCGCCAAAACTCGATTACAGAGTTTTGAAGGGAGTCACGTGATTTCAAGCAGAATAACATTTTATACTATATATGCTTTTCCAAAGTTGTTTGTTAAATAGAAAAAATTAATATACCTAAAAATTTTTAACCAGTATAGGTTATGATATATTTACGATATTAAAACAATAAAACATTTAACAAAATATAACCGCAATTCGGTACGTTTGCGATATAGTAGCCTTGGCGAAATAGAGAAAATAGCCTTGACGAGAAAATAAATTAGATAATAACGTATTTTCTGGCAATCTATTTACTGTGTCATATACACAAGCAATTTTTTCCATATGTATACAATTTATTTAATCTAAGGAACCCGTTTATTTATTTTTATATACCAACATAAATAATTTGTATATAAAAAACAATATTTTATACATGTATAAATAAAATGTTTACATGTGTATAAATACATATGCAAATAGCATAAAACTTCATCAGATTTGTTTTCGTAGTTGTTTATATCATTTGGTAACATATCTCAGTTTCTGAAGTCCGAATTGCGCCAAGATTTTTTTTTTAAATGCCAAGTTCCCTATAGTGGAAAAATATCCTAATTCCATATGAAAATTTAAAAATCTCCTTTTAATTAAATGAAATGTGTAACTAATAAACTGTCTTTAACGATGTGCGACAGATGCGGCGTCCGAAGTCCGCTGCTAACGTTATTATATTGTATTATTAGCCTACTTGCTGTTAATTTATTGTTAATTTTAAACCTGTAAAAGAAAGATTATAGTTATAGATAAGATATGTTGGTCGCCAAAACCCGATTACAGAAAATTAACCTGAGTTATAAAGGTGTTACATGATTGCAAGCTGAATGAATTTTTATATGCTTTTACAAAAATCTTAATAAGGCAAATCTTTCAGTTTATCTGTCCATCTTACTATCTTTTTTATCCTTAAAACAAATTTTATTAAAGACCGGGAGGCGTCTGCACAGATCATCACCCCATCGAGTTGACGGCTGAAATTTTAGGATTAGTTAAAAATCGATTAGCGTATTGAACTCACCTGCCAAGCCATATCTTTGTGGAAACCATCTACAGACCCGATTTTACCAGTTAATTGGTGGATTTTCCATTGTGTTTTCCTGCATCCATTCCTGCATGTTTCCATACTTTTGGATGCAGGAAAATACAATAGTAAACCTATCAGTCAACCACTAAAATTAGGTCTTCAGGCGGTTTCTACCAAGATATGACTTAACAGACCAGTTGCATTTTAATATGCTAATCTAGTTTTAACTAATCCAAAAATTTCAGGTGTAAACTCGATGAGATGATGGTGTGTGCAGACGCCTCCCGGTCTGTTATAAATGTCGGAATCAATCTCAATAGCACTCTGGTCAACCTGGCAAATATCCGTACTATTTATGGAACACTATTCCGTTAAGTGCGCTTTAGTGATGTTATGAACTTTATGCATATAATACGTAATACATTTGCATCATACATATTATAAGTATGTGTATAATACATAATACATACGCATCATTATGATGTCAGAATAAAGAAAACATTTTTGTCGCCAAATTTGAGAATTGACATGATATATTACCAAGTTTGGCGACACTTCGCTAAATGTCGCCAAGCTTTGCGAATATTTGACGCTAGTGGCTATTTTTCAATGAGTTAATTCAAAGTGCCAATAGTTTCGTCAATGCACAAAACCTCTGCTATTGTTATTATATTGTACTGTTATTACACCTACTGTGACTATGTTGTTAATCTTTACTCCTCTAAAACTTCTGTATTATATAAAGAGAATTTACGGCAACTATTAAAGCACCGAAACTGCCAGTTCTCCTTATGATTATCATAATTCTATAATATGTAACCTGTTAATCGATATGTACGTTAGAATGAATCTTCCATAATCCGGTTCCTCGCATTTTAGTTTTCAGGTTTCGAATAAAATTAGCTAAAATCTTAAAACCATGGCACATTATTGGCTAATTTTTCAACACGATCAGATAAGAAGAATGATAGATTTTCAAATGGATCATGGCAGTGAGCCGGTAGACCTTCTATTCTTCCGTAATCGAGTCTATTGTAAAGGTTAACGTAAAATAAAAAGATATTAGCATCGATATGGTTTAATGTAAATGCAGATATTGTCAAAGGATTTCATAAGAACCATTTCACTTGTACCCAATCGTATCAGTTAAAATACAACAATTGGCAACGATCCCAACTAGAAAAGATTTCTTAATAGGATTAAAAATTTCCGCATTAGAAAATATATGATGTGCTTCCATGATCGTAAAGAGTTCATGATTTCTCTATCAAAAGCTTCCGACTTGGCGAAAGAATGGGCAATTAAATTAAATTATGAATAACAGTAACATGATGCAACGTTTAACATGCAATTAATAGAGTAAATACTGCTTGTTAGAGGAGGATAGGACTTTAATTTAAAAAGAAATAAAGTATAAATTTGTAAAGCTCAATAAAATAAATTTAGGTATTTTTACGTGCGCCGGGCGCAAGTGGCAAATCGCCAAATACTGCTCCCAACTCCATTGTTCATATTGCATTCATTTCATTTAAAAATATAGACATTTTAGTCATCTCATTCAAAATAGATGCATTTCCCTCATTTTATTTAATAGAATATTTAACATAGAAATAAATAAATGAATAAATAAGAAATAATAACATAAACCAAAATATTTTATTGTAAAATCAAAGCATTATTTCTAATTTTTCACATGTGAAAAATGAAAACTGCTATTGCCGAAAAAACAAAATGCTAATGAGGAGATTTGCTCCCGGCTAACATAAACTTACCGAAATTTAAGATTTTTTTATATATTAATATAGTTTAGAAAAACAAACTTGAAAAAACATACAAAAAGTAGTGATATCCCAACAAAAAGTTTTCGGTAAAAAAATAAAAAAAAGCGCCAAGTTCTCCTTAATGTTTCGGCCAGAAAAAGTAGTGATATCTGAAGTTCGCAGAAGTTAAAAGCCAAACATCCCAAATCTTTCATTGAAAATGGCTTCCTGCGACTTGGCCGTTAATGTCTTCGAGAGGGTTTTTTCAAATTTTAAAGTTATGTACAAATGAGCTACATGTCAACAACATTTTTTGATTATTTTAGGCATTTTGTGGCACAAAGTACAGAAATAAAATACACATTTAAAAAATGCATTTAATCCACTTCAGTCTATTTAAATGCTGAGAAGTAAAAATAACAAAACACTTGTATTCCGAAGATAATATCCCTAATTGCTAAAACATAATTTGTATCAGCTTTTAACAGTTTATAAATCGAATACCTCTTAATGTCTGCAAACAAACTATAATAAATTTTCAAACGAATAAAATCTCTTTCGTCAATGCACAAGATTTCAATATTATACAATAAAATATAATATAACATGTTGTGAGATTTGAAGTAAGTAAATTTTGTTTTATTTCTTGGGTTTTACGTTAATGAGTTTAGCTTTAGATCGTACAAAATGGCAATTAAACCACAAGTGGGCTAAATGATCTGTAATAAAAAATAATGTTTGTTGTAACTGAATGGTATATATCAGAAATCTTTTACTTGTAATGTCTTTATGTGAATTTGCCTCTTTGCATTTTAATATTACTTTTAATATTTAAATAATTCATAAATGCGTAATTTCTAATCATTAATTTTCAAATGCTGTAGAAGGCATTAACGGCCAAGTCGCAGGAAGCCATTTTCAACGAAAGATTTGGGATGTTTGGCTTTTAACTTCTGCGAACTTCAGATATCACTACTTTTTCTGGCCGAAACATTAAGGAGAACTTGGCGCTTTTTATTTTTTTACCGAAAACTTTTTGTTGGTTTTTTATTTTACATAGATTGTATTAAAATGATGTTTACATAAAGAATGGTGTTTAATTAAGCTATGTTGAGTTAGTAAATTAGTAATTTCAGCGTGATCCTCCAACAACTCTTTTCTTTAGTCGAGTACTTAAGAATGTGTTTAAAATAAACAAAACAGAAAAATTTGTGTCTTTAAAATTATTAATTTAAAAAAAATGGATTAAGAATAGCGATGTATAATCCAGACAGAGAATATAGATTCGTGATTATGGTATTTACAATACTTTTATATGATCTATTTGATTATTTGATATGATTATTTGCGATACTTTTAAATTCTGAAAAATATTGTATAGATCAAAAACACTTAAATTATGTTAATTCGATTATGTATGTAAATTTTACGAACATTAAAACGTTCGATATCTTAAATGCCGAATCTGATTAAAGCATGATGCAGCTGAGTTATGCCCTGGTTTGGAAGACTCCAATTTTTATTTATATATTTATTTACTTTTTAACGCTTTTATCAGATCTAATATTTTAATTCTGTTTTAACTTTGACTTACTATAATAACCATTTTCTAATTTTAGATTAGAATACGATAAAAAAAGTAAACTGTTTTTATCTAAACGGGTATTTATGTTTTCATATATGTATTATAAGGCATAGAAAATGTTCATTTTTTGTGAAAATGTAAGCAAAAGGAGGGGGTTAGAGGCAACACAATATCAGACGCTTGGGCTTCTCTTTGATATAATCAGGCCTGGTAAAATCGAATTATTAGAAGCACTGCAAGAATTTATTTGTTTATAAATGCAATATTTTTATCATGTGACATTTTAAAACAATTCTATTAATTTATAATAAATTTTCTTGTTAACAATGCTATAAATATTTTGTTAATACTCTTATAACCCGTGAAGGCCACAATAATGCGAATTCGCACGGATTAAAATTTAAAATGTCGGCATTATTTAAAATAGGCTTTAATTAATTTGTATTTTTCATTACAAACTAAGATTTTTGAAAAAATTCAATTTCCTATTTCGATTCCGCATTAAATTTCGTATCGGAGCCATGTGTTACATTCCATTATCACTGTATTGCTAACAAAAGTGTACGCATTTGAAGTTGCGGAATCCCAAATCGCAATATAGTGGAGTTTACGGGTTAATAATTCACTTTCGAATTTCAAACGATATTTTAAGCAACAAATGAACTTTAACTGCTTAACTACTGTTAGTAGTCTCGCAGATCAGTTCCTTTATAAATTGCCACGGATTAATTTTCAGTGTCCAGTTTAGCTATAAATATTTGTAAAATTTTGCTTCGTTTGGATCCATAGTAGTATTCCTAAAGATTTCTGAATAAATGATTTTAATTTATAATAGTCCTGTACATAAAATTTATAAAGAACGAGTAACTTTATTACAGAGGCTCCCTAGTGGTTTGAAGGTGAACATGGTGCAAGTCGTAACTCTAGTCTAGAGGTACTCTAACTGTCGGCGGTGCATTTTTAATTAGGAGTTCACTGTACCGATAATTAGCGGTAACCGCTTGCACATTTATTTGCTCAGTTTCCTGGAGTATAATTGGGGAGCGAAAATATGTTAAGCGCACTTATATCAAACAAGGACATTCTCTTAATAAAACCATCACCCTATATCTTGTAGGGAACGATCTCGGGATGACAAAATAAACATGTATCTGACAGTTTTTGTGTATTTGACATTTGTGAATCGCTTCAACAACATGCTTCATCGTCATTCACTTCATCGTTCTTAAAAAGAACAAGTCGAAAATTGTGCGTCAATCTAGACAAATTTACGTAGCCTTCGTACTACAACTAGTCTTATAAATATTCAGATCTTGGTGCAATAGCTGTGTACTCTTATGCAAAAATGCATGAATACAAAATTTATTACGATAATATATATGGGGCATTCTCACAATCTTTTGACTTTCATGTCCCTGAATAATAATTTTCATTTTAATACATTTTTTTTGTGTGTTTTTTTTATTTCATGTACTGGGGAACATCCCACTGCATGATTGCATAACAATATTAACGAGATAAATAAGTTTTGGACGATTTTGGGGGTCCAAATACCAGGAAAACTCCTATACCGTCCCGTGTCCCCGATGCTGATATTTAGGTTTGGAGCTGACTGTATAAAATGTTTCAATAAAAGTAATTCGATGTAATTTTTTTCCGAAACTGGGAATATTGTTTTACATAAATATGTAACAAAAAATTAACCTGCACACATTTTTACTGTTGATATTATTTTTTGAACTCTGTCCTTGGGTTTTTCATCCTTAATTTCCCTCTTGCTAACTTTCACAGAAAATCACTTCAGATGCAGTCACAGATTTTTTTACAATTTTTTCTCATGCAGAAGTATGCTAGAAAAAGAATGTCTAAAATTCTTTGACAGGAAATTTACTGAAGAATATAAATCAGCATCTAAATATCAATTCAATATCGTGGCTACATTGGTAGTCTCCAAGGTTTCTGCTTACAGTCTCCAAGGTTTATTCCTACACTTTTCGAGGTAAATTAATAATAATAATAATAACTTAATGCAATGTTAACAACTGTTTCTAAAAATCAATGAAAATTGTGGCTATCACTTAGTCGTAACATGATTTGCCTAAAAATAGGTGGTAATTTTCCTTACCGCCCCCTTTTTTACATTTCGTCGCTTTTTGCCTATACCGTCCCCTTTTTTTACCTCACCGTCCCTTCTTTAACACCCCTTTAAGACATTGTTATACAAAAATTCCGTATTAAAAGTTCTACATTTTTATTATTTCTTGTTTGAATGTCCTGTGGGTAGATTAAAAATTCATTATAAGTAAATATTTAGAAGAAAATAAAAAGTTATCGAGGTAATCGGTAAATGAGAAATGGTAAGGAAAATTAAACTCGCAAGTTTAACTTAAACCTCAGTTAAATAAAAAAAAATCGCTGCTGTCCATTTTTTCTTTATTTTGAATCATTAAGGCATTCGCCTGTCGGATTAAAATGTTATTTTAGCAAGTTTAATTTCACCAGATTTTTATTCCCGAAAGTCAAAAGATTTTGAGAATGCCCCATACATTAAATTCACGATTTTGGAAAAAATATGACTTCATCTTAAATAGGACATAATCACCGTGACAACTTAGAAACATTGCCTTACATGGGATACGTGTATTTAATTACGTATGAAAGGATTTAATAGAATAATCGCCATGGCAACCTAGAATCACTACCTATCAAGGGATCCGAGACAGACGGAAGGGCCATATCACGACTGTATGTGTTACGTGTTTATATACTTCCGACATTTCTCTATACATCATAACGGAATGGAATACTTTTGAGCGTCTCTGTAAATAAACTAAGAACGCTACATACTCTATTTCAATACAGAACACAGCATAATAAATCACAATAACATGTATCCATTACAGAGGAATCAAAACATATTAACGTAAGTTAGAGTTCGGACAGACAGATAGACAGACAAACGTGCAGACAAACCGAATTCATAAACACTTTCAAATGTGCTGAAAAGTGTTCAAAACGCATAATACGTTGAAATTTCACTTTCAGCAATTTAAACCAATAGAAGGAAGCATCAATGGAATTTTTTGAAAAGTCCTATATTTTACCTACTATCTTTATATACACGCCACTATTCAGCTAAAATGTGTTTAAGACTAAAACACGCTTAAAACTATTGAAACCACACTTCCGTAGATTGTCAGCCATAGACGGCCGTCTATCCAATTCTTTGCATGACCCTGTATATAATTTTATCTATATTCTACAAACATATCTTAGGATACTAAATGTAGTTCTGCGTAAAAATGCATAACTCATTTTGAAACAACATGTAAGCTATTTTAGTTCATACTCATTAACCCTTACGAATTCTTTGTGTAGTCCTGTATATGATCTAGAGCAATTGTACACACAACGTAATTTTCAAAAATTTAGTTAAACTTAAAAACTCACATCACACCATAAAATGCATTTCCAGCAATCACCGTTAATATACAGTATTTCGGATACGGCTTATGATAGGATTTTGAATCCCGTTAAATAGGCGTGAGTAAGAAATGTAAATTGGGACTTACCCTTTTTCAGGATACTTATCGATTAACTAACCGCCTGTGGCGACCAGTTTGGTCTCCCTTAAATGTATGCTAAGCATTGGATCATGATACTTTCATTCTTTCTAAACTAATTTACTTCTAAAATCCTTCCCAAATCCAAGGATTCTGATAGAGAAATCAAGAATTCTTTGCGATGTTGATAATATTTCATGCATTTTTTTTTGTTGTTGTTATGCGTATTTTGCTTTTTTGACAAATAGGGTAGACCGGGGCTAGTTGGCCATAGGGGCACGTTGGCCTAGATATTGTTTAAACTTTGCGTTAGATGACATTGTCAGTAAAGCCAAGTATGCGTTACTTCGCTTTCCTCCTACAACATCAGCACCATTGAGGCCGGAGCGTCCGTTAAAGAATTATTCAGAATTTTCTAAATTTTGCAAAGGTGAGTAAATTTTCTCTCTTATAAATAATCGTTTTTTATTTGTTTGTAGATTACATTTTATGATTTGATATATAATAATTAAGAAAAAAATAATTGTTCGTAGTTATTGTAGGGCATGTTTTTTTTTATTGAAATACTTTCAGAATAATTCCTTATAGTCATGAAAAACAAAAATGTCAATACGGGGTTAGTTGGCCCATTTGGTACGGGGCATGTTGGCCCGGCGGGCCAACATGCCCCGTAGTAATTTGGCTCTGGGGTATTGGAATTTTGATATATTTAATGAATTATTTTAATAAACATTTATTATTTTTTAATTGATTTATTATTAATTAATAGTAAGAAATAATTTTATAAATTGAATTCCTGATTATTTCAGTCAATCTGTTTAAAAAATGAAGTTATAGCGTTGTTTACCCTCCTCCCCAAATGAAATCAGCTGCTTCTGTTGTACAAAAACATTTATAACTTTCATAATTATAGAAAAATCTCTGTTGGCTTCGCTCACAGGCGCAGGTAGATTTCGAAGTTAAGTACCAATTTCACGAAGAATTTAACGGATTAAGGGAATTCTGATTTTTTTCTTATACAATCTCCCCCCCCCCCCCACACACACACACTTTTTTTTTTTTAGTTTTTAATTTCTTTTTGCTGTAAGAGTTGCTCTTATCAAAAGCTTGTGAATACAAAAATTGTAGATAATATTAAGATGATTTATGATAAATTTAAGTGAATTTGATATCTTGTGAATTGACAAAGTTAGGATTTTTTTTTCTTCTGAAAACCTATTTTTTGCACTCCTTGAAGCCATTTTTAATTACATCAAAAATCTGTCATGCATAATTTTTTAGCCCTTTTCCTAGAAGTTTTGAAAACTTTAAACTGGTTGGATATGTTATTGTGTCCATAGAAAAGTAATATATATATGTATAATTTCGAACTGGGGGTAATTTTGGGATCTAGGGGTCATGATCGGTGTAGATTTGCAAAAGTTTTTCAAAAATTCCAACATATGGGAGATTGCAATATGTAGTATTTCTTACGAAATCTACCTAAAAGTTCGGCCTCCTAGTGTTACATACTACCGATAAAAGTAACAAATCTAACAATCAAAATCTATCCGACTCTGATATTTCTCAATTATTAATAAAATCCCCTTGTTTCCCCGTCCAGAGAAGAGTTTGCCACAAATAATCCTTTAATAACATCACATTTTATGAAGTGAAAACCTCTTACCTGGGTACTTATTCATTGAAACTAAATCATCCTTTTTCTCTTCATAATCCATAAAAAGGGCAGTTTCAGGAAAAAAAAATAATAACCAAAAGCTGTATTTTCCTTTAAGAGACATGTTGTCCCTTCTACACACAGAATAGAACTACACTTCCCTATCCGTTGAGAAAGATCAGTAGTTCAAACAAATATATAAAAAATGATATCATCCAACATAATTATATCAAGCACATCGCTACCAACTTATTAGATTATCTAAATCTCATTATACCAATAATAAATCATGAATGTAATCAGTAATATATATATATTTCATGATAAACAAACTGTGTTTTTTAATACTTAATTATAAATCAAAATTTTATATAAGCGAAAATTATCATTATTTCACAGAAGCTGGCATTAGCCAAAGCATCATCAAGAAATATTACATTTTACTGACAGAAATTTGAAAGGAATGATGCGCTAGAGAAATATGCGTTATAGAAACATAATAAAAGAAAGAAAAGAATTATTGCACTTAACAGATGTACAGATGCCTTGATACAATTTATTTATCATCTGGTGTTTATAATAAATCACCTAATTAAGGATGAATGCTTTTTTAAATTAATGTATTCCAAGATTTACGGTGTTTTAACACCTAGCATGCCCTTATTAAAATTTATTACTGTTCGCAATATATTAAAGACATTTTTTATGAGAAAATAAATTTAAATTTTAAAGCAATTTTTCTTCGAAGTTAATAATTTGAATAAGTCACAGATTAATATTTAAAATTTTAATTTTAAATTTGGAGGCTATATTGTATTTTCCTTTGCAAGAAATAAAAATTAAGATTTGGTAAAATTTTGATCATTTCTTAAACTTCTACAGAATCAGAGCATTAAAATGTGTCGTCAAAAGTGGTGGGCCAACTTACCCCGCAATCGGGGCAGGTTGGCCCAAGCGACTTGGTGTCAGTTTGAGCTTCTTAACTAATACTTATTGTTAATATTTTCAAGTTTTATTATTGTGACTTCTTCCTGAAAGTACACTGATAGTGGTAACATAAAAAGAAATTTAAAATGTTGAATTGTAATTTTTTTTAAATTATTAGAAGAAAAAGCTGGCCAACTAGCCCCGGTCTACCCTACCACTTAAATTCCGTAGCTGCAAAAATGAGTGAAATTTCAAGTGTTTAAACTGAGATTTGTTCATTAATTAGCTAAATTGAACTTATTTATTTAAACATGCTGTTACTTCTATGTTATTTTTTAGTATTAATAAATTTGTTTAAATTTTGAAAATCATGCATTCTTAAAATTTCTGAATTGAATGCAAACGGTAAACAAACGTCAGCGCCGCCAATTTACCAACTATGACATCATACGAATATTGTTCATTCATTGTTGGAGAACCTGCTTTGCGAATGATGGTTTAATATTTTCTACTGTTCATGATGAATGAATCTCCTGTGTTTGTTTACTTTATGAAGTGAGACAGTAAACTGTCAACCTAAATTAAATTGAAGATATCTTACAGTATATATTTATTTGAATGTAAATTAGAAACAATACTTTGATGCTGAAATAAAATATTTTAGTTTATGTTATTATTATTAGGATTAATTATTTATTTCGGTACTTTTCCACTACAGGGGCCTTGGCATTTTTTTTAAGCTTGGCGCAATTAGGGCTTCAGAAAGTAAAACACGTTGACAAAATATATAAATAGCTATGAAAACAAACCTGGTGAACTTTTTATTTTTTGTTTATATGTATTTATTTGTATATAAACATATTAAACATATATATACAGTATTTGTTTATATACAAATTTGTTTATTACAAATTTGTTTATATAAAATATATTATTGCCTTCTTTAGATTAAATAAATTGTATACATTTTGAAAAAAAATTGCTTATGTGTATGAAATAGGATATAGATTGCCGGAAAATACGATGCCATTTTTTTTTCTTGCCAAGGACCTATACTGGAAAAATACATTATTTATTTATTTTATTTTAAATGAGATGAATGAAATATGTGTATTTTAAATGTATCTGATATATGTATTTAAATTTATGTGTTTTAAATTAAAGTTATGCGTTTTAAATGAAATGGGTGATAGGTTTATATTTTAAATGAAAGGATGGCGATGGAAAAATATTTGGCGATGTATCACTTGTGCCCAACTAAAATAAAAGTGCCGAAATGGTCGTTTGGCATATAAAAAAGGAAGCGGTCAACCCGGAACTTTTGATGACAGTCACATGACTTCGGCTATTATATCCATTAAGGGTGTAAATCCACGTTTTACCTCTAATCCAAAGCGTATTATATGAAGATATTATTCACTTTATATTTGGAGATCTAATTATATTCTCCATGACTATTCATGCCTACCTTAAGTAAAGAAATTGTAAATTATTTGTATTTTGTCAAATGAAGAAGCAGTGACATTTTACATTATTTAATTAACACTATTTAAATTGTAATAATAGAGCTTTTTTATATGCTCTTTACCAGTTGGCTACATTTTTCAGAATGAATAAAAATGCTTACATTATAAGAAACATAATAATAACAATAAATCAGTTCACTGTAGTTTATGAGTATAATATACAGGGTGTCCGGTCTCAACGGTGTCCAATGGCTAATTCCTAAACCGTTAGTGAAAGACATATAGTTCCAATTACAAAAATGTTTTAAATCAGGTAAAGAAATATTTTAAAAGCGATTTGGGTCAATAAAAACATTTCTTAAAAAATTACGAAATTTAAATTTGTATACGGTCCCCCGGTCCTATAAGTTATATTTAGTGAAATTTTCCTTTTACACTGACAAGTAATACAAAAATGTCCCGTTATTCTACGATTAAAATTGACCGAGTAATAGCTGTTTAAAGTTGGAGCATATTTTTTGCTGCAAATTGGGGGTCATTCACAAATTTAGTCCAAATATAATTTCGTCAGATATAAAAAAATTTTGGGAGTAAAATTAACATTGCAATATAAATTTGAAATATTTAATCATTCAGGCATATTAATGGAAAATATACAATTTGTAATAAATATTTAAGAAGAAAGAAAAAACAGAATTTTTGTTAAATAAAATGATTCTAAATTAACAGCCTCAATTCTTTACAAAATGATACGTATTTTAGAATATTATTAGATTGCACAAACCTGCAAAAGTTTGGTTATGTCATGTTTTTTAGCTTTTGATAATTTATTCTTACATATTCTGTACCGCTGAATACGAAATTGACCTTCATTTTTAACTATCATACCAGGATTTTTCGCAAATTGCAAATTTCAAAGTTAAGAAGTTCAATGTTAAAATTGAATTACCTCCCCATCTCATCGGACCACTCAGCTGTTTAGCTGTAAGAATCCCAGGATAAGCACAAATATCGAATAAATTTTTTAATAAAATAAAATAAAAAATATTTTACACATGTTTTATAGTATGAGATTTTCGCTATATTTTAACTAACACATTTGCGATTTGCAAAAAAATTCTATCGTGATGGTTAAAAATGAAGGTCATTTTCAGATTCAGTGCTAAAAAGTGCGTAAAAATCATCAACTATCAAACGTTAAAAAACACAACCATCTCCTCTACTTTATAGTATTCGATTTTTGTTATTCTTTAAATTTGAAAATTTATGATTTGCGAAATATCCTGACATGATGGTTAAAAATTAAGGTAATTTTCGGATTCAGTGCTAAAAAATACATAAAAGTTAAAAAATCCAACAATCGCAGTCTTGTATTATCTAATCTAAAACTTTTTCTTAAACTCCTTGGCAGAAATCTATCCGAAATTTTTTGTGTCATCCTGTAAAATAAGTATAAATGGTAACCACCGAAAATCTTAATAATATTAGATTGTTATCGGATTTGCGCCAGTATGTAAAATGCAATCTCGATCGGATATTTAAAAGTGGATTAAAGTTCAAGTACAAATTTTGAACTGGAAAAACATACATGCGATTGTTGAAGTAACATAAAAACTTACAAAAAAACACAATTTTTGTTAAAAGAAATCATAAGAGAAACAGTCTCAAATCCTGACAAAATAAAACATATGTTATTTTAGCCAATTTGAGACTTAATCATAATACTTGTAGGATTTTTTTTTTTCAAAGCGCAGATACACATGGAGTAAGATCTTCGAATACTTTAAACAGTTGGTATATGATCTCTCAAAGCCAAGCCGAACTCATTTGTTTTCAGAGTAGAAAAGTGGCATAAGTCATGCATTTTTAAAGTTTCATAACTCGCTCAATTTTAGCGTTATATGAATGGGACTTTTTTTGTCTTACTTGTCAGTGTAATAGGAAAAAATTACTAAATATAACTTATAGGATCGGGGGGGCCGTACAAAAATTTAAATATCGTAATTTTTTAAGAAATGTTTTTATTGACCCAAATCGCTTTTAAAATGTTTCTTTACCTGATTTAAAACATTTTTGTAATTGGAACTAGATGTCTATGACTAACGGTTTAGGAATTAGCCATTGGACACCGTTGAGACCGGACACCCTGTATAGTGTGAGTATAATTATGAGTATGAGTATAATATATAGTGTGAGTATAATTATGAGTATGAGTATAATATATACTGTGAGTATGAGTATGAGTATAGTCATTCAACTGGTCGATATCTTTATCAAAGGATTTTCAAGGTTAAATATTTTTAAAAAGATTCACGTAACTGAAGAAATTAGTTTATTTTTAGCATAGTTATTCATCTAGATGATTTATGTACATTAACTCCTACTTAATTTCTGAAGTTTCACTGTCACACAAATTTAAGTTCCTTCTATGGGTTTTAAAAACAGGTTTAGGAACTGGTTTAGTAAGCAGATCTGCTATCATTTTGGTTGGGCAGTACTTTATGTTGATAGTCCCTTCTTGGTTTAATTGTTTAATCAAGTGAAATCTGATTTCAATATGTTTAGCTTTAATAGAGTGCTTCTCTAATTCTATCATCCTGATCGTGGACTGGTTGTCTTCATATAGATTTATTGGTAGTGTTTGTTGTAGTTTTAATTCTTCCAGTACATTGACTAGCCATTTTATTTCAATTAATGCATTTGCTTATGACACATACTCGGCCTCTTCCGAAAATAATGCAATGCAGGATTGTTTCTTGGTCGACCATTGTATGGGAATTCCCCCTAACATATATAGGTTACCACTTGTTGATTTTCGCGAATCTACATCTCCTCCCCAATCAGCATCTGCATAAACTTCAAGTATAATGTTCTTTTCTCCGTTTAGAACTAGACTATATTTTTTGTAGTCTTTAAATATCTTATCACTCTTTTTACTGCATTCCAATCTTTCATTCTTGGTGATTCATTTCTTCTCACATGAATGTTAACTGCTGCAAAGATGTCAGGTGTGCTTATAGTTTCTAGATACATAAGTGCTCCTATGACTTTTCTCTAATATTTGTTATTTGGTAAAATGTTATCATCATTATTAAAGCGTGTGTAATTTGTCTCCATGGGTGTCCTACACGATTTTGCGTCTTGCAAATTAAATTTATTGATTAATTCCTCTATTTTCTGAGTTTGATTTATCATGTAGCTTTTATTTACTTTTTTAATGTTCATAGATATGTAGTTACTGATGTCACCTAAATTCTTTAGTTCGTTTTCTTTATTTAAGATCGCGATTACTTCCTCTATTATTTCGCCTTTTTCGGCAATTAAAATGTCATCTACGTATGCTATTATGTATGTTGTGCTATTGCCCCCTTTTCGCGTAAAAAGGCATGAATCAAATTTGCTCTGACAGAAATTCATCTTTTTAGTGTTTCTCAAATTTTATTATGCCACGCTCTCGCGGCTTCTTTAAGTCCATATATGGCTTTGTTTAGCCTACGTACTTTATTTTCCTGATTTGGTTCAACGAATCCTTCTGGTTGTAACATGTATATCTCCTGCTCAAGCTCTATATGTAAGAACGCAGTGTTTATATCAATATGTTTTACATTTAAATTTTGATGCAATGCTGCTATTAATAATGCCCTTATTGTTGTATATGAAACGACTGGTGCGTAAGTTTCATCATAATACTCCCCGAATTTTTGTGAATATCCTTTTGCAACTAAACGTGCTTTATATTTTTGAATTTTTCCTGTGTTGTCACGTTTTAGTTTGTAGGTCCATTTGCAGCCTATTATTTTCCTATTTGGTGGAGGTTCTACAATTGACCAAGTTTTATTTTTCCTAAGGGAGTTCATTTCACTTTTCAATGCATCTATCCAATTTTGTTTATCCTTAAAATTTTCCATGTTTTCTATTTCCTCATAATATTTTGGTTCAATAGCGTTTTCGCTCTTAACCCTGTATATTAACCTATCAGGAGGTACGCCTTTATTAAATCTATCTGATTGCCTATGTTCCACTACTGTTTGATTGGAAGGGGATGGTGTCTCATTGCTGTTTGACATTTCTATTTCTAGAAGCTTTCATTATCGCGATTTCCTTTTCATCATGTTTTGGTTTGTTTTGTACTCTCTCGTTTCTATATTTAAACTTGTTTTCGAGAAATTTAACGGTTCTCGCAATCTTTATTTCATTTCCTCCTACGTCTATTCTGTATCCTTTGGATTCATTATCATATCCGACGAAAATTCCCCCTATAGCTTTATAGCCTAATTTTTGTCTTCTGGTTTTGCTGCTATATGCGAAGGCTTTGCAGCCAAAAATCTTAACATAACATAAATTTGGCTCTCTGTTCGTCCATAACTCGTATGGCGTTTTTTCATTTACTTTTGTCGGTAGTCTGTTTTGAAAATGATTTGCTGTGCAAATGGCTTCTCCCCAAAACTTTAATGGTAAATTTGATTCGTTAACATTGTCCTTGCCATCTCAACTAATGATATATTTAATCTCTCTGGCACACCATTCTGGCGTGTGCAATATGGAACTGTGTGTTGATGTTTAATCCAATTAGCCCTGAGGTAATTTTCTATTTCATCTGATGAGATTTCCCCTCCGTTATCCGTTCTGATTGCTTTCGGTTTTTCTCCAAATTTTTTGCTAACGCGATGAATTCTTTAAGTTTCTCGTAAACTTCACTTTTTCTAGACAATAGTTATATGACCGTAAATCGTGAGTATTCATCAATAAAAGTAAAAAAAAAAATACCCCCCCCTCCCCCCTTATCGTCGGCGTTTGAAAAGATCCGCACACGTCGGAGTGAATGAGCTGAAGACTTTTAGTTGCTCTATACTATGCAATTTTTGGAATTGGTTCATCAGTTAGTTTAGCTGTAATGCACGGTTCGCAATCTATGTTATGCTTACAGTTGTTTATTTGGATTTCTCTAGCTAATTCCTTTTGCGTAATTTCTTTAATTGATGTTAGATTTCTTTGTCCTAACCTGAGGTGCCATAATTCTAGGCAGTTTTTGTTGTTACAGCTTTGTGCTACGTTTGCGTAGTTCTCGAATGCTAACTGAACTTCCTATAGGTTATTTACTTTTCGTGCTTCTAAACACATTTCTCCGTTAAGTTTGAACATACATCTGTAATTTCTGAATATAATTTCACATCCATTTTGCGTCGCTTTGCTAACCGATAATAAATTTGTTTCGATTTCGCGTACTAGTAATACATATTTAAGAGTTATTTCATGAACTTTGTTATCTGATGTTCGCGTGTATTTATATTTACGTCACCTGACCCGTAACTAATAAGTTTTTTTCCATTTGCGATGGTTACATTTGTTCATTTTCTCGTGATTTTATTTCTGTAAACATTGATTCTGAACATACAATATGGCTTGAGATGCCACTGTCTACTATAAATGTTTTGTTTTCTATTCCTTGCGTTATAAATGCATAATTTTTATTTTCGCTCGCCCTCCATGTATTGTTTTCGTTTTCGGAGTTACTATACCTACAGTTCGATTCCGGTATTTGTTCACTTATAAAATTGTTTTCACGCTTTTGAAAAACTAGTGATGTAGAGTAACATTTTTTTGTTTGGTCTAATATGTTGATTTTGTGGTGTGTTTTGTGTTTTGGCTTTGTTATGCCAACATTCCTGTTTATAATTGTTTCTTATCCGACAATTGGAGCAGTATTTATTTCTTGTTTTGTTATTGAATCTTTTCTGGGATTTGAATGCTCTGACAGTATTTTCTGGCCTCTCTTCGTTATCATATCTTCGGTTATATTCGTCAATAAGTTTAGACTTAATAAATGACTGATTAAGCTGATTTTCATCTTTCGATTCAAGAGCAGTAATAAGAATATCATAAGATTGGGGTAGAGAGCATAATAACAGTACAGAAATGTGGTTATCAGTAATAACTTCACCTATGGCAGCTAATTTATCCACTATTTCCATTATTTTTGTAATCTGATTAACAACGTGGCCACCTTCCGCTAATTTAATGCCATAAAATTTCCTTAAAAGATAAAGTTTGTAAGACAAATTATGTCGTTCTTGGATTTCACGCAAAGCTTTCCAAGTTTGTCTGGCTGTCTGTAAATTTTTAACATGAGTAATCTGATTATCATCATTTATTAAATTAATTAGTTCACGGGCTTTCTTATCACTTTTGGACCAAGGGTCCGTAATTAAATTAAGCCTGTCTTCCGTAATTACATGAAATAAATCTTCTTTAGTTAACATCACTTCGGCCTTGAACTTCCATACCGCATAGTTCGTAGCTGTTAGTTTTTCAATTGCTAAATTGTCTTTAGAAGCTGCAAATTTTCTTAACTTTTAATTATTCTTCTAATTAGTAAAAAGTTCTTACAACTTATCTTTTTGAAAGTTTAAAAGTTTAAATTTATTTATCAAATTTCTGATATTTCAGATTTCAGTGGCGGCTATTTAATTTATTTATTTATAATCAGTGTTCATAATCTTGATAAGATTTTGAATCCCGTTAAATAGGCGTGAGTAAGAACTGTAAATTGGGACCTACTCTTTTTCAGGATACTTATCCATTAATGGTGTAAATCCACGTTTTACCTCTAATCCAAAACGTATTAGTTGAAAGTATTATTCACGTTATATTTAGAGATCTAATTATATTCTCCATGAGTTTTCATGCCTCCCTTAAGTAAAGAAATTGTAGATTATTTGTATTTTGTCAAATGAAGAAGCAGTGACATTTTACATTATTTAATTAACACTATTTAAATTGTAATAAGAGAGCTTTTTTATATGCTCTTTCCCGGTTTGCTATATTTTTGAGAATGAATAAATATGTTTATAGTAACGTGTAGACAGATGCCGCAGTTTTTCTTTTCTTCTTGTAAAATTTACAATAAAATAAAAAACAACAAATTAAGTACCAGAAATCATTGATAAGACCCTTTAGAATCTAATTTCTATGTTAAACAAGTTAAAACCCTCTTAATAAAGTAGGCATAATTATTTCCCCATAGGTCCTTTTTTACTATCATTTTTTATGTGCTGGATAAGACGCCGCATGGGGGTGTGGGACAGATGCCGCATGGAGAAAAATGCTAGGCTCTTTATTTTTTTTTAAGCAAATCACATTTTTATTTACTCAAACTACTTAAAATGAAAATAATAACAGTAAACTTACAAAAATTATATATATCACTAAATTGTGAAAAGTGTAAAATGCAAACGTGTAATCTCTATAAACAAAACTTAAGACAAAAAATGAAAATGAAAAGAAAATCATTTTAATTTATATGAATGGATAGCATAATTATGGGAATCAGTAGACAGTATAATTCGACAAAAGGTATAAATCACTGGTTTACATCCAGGCGAAAATTGCAGTTTGCTCTTAATGTCAGTATTACTTATATTCTATTTAGGCCCTAGTCTATTTATTTTTTGCCTTTCTTCTGATTCTTCGATTTTGTATTTCCATTCGTCCACAATCACACCACACTATCCGTTGCAAAAGTAAAGTAAGCGTTTCTCATGCAGCTATCGATGGAATTTGATGCACTGAATCCTGTCCGTTTTAGACTTTGCTCCTGGATATGACTCCAGCCACCCAACATATGCAGAGTTATAAAATTCCAATCCAGTTATGCCATCAGAATCCATAAGAGGAACAATTTACCCATTGTCGGAAGATGACTCATATTTTAGATTTTCCTCAAGTAAGGCGTTTTCAAGTTGATCTTTTCCTTCCTTTTTTACACATTTTACTTCTGCCAAGTTTTCGTTTTTGATGCTTTATAGTTTCTTTTCTTTTTCATTTCCTTCTTCTTTTTTATAGTTTATTAGCTCTGTGCTTGTAATAATATCATGCTTTTACTTTCTCTTACTTGGCTATATAAGTCTTTTGACCATTGAGGTAGGAGAGATTTTGTTTAGCAGTTTAGATGTTGAGAATTGTAAATGGTCTACGTTTTCCTTATTCACACATGGTGAGCCAACATTGTTGCTGAGAATATTTTGATAAGTAGCAGAAATCGCTAATATACATTCATTTAAATGTAAGTCCTACGTAAATCGCAGTGTTGAACTTACTGAACCGAAAAACAAGAATACATTTTGCGGCATCTGTCCCTCAACCTCGGTGCAGCATCTGCCCCATAGTGGCGGGTAAGATGGCGCTCCAACATTTTGTGTCATGTGAGTGACGCGAGAGAAAAACAAGCACATGTCTCTATTCTACGAGGATGTAGTCTATAGTTTCAATCCATTTTGAGATGAAACTCTGTTTATTTTTCCTAAAATATATAATAAGACTTCATTAGAATAATTTTAGAAACTTACCACGCAGGTTCAAGCCATAAAAACTGGCATAAAAATGTAAATACCGACAGTTAAGTGATGGAAACACATACAACACATCACACAGCACAGAGGAACACTACGAACTTCTAAAATTGGACTAGGGAATGCTAGTGTCGCCTACACAATCTCTGCGGCATCTGTCCCACCGCGGCGTCTGTCCCCACTATACTTGTCTGTCCAAACTATTTTTCCACATTATAAGAAATAGAATAATAACAATAAATGAGTTCACTGAAATTTATGAGTAAAATTTAGCTATTCAACATATCATTATATTTATCAAAGGATTTTCAAGATTAAATATATTTAAAAAGATTTACGTAACTGAAGAAATTAGTTTATTTTTAGCAAAGTTATTCATCTTGATGATTTATGTCCATCAGTATCGTATCCTAAATCTTTTGTTTGTCCCGGTAAATGCTATTCAATTTCTATTATACAGGAAGTAACTTGTAGTAAACATGAGCAATGTATATCATTTTCATTATATGTGAAATAGTTTAGCATAATAAAAATACGCAGCAAACAGTATTTTTCCCATATACCGTTTTGAAACGGAATATTTTGTGTGGCCCTGTAAATAAGTAATAAATATTCTTTGAACCGCTTTTTCTACAGAATGTATATTTTGGTGCACTTCATACATGCATATGAATTTCGTTATGTTCGTAAGTGTGTAATTTCATTAAAATGCGCATAAAACTATATTTCCCATTAGCCGTAATGTAATGGAATAATTCTGACTGTCCCTGTAATTGATATATACATTCAATTTTCATAAAATTTGAAATGACTCGACAAATTTACGCAATAATTATATATTTTTAGTTTTAAACTATTCGGTTGGTTAGTTTTTGCGTTGTTATATGCATCCAGACCAAAAGACGACTATAGGTACTTTGTATTTATATAATTACGAACTCACCTAAAATGTAAACTTTCATATAAATATAGCGTAAATTTTCAATTGAAATTTATAATCGTAGAATGATGTCCCAGATAATTTATCCATGTTTAGGAATGTATACAGAAATACTCTTTAGATTTAATTATGTTTGTGTTTTAAAGTAAAATATGTGGAAAACAGAAATCTTTTAATAAGACCATAGAGTGTAATACCTGGTCTAATTAAGGGACACTTCATTTTCATCGTATATTATAATTATTAATGCTAATTGAAAAATTTCAGTCTCAATATTAGTAGAAAACTATGGAATCTATCAAAGTTGCGGGAGAGCGAGCTCAATAAATAGAACTGCAAATTAAATGAGCAGTTTTTGGTTATTCGAAGCGTCATACACGTAAATAGCTCAGACACAGAATATTATATTATATACTTTTTATATTCTTCTAATTTGGTGTAATCTGTTAAATAAAGTTATATTATGTATTTAGAAAATTATGGTATTATTTAATTACATATTCTTAAAAAAGCCAATTTAAAGTACCGTTATGTATACATATGAATAAATATTACATCCAACAACACTTAAAATATTAATTCTGATATAATACAGTTTATTGGGATTTGAAACAGTAACGTGGCCTTATGTGTTACAGGTTCTTTACAGAAGATGCATAATATAAGTCTCATCTCATTTTCTAAATACTTCCAGTGTTCAAATTTTACAGGACTAATCAGAGTTTGCGGGAAGAAATTCGGCAATTGGAAGTTATTTCATGTTTAACGGAAAATATATTTACTATCAATGCATTAAATTCGTATTTCTCCAGTTTCAGTTTTTAGGTTCTAAGACTAAAGTTACTGTTATTTTTTTACAGGGATATATTAATAGGGAAAAATAAATTTCCAGACGAATACTAAGTTTAATATATAGTAGAATAATTTGGCACAGTGAAAGGGGAAATGAATAAAAATTACTTCAATTAAACGCCAATTTAGTTGTCTTATTTGAATTCAAATTTTATATACATACGCTATGGTGACGATTCCGGCTCTGACTCATTCTCCAGAAAAGCAACTCATTGCGGCCATGTTAGGCATAAGTACTCACGAGGCTGTAAATTTGTCGATTATTCAACTTATGGAAATATACACATAATCTGCTTTGCATCGTATCGATTCCTCTTTGTTTTTTCTAAAAGCTTCAAGAACTATCCAATTACAATATTTTAAATTATAAATTAAAAATAACAGATAACCAGCTACTATAAACGACGGATAACCAGATATAAACAAACAAATCTGTTGCCATTTGGAACTACAAATTCAAAATCTAGAAACAAATGATCGACTCTTACAGCGTTTTATAAAAAAGAAAAGAAAACTACAGGTTAACATCTGATCCTGCTATTAAAATATTTGCAAAAGCAATTTAAATCCATTAAATATTTTAAAATGCATTTTTCACTTTTTCATACTAACACCAACTCCTGATTTTGGGAAAAATGGAATCAATTGTCCGGAAGTACAAGATGTGCTCTTTACACTAGCGTCCTCCGTCTGAGCTTTACAGAGAATCCCATGTATTTGAAAACAATGTTTTAGTGCCACATATCGGCAATCAATATAAATGAAAGAACTTTTGACTTAAATTTTAGTTTATTATAAAAAAAAAAAAAAAAAAAAAAAAAATGCAGGACTTACTGATGTAATTCGAGATTAGTTTGCTGAAGATTCGTTTACATAATGTTAAAATTTCATTCAACATAAATAAAATGAATATTATTATTATTATGATTTCTTTCATAGAATTTTAATATAGTTTTATTAATTTTTAAGAACTTAACATTTATCCGCTTAATTTTTTAATTTTGTTCGCATTAAAAAATGAGTCCCCCAATCCCCCCGTAGATGTAACTGAAATATAAGATTTTATCATGATTGCATTAGCATGGCCGAAAACTATTTTTTCATTTATTAAATTACAATTTTCTTTTCACTCCAAAGTTATGTTCAAATGTTATTGCGTTAAAATATCAAAATTTTATCTGCATTGATATAATTAATATATGTAGTACATAACCTGGTATTGTATTATTCCTTACATTTTAATTACATTTCATATGAAATATAAATTGTATTTACAATTCAAGCAAATTTCAAATGGATATAAGCTAAGTTCTTAAAAATTGTTAGAATTAAATTAAACTTTTACAAAAAAAAAATAATGATTATTGGTAACTTTTGTTTTTTTATACCGAATGAAATTTTAAAGTTATATACTGAAGCTTTTAAAAATTTATCTTGAATTAAATCAATGCGTTCTGCATATTTTCTATTAATAGAAACTACAATTTTAACAAAAAGTTCCCTTGTTTATAATAATTGACGATAAATCGCGCCAAATCCATATTTCGAAGCAAAGGTAAAGCTTCATAGATGAGTAATCCCACAGAGTTCTAATAAAATTGATCCACCTCTAATTGAAAACGGTTTATTGAGTCATTCATTATTCAGATTCATTCATTTTTATAAAAATATTATATTTTAAAAGAAAACCTTTAACGCATTGAATATTTAATTTTAATGTTTTGTGAAATCTTCAGAAATTGTGTTTAACTTTGCTAATTATTATTATTGTTGCAATAAATGCTGCTCTTTGTTTTGTCCAATTGTTGAACAACTATTTCAGAAAATGAATATTGAGTAAAGAAAATATCCTCATATTTGTAGTTATTTTTAAAATCTACTTTTCAACGATACAAACTCTTCACTAATAAAATCTTCAATATGTTTGTTCGTGTGAAGTCTAATGAAAATAAAACCCATATCAAAATTCCGTCATCTTTGGCGATGTTATATACTAGTACTTAAATAAATTGATTTCTAAATTATAAGTAAATACGGTGTCAATTTCTCATTCAAAAAAAAGTATTGATAACCCATAATTTATAAAAGCATTTTTTTCCTTGATCTCTTTCTTTATACGATGTGGCAAAAACACATTAAAAGTATTTTATAAGACAAATGTCAAATGTTCTGTGTTTAGATAACGAAATTTGGAATTTAATTCAAATTTTAAAAGAACTACGAAAAAGGCCGAGTTCGTTCTTCGTCTGTACCCGCTTGAGAATGATTAAATAGAATCCATTCATCTATGTTGAAGATTTTGGTTGATAACGGAATTTGTGACCTCTTTTGAGAAATCGATAACATTGGACGTGGTTTAACCCGTTATTTTTTTGTTTACAATTTTATATATAAACTATTTGCAGAATAATATAATATGCACACTAAAAATTTGAGAATATTTTTTTCGCAATTTCGGTATATACTACATATTGCGCTACATCCTTCTTTGCAAATATAACATTAACCCTAGAATACTATACATAGTATAGCGTGAACGTTAAAATACCATATTCGTGATAATTACAAGCGTCCAGTATTCTAGGTGTGTAGCCTGAACATACAAAAATAAGCAACTAAAATACTATAATTAGTACGGGAAAAGAAAATTATATATAAAATGCGAAGCGAAAATGTTCAATGAGTACAATTTTTATTATGGTGGGTTTGCTTCTTTGGGGGTGGAAAATATCCATCTTTATTTTATTAATTTTCTTTTTAATTCCCTGTAGTAAGTAGATTATCCATGTAAAAAGATTTGCCGAATTCGAAGTCCTTTCACAGTTACTTAGTGCTTTAGCGCTACGAGTCCCCAGACTTATACGGTTTTGTAGTATACTATAAACACATTTTACCCAAAATGACTTTATTCAAACTGGGCCAGCTTGGATCAGAATGCAAAACCTATGAAACCGATCTCGTTAAGTTTTTTTTAAAATTGAAAGTATTATAATTTGTTGGAGCTTGGACCACTTATATATAAAAAAAAAATAAATATTATTAGAAGCACGCCAAAGTTCAAAAAATTCGTCAGCAATAAACCATATTTTTCAAATAGCTGCAATTTTGTTTATTATTATTTTTTTTAATTAAAATGTTTGAAGCTACAGACAATATTATATACTTTCATAATCCTTAAATAAAATTAATCGCAGACAACTCTAACGGTTTACCGGACCCGCCCGATTGGAAGTACGCTATGAGCACGCTATGACGTCCAATCATGTATCTCGAGCCATATCAACAACTTTTTATTTAAAAAAAATCTTAAATCTCCATAAAATAATGATAAATAACATGAAAAAAATCGGAACGTAAAACATTTATACCTATTCCTCCCCCCCCCCCCCAAAAAAAAAGAACACTCTTTGTAGTTTTCAAATAGAAATCCGCTTGGTATGGTAATGAAATGCTCATCTTTTTCTCCTTTTTAAAGATTTCAACTTATTCTTTGTTTATAAAGCGCACTTGTAAATTTTGATTTTTTTTCCATTAAAAATGTGCAATATAACGTAGAAACATACGGCATTTTTATTTCGTTCTTGCATTGCATTACCATCGTCATTATGCATATTAACACAATTTATTTAAAATATCTTTTAAAAGTTTTGTGAAGTGATTGCATGATTTGCGTAAAAATTATAATAATATTGATACTTTTAAATAAATATAATTGTTTTATGCCTCAAATTACCTTATTATTTTTTCCTTAATTATATGACGAATTTCCATCTTATTTTAATAGATGTCGTTTTTTGTTAATCCAGATTTTCCGTTTCATCATTAATATTTAATAAAGCAGTGCATATTAACAAATTGAAGAATTATTGTTTGGACATTTTTCTTTATTATTCAGAAATATTCACACACTTCGTTTATTATAACCGTTCCATTCTATTTAGATGATAGTTTAAACAATTGTACAGTCGTGGGGAAAAAAAGTAAACACCCGTTAGTAACTCTGCAAAAAATTATCGTTGAAGAAAATTACTGGTACCACACGATTGGTAATAAAGTCTACTTTTAAATGATGTATATAAAATTTGCTTAGGGGGCCATCTATTTATTAAAACAAACCATAACTTTTTTTCAATAGCAGTACAGACTTCTGACAGCATTAATAAACTCTACACACTTCAATTAGTTTAAAAACAAATTTTTATGCAATTTGTATGATAAATTTCCAAGAAATGAATTATTTTAAAACAAGCCTATTATAGGGACTGTATCCAAATTGAAGTTCGGTACTCCATTGTTGACCGAGAGAGCCTCCTTCTTGATCAAGGCATCTTAAGCACCACTCATTGAAGACTGCTAGATTACAGGAAAGCATAAGAAATTTCAAAATATCTAGTAATTTTTATCATAAACGACCCCTTATTTCATAACCCCTTGAACCATCATTTTGCCGTATTTTAAGCATACTTTTATAACTACTTGGAAGAAAAATGTGAAATTTTGGATTTCTATAAATCAGAACTTAATAAATCTAAATCCATAAAAAAAAATTGTTGATTGCAATTCATAATTTTTTCGAATATTAATTTCATTATTCATAATTCATATCATAAAATTATAAAAATTGCAAATTCAACGTATTTATGTTTGGGTATTTTAGTGTTATTGCTACACAAAAAATTAGCGCATTAGGAGTATAATTTCAGGAGATATTAATAAAAATATGAAAATGTAATTTAACATTAGAAGCTCTAAATTTGGAATGTTTATAATTCAAAAACTTATCATTCAAATGACCTGAAATATGGTGCATAGGCATAGTTTGAACCGAAGGTTTGAAATATATCGTTAAAATTGGGTATTGTCATTAAAAAAAATGAAGTTTGGATTCGTTTTAATATGTAGATGCCCCCCCCCCCCCCAACCAAAATTTATATACATCATTTAAAAGCAGACTTTATTTACAATCGTTCGGTACCAGTATCTTTCTTCTACGATAATTTGTTGAGGAGTTATTAGGGGGTATTTACTTTTTTTTCCACTACAGTACATATTTTTTTAAGGTAAATTAATATTTTTTCCAAAGTACAGACAATTATTCTTGAAATATGAATTAAAAAGATATTTTTAAAACTTATCAAAATGATTTTTCATACATTTATGAAACATAACGACAATTTTGAAAAAAGGAAATGTTAAAATGAAATGTCAAAAAAATGAGCGTAAAAACGTATTCCAAGGTATCGTGTCAATAAAATGTAAAAGTTCTTTCGCTTAATAAATTTTTAAGGAACATATACGTTTTATTTAATTATTTTTTATGAAACCTTTTATTTTTCGAAAGTAGGATAGACAGTAGCATGTGCCGGAAAAATACTATACGAACCTTTTATATTGCTAAAGAAAGACTGTCTAAGAGCACAGTAAATTCTTTTGTTTTTTAATGAAATAGAATTAAGTAGCTGATATCAGATTACTTCTTTCAAGTAATGCATTATTTCAAAGAAATTTGGGCATCAAAATATAATTTATCCTCAAATGTATCATTTTTTTTCTTTCTTATATAAGTATAGTTTACTAGTACAGAGACTTTTGACCTGGAGCCAACAATCTATCTATATATTAGAATATAATAACTTGTATTTTATAATGACAGAATGTTTGGGATTAAATAAGGGAACGATAATGTTTCGGAAATTCTTATGTCAAAAGATTTTCAAGCAAAATTTGAGCAGACTTAGTTTATATCTGCGCTATGTTGACCAATTTTTATAACGGGAACTCCCCCCCCCCCTTCACAACTATACATTGTATAACATTTTAAGCATACTTAATTAAACCTCTCGAATTTATCACTTACATAAAATGTATTATACGTTTTTAATAAAAAACGACGTGAACTAGGGGAACTACGTAATTCAAATTTGAGGACATCCACAAATTTCGGTGACTATGGTCTCTTCTAAGTACTGTATAGGATATACTAAAATGTATATTTAACTTATAATCGAGCATAGATTTCGTGTAATGTCCTAAGAAAAAATATATAAAGCTTTATAATGAAACGGATAATAATAAAAACAAGCATTTTGTATAATTATAAATTTGTATAATTCCGTCTTTCTCTACAAGAAATGGCTAACATTTTACAGTATTACAACAGGCTCTATTTTTTAGGCAAACCATTCTAGACTTTCCTGAATTTAAAGGAATTAATTTTATATTTTGATAGTTTTTAAAATATTTGTTTACGGTTCTCTAAATATTATTTCATTTTCTTTAAAAAATATAGTGGGAATTTTAGAATGTGATAAATGGTGATTCCTTCAAATGAACGATAAATTATATTTATTCCAGATTCTACAATAAGCGTCTAGTAGTACACCTCAATAAAATATATAGATTTTATTAAGTTTAAAAACCCGTAATATTATTAAAAAACACGCAAATGATCTTTCTCCTTAGACCTTAATGCAACGGAATTCTTTTCGGTGTCCCTGTAAATAAACCATAAATATTACACACTTCTTTTCAAAACCAATCATGCCGTAGTAAACTCATATTTTGTACAAATAATAAACAAAATAGAGACTTAAAACTTATTATTCTATATTTTTAAA
Source organism: Maratus speciosus (assembly GCA_963932465.1). Classification (NCBI taxonomy): domain Eukaryota; kingdom Metazoa; phylum Arthropoda; class Arachnida; order Araneae; family Salticidae; genus Maratus; species Maratus speciosus. The sequence goes on from OZ010800.1 coordinate 316,946,409, forward strand.
TTGTGTACATAAACTATCAGTGACAATCACCTAAAATAAGTTACTTCACAGGCACTATTGTAAATTTTATTAAATTTACTGAGTTTGGCAGGAATTTTTTTTAAGCATTTCATTTGAAATAAATAAATATTATTTACCAAATATTATGAGAGAAATAATGCCTCGAGCCTTTTTTTCTATAATTTTTAAACAGGCATTATAAAACACTTTATAGAGTTTAAATTGCTGTCTCATCATAAGAATGATTTACAATAATTTTAGAGGATATTTATGGATTTGTTTAATATAACAAACTTTATGAATTTATTAATAAAAAAAATTAAAACATATGTGTTCGATATCAAAATACAAAAAAGTCCACAATCTAATATAAAAATTACCTAAAAGGGCCAATGTAAAGCAGAATGTTCCTCAAATCACTGGGGTAAATTGTGTTCCGGTCATTGTTCTCCTTAGTACTTTTTCGTATTAAAACATAATTTTTACATATTTAATTTCCCATCTATACAAAGAAAAATTGAAAACCTAAACAGAAAATTTCTTGAAGTTCCACAGTCAAAAGACGATTTTTTTTTTCAACTGACAGAAAAATCTCTTCAAATCATAGGAAAATTCTTGCAACTTGCCGCTGTAAATTTTATTGCAGAGTGTTGACACAGTCCTTTTTTATACGGTCATTTTGTTTTCCTTTTAGAACTCATAAGTTTTGTTGTATTACATTCATTATATGTGTGTGAGGAAGTACAGTTTTTTGGACTTTTTTATTCATATAGAATGATTATTTTGACAGTTCTTTTAAATTTTGTATCGTTATTCTGAATTTTTAGACAGTATTTTTGATATATTTCGTGTATTTTTCTTTGTATTTTATAAATTGTTTATTATTACAAGTATCACGTAAAAAATATTTCTATACTCTACCTGTAAATATGTTTAAAAAAATTATTCCAATTATGGATACTTTATATATTAGATGATCTTTATTTTAGTTTTGTGCAGAAAAGATTTCCATTCCAATATTTCAGAAAATATTTTCATTATTTTTAAATAGTTGATGTGCAATATGTACTAAATTTAGTCTTCAAAATTCGTTTAGGATTTATCAATTCCTAAGCATTTCATTGAAAACATGTATGTTTTATCCCTGTTGAAACAGTTTTTGATAAAATGTATAGATATATGTTTCTCAATATGCAAGAATAATATTCATTTTGTTTCTCCAAAACCGTGTGGAAAAATATTTTTGATTATAATGTGCAGTATATTTTAGAAGGTTCCAGTGTTTAGCCTCCAGAGTTGTCATACACATTCTATATGAAGCAGACACCTTAATCATATTGTTTTAACATAAATGAAAAAAGACATAATTTACACTCAAGTGACTATTTCAGTTTTTATTTTGGACCATTAGATGATTACAATATATAGAGCGCTCTATTTGTATTTACCCGACTGCGAAGAAGGCTTATGTGTTTTGCCGTATCTGGGTATGTGGATTTTTTTTTATGCCCTCGAAACACCATAACAGCTGGATGGATTTTAATGAAAAAGTTATTTATCGATTCGTTTTAACCGTCCGATGGTTATAAGCTAGGTTTTGTTTTTATAAATTCAAAATAGTGGCCGTAAAATACAAAATGGCGGTAGAGACGAAAAAAATTTTTACGCACCCTATTGAGTGGCATATCATTGGATAGGTCTTTCAAAATGAAAACGATATTCCATTGGCTATTTAACAGCCAGAAGCTCCGTTTAAATATTACACAACTTGGAAGTTGTGTATGTATGATCTTTAGCTTTTCTGCAACTGTAACTTTGATAGACATCTACAGGCCTCATCAAAACATTGTTTATAGATAGGAAGTAACAATTAAACACAACTTAAAAGTAACCAATGCAGGTAAATAAAAAAAATAGGTAAGTAATATACAAAATATTTTCACATAGGAGAGAAATAATTAATTAGTTCGCTTTTTACGCAGTCGAGTTTTTTGATTTTTTAAATTCAGTTTTTACTTGTGGCCTACTCTACATTGATCAATGCCAATAAATTTATGAATATTAAAATAAGCCAGTTTCAGGCAAAGGGTATCGGCACTGGCGTCTAAAATGAAATTTAGATTAAAAAATTAAGCATAATGACTTATTTTAATCAAGTCATAATTGAAATATTACTAATAAAATCAAAATGTAGACCGAAGAGAAACCTGAAAAAATCAGTTCTTAATTAATTACACTACAAGCAGAGAGAGAATGATGCATATTCATTTAAATAATAATTCACCAACAGCATTTTTTTTTTAGCGAAATTACCTACTTCAAAGAGAAATCGCACATGATAAACGAAATTATCAATTAGAATGAATTCGGTGTATTTTTGTAAATCAAATAAATTGCCGACCTCTTTTTACTGACGTGCATCACCAAAACAAATGATTTTTCAGTCTTTATATTATTTATACTAAGTGAAGAATTATAGGGTAACTTGGTGTAAGATGTCGTATTGTACAAGATGCCGAATCACACAGTTTTCATATGCGCAGGCGCTGTAGGGTAACGCCGCTCTGTTGTAAGGAAGAGGGTTCCCTACTGATATTTTAATTTCCGTTTGCGTTCTTTAAAAAAAATTAAGTGGTACTTTTTTATTTCTATTTCATCTTAACGCTTTTGGTAAGTGTCAAAAATCTTTTACGTGACGTTATTTGCTTATATAAGTCTTAGATTAAACACCAGACAAATAAATCTGATGTTTTTAGAGATTACTAGTACGTGGCCTTTCTGCAAAGCATAAATTGTGGCCGGTTCCCGCTTTTTCACATCAGTGGGGGGCACCGGCGTCTTACCCAATACTTTGGGTTGAGTCGACGAAAAGTTTTGGGGGGGGTAAGTTGCCGGTTTTTCCCCTTTGGTGTCAGATGCCGGTTATTTTCCATTGCGGTCAAATGTCTGGTTGTTTCATCATTGTTTAAATTACTCTTGTATATTAACTAACATGGAGACAATTTTAATCAGATAATTTAAATCAGTGATCAAACCGTGATTTTAATCAACTGAATAAAAAATCATTATTTAAAATTATAAATTATCTAAATGTTTAAAGTGGATATTAAAAGAAATATTAAAATCTAAGGTGAACATAATTTGAAAGATTTCTATGTTATTTGCCTTATACATAATTGTTTAATAATTATTAATTTCAATCATTGTTAAAAATTTGATGATAAATGCAGTTATAAAAATTTTTAATAAATGTATATATCGGTAGTATATAATATAGTTTTAGATAACTAGGGGTCTGCTGCACCCTACGAGCTATGCTCGCCAAGCTCCATCCAGATATCACAGACTCTAAAAACACGCTAATTTGGTCTGCTTTGAAAATATTACGGAATATTAAATCGCAATTAAACGGTCAGTGGCAATCTCCTGTAATTAGATTTCCATTCATTTTTCTTTGGCTGAGGGATTTTAACGCCGAATCAATTGCTGTCGAGACAGCTAACGGCTACTTTCATGATTGATTAAACAATATCAACCCAAGAATTTAAAATTAGCTTGTATAAAATGGCTAAGTGAAATTTCTTTTAAAGACGCTATAAGAACTTTACTTTAAATTAGAAATTTTAAATGTATCATTTTAAATATGACGTAATTTTCACCAATTTTTTTTTCTTTTTAATATTTAAATAAAAATAATTTTAAAGGTCTATAAAAGCCAAAGTAAATCAGTGTCACAATAGCAACTGCGAATTTCCAGGTATCTCAAGTCTTTCTAAAAAGGAATTAGATAAGAAGACAAAAGGTAGAAAGACAGAATCTTCAACTGACGATGATTAAACTCCCGCCCAAGATTCAGAAGATGAGGATTTTTTTTAAGTGAATGAGAATGATTGTTCACAGTGGCTAGTAGTGTAGTAGCTATAAAACCTCGGAAAATGTGATGGGATCAAATGCATTCAGTGGAACTGTTGGTTAAATAAAAGCTGCTCAAAGTTCCTAAAGAAATGTGCAGTTTGTGGCAGACCTGAGATATTGCTAAAAAGAACAATGTGGCTTATGAAAAACAGTAACAAAAGAGCTTGAATTTAAAGCACTTCATAACAGTGGTTTTAACGTATTTAAACTTTCTATAACGTTTAAAAATAGGCATATTTAAGAGCCATAATTTTTTTAAATGTTAAGTAGAACAGAACCTTTTTTTTCAAATTTTAATTTGTTCTTTTATTATATTGCCAACGTTTGTTACATCCATATTTTTGTAATTTCCTAATATTAAGTAAATTAAAAAAATTTAGTATATCTTAAATATTAAAGTTACTTTTATTCGTCCCATTATGTTTTATACTGCTTCACAAAAATTATTGTTTACATTGAAACTGCACAAGGCATCTGACCCTTATAGTTGGCCATCTTACCAATATATATGGGTAAGATGCCGAAATGCACGTGCTTACAAAAACAAAATTTTCGATGCTTTATATAGTATCTGTAAAATTAAATAAGGTTTTAAATGATACATAAGTGTGCAAACTTTAACAAGAAATCAATGTATACCAAATAAAAACATCAGGCTATTTTTAAAACAATAAAGTCAAAAACTACGGCATCGTCACCCAATTTACCCTATCCGTTAACTGAAACAGAATGCACATGAAACTGGAAAAAGATATGCAACAGGTTGAATAGTATTTAATCTGTAACTCAGTATGAAGTTATAAATAACGAAAATCGGTTGAGACGGCAGGTTTTTCATTTATCTTTTATTGGCTTTCTTTTCTTTTCTTTTTTTTTTTTTTTTTTTTTTTTTTTTTTTTTTTTATCTTCACGACTAATGTATTGGGATTTAAATCTGTAAACTAAAAGAAGTAGTAACATGAATGTTAAAGTTGATTAATAACTGTTACACATACAAATATGCATTAATTAATAAACTTTACATAATTTAAAAGGTGAAATTTCTGAGTTAAAAATTATATATATATATATATATATATCAAGGCAATTACATGTAATGTTGCCACTGTGTACTAGTATTTGGTTATTTTGCCTATCATTCTTCAAAAAAATTAATAATCTACGTTAAATAATATTAGACATATACCACAATGATTACTATTGGGATATAATGAAGGTGAAAATAAATGAAAGGCAAAATAGTACTTGACATGTCAATACTTTTAATTTTGTCGTTCCAACATTTTAGAAAAATAGTAAAACGAAATATAGAAACTTATTTGCATGTTTAAATTTTATTCCAAAATCTTTCAAATTCAAAATAGTATGTTATATGTTCAAAATAATTAACTGTAAAATTTCTTGACATGGACCCTTCTGAGAAAAATTGTTATAAAAAAGAAGAATTCCTAAGAAGAATTGTTCGAAGAAAGGAGACATACTCAGAAGAATTGTTATAATAAATTTGTTATTGATAAATAGAATTTATAAATAGTATTAACAATTTACAAATAAACTTTTACCAGTAAAACCTATAAGAGTAATAATCTATTTAATCTCACTTTTATAGCAGAACAAATACTAAATAAATATATATATGTATATCATCTAAAAAAATTTTTTTTGCTTAACTAAAGTACATTTACATTTTATTTAAGATTCATTCCAACGTACAAAAAATCCCTATATTCCCCTATAGCACTATGAATATATATTAAATTTAATGAACACACTTCTATATTTCATAAATATAACAATAGCATAATGCTTAAAGCTGTAGAAATGCAAAAGGCTTGAATAATGCATTCAAAAATATTTTGTTAGAAACACAAAATCCGTTTTAGTTCACCTGCATAAACATTGCATTATCCTTTGGCTTATTCATTCAAAATCCTCAAAGTTTTAAGTTTAAGAAGATTTTCTAAAGATTATTGAGGAATATTTAAATGTCACGAATAAATAAACAACAGTGTCACCAAAATTTTAAAATAATTTCAACAATTTATAAGTAAATGTAAGAGAAATAGTTTATAAAAAAATTCCATAAAATGTTTTATAAAATCAACTTGACTAGGGAAAAAACATATTTAACATGAAAAATTGCCATGATTATGTTAGTTTGAATATTTTCTGCTTTTCATACATAAATACAGTCGAACCTCGTTAACACGAAATTGAAGGGACTGCGAATTTTTTCCGTGTTATCCGGGATTTCGTGTTAACCGTCAAAATAGTTGTGGCATCTATATTAGATAAATAAAACTAAATAAATAAGCTTTCAAATATATCCCTGTTAAAATCATAATTTAATTAAAAATAGAAAATTTAATTAAGAAATAAAACAAATTTGTCATCATTTTAGGCAATATAATAACTTTATTTACCTGCTAATCATTTTTTTAAAGTCAGTTATTGACTTTTGTTTCAATTTTTGTAGACTGCTTTTTTCTAGGAACATATGGACCTCATCTAATTTGTCCAAAGCTCGGGAAGCATTCTCTTGTTCCATAAGGAAATGTTGTACAGTTTTTAATGCTGTGGTAGCTTCATTTAATGACACTGAACTTTTCAGTTCTGTGTTGATTTCTTCATCCTCATCTGAGATGTCGATGTTGTCATCTTTTTTTTTAGTTAATGAAGCAATTATTTCTTCATCTGTCGTGACATCTGAAGTCAGAACATCTCCATCTATGCAAATAAGCTCGACAAACTATGTCTGCGAAATAATTTCGCGCTTTTCGGCTTCTTCTATTAAATCAGTCGTCATTTCAGATTCTGTTTCATTGGTTTTTTCATTTATGTTATGCGTAAATCCCGCGTGTCGGAAACAATTTTTTACAGTTCCGGTAGTGACACAGTTCCAAGCACTTCTTAAGTGAGTTATAGCTTCTAGTAAATTCACAGAAAATTCCGTTTTATTATCAAAACATTGAATCATTTCACGAGCTATTCTTTTTCTGTACTGCACTTTTAAGCTTTGGATAATTCCTTGGCCTCGAGGCTGAAGTTTGCTGTAGTGTTCGGAGGAAGAAAGACACATTCAGTTGCTTTTAATACTGGAACATCTTTATGAGCACTGCAATTGTCCAGCAATAAGCAGATTTTTCTCTTTTCTCGGTAGAATTTTAAGTCCAGATCAAGCAACCATTTCGTAAAAATAACAATGTTTATCCATTTATTTTTGCTGGAAGCATAGCAAACTGACAAAGTTTTAACATTTTTGAAACAACGTGATTTCGCCGACTTACCGATCACAAGTAATGGTAAACTTTCCCCTCCGTCCATGTTGTACCCGACCATAATCGTAATTCTTTCTTTGCTGAATTTTCCTCCAGTACATTTTTCTCCTTTTAAAGTAAGTGTTCGCGAGGGTTGTGCATTGAAAAAAACACCGTTTCATTGGCGTTAAACATATCACGAGGTGCATATATTTTTTTAACATCTAACCACTTTTTCCTAATAAAAAAGACTGTACAGAATTCTCATCTACGGCAGATTCTTCTCCACATATATTCTTGTAGACAATTATCTGACGCTCTTTAAATCTTGTCAGTCATCCGTTAGAACATGTGAAATCATTGTAACAGAGAGCATCAGCAAAAGCCTTTGCTTTCTCTTGCAAAACTGCACCAGTTAAAACAGGCTTCTTGCTTCTTTTATCCACCGTAAGAGAGCAAATTCAATTTCTTCATGTTTTCCTGTACGTATCCGTTTTCTTGCAGGTTCGAATTGACTGACGGCATAAGCCGCTTCAATCTTTTCACGATTCTTTAAAATTGTAGAGAGTGTGCTGTTGGGTATTCCATACTTTGCTGCAATTTCTGATTTTTTTTCAGCACTTTATAGCTGACTTCATTTAAAATATTTTGCTTTGTTTCTAAAGCTAAAGCTGACTGTTTTCGACTTCTCTTTCAAAGAATTCTACAGAGCAACTGCGAACAGAGTTTCAGTAGTCAAGTATAGAAGTAAGGATTGTCACTTTTTTCACTCGAAGGTATGGGATTTCGGAAACACAGTTTATGGTTTATGTCACTATCGATAGAGTCAAACAATAAATAGAACAATCACCTTCAAAAAATAAACTCCTTCATCCAAACATTCATTGTGGCCGATCTATAGCTCAGTGAGGGAATACGTCCGCATAAAGGATCAAACAGATAGCTAACAGATACGATTTCTAAAGATCAGAGGTCAAGAGCGGGAGCCCCTGACAGTTCGGACACCACCCCTTTATATTGATCACCTCCCCTTTCTTTTGTTCACCTTCTTTGCTCTCTCCTTTCTTTTGTCGATGACCACAAAATGTAATTCGATAAGAATAGGAAGACATATGATTTATTCCCATCTCAGGTATATTTTCTCAGGATGTGAACAAATGCAACTTAAGCGAAGGGGGGGAAAAGCGGAATATCAGAAGATAAAGAAAAGCAGAGATTAGTCAAATCTTTCACCATTTTTAGAAACCCTTTTCCTCTTTGTCATTTTCAAACAGTGAGAAAAATTCCATTTTTAGTAAATAAGATGTGGCATGTATGTTTGAAATATCGAAAACTTCGCTTAAGAAAGACTGCTTTGATTTTCGAGCAAAAAAAAAATAAATTTCGCCTTAAGCGGGATTTTGCGAAATTCTATTTCGTGTTAAACGAATTAATTTACATTGGTTTTTAGACTTATCTGACGGCACCTCAGTATTATTTCGTGTTAAGCAATTTCGGAGGTTCGACTGTAAAACAAATATACTAACTAAAAACAAAAAGCAAGCCACTAATCATTCAATATTGTTTCAGAAAATGTTTCTTTGAACATGTAGTGCTTTGTGTGTGCCTTTTTATATTTTGTAAAAGTTTTGTGAAGCTAAATGATATTGTGTATCATTTTAGCTGAATGTAACACTCTGAACCGTGTAGAATTCATACTGTAAAAAATAGTAAAGGTTTCTTAATATAGGCATTTATAGCACAGGGTGACCAGGAATAACACAACACTGTCTAGAGGTGACGTCACAGCTCAAGATTTTGTCATTAATAATTCTCAGAGTTTTTTTTTTTTTTTTTTTTTTTTTTTTTTTTTTTTTTTTTTTAATTGATTTTTATTTGAAATCTATTTTTTTAGGTAGCTTTCTTTACAAAAAAGCTACCTATTGCAGCCGTTCGGAGGAAAGCGATTTCAAAAAATTTTGGTATATTTTCATCGATCATGACCCCCAGACCCCGAAACCACCCTCCGTTCAAAATTGATATATATATATATATATATATATATATATCTGACCTATGTCACACTGTAACTCCCGTAATTATGAACCGATTTCGATGTAATTCGGTGTGTACATAGTACATACCAATGTCTCGACCGAGTTCGTTGGCCAGCTTCATCCGCCGTTTTGTTTCAAAATGGCGGCCATTTAAAATTTTTTAAAAAATTTAAAACTTGAAATGTGGTACCAAAAAATTGAAAATGGAAAAATATTTTTTTCTTATGTATTTGACCTTTATACAAAGATTCCGGAGCAGTTTTTGTTTCGTCTATATCTTAAAAAATGGCTGAGTTATAGCATTTTGAATTTCTAGCGTGACTGACATTTTGAAACGTCCTGAATTTTGTCACGCGATAAAAGGCATATTTATGAACCGATTTGGATGTAATTCGGTGTGTACATAGTACATACCAATCTCTCGACCGAGTTCGTTGGCCAGCTTCATCCGCCATTTTGTTTCAAAATGGCGGCCATTTAAAATTTTTTTTTAAATTTAAAATTTGAAATGTGGTACCAAAAAATTGAAAATGGAAAAATATTTTTTTCTTATGTATTTGACCTTTATACAAAGATTTCAGAGCAGTTTTTGTTTTGTCTATATCTTAAAAAATGGCTGAGTTATAGCATTTTGAATTTCTAGTGTGGCTGACATTTTGAAACGTCCTGAATTTTGTCATGCGATAAAAGGCGTATTTATGAACCGATTTGGATGTAACTTCGTTTATACATAGTACATACCAATGTCTCGACCGGGTTCGTTGGCCAGCTTCATCCGCCATCTTGTTTAAAAATGGCGGCCATTTAAATTTTTAAGAAAAATTTAAATTTGAAATGTGGTACCAAAAATTGAAAATTGAAAAAATATTTTCTTCTTATGTGTTTGACCTTGATAAAAAGATTCGGGAGCAGTTTTTGTTTTGTCTATATCTTAAGAAATGGCTGAGTTATAGCATTTTGAATTTCTAGCGTGGCTGACATTTTGAAACGTCCTGATTTTTCTCACGTAATAACAGGCGTATTTATGAACCGACTTTGATGTACCTTGGTGTGTACATAGTACATACAAATATCTCGACCGAGTTCGTTGGCCAGCTTCATCCGCCATCTTGTTTCAAAATGGCGGCCATTTAAAAAAATTAAAAAATAAAAAAAATTAAATGAGATACCAAAAAATTGGAAAATGAAAAAGATTTTTTTGTATGTGTTTGACCTTAATACAAAAATTCCGGAAGAGTTTTTCTTTCGTCTATATCTAAAAAAAATGGCTGAGTAATAGCATTTTGAATTTCTCTTGTGGCTGACATTTTAAAACGACCTGATTTTTGTCACGCGATAACAGGCGTATTTATGAACCTATTTGGATATAACTTGGTCTGTACATAGTACATACCAATATCTCGACCGAGTTCGTTGGCCAGCTTCATTCGCCATCTTGTTTCAAAAGGGTTGCCATTTAAAAAAAATTAAATTTAAAATTCAAAATGAGGTATTAAAAAATTGGAAAATGAAAAAGATTTTTTTTATGTGTTTGGCCTTGATACAAAGATTCCGGAGCAGTTTTTGTTTCTGAAAATTTGTTCTTTTGTTTATATCTTAAAAAATGGTTGATTTATAGCACTTTGAATTTCTAGCATGGCTAACATTTTGAAACGATCTTGTATTTGTCACGCGATAACACACGTATTCGCCTATTTCGATGTAAGAAGGCCTGTGGATAGTATACATCAACACCTCGACCAAGTTCGCTGGCCAGATTCATCAGCCATCTTGTTTCAAAATGGCGGCCATTAAATTAAAATATATATATATATTTAAAGTGAGGTGCAAAAAAATTAGAAATTGAAAAAGGTTTCTTTCTTAAGTATTTGATCTTGATATAAGGATTCAGGAGCATTTTTTGTTTGTGTTTACCTTAAAAAATGGCTCAGATATAGCAGTTTCAATTTCTATTGTGGGTGACATTTTGAAAAATCTGATTTTTTGCATGCGACAGCACTCCTATATATTAACCGATTCCGATGTGAGTGAGCATGTGCACAGCAATTACTAAGGTCTCGACCAAGTTCACTGCTTAGCCTCATCCACCATGTTGTCTTAAAATGACAGGCACTTTAAGAAATTGCCGAATTTGGCAGCCAAATATAAGTTACTTTAAAGAAAAGCATCTTGGATAAAGCTGACTAATTTCGCGAAATTCTCATTCATTATATTGATAAAAATTAGTATTGAATCTCCTATATTCGGTTTCCACTAAATTGAGCTTCGTGTGTTTGCATGATATAAGTTGGCTTTTTTTAAATAAGGATTATGAAAGCTACCTCTTCCTCCCGGCACTGGCCGGAAGGACTTTTTTAAAATAGGATGACACACAAACAGAAGGCGATTTTGGAACTTCATGCCCAAGGAAAGCGCGGGCGTGAGAATGCTCGATTGCTTCAAGTGCCTCATCCAACCGTTTCCAAAGCAATCAATAAATTCGAGAATCTTGACCATGAATGACAGCGATCAGGAAGAGGATGAAAAAGAACGAAAAAAATCATGAGTCAAACATAGAAAATGAAACAATTTCCAACACATTTAGAATAATAATACAAAACTGAACCGTTTAATAAGTTGAAATATTATGTCTAATTCAACCATATAGAAACGCATAACACATTTGAAAACCCAATTTCAGCTGTTCCCTTCAACAATCGGGAAATTATCTGAATTCTTTGAAAAGCACAGTATATATTGTATTGCCGTATTCTATAGTAATCATCTTGTAGTGAAATTCAGTGATTTACATCAATTTCAATACATTATGTAATAGCGTAATGTCATTAAAATGCACTGCAAATTTTTTTCCCGATGACTATAATGTAACGGAATTCTTTTTAGTGCCTCTGTAAATGAACTATTAATACAATATACTTCACATACAATAGCAAACCTACCTTGGTGACTCTAAATAAGCTTTATCAACTGCATGAAAATCCTAGTATATTTACGGGAGTTAGAGGGTGGTCAGACGGACTGACGGAGAGACAAACCGAATGCAAAAAAACTTTTCAATTTTATTGGAAAGTGTTAAAACGGAATGTCAAACTCCAAGCAACCGACAATTGATTAAGAAAAGCGTGTCCAGAAATCCTTAGGTGTAGATAAGAAAAATAGCGAGGCAGATAGGCATTGCTTGTGAATCGGTTCGACTTATGGCCAAGAGGAGCGGAAACTTCATCCTTTCAAGCTCTAATAAGCGCAACTTCCCAACGATGAAAAGAAACGTCTACAGCTTGAAAGATGCAGGAAGTTGCTGAAGTAAGCTGCAACTCCAAACTGGGACCGGATCCTGTTTTCTGGCGAAAAGCTATTAGCGATGAAGCAATCGTCAATCCGAATAATCGGTTTCGGATTACAACTTCTTCAGGGAAGTCTTTCATTGTTCAACATCGTCAAAATCCTAAATCTGTCATAGGAATGTGTACAACAGGCAAAACTCCTTTAATTTTCGTCGATTATGGCGTTAAAAAGCGTTAAAGATATGTACCAAAAACATATTATAGACGATGTTATGCCTCCGCGTGCCCAAAAACACATTAGAAAAGGTGATTGGGCATCACAGCAAGGGTACATGCCTTGTCATCGAGCGGAATGCACACAGCGGTGGTGTCGGGAAGAATTTCCAAACTACATCTTTGCTCAAAAATAGCGTCCATACTTGTGCAACCTCTACCCTCTCATTACAGATTGTGGTCTATTTTAGAGGCAAGTACTTGTGTAAAGCCTCAAAAAAGTTCAGAAGGCCTAAATTTGATTCAGGAATGAAAGCGAATCACTCCGACTTAGCTGGACACAACTGCTAAAAATTTCACCAAACGTTTGCGCCTCAGCCTAAAAGCAAAAAGAGATCTCTGTGAAGAAAAATATTTTTTTTTTGCTCTAGTGCATGCTTGTTATTAAATAAAATGTATTTATTTGTGTTTTTGTGTTTTCATTAACTAAGTCAAAATAGACCGTTAAGTTGTTTCTGTTTACTCAGTCATTCAGTTACATAGCAGAAAGTGTTTAATTGAGAATTGATAGAATCTTAAAATATACGGGTCTGAGGTAAGGGATTTTTACACTGCACAATTTCCGGCATCGTTGGTGACTCGAGACAGGTTATTGTTTATTTTTCTTTGCTGTGACATTATATTTTCGTACATTAAGAAAAAATTTTCTTTTGTTTAAATGATGAAATAAAAAGGAAAGTGCCCAGTTAAACCGCTGACAGATTGTTCACACTAATTGTATATTATTCTCTTATTTCATAGAATAATGACCCTCGAAAAATAAATTAATAGCGGAGTAGCCCAGTCCGTTTCCCCTCTTTATACTTAACCAATGAATCTCCAAATGTCACCAGGGAAGAGCCTTATCAAAATACACCGATATACCAAATTTGAAGCAAATTGGATAGAAAAACCCATTTATCTAAATTAAGGGAGTATTAACTCCCGTTCCCCCCTTTATATTTATTTAATGAACTTCCAAATCTAATTAGGGAAGCGCCGTATCAGAATAAATCGGTATACCAAATTCGAAGCAAATCGGATACAAAAACACACTTATCTATATTAATTGGGGTATTAGCTCCCCCCCCCCCGTTCACCCTTTTAGACTTAAACAATGAACATTCAAATCTAATCAGAGAAGCGCCTTATTTGATTTAACCGGTATACCAAGTTTGAAGAAAATCTGATAATTCTGCATGAAAAACGCATTTATCGAAGTTGAGGGGGTTTAGCCATCCGTTCTCCCGTTTTTACTTAACCAGTGAACTTCTAAAACTAATCGGGATGCACCTTATCAGAATGAACCTAGGAAAAAATGTTGAAGAAAATTGGATATTTCTATCAAGAGTACATACATACAGACATAAGTACATACATACAGACCCGGCAACCACATTAGCTCTCAGACTTTGATAGCCTGTGAGCTAAACACATAAGGACTATAAAATGGCAACATGTGATTATCTGTGTCGGTTTGAGAATGTTTGCTGTGTAATTAAGCTGTAAACAATGGATTTATATATCAATACACAATGAAGAATAATTTATCCTTTTAAGATAATGTAAATTTTTAATGAAATGAATTAATAATGACTGCATTTTTAAGAGAATTGACATTGATTTTTGTAACTTTTATGGTTATTCCGAACCAGTTTCTATTATTTTTCAATTTATATTCTATTTGTATAGGTATTTTTTTTAATTTGTGACTTCTTATATATTTTATTTTTCTAAATAAGAAATTAATTGCAAATAAAGGAATTCATGTAGCATGTTTTCAGCTTCCAGTGGTAAATTTTACGAAATACGTGGTTTTGCTCAAACTTTGTTCTCACAAAAGGCATCAAAATTAAAATTCATTTTCTTCTACTAGCATGTACCGTTCCTCTTTTGACATCAGAGTTATTACTCTTATAAAATATATCGCTCATGTAATATCGTAACTATTGTGCGTAAATGTTCGTCACGTGCTTTCTCGTAGTAAAAAAAGTTAAGTTCAGTGTCTGTAAGATAACATGAAGACTCTAAAGCAGATGTCTCCAAGATTTCACGCAGAAACGCCATATTAATATATTTTTTAATATTCCATAGGACACTCACAGATTACTTAATTGAAGTAGAGAAGAAATGCATCTACTACTGGGTAACAAAATCAGGTTCGGAATACTAAAAAAATCCCTAAATTCCGATTTATTTCGTTCTTTCAAAAAATTATGTAGATGTTTTTGCACGAAATATTCACCTTTATCATGAGTGATTTTATACAATTATATCCTTAGATAACAGTATTAGCATTAAAAATTATAATAATCCATCAAAATCCAAGCAAGGGAGCAAAGGTCGGTAGCTACGCAGTGCTTTCCAAAGAACCAAATTAATACGTGCAAAAGCAACTGTTATTATGTTTCATTGGAACTGTTTTCATGTACATAGCTGCCAAAATTTGGATTTTGTTTCAAGTCAGATGATCTAAATTGGACCCAGAATAATTCGCAATGGATTTTTTTTTCTATGGTGTTGTTACTTAGTTATTTAAAAAAATCTGGATTTATTTCATTTGAAAACAATCACAAGGGTGGCGGCTTTGCGTATACCGGGTGGTTCGGAACTACATGTCAAAAATATAAAGGCAGGTAGAAAGGACCCAAATAAGCAGATTTCGTAAAGGAATGTGAGTGCAGAAATGGAGCATTTTAGGGCGCTGTTGCGTTCGGTGGATGTAGCGCTTCGCTAGCTTCAGTCGTCGTTCTCCCACGGATTTCAAGCAGCATGCATCGTTACACTAACGCGGAGCTTGCCGAGATGAATTTTATGTATGAGCGCAAGGAAAGGTTTCACGCCCAACGAGCGTCCAACAGCTTTTGAGCTTGTCGAAGGACTATCCTCTACTGTGCGAATTACTGTTTCTTCCACTTCAGGAATTCTGTTATATCTTACAGTGCCCTTATCACGCCTGGAAGCATAAAGCGATCCACTCGCGCACAACTGGTAATGAAGACGCTCACATGTTCGGCGATCCGGCGGAATTCTAGGCCGGAATCGTTCAACTAAATCCTTTGAGCAGCCAATCAATTTCCTTGAGCAATACCATACATAAAATGCATGTCTGCCAGCTGAGCATTGGTGTAATAATCCATTTTTCTCGAAATCCGTGCGGGAAATGACGATTCAAGCCAACTAAGAGCATTCATCAGCCCCATTCAACAGCGCTGTCTACTGCCTCAACACTACATTTCCGCACCCACATTCCTATAGGAAGTCTACTTATTTAGGCCCTCAGTACCTGCCTTTGCATTTTTTACATATAGTTCTGGATCACCCTGTATAATGTCACACGGAGCTATTAGCAGAAAACGGTCAGGCATAAACTCATATTCACGAGAGCAGGAAAATCACTTGGTCGGAGAAGGAAAATACATCGTTTATTTATATATATATTACTATTATAATATATCTACAAAAAACTAATGCTGTTAAACTATTGTATTGAAATATTTGGTAATTTTAATAGTAAAAATGCTTTCAAACTAAATAAATCTTAAGTATATCCTATGATTTTTCAAGAAGATGTTTTAAATGATGTGTAGGGGACACATGTATGAATATTGCAAATTAAACTATTAAATTTTGTAACACACAGAAGAATTATACTGATTTCTTTCCAAGACAAAAAGAAAAATCTGTAATTTTTGCTGAAGGAAAAAAGAAGTTTTTTATATCAAATAGAACAAAAAAATTTCTAAGAACATTCATTGAAGAACGTGTGAAAAGTCAGTTTATATATTTAAAATGCTGCTAATTCAGAAACATTTTTTCTGAGTTCATACAATTAAATACTGTAACTAATACAATTAAATACCGTATTTTGTGCGTTTTATTTTAATCATTTTTTTTCTAACAGTATAGAGGGCAAACAAAAAAGAAAATATATACTCGACTGTTTTATATCATTTTTTTCCTCAAAGGGCAACATAGAATACAAAGAAAATAATTTTCTGTACAATGAATATAATATTTAAATAAATTAATAATGAAAATTATTCAAAATGTATGACAGCTTAACAAGATTCTATGAAAGTTTTGAACAGGGCCAATATAATCTCTTTTTTTCCTTTTTTAAGAATTTTACAATCAAGTTTTATTAAAAAAACCCTCTTATGCTTTGAAACACGAAAAGAATACACTTAGCATCCTCTATGGAATTATTTCCCAGATTCGCGTCTGAAAATTTTCACTTTTAAGTATTTTTCTTATTGGTGCTTTTGTTCAAACCAAACAAGCATTTTTTTCAAGGCGATCTCTCATCCAGATCCATGTACACTTTTAACGTTTCTTTTTAATGAAATACCTTACCATGAATAAAACAATGTCAGTCTAAACAAATAAGCATGACATATTGTATCTAAATATTAATGATATTGCTTTACAGCAGTTATACTACCACCTGTACAAAATTTTGCAGCAATTGAAAGAAATAGATCAAAAGAAAAAATATATAAATATATATACCTTTATTCTAAACAACCGAAAAAATATAAAAACATGAAAACTATCACTATATACACGTTGTTTATTTTTATTATTTTTTTGTTTATCTCAAATTGATCTCCTCTGATTATCTCAGACGCGAACAATATGCGAACCTTTTTTACCGAATACTTTATTTTAAAATACGGTCAGAGTGAAATAAGATTAGGTACAATTTACGAGAAAAACGTCTACGGATTTTGTTATAATTCCACAATTACTGAGAATAATTTCAAAATGAAATAAACAACACAAGTACAATTATTGCAAATGAAATAATTTATAAAAAGTGCCATTTATTCCCTTAATTCCATTCATTTTTTTCTTCTCCTGTTCTATTGGGGATAATTACGTGTTCCGAATGAGTTTTCTGCTTTTTATTTTCTTTAATGTTTTGTTTTATGGGCTTTCAGAAAGCTTTTTTCATTTTGAGCATTTTTATTTTATTTATTTATTTATATTTTGGGCTAATGAAGCTTTCTTTGAATAGTTTTATTTTTTAAATCATTGAATGGACAAAATAGGTAATTTCGTAAGAAAAGCTTTAGAAAACTATAGCCAATTTAGAGATATTTTATGACATATTAAATAATTTTCAATCGCAAATTATTTAAAACTATGACAATAATAAGTATTTGTATATTTGGTATATAAGTATTTTTGATTCCCATAAAACTTCATTTTCGTCCACTTCCAAACACAAATTAAAGAGCAGTGTTATTATAATGCTCATTTTTTACTCTTTATAAATTTTATTTCAGATGTACGGATATTTAATGTTAATATCTACAAAAATATTTATTTAATTATCAAAAAAAAAAAAAAAAAACCTCAGAGAACATCTACAATATCCTTAAAATAATATAATTGAAAATGGTGTGGAACAGTAAGAACAAAAAGGTCTTCTTAACACACCGTCAAAAAATTGTAAATGCGCTTGGCCTTTCAAAAGAACTTGGTATTTCTTCGTCAGGCGCAAAGAAGACGTGATTCTACTGTGGAAGCAACAGCAAAACTGAAATGAAAGGAACAAAGTTGAAGAAACAGCCAATAGGCAAGTAGAAATCAACAGCCAATTGGAAAGTAGAAAACAACAGCCAATCGCAGAAGAGCATATCCCAAACAGAAGAAAACATAATAAAAGGGGAATTAGGTAGCAAATTGGAAAATAAATAAATAAATAATAATAATAAAATATGGGGATTTTTTAAACTTTTATTTACTTTTTAATTTGCTGAATAATTACCCTTCTACACTGTGTTCTTTTATTTGGATTATACTCTTCTGTGATTGGCTGTTGTTTTCTGCTTTCCTACTGGCTGTTTCTGCAACTTGGTTAATTTTCGTTATCTTTTATTTCATTCTTGCTGCTGCTTTCATAGTTAAAGCACGTCTTCTTAGCGCCTGACGAAAAAAGACTAAGTTCTTTGGAAAGGCCTAGCGCATTTACTTTTTTTATGGTGTTTTAAGAGGATCTTTTAGTTCTTACAATACCCTAACCTGTCCACAGGTTACTTATTCCTAATGTAAAGCATAATACACTACTGTGGCAACTGAATTTCTCGTAATCTATTTGTTAAAAAGCTTTGGAAGCAAAAACGTTTCCACTATCACTCTAGAAATCAAAACTGATATAGTGGGTGAATTGGTATATAGTGCTAGAGAACTGTAAAAAATATAAAAG
This sequence comes from Maratus speciosus, assembly GCA_963932465.1. NCBI lineage: Eukaryota > Metazoa > Arthropoda > Arachnida > Araneae > Salticidae > Maratus > Maratus speciosus. The sequence continues at coordinate 316,965,367 of OZ010800.1, forward strand.
CTTCTTTATATAGAAATATATAATATAACCACGAAACAAAATGCACAATTAAATCTTCCTAGTTACTTATCAATCCGAAAAGTGATCTTTAACTATGGAAACATTAGAAAACATTATATTTTCAAAATTAAAAATATACATATATGTATAGTAATGAAGTTCTTTTTTCTGCCACAAAATTTCTGAAAAGTGTTTGAAATGTGTTAATAGTGTATAAAGAAATTTTCTAAATCAATTTTCTCAAACAGGAATATAGGTGTTCGGGATACTATAAATAAAAATGAAACATTTTTATGTTCAACAATATCCTTTACAGACAGATATGAAAGATCCCAATATTAGCATATAACTACAATAATCAATATTAATATTAAAATTATCATGATTTTTTTTCTCTGTTATGTTTATATTCAATTACGCAGCTAAAAGTACTCAATAAAAAATAGTTAGCATCGATCAAAACTAGACTAAATATCGGCTGGCGCAAGGCAGTAATTGCTTATTATTCATGATCTAACTTACAGAAACAGAATGCTTTGTCAGAGATAAAACAAAGGTAAAGTATTTATATAATACACTATATGGCCAAAGGTGAAAGGTCACTTGCGATTTTACACGTGTTGTTAAATATATAGAAAAATAAATGAAGAATTATCCTGAAACTGTAGGTGTGCAAACAATATAGAATAGGTCATATATTTCCGCGAAGATATTTTACCGAAACCCCATACGGGACAGTCAACAAATTGAAAAAAAAACGAATATCTTTGGGATAACCCTGTAAAACCAACGTCGCAAAAGCGTTCAAACTCGAGATTATTAATAAGTGGCTTATTGTAATATACTGTGTTCATTTTTATGAAGATAGCATGTATACACGTAGAGAGAGACATTAAGGTTTTTATAAAAACAGTCCCGAATTTCGCCAAGTTTTTTGCTTATAATTTGCAGAGTTCTCAATAAAAAAAAAAGTTCATATTAGAAAATATGAAAAACAGCATTATACATAATACCCAGCAATCAGAGTTAAAAAATAATAAAAATTGGATGAAAAATAATCAGGTTTACAAAAAAATGTTTAACTGCGCATGCGCAAACGGAATCAAAATGTAATATGCATTATGCATATGTATTAGCTACGTATATAGAGCAACTTTTGTGAAAGTCTAAAAATCATAGCTTGAAAATTCTGAAAATTATCGTCGATAGAATAAGCTCGAAATCCGTTGTTCGTAAAAAGAAGCAAAAAGATAAGGGGTCTTATCAAATATCTGTTGATTAGTGCCAAGATAGCGTACACAATATTGATACAATCCTCATTTTTACTTTCTTCTATCTTTACAAGAAGAAAGTATTAAATTCATGAAAATTTTCGAATTCCGGTTTTCGACGGATTTACACGTTTTAGGGGTCAGAGATTCCAAAAAACTTGTTTTTACAAAAAGTCTGTCTGTGACTCTGTGAGTCTGTCTGTCTGTGTGTATGTGACACAAATTTTGTGGGCGCTCTATCTCAAGAACTAATGCACGTAATTTAATAAAAATTGATATTCAGTTAGTCCCTAATACAAATTGATGCTGATTAGTTTTTGGTGTAAATCGCTCAACAGGTGGCGCTGCTATGCTGCATTTTTCACGATTTTTGCAATAGCTCTATCTCAAGAACTAATGCACGGATTTCGATCAAACTTCAGATTTAGTTAGTCCCTGATATAAATTGATGATGATTACGTTTTGGTGTAAATCGCCCAACAGGTGGCGCTGTTATGATGAATTTTGCAGGATTTACATGATTTTCCCAATAGCTCTATCTTAAGAACTAACGCACGGATTTTCATCAAACTTCAGATTCAGTTAGTCCTTGATATGACTTGCTACTGATTATGTGTTGGTGTAAATCGCCCAACAGGTGGCGCTTCTCTGCCGCTTTTTTCACGATTGCCTCAATAGCTCTATCAATAGAACTAATGGACGAATTTTCATCTAACTTCAGATTTAGTTGTATGTTGACACAAGTTGTTGTTAATTAGGTTTTGGTGTTAATCACTCAATAGGTGGCGCTGCTATGCAGGAATTTTCACGATTTTCGTTATTGTTCTATCTCAAAAACTAATGTACGGATTTTCTCCAAACTTCAGATTCAGTCAGACGTTGACATAAATTGTTGCTGATTAGGATTTGGTATAAATCACCCAATAGGTGGCGCTGCTAGGCAGCATTTTTCTGAATTTAGACGATTTCAGCGATAGTCATATCTCAAGAACTAACGCATGGAATTTCATATCGTTAGAATCCTCATGAGATGCATAGATTGCCATTTAATTTTGGCAGTGTGATAGCGGATTTTGAAGTATTAACATGTATGAGATAGAAGAAAGTTTTGGGATTGGTACATCCGACTAGTTTTGCTTCTTTTCAAAACAGCGGATTTCAAGCTTATTCTATCGACGATACTTTTCAGAATTTTCAAGCTATGATTTTGAGACTTTCACAAAAGTCGCTTCATATACTTAGCTCATACATTATGCACATTATATTTTGATTGCATTCGCGCATGCGCAGTGAAACATTTTTTAGTAAACCTGCTCATTTTTCCTCCATTTTTTATTATTTTTTAATTCTGATACCAGGGTTTTATGTACAATTGTGTTTGTCATATTATCTGAAAAGAACTTTTTTTTATATTAAAACTCTGCAAATTATAAGCAAAAAAACTTGGCGAAATTTGGGACTGTTTTTATAAAAACATCAAGTTCTCTGCGAGTATACATGCTATCCTCATTAAAATGAACACAGTTTATTACAATAAGCCACTTATTAATAATCTCGAGTTTGAACGCTTTTGCTACATTAGTTTTTACAGGGTTATCCAAAAGATATTCGTTTTTTAAATTTTTTGGCGGTCCCCTACTCTATTAGGTAAAGAATCTTCGCGATAATATATGACCTATACAATACTATTTACACACCTTCAGTTTCAGATTAATTCCTCATGTTTTTTCTATATATTTAACAAAACGTCTAAAATCGCAAATGACCGGTCACCTTTGTCATATAGTGTATGTGCTTAATGGAATACTGAAAATCTTATAAGCCCACTTTGCATTAGATTTGAAGTTTGGATTATTTCGTTTACATGGCTTAGGTTTAAGAGAATACTTAAAACTTTATAAACTATTAACAATATGATATTCTAAACATTCTATAATCTATGCATTAACTTATAAATAGATATCTGAGACCGAGTTTCTAACTTTTAATTTAGAATACTTTTATAGCGAGATAAATTTTCTGGGTAGTCTTTACGCTGAAATCATTTTTCATTTGTCAAAGATCAATTCTACAGCAATTTATATTGCATCAATCATTGTAATTCAAATGATTATACTTATCTGTAAATTTAAGACCATTTTCATAATTTAGTAGCGTAAAGAGTTTACAAATAGAGAAATTATCTACCGAATAATAAAACAATGTGATACTAAATTTCACTTCAAAGTAAGTCACATAATATCAAACGTTGGAAGTTAAAAAATAAAGGTTTCTGTTAATTCTTAAAATCTTGATAGAACTTGACTTAAAATTTTTGATGGTTTAGATCAGATCCTCTAAGGGCAAACCACAAAGTCGTTATAGACCGGCTGAGAAGCACTGCTTTAAGTAATGCTAAGGAATACCATAAATAGCAACTTATAAAATTGATTGATGTTAAATAACCCAGTGTTGACACAAAAACTTAATCAGGAAAACCTGCTTTGGAGATCGGCGGTCTTGCCCGCGCAGTGATCAAAAACAATGGGAAAGAGAAGGTGTTAGGCGAAAACTAGCAGCTGACTTGTTCCTGGTTTAAGATTTTTATTCAGGTTGTTTCTGCGCATGAACTGCCGAAAAAAAAATTATAGTTGTGCAAAGTAAGAAAAAAATTCACATTCACAAATTCGCCATCCCTCTGTTTTTAACCTTTATGTGAGTCTTAATTTTTGTGACTTCTCAACTACCGCCAACATGGCAGGTGCACCACCAGTTCTCCTTAGTTTTATGACTGTGTGTAGTATTTTTCGTTCACTTATAGGGGCACAAAAATGAGTGACTTTCGATTACGGTTAATGGGGAAAAAGCATTTCCTGTGTATTTTACTGATATTCTACTACTTTAATTATAGTAAAATGTATATGAATTTTCAAGATGCATCAAAACATACTTTCTATTGAATTTGAAGTGCAAATCAGTCTTCATTAACTCAATCAGATTAAGTTAAATAATGCTATAAAAAGTGATAAAATATCTTTATTAAGATTGCCGAGTGTTTCATCACACAAATGGCGACATTTTCAAAATCATTCATGCTAGAATTTTTTATTTTTTTCTAAAATGAATGATTTTGAAAATGTCGCTGTTTGTGCGATGAAACGTTCGTCAATCTTAATAAAGATATTTTATCACTTTTTATAGCATTATTTAACCTAATCAGTTTATAAGTGATTATAATGCATGTTGTTATTAACTCTATCGCTGTGCAATTGTTTTATGAAAACAGGTTCAAAAATTGCGCATTTTTTTATGACATATATCATATCTACACACATTTTAGAGTTGAAATATGTAAAAATATTTTGTAAAAGAGTTATTTTTTAACATAGAATTAGATCATAAAAAAGACTGTCAGAGAACTGAATTTGAAGAACAATTATATAAAAGCGATATTCTGAAAATTAATCTTGGTTAAATTACGATTTATTTTATGAAGTACAAAGGTAAGACATATATGCTAATGAAAATATGCAAAATACAAAACTCTTAATTTCGAGGAAAAGTCTTTCGTAGCAATCTTTGCACCAAATTTGCATTTGTTTGCGATTTCTTTGCCAGGTTCAGTTTTTTTAGCAAAAAACTGCACACTGTCTATGAGGCTTTTTCTTGAAGGGATTGGTTGATACATGGCTAGAAAAAATGTCAAGTGATAAGTCTTATGGGATGGATACAACTTTGAGCTTTCAAAAGGGAGCGAAGAATGCTTTTGAAACAAGCTTGTGAACTACACCGAAATATGAGCAACTAATGCCTTTTGTTAAACCAGTCATAAATCAACAATTAAACACAACTGAAAAAAATCAAAATGAACCGTTGAATGAGAAAAAATCTGGTTGTGCGGAATTGATGGGGCAAATGCATCCCCACGGAAATCTCAGGTTGCGCAAATGCTGCTATTTTTACTTTGCCAGTGGAAATGGCGGGATGGGCAGCGAGAGGGTTAATACTCGAAAAGTGCTGAAACTGTTTTTTATAGTTTTGGTATGTTTTTTTTTAAGTTTAAATAGTTTTTTTCCGTAGTACGTGTCATCTATAAACTCTATGGTTAATTTACTGGGCTGCATAAAATAATTCCTAAGCATAGCCGTATGCGAGCATGAATAAATGTAGGTGTTTTTTTATTGATTTACGCATTATACAGCTGAACTATATATAGTATACAAATAAATGTTTCTACATGAATGAATTCTGCAAAGAGATGTTTGTAGAATATAGAAATATATATATATATATATATATTACAGTGTTCGACAAAGAACTGGAGTCATTGCCGTCTATGGGTGATTATTTCTGAAAGTATTTTTTCAGTTTATGCGCGTTTTCAAAATTCTTTACTTCAGATATCTTTTTTATTTTTATTAAAGTATGGGGTTATGCTACAGTATTCGGGAAAAATTGAAAAAAAAAGTATTCCATAATCTATGCTCGACGCTTGATTTATTTTTATTGTTTATTCAATCTCTGATCAGTTGCAATTCATGTTAATAATTCCCAATTGTTAGATGCATTGTATTTTTTTAAATAAAAATATCCTTGATGCTAAATGGAGTAAAATAATTTCAATGATATTTATTTTTTATTTAACTTAATATTTACTTCTCAATTGTATTACGACTTTATGGTACTTAAAAAATTATAAATAGCAAAACAAAAAAGAAATTTCCCTTATATTACTTTTTACCATGAATTTGAATAAAATATATATATATTTTAATTCAGATTTTTTAATTTGTAATTAATTCTTTGAAATGTCGTAATTAATTGAGAATGTTTGTACATTTATTTATTTTTCTTCTAGTGTTTAGGAAGTAAAGAATATGCATTTAAAAAAAAAGAAATATATTACATCCAGTTAGTATTTAATGGTAAAAAAATGGATAACTTGGATATTGTTTTATCTTTTTCCGGTTTTTACTGTTCACTGCTTTTTTTTATGTTTGCGTTTCGAGAAGTAGTAAAAGTTAACAAGTCGATTTCCTTTAAAGAGTTTTTTTTCTTTCTTTTTTAAAAGAAGTAATTGCTAGAAAAATGGGATATATTATTATTTTAAAGACATAATTGTACCTTGCAATTATACTATTTAAAAATATTTCATTGAAGTGTGTTTTTATATACTTTGTCAGCGAAAAGAGCATTCCCGAGTTTTATTAAACGTTTAATAAATTGAAACAAAATATGCGATGAAATTGCTTGACCTAAAATATTTTTTAACGTTTTTTCATGTATTAGTTAGGTACGATTGTTATAATTTAAAAAATTCTATTTTTGAAATTGTTGATATTTTCCCTTTAATTTTTTTCAAAAAATAACCTTTTGAAATATTTGTTTTTCGAGTAATATTATGAAATCTTATGAACAACAAAGACAGCCTCTCTTTTATTCTAAATTCGTTTTGAGGTATTTATTGAATTCGAGTACTCGGCGTGCCTCAAAATTTGAGTGATTATTAATGTAAGAGGCAGCAATTTACCTTTATGGTATTTAATTTTTATGTTTGTGCATCTAACTTAAAGGTTCAAAACATCACTCAAAATGAACACAGGATTCATTTTTCCACCGTAAATCAAAAAATCTGTAATGTTACTAAGACTTTCTTAGGAAACTGGATGTCTACACCTTTTTATGGAACTGCAAGCCGGGTTACAGAAAAATTTTTTAGTAAGATTACTGTAATTTTAGTAGATTCTTTTATAAAGTTACAGATTTCTGTAGCTTTAGAAATCTAGTTTTGTAGATTTATATCTTTGTTGTACAGTTTAAAGATAAAAATTTAGTAAGCATATAGATTTCTGTAACTTTACATCTTTAGAATTACAGATTTATTATTATTATTATTATTTTGTTTATTACAGTACAGCATTTCAAAATGCTATAATGGCAATGTACATATGTCTGCTATGTACATATTTGTTTTATACGGACCATTAATAGAAATGATAACATTATCATTAACAATACGTTTTACACCATTGAAAAAAAAAATTGGTCTGCTTCAATTCGTGGTAGTAGGGTTATTCCGGGATTTATGCCGCACATTTTTTTTTTTTTTTTTAAATTTGTGTATAAAATTCCATGGTGGACATAAAATAATAAAAAAAATCATTGTGTGCTATTTAATATTAAATATTCAACGCGTGTACTGTGAGAAAAAATAAAAACAAATTATTAATATTTTTAACATTTTTTTTTCTAAAACATTACACTGCGGCGCGTCACCCGAAGATTCAGTCTGAGACGCTGCACTTGTGCGGTAGTTATGCCGCGCTTGTAATAAGAACAGAATGAAGTTATAAATAAAAATATTTAAAAAAAAATATTCATATCTGGACTATATTTATGGATGTAATAACAAAATGAAACTAAATGAGTACAATGAAGCGTATTATTAGATTCAAATTAATAATTGTTGCCTTCTTTCACTATTAAAATTATCTACTTATTTTTTTTTTACATTAAATTTCAATTGTTATTTCAGCAACAACGTAACATCAATGTATTAGAAAGGGAAAAGAAAATAGGTAAAATAGTGTTTATATAATTTGTTTTTTAAACCTTTCGAGACCGGTGGCTTTTACACAAATTTTATTCGTTTGGTACCACTTTTTTTTTAAAAAAGTTACCTTTACTTAATTAATCATGAAAATGCTCTAATTAAACAAAGCAAATATTACTTTTCTTTTTTACTGGTGCCAGAAACAGATCTTTATGAAGATGTTTATATGCACCTATGGTCCCGAATGGGTTAAGAAATCGACTTCAATCTACAGAATAAGTGTCGAAAAAGTACAGTCTTTATGTAACTACATTTAAATTACATGATGAAACGAAGCCAATTACACTTCCTTTTATGTTTAGGGCAGTTTGCGAAGAACGTCTGCGTTACGCGTAATCCAATTTTTCATTATTGTCATCTTGACTTGCATCTTTCTTGCCCTTCTTACTTTTTATTTTCCCGTTTTTCTAATTTGGTTTTAGTAAACTTGATAACATGCCAAACATAGTCTGTGCAAAAAGAAAAGGAAAAGTTAATAACACTTAATCATCCCGCACAAAAGAAACTGCGGCATGTTTACCGGAATAGCAGTGCGGCATGTATCCCATTTTGCATGGTGCAGACGTCGGCCATCACAGTTACCTGCCATTGCTAAGGGGAATGGCGTAATCATACACACAGTACTCTATACGAACGCTACACTTAGTTGTGACTTCGAAATCATGCAAGCAATTAGTAATTAGTGTATGAAAAGTATTTAAACATAACGTGTTTAAAAGTTTGGACAGTGAAATCATGCACTTACGCCAAATTAAGGATTGTACTTCTACAAGTAAACATCGAAATGGGCTTCCCGCTATACACTGGTTAAAATATTCTCATTGCGCACCTATACTGTGCGTTTGATGACCATCTATCGATAATTACATGAGATAGAAAGGGTGCGGCGACTCTCCCGGAGTTACACTTTTCAAACAATTTTTAACCTCTTGACCAGTATTTTTTAACTTACATTTGTAATATATTTTTTTTTCTAAGTGTAATTTTGACTTTTATGTGCTTCTTTGTTTTATGTTTTATTGTTTTCTTAATATTCAAGTTTATATTTTTTCTTGTTCCCAATTGTTATATTCACTTCTTATATCTACTAGAAATTGCGCATTGCTTAGTCACAGACGAATATTCAGCATACATTAAAAAATCTGCCAACCTCAAGTTGATATTGAAAATTTTGTATTGTAGTGTTAAATATCTTGCATGTCCGCCAAACTACGGCTTGTGCAAAATCAAAATATAGCAGTTTACATTTTTTATTTCTATCGCACATCTGCCAGTCTTAATGAATATTTCTTGCTTTAGCTCAGTTTTTTATTTTATTTTATTCTATTTTTATTTTAGTTTATTTTGTTTCGTTTTATTTTATTTTTATTTTAATTTATTTTATTATTATTATTATTTTAAATAGAGATATTCGGCTGAATTTCTCCGAACAAAGAGCTTTAACATTGATGTATTTTTGAGAGGTTGATCATCAAATCAAATTAGATCGTGGGTAACAACTGATTATTTCTAGAGTTTTAATTTATTTTCTCTTTTATATTTATAATATATATTTTGCACGACAGAATACTGATATTTTTTTTCATTCACTTTCTTTATCGTACGTTAAGCATTGTCTTAAAAAATAATCTGTGGAGAAATTTTAAATTCATTAAAGAAAATTAACTATAGCTCTTACTGTGATAGAAATTGTTTCTCGTTGCGGGGGTTGTTCATCTTTTATAAAAGAACTTCGGATATAAAATAAGTAGATGGAAATATCTTTTGAATTATTTTAAATGAAATTTAAGATTTTCCGTAGTGGAGTACGAATGCGCGAACAACACAATAAACTCAGATCCAGAAGATTCAAACTAATACTTGTAGCGTACTAAGGAAACTTTAATGAAAATTTGAAGAGACACATAAGTGCCTTGGGAGTGACCCCGCTGACACACACAATCAAAACTTAATCTTTACATTCTGAGAAGCAGCCAAAGAGTGATAAGTTTCACATTTTCATTCGTAAAGTTTTGGCGATAGATAGATATTGGGTAAGACACAGATCTTGCCAACGGATGACCGTTACATTGGAATACATGGGGTAGTTTAAATTTAGATGAAAAGCCTAATAGGCGATAATTAGCCAAGCATTAGTCCGTGAGAAAGTAAGAAAAAATCCGAAAACTGTCAATAGCATTAGAATGAGTGCGGTAAACTGAAAGGCGACTTAAGTTTAAAAGTACATCTGGATATTATTATCTAACCGCTGGTTTAACCAAAGTTTTGACTATCTCTTAGTAAAGGATCGAATTAAAAATCTGACAGAGAAATTTTATAGGCAGATGCAACGTTAAAAGAATGACTCTTTCGAAATGAAATGGCCGTGAATAATATTCTTTTTTTTTATTTTATTTACATAGATAAAAGAGCAGAGAGAGAGTTTTCTGGGGACGATAACGTAATGTGAAAAGGAATGTAGATTAATTTAAAACTTAGATATACAAAAAGAAATAGAAAGGGGATTTTTATATTGATAGTTAATATTAAATTTTAACTATCAAGGGATCATATTAATTACATTTAAAGAATAATATATGTGATATCAAACGATATCACACTTACACGTCCCCATATTCAAATAAAATCATTAAAGCATTTATTACAATATTTTAAATGATAAATTCAATATGAAAATGCAAGGGGAAAATTATTATTATTATTATTTTTAAATGATGAGGAAAATTTCTGATTAAAAATATTATGCAATATGATAAATTTCTTTTTTCGAAGTTATTCGTAATTATTTTTTACATTATTGAAATAATTTTTATAATAATTATTAAGATGGAACTTGGTGCAATATCGTAAAAATTTAAGAAGATCAATGTTGGAAGCACAAATATTTTTAATTTTAAGGTTACAGGTTTTAGTAGCATATAGCATCACGCCCTCAGTGCTAAGGGTGGCGGAAATTTTGCTAACATATATAGGAGAACTGGTATTGACATTAACTTGAATCAGACTGTTATTAGACTGTTGGAAATATTACATAAAAACTTCTTTCTCTTAATTCCCCCCCCCCCTCACTACTTCGGTTCCATTTCCCATCTTTTTTCCTATTGGCTGTTGCCTGCAATCCTCTGTTTTCCTATTGGTCAATAAACCTTTAACTGGAATCCCCATCACTCCTATATGTGCGAGGACATTTCTGCCATCCTTAGCACTGATGACAGTATTTTATATGCTACCTCAATCAGTATGCTTCAAATTTAAAATTATTTGTTCTTCTAACGTTGAAATTTTTACATTTTTTTAATTTTTAAAATAAATTTTAGAATCTTTAGCAAGAAATTCAAATACAAATTTAATAACACTCTGATTTACAAACATGCCTGGTTTCATAAATTTAATTATTCGTTATATAATTTTGGGAATGCATACTAATAACTGTAAACATACTTTATAGGATTATGTTTTAATGATTCTAGAGAAAAATGTAGAAAAGAAAATTTCATAGAGCTTGGGCATGATTTTACATTGCCTGTGTTTATAATTGATACTAATAACATATTATGAAAATTGGAAAAATAATAGTAAATATAGATACAAAATGGCAGCAAAAAGATTTAAAAGGAGTTCTAAATATTTTCATTTTTTTTATAGTTTTTGGAATGATATAAGCCTGATACAGTAAATGTATTATAAGATTTGTTTTACTTTTAAGTTGAAAACATTAGTATTATTTATTTGGGAAAAAGTTTTTTTTTTTTTTTTTTTTTTTTTTTTTTTTTTTTTTTTTCTTCAAGTATGTCTTAAAAAATACCCGGAAATGAGTCTGAAAATCCCTGGCAAGAGAATAAACTTTACTTTTTATAATTATTCTTTAAATCCCGAAATTATTCATTTCTGAGGTTTCTAAAGATAAAGAAGTTTTTTAGGATTAGCAGATATCTCGGAATGAGTTAGTGTATATTTTCGTTTGTGGTTACATTACGTTTTTTTTTAAGTTTAAGGGGGTCCGGGACATATTTTAAACTAATTTCTATTTATTGAGTTAAAATTTTGATTTTTTTAAAAATAAAATGATATATATTTATATAATATAATATATTTTTTTCATAATAAAAAAAATATAAAACTTAAAAGTTATTAAAAACGTTGGGTAATTAAAAATCGTTTTAACTCGAAAAATTATTCGTAGAATTTCAATTTTTTTATCATTTAAATAAACAGAAATATATAAGTTTTAATTTTGATTCAGCATTTTAAAAAATATTAATTTTTTACGAAATTAAAAATATTTAAAGTAAAAATTTTAAAAAAAATGATGTAACTTTTTAAAAATTCATATTTTCAAAAAGTAAATATATTTTTTAAAATTTGCTGAATCAAAATTAAAGTAAACTAATTGAAAAAGAAATGTTCCAAGATTGAACCATTTTGCTTTAACGGTTCTTGAGTTATAACAATTTAAGTACGAGAAATTTTGAAATCAAGAAGAAAAACTCCTTTTCACAAGAAGTCGTTTACATGGCAACCATTGCTTGAAAGCTAGATTTTGGAAACAAACCAAAACGAAAAAATTTATGTAATCTGTTCTAATTAAGATAAAAACATGATTTAAACTTCATTTTAAGTGGGAAAAAGTAGAGAATTTTTAACTGCAATAAAATATTTTTAGAAAATTTGTAGATTTTCATCTTCTCAATCTCTGCCGCCTGTCGCGTTGAGAGATCTTCCCTGGCTGAGCCGATCTGGTCTTAGACCATAGCTTATAATTATTTTTTTTCTTGAGCAAACTTATTTTCAATCCGCCCGTTGTCGCGTTTAACGGCGGGTACAGCCGTTGCCAAAATGCTCCGGCTGAATATTGTAACTTTTTCCTTGTAATTTTTTTAACAAACCTTAATAAATGTGACCGAGAGGGATACTATGCTCTACAGATTTGATCCTGGTCTGAGCAGTCCCTCTTAGGATATCAAATGAAATGAAATGAAAACGATGTTTCATTGATTATCTTACAATCAGATTCTCCTTTTAAATATTGTACAACCTAGAAGTTGTGTAGGTAGGATCTCTAGCTTTCCTGCAACTCTAACCTTCATAGACATCTACAGGCCTCATCAAAACAGTGTTTATAGATAGGAACTAACAATTAAACACAACTTAAAAGTCATCAATGCTAGTAAATAAAAAATAGGTAAGTAATATAAAAATGTTTTCACATTGATGAGAAATAATTAATTCATTCGCTTTTTGCACAGTCGGGTTTTTTTATTTTTAAATTTAATTTAAATTTGAAATTTACAATTTGCATAAAAAAAAAAATCTAACATGATGGTTAAATATGAAGGTAATTTTAAATATATATAGTGAATGTAGGAACACTGTCATTTTTGACTGCATTTTTGTAACCGCTATTCTTCAATTTACCAGATACGTATACTTTAAAATATTATTGAAAAAAATAATGATAAGGTCTTCTTCTTACATTTTTATGTGGAAAAAAGAACTGAAGCTATTATTATCGCATTAAAAGGTTTTAATTATTTTAAATCCCTAAATTTTTATTCGTCAATTTTGGCAAACTTTTAAATTCAATTTCTTGTCTTTTTTAAGATACGTTTTGAAATGCCACCGAAAACAGGTGTAGCAATTAGAATAAGTGTGAAACATGTACATGTTAACGATTATAAGGTGCTCATCAAGAAATGTGTTTATGTATCGTAGAACAAAAGCAATAAATATGTATTAAATGGCAAGACACTTACATATAGTTAACAGAATAAATGGTAGCTGCCTTTTTTACACACATATTTCAAAATTAAGTAACCAAAAGTGAGACTTATACATAAGTTTATTTTACTAATTTATTTTAATAATCTTAAACCTCTAAGTGTGTGTCAGTACTTTTGTGCGTATGTTTATCGATTCATAAAATGTTAAATGTGCAAAACATTGGTTATTGGGTTTTGATTGCATTGCATATTTATTTAATTTTTCCACTTTAAAAATAACCATTAATATCAATTTTTGTTAAATGAGCTTTTGAAATCAAACATTTTTGATGGTAAAACACGCTTTAATCAAAATGAAATTTATTTCAAATTTCAATAATTGTATTAATATTCATCATTTTATATTTAAAAGCAGCTTGATAGAAAACAACAGTGTTACCTTAAAGCCTGAAAATAATACCAAGCAAAATAAAATGCAATAAAATATAAAAATCATACTTTGAAATTCTTAAATCTGACTGATTTATACTTTAGAAAAATATTATTCTATTTTACTTTTTAATGATTTATATTTTAATAAAATATTATTATGAATGTCCAATGAATGTCTAATTGTCTTTTTAGGTTCATTTTACAATAACACACATATTAGTTAAGAAAGAGTATAAAATTTTGAATATTTGTAATTTTAGGTTTGAAAAATTTAATATAAATATGGTAATAATAATATTTTTTTATAAATCATGTTCCCTTTTGGTATGAAAATTGCCGAGATGTCAAAAAAAGTATTAATACTTTTATGACCTAAATTTGTACGTTGTGTATTCTTTTTAGGTGCTTTCGTAAGTATATAAATACGTAGCACCTATAGTCGTCGTTCGGTCCGTCTGTCCGTCTCCGAGCATATAATAGAGCAAAAACTAAACAACCGAATTGTCTGAAATTTTAAATATATAATTGTTGCAAAATTTTGTGTTACATTACGGCCAATGGGAAAAAAATATTACAAGTGCATTTTAATGATATTACAGCGTTTCGAACACAATGAAATTGATATGCACTTATGAAGTGCACTAAATTATTCATTCAGTACAATATGCGGTGCAAAAAAAAAATATTTATAAAACTAGTTATAGTACGATCATTTGCCACGTTTGACGAGCAATTTCCAATTTTTTTTTCATTTGCTTTGAAGCTATAGTTCATTCAAAGGTTTATATTCCTTGCCCATATGAATATTTTAATAGTATTTGTAAAAATAAAATCATTTACCTTTTCAATGATGATCTTGTTTGAGTTCTTGCATTATTTATTACAGGCAGTTTTGTATTGCACGTATCCCAAAAACTTAACCTAGAAAAAAAAATAATTCATTAAATTTCAGTTAATAAAACATACATAATAAAAAAATATTTTTTTTTTAAATAAATGAAAAAAATATATTTACTCTGAAGCTATCTAGAAGAATCTACATCTAAAAGAATCATGCATCTCTCTCTCTCTCTCTCTCTATATATATATATATATATGTATAGATTGAAAAAAATATATGTTTAAAATTTACAAATAAATCTATAACATTTTAATTAAATTAATTATCTTACTACAATAATTAAAATAAATTATTCACAAAATGATATTTGAAGAAACCAATATAATCACAAACATTATTGTATATAAATAATTTTATTGATATTCATGAAATTTTTTATTTTTTGTCATTTTCTTGAATTAATTTAACGAACTTCTGAAATAGTTTCGTAAATAAAAGTACAAGTATAAAATATAAAATATCAAAACACAATTTTTCTTTGTTATTAACTGATAACAACTGTTATCAGTTTGTTATAAAACTATGCTTCATATAATAAAACTTTTGAACTGTCTTTACTTGTTAATTATGAACGACACTCATTTTTTATTTCCAAATGAGCTTAACTTACATAAATATTTATTAACAGGTCCAGATATTCCTTGATGTGTAATTGTTTTAATTAAATAAATGTAAAATTCGTACATAGGAATCATTTAAATATTTTACCTTAATGTTACATATTTTCTTTCAAAATTTCTAAAAATATTCTAGTTATAAACACAGGGCTCCTAGCTATCCTAACTTTTTCTACATTTCTCGCCACAATCAATAGTATTCGTTGTAGATTCCTGTAATATCTGCAATAAAGACTTCAGTATTAAAATAGTGGTACAAACTAAGAAAATTTTAGGAACACTGCAAGCCCTGTAAATAAGATAAATGTCGGTTTTAAAACTTTATGAAATTTTAATATGTGCATGTGTTATATAAAAGCACTTAAGCATTGCATTTATGATATTTATGAATTGGAAGTGAAGATTTGAACAACATATAATTATGCATAGGCAAATTATTTCACATTTACTTCTAAATATTACTAATAATAGCAGTTACTCCTACCATATAATTTGAAGCAAAACGTAATACATAAATTACATATTAAAATAATATTAAAAGCTAATTATTATTTTACAATTAATCAATCTTTTTGTGCTAGAGGTTCTTATTTGATACTAACACCCGATGAATAAATTCACTAAAATCAGATTAAAACACATTCTTATATTCTATGAAATATTACACAAATGATCTTTATGACAAAAATTTAATATGTACTCGTGTAAGCTTGATGTAAAAGCACTTAAGCTTTGCATTTAGAATACTCATGAATTAGAAGAGAATATTTGGGAAACGTATATTTATGAATTCAGGAATTATTTTACATTTACTTCTAAATAATAAAAATGATAGTAATTACTATTATCATGTAATTTGAAGCTAAATGTAATATATGTAAAATATACTATAACAATATTAAAAGCTAATTATAATTTTACAATGAATATTCTTTTTTAGTCTAGAATTTCTTGTCTAATTACTCGCTCTAAAAATAATTTCATTGTAAGAAGATTGAAACACTTTCTTATAATCTTAAGACTATTACACTAATGTTTTTCTATGCCGTTTCCAAATATTTAGTTTGATAAAACAGTTTACGAATAAATGAATTACTGTTGTACAAAAAATGCAAATAAGCAAAGTTATTTACCGTAAATTATCCAAATAGACAACCAGTTAAAAAGAACAAACTTGTAATGTAAACAAGATAGTGTTGTTTTGGAGTTTCCATCATTTGTATAAGATTTAAAAGTCTTGCGTGAGAGAATGAAAGAAGACGCAAGCTATATAGATTACAGCCAAAGGTGAAATGGCAAAGCATGCTGAAACAAGGAATCTAAATATCACCAGTATGCATGACGTCGCCCTATAAGACTAACAAGAAGCTAGGAACTACCTTCTATTATTAAAGCATGGGGACATATTTGGCATTTAGTGTTGAAATACTGGATGTTCTTGGAATAACTTAAACAAATGGCGTAAAAATTCAGAGAACAAGACCAAATCTTATAATTATACTCAATACGGAATTCAAAGTGTCTATTTAGAGTATAACTTTCAGTTTCCGTTACTTTTCCTATAATTCGAAAAGCTATGATATGCCAGTAATAAATTTTCCAGTCAGCCAAAATTTATGAAAAATGGTCAAAATGACCGCCGTCAATTTTAATGCACATTTTATCTAGTAGATGTCGCAACAGTCCATACTTCATGCAACCATACTTCAACAAAGGTTACAACATTACCACAGATAATTTCTTTACTTCACTGCCCTTTGCAGAAAAGCTGAAGTCATTAAAAACAATCATTGTTGGTGCAGTCAATCGTGAACGAAAAACAAAATTCCACAGACCATAAAATCCGAAAAAAAGTCTTTGTATAGTAGCCAAATTCTTGCCAAAGATGATTTTATGTTGAGTTTATCAAGTGAAGAAAAATAAATATGTTTTAATTCAATGTCCCCGACATCCATCAGTTACATTTGAAACTGGTGATAAAAACTTACCAGAAACTGTAAAGTACTATAATTCTACAAAATTTGGCGTCGACGTGCTCGACCAAATGGCACGGAAGTAATCTACAAAAGCTAGTTCCAGACGATGATCTCTACAAGTGTGTTATAATTTTCTCGATCTTGCGGGCATCAATTCTGAAAAATACAGTCTAAAAAGGTGTTAAATAGCGGTATTTTGTTAAAGAGAAATCCGCTTTCTTTAATCCCATTATATTATTCCTAGTATTTTCTAGAAGAAAATACTAGTAGTTGCCTCTTTTTTTTTTTTTTTTTACTATGTTTTCCCCTAACCACTCGCCACTTTGAAAATTGTATTGCTCAGGGGATAAATAGAAATGTTTGTTTTCATCAACTTTATTCTTGTTTTTAGCAATTTCGATTTCTCATGAAAAATATTTTTTACTTTAAAAATATCCTTAAAATAAAAAATATAAATAATATATATATGTATCTCAATATAATATAATTATAACATAATAAAATATAATAAAAATATAATAAAAATTATGAAAAATATATTATTATATGGGCAATAGTGGTACTAATAGTAATAAACGATACTAAGAGTAAAAAATGGCAAGTAAACAATAGTTGAGCATGGTGATCCACATCGGTCAAAATGACCGCTTTGGTGGTTATAGGTGTACGTTTTTGCCGGCGGTTCTAGTGTTAAAGCTTTTAATGCCATTACTTTAAAATATCAATCTTCACCTTTTTTTATTTGAATATTTCTGTCTTTAAATCATAATTTAAATACCTCGCTTAAGGGAGATTCGGTTATAATAAATGACATGTAATTAGTATACTAATAAAACAAATCGGTGGTATTATTTATTTAAAAAAATCCCTTTTTTATACTTTACTAAACGAAATAAATAATATAGATAGAGTAACTTTTTACAGATTTAAATAATTGGTATATGTTTTGATTTCTATTTCTATTGTGGGGATTTTTTTTAATCTGAACAAATGGAAATTTTGTTTCTAAAATGAAGAGATTAAGCATTTACGTACTTAGTTAATTAATTTTTTTTCGTTATTCGGAATAAAGTAAAAATCTTAAAATATATTATTTAATTGCTAAATGGATTGCTCATTTATTCCAACTTCCTTTGCGTTTTATTCGGAATTTACAATTCATTGCATAGTAATTTGTTAATGGTTTAAAAATGAAAGAAATGTTGCACTTTCAATTTAGTTTCAGCAAGATTTGAAATGCATTTTTTTCACTTATACATAAAAACACCAATTTTCCCACATCGCATTTTTTTTTTTTTTTTTTTAACCGTGAAAAAATAAAATCAATAAAATTAAAAAAAAATGTGATTTTGAAAATGGAGTGATTAAACTTTTAAAAAATTAAATAATTAATTCTAAATGCAACTTAAAAATTATAACTTTGATGAATTTCTTTAATTTTTAAAGTTTCTCAGACGTTTAGCTCTATCCCTTAATTCTACAAACTTCCCAATCTCTTATTTATAAGATTTTTTTCCAAAGTAGAGTCTTTCAAGAAACGAGAAAGAGAAATGTCGGTGGTATTTTTAGTATAAGCAGCTGTGCACTGATTGGGTGGATTTTTTTTCATCTACTTAATTAAATTTATTCCTTTTTTTATTACAGTCTTTTCTATTATTATTAATTACAAAGCTTGTAACTTCATAAAAACTATACAGGGCGTTGCCGAATTCGACTGAAGAATTCAGAAGCTTGTTAGTAGAAGTCAAGAGTATGAAATAAACGGTCAAGTGCGAGCATTACTCGCGCACAGAGGGTTCCGTAGAATAAGTATATGAATTTGTAATTGTATTATTTAAAAAAATAAAAAACCGTTGCTACAAGATTACTAAGACTTTGTAAAAAACAATACAACGTAGGGTTGGGTATAACTATATATATTAGAAAAGTGTAAATGGATATACCATGAAAGTTCAAGGAGATATGGGACCTAAATAATATCAAATATAGCTATTCTTATAACTCTTTTTTAAATATTATTCTAATCTGTTTATGATGAATTTAATTCAGTACTGACAATAAAAGCAGTGCATAGTTAAACTTCATTTGGCACTTCATGAAACTAAATTCAGCGTAGTAATAACCTTTATTTCTACAGTATAGCTAAAACAAAACCTTTGTTAAAAGTTTAAATTTGGCATTCTGCTAAGCGCGCTTCGAATTGAGGTCTCAAAGTTGTAACGCCGCCTTGGACAGTGCCGCGGTTTTCCAGACAGGTGTTTACTTAAATTTAAAATTACTCGAAGCGTATTGAGAGATACAATCAATGCAAACTATCATGAATCCCACAGTATTTATGCTATTCATTCTAATTAAATCTTTCGAGGGCGATGCCCTTAAAAAACGGATACCTAATTTTAATTCCAAAACATACAAACGGCACCAAGAATATTTAATTAAAATTTTCCTTTTATCATGTACGTGAAAATAAGGAAGTTCGCGTTTTCTAATAAATTCGTTTATAAATTCTGGTTTCAGTTCATTATTTCATAAGTCTATAAATAGAATCACTCCGTGCTGGAAAGGATTAAGTGGTCGCAGGACTCTTAAAGCTTCAAAATTTAAGAAATTTTAATTTTTTTTACATGTTAAACTCCTAATTTTTCTGAATATTTTGATATAATTATTTCCTTGAAATTCCCATTAGAACAGAAGTTTTGGCTTTTAGAATTATACCCGCTCAATAGCTAAAGTGGCGTTTCGGAAACTTTAGAGTCATTATTTTCCAAATGGCGTTTTTTGGGCATGACACGCAGGATACCCCAAAAACTTCTGAATGTTTTTTTTTTTTTTTTTATGAAATTTTCAAAGCATATATTTCATGTTAGTCTGTATAAACTGAACCTAAAATTTCCTTTTCAAAAAAACATTTTTTAGGTGATTTTACTGTTGAAAGTTTCAAAATTTTGTATTAGCTAAATGCAACATTGCATTAAAAATATAAAAATGCTTTAAATACAAATTTATTTATGTTCAGGAAAATTATTACAATCTGAAGTATAAGTAAGCACCAAAATTTTCATTTTAGTTGCAATATTTATTTTCTAATCCTGCGCGTAAACTGTTATGCCAATTTTTGTGTTCGACAAATGTCTAACAGTTTCAAGCCCCCTATAAATACTAATTCTGTATCTTGCAATTTTTTATCCCAATTAAAATTGTGTTTTAAAATCATATACATTTTAAGATATTAAATGTTAAAAATGGTCTTTTTTTCATTTTTTTCACTTTTTAGAGCCCGAGACCCCTTAAATTAGTATGTTTTTAACAATTTGACGTTTACTGCTTTTATACTGTTACTGGACATTACATTACACATATATATCATTAAAAGTTGTTAACTAGACACATAGTACGTTGTTTCTGTTCTTGTGTGTCCAAACTGACCGTACCTTTAAGGGTTAATATCTCGGCTAATTACCGATGATTTTTTTCGAAAATCATCATCAAGAATGCTTTTATTCTTCTACAACGATAGGTATATTCAGCGATGCTCAATAATGTTTCTGAATGTCCGTAAATCGAAGTTTGTGTATAACAGAAAAATGCTAATTACTCAAAAACTATGTGACCTAGATTAATCGCTATAATTTTCCGGGAATGTTTACATTAACGTCTACTACCTCTAATTTTTTCATAATTTTAGTTTCAGTAGATTCGGAATTAGATGGGGGGGGGGGGCATATTTTTGCGCTACATTTTCAGCAAAATCTTTGAAAATATTATACCTAAAATTAAAAGGAATGTATTTTTGAGTTCAGCGTTATAAAAGCTTTCACAGGATATCCCACATGATATGCAAAGAAAGTATTTTTTTTTTTCAAGTAGCATAATTAGCCCCTCTACTTTTTTACTAAATATATTTATGAATGTTTATTAATCTGAAAATATTTGGGTCAATAGTCTTTATTACTTCCCCGAATTTGATCCCCGTTCCATAGTTTACGAGTAAAATGGCTGTGACAGACAGACAGACGGACAGACAGACACAGGAGTGATCTTATAATGGTTCCGTTTTTACTTTTTAAGTACGGAACCCTAAAAATGCTTAGAGTAGGCTATTACAAATCACATATTTAGTCACAAATAAAGGGTGTTTCATCGTAACGGAACTTGGGTTGACGGTAATAATTTTGAGAAAAATAAAAGCATTGCAATGAAAATGCAACAATGTGTATCTTGTTCAGTGTGAAATGCTATAGCATCACAAAAAGTTCTGGAAAAACAGTGTACTCAAGTAATCGATGATACCGTATGAACTGGTAATCGCAGTCCAAAATGTAGACAAAAGTGTATACTACTAGTATGTACAATGTAAACTACTACCATTTTTATTATCACATTTAAAAGAAAGGTGGGAATGTCTATTGAAAGTTTTTTTATGAAATACGTCAATTTTCTGAAAGATATTACCGTCAAAACAAATTACGTTAGTGTAGAACACCTTGTATTTTTTAATAATACGTCGTTTACACCCCATGTTCTATAGGATATTTTTAGCCTTTTCTCGAAATTTATCAGTCTAATTCGGCAACACCCCATTCATCCACGCTGTATATTGAATTTATAATTAGCAAGCTGTATTTAAAATAGAATATGAAACTAAATGTGATAGCGATAAAATTTGTATGTGAAGCAAATAATATAATAAATGAGAAAATTTCAGTAAGCTTCCACATTTTAGTTCTAACGAACATCGATATTTGTCGCTGCAACATCGTAGCATAACACCCAAACATGCGCAAATATGATAAATCGATGAGGTAGCAATGCAAAGAAAAGACTGATACTTTACACATCAAGAACACTTTCATGTTATCCCACGCATATATTTACTTCAATAGCCTATTAATCGTGCCACGATAGTTCACCGCCATCTGCATGTGACATTTTGAAGTAAAACAGGGAAGCGTACTTAAGTTATCATTGAATTCTTGTATTATGTCTAGCAATAATATTTTTAATTACTGTTACAGTATGCTTGATATTGCAATTTGGAAACCCTCAGTTTGTTTTACAAAAAACTGCATGTAGAATTGCATTATTTCTTTAAATAATGCATTTCATTCGCGTTAAACGCAGTTCTAATATTTAGTTTTTAAGCTATGTTATGCGTTAATAAAATTAAGGTTATCATTGCCTACTATTTAGACTATATTTGTAATACGGGAAAATAATTTGAACAAAGAAAATCGAAGGAAGTAGTAATACATTGTATTTAGAAACCAAACTCAAACTAATAAGGCGAAATTATATGCAAATTTATGTGCATGATTGTAAAACATTCCAAATGAATTAAAGGTTCGGTTAAACGGGAAAAAAATACTTTTTTTTTACTCTAATAACATGAATAAAAAAAGATAAATACTTTTATTCAACTAAAAAAAATATTTATTTTTCAATTAGAAAAATACAAATCCGGCAAATTTTGACTATATTTGTACTACGGCAAAATAATTTGTACAAAGAATGTGGAAGGATCTAATATCCCATTCTATTTACAAAAAGAAACGACCTCTCAAACTAAGAAGAAGAAATAATTGCAATTTTATCGGCCTGAATTGAAAACGTCGGAAATGTTCATAATGTTAAGAAAATAATGGTGAAAATGTCGTTAATTATTAAATTTTAATAATATAAACAGAAAAAGATAAATAAAGACTTTTATTCACCAAACAAAAAAGACTTTTTTTTTCAATTAGTGAGAAAAATGCAAATACTCACCGTTGACAATTTTTCACTATATCTGTACTGCGGCAAAATAATTTGTACAAAGAATGTGGAAGGATATAATATCCCATTCTTTTTACAAAAAGAAACGACCTCTCAAACTAAGAAGAAGAAATAATTGCAATTTTATCGGCCTGAATTGAAAACGTCGGAAATGTTCATAATGTTAAGAAAATAATGGTGAAAATGTCGTTAATTATTAAATTTTAATAATATAAACAGAAAAAGATAAATAAAGACTTTTATTCACCAAACAAAAAAGACTTTTTTTTTTCAATTAGTGAGAAAAATGCAAATACTCACCGTTGACAATTTTTCACTATATCTGTACTGCGGCAAAATAATTTGTACAAAGAATGTGGAAGGATATAATATCCCATTCTTTTTACAAAAAGAAACGACCTCTCAAACTAAGAAGAAGAAATAATTGCAATTTTATCGGCCTGAATTGAAAACGTCGGAAATGTTCATAATGTTAAGAAAATAATGGTGAAAATGTCGTTAATTATTAAATTTTAATAATATAAACAGAAAAAGATAAATAAAGACTTTTATTCACCAAACAAAAAAGACTTTTTTTTTCAATTAGTGAGAAAAATGCAAATACTCACCGTTGACAATTTTTCACTATATCTGTACTGCGGCAAAATAATTTGTACAAAGAATGTGGAAGGATAAAATGATAAATTCTTTTTAGAAAATAGACGACCTGTCAAACCAAGAAGAAGAAATTGTTTGCAATTTTATCGGCCTGAATTGAAAACGTCGGAAATGTTCATAATGTTAAGAAAATAATGGTGAAAATGTCGTTAATTATTAAATTTTAATAATATAATCAGAAAAGATAAATAAACACTTTTATTCACCTAACAAAAAAGACTTTTTTTTTCAATTAGTGAGAAAAATGCAAATACTCACCGTTGACAATTTTTCACTATATCTGTACTGCGGCAAAATAATTTGTACAAAGAATGTGGAAGGATAAAATGATACATTCTTTTTAGAAAATAGACGACCTGTCAAACCAAGAAGAAGAAATTGTTTGCAATTTTATCGGCATGAATTTAAAAGTTACAAATTATTTGATAAAGTTAGAAAAAATAGGGAAAAAGTGGCTATTTTTAAAAAAAAACTTTAATAATCTAAATAGAAAGGAGATAAACAATGTCTTTTATTCAACTAACAAAATAGATTTTTTTTTTTGTCAGTTAGTGAGAAAAAGGACAAATTCTCGTGTATTATTAATAACTTCATATATATTTATACAATATCATACATATATATTTAGGAATAAAAGAGAGGGCAACAAATATTTACTACACAGTTGTATATTTCTTGTTAAAATTGTTTATTTATCCTTCCGTGAACGGAAAATCTCTTGTTTTGAAACAAGTATTTAATAAAAATATGGGGTCTTGCATTTTATTTTTTAATATGTATAATAAATTACATCTATATGGAAATTATTATTAAAACATAAAGTTTTGCATTTTTCTGAATAATTTAGAAAATGTATGGGGTGGCTACACCCCGTTATTTGACGCATAACAAATAACTGACACATTAATAAAAATCGCACTCAAATAAGCATTTTTGTTACAGAATTTTGAAAAGTAATGTCCTCTAGTGATAATTTAGATACTTATTTTTATTTTGGAGTCAATTTATTCACCACCTAGTGAACCAAAATTATAGTCATTGAGGAAGGAACTTTTGAAGACACAGGAAGTGCAATTTTACGGAAACCATTTCTTTCTAATGTTAAGGTGGTGAATTTTTAAATCTATTTTTAAAGCAACCATCGCAAACTTTTTTTAAGCTATACTTGTGGAAACTATTTAAAATATGCGTATGACGCATTACGGCCATGATTAATAAGTGCATAGTTATTTAATTTACCATAATGAAGAGGGTGGCAGTTATTGGTTCCAGGAATTGGTACCAGGAAGGGTTCTCCGACAGAGGTGTCAGTTATTCATTATCTTAAAGGCATTTGAAATATATTACTTAAACTTAATAAAAAATCATAATATTACATTAAATTTGTCTTGTAGTAAACATAATAAAAATTAAAGTTGTTCTACCTGTTTGTGAAACCGCTTGTCAGTTACTGGCTCATAAATGTCAGTTACTGGCTCATAAATGTCAGTTATTGGATATTTGCATTACTAATAATTTAAAACCTGAAAATTATTATCTGTATGATATCTTATTAAAGAAATAATATTTAATTTTTATAATAAAGATTAAACTATTTTTAAAGTACAAATTCCTTGAAATATAAAATAAATCTTTTTAATTTTTTTTTATTTTGTAAATAAAGTTTTATACACAGGTTTACTTTGTGTCAGCTATTGATTTTTCAAAATAGTGTTGTTATCAGTTACTGGTTCATAAATGTCAGTTATTGGATATTCGCATTAATAATAATTTAAAACTTGAAAATCATTATCTCTATGATAACCTAAATAAAAAAAGTTTAATATTTAATTTTTATAATAAAGATTAAAATAAGTTTCAGACACAGGTTTACTTTGTGTCGATCAACATGTTTTTTTTTTTTTTTTTTTTTTTTTTTTTTTTTTTTTTTTTCAAAATAGTGTTGCATTCGGTTACTAGAGTTATTGACCATATTTATGGAAAAAATAATTTTTAATAGAACAATGTATAAATTTTCAAAATTATGTCAACAATAACTTTTTAATGGATCTCTACTATCTTTTAAAAAACAATGATATGTATAAAATGGATTTAATAATTTGTAATAGTGATTTGAGTAAGAAAGAATCCTTTATGACTTTACTGTGGTTTTCATCCTATTTCCTAACTTTAGAGGTATTTTCGTTGAATGAATGTCAAATTTCTACCTTTTTTAGGTGCGTTCGTAATTATATAAATACATAGCCCCTATAGTCGTCGTTCAGTCCGTCTGTCTGTCTGTCTGTCCATCAGTCTTTCCGTATATAAGAGAGCAAAAACTACCCAATCGAATGGTCTGACATTTCAAATATATAATTGTTTCAAAATTTTGTCGAATCATTTCAAATTTTATGGAAATCGGATGTATAGTTCAATTACAGGGACAGTCGAAAATTTCCGTTACATTATGGCCAATGGTAATAAATTTTTGGAAGTGCATTTTATTGATGTTACAGCCTTCTGAATAATCTGAAATTTAAATATATTTTAAATATATAATTGTTGTAAAATTTTTTCGAGTCATTTCAAATTTTATGAAAATCGGATGTATAGTTTAATTATAAGGACAGTCAAATTTTCCGGTTATATGACGGACAATGCGAAAACAAAATATTTCAAGTGTATTTTAATGATGTTATAACCTTTCGAATGGAATGAAATGGATATGCACTTATTGAAGTTCACTAAAATATACGTTCAGTACAATATGTGGTCAAAAAATATTTGTAAAACTAGTTATAGTACGAACGCACCTCATTTTCCACGTTCGACGAGCAATTTCCAACTTGTTTTCATTTGCCAAGGAGAATTCAAACCATATATTGTGGGTATTTTCTATTTGAAATATTTCATCAATCTTTTGCAAAAAGGTTAAAGTTATGTTTCTATGTATGAATCTAATATAAAAAAAAATATTCTAGATTTTGATACTTTATATTATTTTAAATACATATATAATATTTTATTATATAGAAAAAAATATTTGATTTTAGAAAAAAAATTACACATTAACATATGTACATAATTACATATTATAAAATTACATTTTACATAAAAATTGGAAATATATGAAAGAAATGAACTTTTCCTAAATCTTTTTTTAAGAAATATAGCAACGCAATATAGCAACGCCTTTTTTAAGAAATATAGCAACGCCTTTTTTAAGAAATATAGCAACGCAATAAGCTTTTCATAAAAGTATGCTACATGTTGGATTAGATTTTCTACGTTGATATTATAAATGTAAATAAAACTTCTTTCTCTAAAATTAATTTGTATTTCAATAGAATAGAATTAAGACACAAGTCAAACTGTTCTATTGAAACAATTTCATGTCGAGTTAGAATCCATATATAGAAATTATAATACATATATATGCATTTATTTATCACATTTTCAAAAGAGGCGCAATAAACATAAATAAAAACAGTGTTGAGCCTGTTTATTTTGTTTTGTTTTGTTTTGTTTTTTTACTTTAGTACTGTTATCATACAGTAAAACTAAAATATTTATCACTTTTAATAAAGTTTAGCTTTACTATTTTATTTATGAGGGATAGGGACGTTATAGGTGTAAAGAAAGTTCAAATGAATCAGTCTTTTTAAATAAAAAAGACTGAAAGTCTGAAAAAAAGATAAAGAAAGGAAGAAAAGAAACATTTAAAAATTTGAGTTATGCAACTTTCATCCAGCGTAAAAAAGTCTGCAGCGTTGAAACTTTCATCTAAACATAAATTTGACTATGACAGAAAATTATTCTGAAGAAATAAGCAAAATTCATTCATGGGAAGTATCTTTAAATTCCATACTTATGCAATTTCCCCTCAGTAGCTCTATTGGAATATAAAATCTATCATGTGAAATCCTTTATCAAGATAAAATTGAGAACCACCAAACCTTGTTCTAAAGAATCGTGGGAAGGTAGTTTAAATGGAGTACATATAGAAATTTTCACCAGGGGCTCTGAAGACACACACACACATGCACAAAAATTCATGTTATTTTTATTTTTATTTTTTACAAAAACATAGAATTCTTCAGGGCGAAAGTTTATTCTAACTATCTTTGAGAAATTCATTAGTAGTAAATGAGTTCCCCCACAAGAAGCGCTACTAGCACAAAAAAAACACTATCCTGAGGATTGTTTTATAAAAATATAAAATGGACCACGACTGAAGCTTATTCTGAAGATTAGAGCAAACTTCGTTCGCGAGAAGTAAGTTTGAAATGCGTGTTTATGCATTTTGCCACCAGTATCACTACTAGCACAAAACAACTTATCACATAAAAATATTTATCAAAACTTAAAATTGACCATGGCATCAGCTTATTCTGAATATTGGATCAAAATACGTTTATGGTAACTGAGTTTTATTTGCGTTGTTATGCAATTTCCCACCAAGGACGTTATTAGCATAAAATAATCTATCACGTGAATTTTTTCAACAAAACGTAAAGTGATAATTTTCCTGAAGATTAGACCGAAATTCATTCGTGGAAAATGAGTTTAAATTGCGTTTAAAAAGTTAGATGCAGACATAGTTTATATGGAGTACGTAAATATATCATTTGATTAAAAATCAGATAACAATATTAAAACAATTCTACGAGGTGAAAAAAAAACTATCTGTGTATAAAATGCAAAGTTGTTTTAAGTAATCAGTTCTAGAAATCTACCATAGAAATCGCTTTGATGATTAAATCATGTATTAAAAACGAGCTAATCTGAAAACTATTTTCAAACTAAATGATCTAAATGAGAAAAAAAGAAATCGATTCGTGTTATTAGATACATATTTAGTGTACCAACGAAATAAAAATTTTAAACCCACCAAACATCGAACCAGTTAAGGGGACAAGGGACCTTAAAATCCTTAAAAATAATTTTTTTTATTTTTTGTAAATTTCACCTAATTATTATTCAAGGGTACTTTATATGCATTATAGCATGCATTTATCACAAAAACAATTAAAAAAAATTTTTTTTTTATGAAAAAAATGTAATTTTACGCTTCGTCTTAGAAATCTTCGAAATGTCGCTTGCGCATTCCATATCAATGAAAATCCCCAATATTTTTTATAAAAGTCTGTTTTATATATATAAATAAAATAGAGCATCGAATTTTATATATTTGAATTTAAAGGTAGAAAAAAAAATTTAAAAATTTTGAAATTTTTTTCGAAAAAATTTCAAAATTTTTCAATTTTTTTCTTTTTTTTAACCTTTAAATTCAAATATATAAAATTCGATGCTCTATTTTATTTATATATATAAACCAAACTTTTATTAAAAATATTGGGGATTTTTATTGATATGGAACACGCAGGGGGCATTTCGAAGATTTCTAAGACGACGCGTAAAATTCCATTTTTTTCATAAAAATAAATTTTTTTAAAACTTTTTTTTGTGATAAATGCATGCCATAATGCATATAATGTACCTTTGAGTAATATTTAAGATATAATTTACAAAAAATAAAAAAAATTGAAAAATTTTGAAATTTTTTCGAAAAAATTTCAAAATATGTAATTTTTTTTTAACCATTAAATTCAAATATATGAAATTCGAAGCTCTATTTTATTTATATATATATATAAGTCAAATTAAAAAAAAATATTGGGGATTTTTATTGATATGGAATGCATAGGGGGCATTTCGAAGATTTCTAAGACGACGCGTAAAATTCCATTTTTTTCACAAAAATAAATTTTTTTTTAAATTTTTTTTTGTGATAAATGCATGCCATAATACATATAATGTCCCCTTGAATAATATTTAAGATGAAATTTACAAAAAATTAAAAAAAAATTGAAAAATTTGGAAATTTGGAAATTTTTTCGAAAAATTTTTAAAAATTTTCATTTTTTTTTTTTTACCTTTAAATTCAAATATATAAAATTCGATGCTCTATTTTATTTATATATATAAAACAGACTTTTATAAAAAATATTGGGGATTTTCATTGATATGGAATGCGCAAGCGACATTTCGAAGATTTCTAAGACGACACGTAAAATTCCATTTTTTTCTCAAAAATAAAATTTTTTTTAAATTTTTTTTGTGATTAATGCATGCTATAATGCATATAATGTACCCTTGAATAATATTTAAGGTGAAATTTACAAAAAATAAAAAAAAATATTTTAAGGTCCCTTGTCCCCTTAAGCAAGAAAGTATCACGAGTGACAGTTTATAAAAGAATTACATTTAAATTACAATGCTAAATTACAATACTATATTATAAAAATAAAAATCGATGTGCAGACCTTAGCTTCTGATATCCTCATGTGTAAATAACGAATTGGTAAATGAGAGTAATAACTAATTTCTTTTGCTAAATACTATTAATAAACTCTTTTTTTATGAAATGAAATTTAACCTCATTATTTAAATGGAAATTAATAATTTAATAATTAATTGATTTTTTTTTAATTTATCGGGTCTGGTAGTAGTATAAATCGAACGAATTGCAAAACAGTACATTTTTCCGTCGAAAAATGGGTGATGACTGCTTTTTGTATACTGGTGTGCGTACCCTTTTCTATAAAAGAAAATGCGATCTGCATCGTGTATCCGTACTAACGAATTTTAATGTACGGGCACATGGGTATGAAGATCAGGACAATGCTCTGTGTTATTCAAGAAGACAATTCAATTTAAAAGCTTTCTTAAATAAGAATTCGATATCTTTGATAGTCTAAGACGAAAACTAGATCGGAACTACACTGAAATGCGTGAGGTATTTTGAGCCATAATTTAAAAGCAAATAATACAAAAATTCATTTCTACAATATGTTTGAAATCACAGTTGTCAGTGAATAGTGTAATATTAGTGGAAAAATGGTCCGGAATTTATTTATTCCCGAGAATAATGAAAATTTAATATAAAATAAATGGTCAAGTGCGAGCATTACTCGCGCACAGAGGGTTCCGTAGAATAAATATATGAATTTGTAATTGTATTATTAAAAAAAAAGTTGCTAAAAGAATACTAAGACTTTTTAAAAAACTATATAACGTAGGGTTGGGTATAACTGTATATATTAGAAAAGTGTAATCGGGTATACCATGAAAGTTCAAAGAGATATATGGAACAATATCAAATATAGCTATTCGTATAACTCTTTTTTTATTATTATCCTAATCTGTTTATGATGAACTTAATTCGGTACTGACAATAAAGGGAGTGCATAGCTAAACTTCATTTGGCATTTCATGAAACTAAATTCAGCATAGTAATAACCTTTATTTCCACAGTGTATCTAAAACAAAACCTTTGTTCAAAGTTTAAATTTGTCATTCTGCCAATCGAATTGAGGTCTCAAAGTTGCAACGCCGCCTTGGTCAATGCCGCGTTTTTCCAGATAGGTGTTTAATTAACTTTTAAAGTTACTCGAGGCGTATTGAGAGATACAATCAATGCAAACTATCGCGAATCTCACAGTATTTATGCGATTCATTCTAAATAAATATTTCGAGGGCGATGCGCTTAAAAAACGGACACCTAATTTTAATTCCAAAACAGAAAAATGGCACCAAGAATATTTAATTAAAATTTTCCTTTTATCATGTACGAGAAATAAAGAAAGTTCGCATTTTCTAATAAATTCGTTTATAAATTCTGGTGTCATTTCATTATTTCATAAGTTTATAAATAGAATTACTCCGTGCCGGAGAAGATTAAGTGGTGTCGCAGGACTCTTAAAGCTTCAAAATTTAAGAAATTTTAATTTTTTTAGATGTTAAACTCCTATCTTTTCTGAATATTTTGATATGATTGTTTCCTTGAAATTCCAGGATACCTCAGGATACCAGGATGCGCAGGATACCTCAAAAACTTCTGAATATTTTTTCATGAAATTTTCAAAACATATATTCCATGTTATTCTGTATAAACTGAACCTACATTTTCCTTTTTATTGTTCAAAAAAAATGTTTTTTTTAGGTGATTTTACTGTTAAAATTTCAAAATTTTGTACTATCTAAATACAGCATTGCATTAAAAATATAAAAATGCTTTAAATACAAATTTATTTAAGTTCGGCGAAATTATTACAGTCTGAAGTATAAGTAAGCACCAAAATTTTCATTCTAGTTGCAATATTTATTTTGTAATCCTGCGCGTAAACTGTTATGCCATTTTTTTGTTCGACAAATGTCTAGCAGTTTCGAGCCCCCTATAAATACTAATTCTGTATCTTGCAATTTTTTAAATACATGAAACGAAATAACAGACTTATATATTTCATTCCAATTAAAATTGTGTTTTAAAATCATATACATTATAAGACATTAAATGTTGAAAATGGTCTTTTTTTTCATTTTTTCCACTTTTTAGAGTCCCGAGACCCCTTAAATTAGTATGTTTTTAACAATTTGACGTTTATTGCTTTTATAGTGTTACTGGACATTACATTACACACACACACACACACACACACATATATATATATATATATATATATATATATATATATATATATACATCATCATTAAAAGTTGTTAACTAGGCATAGAGTACGCCGCCCCTGTCCTTGTGTATGTCCAAACTGACCGTACCTTTAAGGGTTGATATCTCGGCTAATTACCGATGATTTTTTTCGAAAATCATTATCAACAATGCTTTTATTTTTCTGCAATGATAGGTATATTCAGCGATGCTCAACAATTTTTCTGAATGCCCGCAAATCGAAATTTGTGTATAACAGAAAAATGCTAATTACTCAAAATCTATGTGACCTAGGGTAATCCCTATAATTTTCCCACAAGGTTTAAATTAACGTCTACTACCTCGAATTTTTTCATAATTTTAGTTTCAGTAGATTCGGAATTAGATGGGGGGAACATATTTTTGCGCTGCATTTTCAACAATATCTTTGAAAATATAATACCTAAAATTAAAAGGAATGTATTTTTGAGTTCAGCGTTACAAAAGCTTTCACAGGATACCCCACATGATATACAAAGAAAAGATTTTTTTTCAAGTAGCATAATTAGCCCCTCTACTTTTATACTAAATATATTTATGAATGTTTATTAATCTGAAAATATGTGGGTCAATGGTCTTTATTACTTCCCCGAATTTGAACATTCCACGTTCCATAGTTTACGATTAAAATGGCTGTGACAGACAGATAGACAGGCAGACAGACGGACAGACACAGGAGTGGTCTTATAATGGTTCCGTTTTTACTTTTTAAGTACGGAACCCTAAAAATGGATTGCGTATAAATATTATTTATTTTTAATTAAACTATACTAATCAATGTAAAAGTGATTAAAAATAAATTTAAAAGGAATGTAAATACCTTTATTCAGGTCTACATGTTTCATCGTTTAAACACCGACTATATTTATACAAATATTTCCCTTTTTTTTTTTCTTTTTGAAGAAAACTGAAAAACAAACATCACTTTGTATAATGAAATCAATTGCTCTAATAAACATGGGCATCTGTGAACGTGAATTACTTTATGCTATTTTTGTATTATGATATATTTTTATCAATATAGGTCTTGATAAAGCTGTCCTATCAGCGATGAAACATGTATACCAGAATAAAAGTATTTATATGCTTTAAAATATACTTTTATTACTTTTATCACTTTTAGCATGCATTAGCTTAGTTTGGCGTTTATAAGTGATTGTCTTATATAATGTTATATCAATTTTTATGCAATTTTTATTAGAGATAAACTAACATGTTGCAATGAATAACATTTATCAATTTTTATTTAAAAATGTGATTACATTGCACTTTATTGGACACAACATATTGCTTAATATGTGTGTAAAATTCAATGATATAGACGATTAAAATTAAAATTGCAAAGTATGTTTTTCTTTTGTATGTGCAAAGTTAAAGTAGTAATTTATTACCTTAATACTCTGTAGAAATAGTTACAGATGAAGTCAAATTACGAGCATTATGAAAATTTTTTTAAGTTTTTTTTTTTTAATAACATATGCAAACATACAATTTCATATCAATTAATTATTTAAAGGACTCTATTTGAGTACAGAAAAAAGTTTTTTTTTTTTTAAACTTCCTTTTATGGGAATTCAATTTTTATCTTGAAAATAACTCTTATTTTCATGACTTCAATTCAGAATTTTTCTATAATATTAAAATATGTTAATTTATCGTGGGCGCAGAACTCAGTTGTTGAAAATTTAAAGGTTTCTTTTTTGTTTGTTAGAAAGCGCAAGCTACTGGATTTATTAAAAAGATATCATTTTGTTCTGTTTCATTTTTATGATAGGCGGGAAATGAAGAAATGAAACATTACTTAACCCATTTGGAACCATGGGTGCATCTATGCACCTTCAAATAAAGCATGTTTAGTTTGCTTTTGGAAACAGTAAAAAAGAAAAATAATATGTGCTTTTTTTAATTAGAGTATTTTCGTGAATATTTAAGTAAATGTAACTTTTTTTTTTGAACAGCGGTTCCAACCGAATAAAATTTGTGTAAAACCCGCCGGAACCGAAGGGTTTAAAAGCTATAATTTTTAGGATTTCTAAACTGATTTCTCAACTCTTAATAATAACTTAATTTATATGAAACTAATAATTAAATAAAGAGTAAATTAAAAAATATTTGTTATATTATTAATAAAAATGTATGTTTTGTTTATATTTTCTACACTTTATTGTTTGACACATTTCGTTTTTGCAGTTTCATAGTGAGTTATCCTAGTTTGGCAAGATTATTAGGTGGATATTTAAATCACTTGTTGTATTAATTTGTATACAACTATAGCTAGAAGTAATATTTGGCTAACGGATAGTAACGGAAAATGCCAGAAAAATAATTTATTAAATTATCATTAGGTCCTAAAAATATTAAAATGTTGTATTGATATCGGAAAAAACACCTGTGAACGTCTGGACTCTTCATTATTCTAGCATATAAAGAAGTAAGTGAAAAATCAATTGCCGAATTCCATCTTTACATACAAGCACAATGTTGAGTTAAATAAAAGAATCACATATCATTTTTTGGTTCAGTAAAAATACACATTGTTTTCTATTAGCAACCAAAGTACTCATCGAAAAATTGCTAATACTTATATGTCATTTATAAAAAGATCCATGGTTCTAAGTTGATGGCAATCAAATATTTTAGAAGGTAGCTTGCAGTTACCTATTTAAAAAAAAGGAGCCGATTCAAAAACAATTCTGGGAAGACCAGTACAAAGGCAGACAACATCAAGATCGAATGTGCTTCCTGACATAAAATTAGACAAATACAGCATGTTATTAGAAGAAAAGAGAAACAAAGGCGTTGCCAATATGATAACGGTTCTTCAAAGCCAAGAACATATTGCATGAAATGCAATGCGACATTATGCATACAATGTTTTCCTCTTTTTCACACTAAAAATCTATCTTTAAAAATGTAAAAACAGCTTTCTTACAAATCTAAAATTAAATTTTGATTTTTAACATTCTTTTGCCTATTAGTTTGCTTATATATTAAAACTAAATAATTTTATATAAAAAAATTTCATTTTAAAATATTAGATTTTTACATACAAACGCCTAGCGTCATCAAATGAGGACGGCTTAAAAGTTATGGTTGCAGTTAAAGTTTTTCAAAATGTTTTTGAAATACTCTTAATTTATGCATTTCTACCCATATATATCAATTTCGAGTAAAATTTTCAAATTTTGTTAATTTGAGCGTAAATGGGTTAAAAAATCAAGTCAGCAATTTCATGATTTACCTTTTAAAAATGAATCTTTAAATGTCAGAAAATTTCGAGTTGTGAACATGGAATAATTTTTTTTAATACTAGCCTTAACACGATTCTGATAAAACCTGCTCTTATATAAAAATGAAATTAAAAACCGGCCAAAAGCGACCAGATAAAAGTGTTAAAGTGGGTTTATCTGTAATCATGATTTAGTTTTTGTTGGTGAAATTAGTACTTATCTTCGAAATCTACCTGGCCCTACCGGCGGAGCCGGCAGGAATTTTTTGAGTTTAACTTTCTCGTTAGATCAGAAATATTTTCAGTACGTGAGATCTGTTTGTCATTCAATCTATGTTCCTAAAACTTTGTTCCTAATATGTGAATTGACGTACAAATTCTTTCTGTCTTACTTTTTAGGACTGCTGTTCTGGTTGACCTGCAATGAAGTTCAAAGTTCTTCTAACTGTTTAAAGGGTAACACATAATTTTTATATGATAATCGTTTCATGTGGTCTTTTTCACCAATTTTATGATACCAATTTCTGTATTACATAACTACCATGTGGTGGGTAATAACTTTCTCTCTTCACGATGTTATTAATGCAGCCTAACTTTACATAAAAATGCTCTCAGGTTCCATACTAATATCTTCCTGTACGGACTGTATGACTTTACATACGTGCTTCATAAAATGAATTTCATAAAAAAAGATCCGAGGATTTATTTCTAATAATTGCTGCAGCCTTGAGATTTTTATGGACTCTAGAGAATGCGTTGAATATAAATCGAACCTGGTCATGACGATTAATGGACTGAATATTTTAAAGACGGAAAATCCGCAATACATAAATAATGAATAAATTCATATATTTTTAGAAATTTCGGTTTTTGTTAGTTATATATATAATATTAGATTAAATAAGGCAATTTTACCATTGGTGAGCACCCTTTATGTATGGGGAATTTTTTTTAGCTGAATCTAAAATTATAGGATTTATAATTAAAGTAAACTTTCAATCCCATGATGTAGTTTCTTATACAATCCTCTAATTTTAATGCCTCTAACTATAGAAATCTAAAGTCAATCTCAGAAATACTGGGTATCATCTCAAACATTATGACCGAAAAATCATCTTAACGTGATTTCTTGTTGTTTAGTATGAGGTAAATGACTAGTTTCTTTTATTTTGTTTTTTGTTTGCACCTTACGTAAAAGCAATTGATTTGTACCTTTGAATTTGTTAACTAATTAATTCATAAATAAGTAAATTGGAACTTTTATTACAATTTAACATCACTAACTGTATTTATTTGGAAAAAAAAAACTCTCTTCAAATTATATCTAAAAAATGTTACACTTTTCTCTATTAATGCTATGCATTCAAATTTATAATCAAATAATTATAATTATTTATATAAAAAAAATACTGAATTTATAACTTTCGAAGAGAATTTTGTATTTATAATCAAATATATTAAACCAAAAGTAAACCAAATTAAATTTTATTCAAAAAAAAAGTTTGAGTAAACCTAAATCAGTATATTATTGCATATTATCAGTGTTTAACTTCACACACACACAAAAAAAATACATTAAAAGTCTAAAAATATCTAAAAAAATATTTTATCTTTTAGTAGAATAGTGTTAAAATTAATCCCACTAATTATTTTTTTAAGTACTTTCTGCTGTATTTAACATTTAAAATTGGATTTCATTTTATTTTACTTTCTTTATTTCTGACACTATCAAATGTATGAGATGTAACTAATCAAATATTATTACGGAAACTGCAAGCTAAAAATTCCTTATTAACAAATGGATTCCAAACGTCATTCGCTAGGTAATTAAACTGGTTTTCCGAAATGATGACTTAGCACTGCGTAGTAAAATGTTCACGCTGAGTGTTCAACAAATAAAGTGTTTTAACTGATATACATATTTATATATATATATTTTTTTAATATGATAACATAAGATTTATTAATTTTACCGATATAAAAGTGGTACAAATAAAACACCATCCTTCCTAAGGGGTTAACTACAATGATGATTTTATCAAACATTTTTATACACAAAATTTAAACTCTATAAAATTAATCAATTAACACTCATTATGTACGAGGGAAAATACAACAGAACATAGCGTTAAAAAATTTTTTTATATTAGAATAAAAAGAACTAGCAAGCAAAATAAAGCAAAGCGGAATACAAGCCAGTAAATATTGCAATTCAAATATAACAAAATTACAAATATGAGAATACTAGAATTTTATTGATTTAGTAAGTAATTAAATTTTTACTTTAATTTAATTTTTTGATGTAACAGAATTGCTTCAAAATTGAACGAAAGTTACAATTAAGTTTTAATTAATAAATAATAAAAAATTAACATTCTGCAACATCTGAATATTATACTTCATATATAATTATTTTAAAAGGCAAAAATAGTAATATATTACCATACGTTAGTCATTGCGAATAATGAATTGATTGAACGAGAAATAAATTTATTAAATATCTAATAATAATTCTGATCTGACTTCTTTACATCTATTCATCGGAATTTGTAAAAGTTGTAGGAAAACAATTTAAAGTTGCGAAAAAAAAAAATCAAAGAATATTCAAAGGGTGTTAGGAAACATTTTAAGGGCCAAAGAGGATTTCAGTAGGAAAAATTTGTTTAAACTCGTGTCCGTTATTTTAGATTTCAAAAAATAAATTTATAATGAAACTTTAAAACACAAATGGGTTAAACAAACTAAGAAAAATTGCAAAAGTTACTGAAATAGAAATGTAACGAATAAGTACACGCAAATGAAGATTTCCATTAAAAGAGATGACTTCTTTTTAAGATGTAAAAGAACATCCCACTTTAGCGCTGAAGTTAATTTAATGAGAAAAATATGCAAAAGAAGCATAGCAAAGAGTTTATGATGCATTTAATATATTGTTGGAGGAAATATAAGTTATGGACTTTCAGAGAGAAGAGTGAGGGGAAACTATCAGTAGTAATTTTCACAAAGAAATAAATGTAAAATGTTTTAAGAAAGCAGAATGGTTAAAAAAATTTGTTTTACATGTGGAAAGGTTTCGGAATTGCATTCGAGATATTACAGTAATTTTAAACGTTTTATACTTAGTGTGAATTTATCTCCGTTTAATAAAATATGTTTGATGTTGCTTTTCGACCGTCTGCAACTCGAAAAAAGTTCCTCATTGTTTTTAAGCATTACTAATGCCATCGTCGACAGTTTCAATTTGATATCTAAATAGGTTTGAAAAGGTTTTTCCAAGAAACACATCAACATCGGCTGTTCCTGAAATATATATTTTTCTGAAACAGATTATTTGTGTATGCCTGTTTCTTTATATCTCTACGTTATTGCACAAAAGTCCAATAGAAATATTTATCAATTAAGCGGTTTAAAAAAAAATCCACATTTAATATTTATCCTTCATGTTTATTACCTTCGCTATAGATGTAATGTGTTATACACGCGCAAGAATGCTGTATGGACTGCAGTAAAATCACTTTTGTACAAAGAAAACTTGTATTAGTGCCTATAATTTAAATATTTTTATCCATGATTTAGAAATGCTGTCAATTAAATATTTTTTTCTTTTATATAAAATCATCACAACTGAATTTCCGCTTTCTGAAAACACGGCGTGGTGTAATTACGTAATCGAGATTGACATCTCTTTTAAAGAATTCTTCCCCAACTATATATATTGGGTCATTCATTCAGTCAATCAATCCAAGAGAGGAGAATTGAGCAGATCTATTTAGTCTTCCAAATTGAATGAGAGAGAAAACGAACAGGGGAATTTAGTAGCGAATGCAACGAAAAAAATAATAATTTTCTCTCCATGTATATAAATGATATGTGTATATAAATGAAAAATATATAAATGAAATATATAATATGAATATATAAATGAAAAAATATGTGTATATTAAACAATGAAGAGTGCAAAAACAAAACAAAAAACAAAAAAACTATTAATCTGTACGAAATCATTAGAGGAAATTTATATCCACAGGCAACAGTAAATGTATATTATTTTAACAAATATTGTCGGCATAAAGCTTAAACTTGACAAAATTAAACCTCTTATAACATAACGAAAAAACTCAGAAATGATTTAAATATAAGATAATCAAAAAATTAATGAAAAATGTATAAATGTAGACAAAACCAAAATAATTAACTTAAAAACTTAATATATAAACTTAAGCCAATAATGAAAAACCGACTAGGATGCAAGCAGATTTATAAATCATGCGCCATGAATTAGCTGAGAGAGGAAAAATAGAGAGAGAAAAGAAAAGGGGAAAAAAGCATGTGTTGTCATCTAGAATTGAAATGAACATCCAATTTATACAATTAAGGAAATTATAATAAAATGGATCCGAAAAAAAAGAAGAATTTACATTACTAAAAATCGATATAGATGTGGCATGATTTTAAATAAAAGAAGGACAATGAGGTAATAAAAAATGTAAAAAAATAAAAGTAACTAGATTATATTACTTAAAAGATATATAATGATGAAAGTAGATGAATAATTAATATTAACTTAAGCACAAAAAGGAAAGTTAATGCACCAGGCTAGGATTGTAAAGCACTTTCCAACATTAACAGAATATTATTAAGAAATTTAATTTTTCATACAGTGAAGTAAAATATCTAAATAAGCATTACATAAAACACATAGTTCGGAAACACATTCAATTTATAAATTCATAATTTAATAATTCATTAATTCACAATTTATTAATTCATTAATATAAATTCATAATTTAATTATTCAATTTATAATTTATAAAACACATTCAATTAGTGAAGTTCGGGTATTATGGAATGGTCGGACAATACGGAATACTTCAATATTTGGCATATACGGTATTGCAGTCAAGCGTAATTCTGCCATACGACTTCCTATAACTCCGATGAGACACTGTACTCAGCTCTATTTGGATACCTGTTGTCGGTTGTCGGAGCGACGCGTTGAAATAAAACCTTAATCTCATTTTTTGCAGTTTCTGGCAGGTAAATTTGATAAACTTCGAATTAATTGTAAATTCTCGTTATCATTTCTATTAACCAAATTCAGTATAAAGTAGAACAGCTTATATTTATTGCTGTGTTAGTCCTCTATGCTAACTTGTTGACGAGTGAAGAAGTTATGTGTTTCAAGATGGTATGTTTCAGATAATATGAAATATAAGCTAGACCACAATTTCAAGACGAGTCTAAAAATTAGACTTTTTTTAAGAATTTGATGATTTATAGTTGACCTACTAAGACTCATTAAATAATTTTGATTATTCTTTTAAAACGCGGTTTTTCTTGAAATTTTTACATTTCTTATAACCCTATTCCGTATCACCTGACTATTGCCATTTTTCGAAAAGTATACCTTTTTTTAAAAAAGCTAAATATTGATATGTATTTTTTCTTAATTTTAAGCACATAAAAAATACGTCAAGAAAGTCAAAGTTTGTTCTTTACTAATGTTTAACGTATCTAATTTTTTTTTTCTGTTGACTTACAAATAGAAATGTAAACGATATTCCATACTATGCAAACTTCCACTAACTGAGTAAATATCCTTTTTCAGCAATAAATGTGCATATCCGAAAATCTGTGGGAATTCCTTTATCCAACACTGTATTTCTATAGAACTTAAACACCACGTAGTGCACTAAAAATTGGATGAGTTTATAAATGAATATCACGGCAGAAAACCGTCTTCGATCAGTTACCGATCATAATCAGTCATGTGAACGATTTCGTTTGTGCGACTCTGTATTACAATAACGTAATACAACGCACTCCACAAAAATAATATAAAAAACATGTCGTATTGCATCTTCAAGATCCTTTTTAATTACACCATGTTTGAAGTTTCATAAGATGACTAAAATTCACCAAAATAGATATTTTCCTATATAGCATAATGCAATGTAATTATTTGTATGTCTCTGTAAAAGAACTATGTTTAATACTTATTCTTTACCCCTGAGAAATCAAGTTCTTTTTCACCTCAATTGTTCATATCAATCTGATTATGTTTAAAGAAAAGTAACATCAATAGAAGGCACAGCAAATAGTTTTCTTCATAAACTTTAATGCAACAGGGTAAATTTGTATGTCTATTTAAACAAACTAAAATTGCTATACACCTCATGGTCAAAGCCCAACATTCCACAGTAATTCTCAATCACAAATAAAAATTACATGGTAATCTGGTTGCATTTAAGAGAATTAGAACACGGTCAGACGGGCAAATAGACCGAAAAACCTAATTCATAAAAAAAAAAAAAAAATTGGAAAGTGTTAAAAACAAATTTGTCCACACAAGCAACATTGCCCATAACGAAATCTTCTATTTTTTTATTTAAAAATTTAAACTTTTAAAATGACCTCATAAATTATTCACATGTACGTATCTATAAGTACATTTACATCTACATCTACAGTGGTGGCCAAGATTGTGAACATTTTTTGAAATTTTCATGTTTTATAAATTTGTGTGCTTATAATATATGTTAATTTTCATTTAAATACAAATACTTGCATATCAAATTTAAGAAAAATTAATGTAGAATTTAATGTAGAATTTAATAAGAAAAACAGAATTAAAATATCTGCATTGCAAAGAAAGTTACAGTTACTTTAGTCTAAAATACAAACACAACTGGACATGAATGCTGAAGTGTATTTTAATAAAAGCTTCCTATCCAATCACAATGACTGTTCTGAAAACCAATCAAATTTCAGTAACTTAACATTAATATGTTTTGTCTTGTAAAAGCGGTTTTCTGCTGGAATGAATTTTGCAGAAGGGTGAATACTAGTGTAACTGAATAAAATAATGTTTTTTTTTTTTTTGAATATTTCTATTTTTTTCTTAATGCAAACAATTTAAAACAATGCCATCAACAACAAGAACTGATTGGATACCTAAACAAAGAAGCAGAATTGTCATATTGAGAAAAAATGGTCTCTCTTATGCTGAAATTGCAAGACAGGTTGGTGGATCAGATATTTTATCTGGCGCAAGAAAATTGTCCTTATGTTATGAGGAAACAAAATCATTGATAAATAAGGCAAGATCATGCTGAAAAAAAATGCACAAGTGCTTCTGACGGTAGAAAGATAATAAGGATATGCCTCAAAGATAGAAGAATTTCATCAGTTGCTGCTGTTAAATGTGAAATGAATACAAAGGGTATTTCAGTTAGTTCAAGAACAATAAGGAGATGATCAGCAGGTTTTGGATTAAAAGGTAGAATTCCAAGTAAAAAAAAAAAAAAAAATCATTTTTAAATCTTCAGCAACGTAAGAAACGAGTTCAGTGGCCAAAATAACACTTTAATTGGTCGGAAAATTAGTGGAAGCAAATAACCTGGAGCGATGGGAGTAAAATATTGCTGTTTGGTAGTGATGGGCGAAAAT
This sequence comes from Maratus speciosus, assembly GCA_963932465.1. Classification (NCBI taxonomy): domain Eukaryota; kingdom Metazoa; phylum Arthropoda; class Arachnida; order Araneae; family Salticidae; genus Maratus; species Maratus speciosus. The sequence goes on from OZ010800.1 coordinate 317,008,510, forward strand.
ATGTGAAACGTAGAGTAACGGAAGAGCTGCATCCTTATTGCATTGAAGGAACTACAAAGAACCGAACAATTGTTATGATTTGGGACTTAAATCACTTCCTCAATAAAGCACCATTTATCTTTCAGCAGGATTCAGGTCCATAATATACGGCAAAAATATGCAAAGAATGCTTTTAAAAATAAAAACGTACAATTATTGCCCTGGACATGAAACAGCCCTGAACTGAATTTTAACGAAAATTTGTGGAGACCTTTGAAAATCCTTGTATCAAAAAAAAGTCTTTCTAACAAAAAGCAACTTATTGAAGCTGTAATGGATTCTTGGCATGATGTGATTAAAAAAGATAAACTCCAAACACTAGTTCTCTCAATGAAAAGACGCTGTGAAGCTGTAATAAAAAACAAGGGTTATATTACTAAATATTGAATGTTTAAGTGTAACTTTAAAATACAATGAAATCTAAGATAGATCTTATTTTTTGTAAGCGTAAATTTTTTTGCAATGCAGTTATTTTAATTATGTTTTTTTATTAACTTCTACATTAAATTTTCTTGAATTTGGTATATTAACATTTGTATTTAAGTGAAACTTATTATATTCTTCAAGCACACAAAATTATAAAACATGAAAATTTAAAAAAATGCTCACAATTTTTGCCACAAACTGTACATCTGTATGAATATATAATATCTACTGGATGTATCATAGTTCAGTACTTATATTAAACTTCACCCTAAACTGTAGGTATGTAAATTTAGCGTTTATTTAACCAAGGAGGCTTAAGGACACTTATTACCATTCCAAATGATTTGATTTGGAATTCAACATGTATACTAATATTGTCAATACACTTTTCTAAAATGTCTGGTACATTATTGACAACAATTCCTCAGATATCATGATGTTTTTGCATTTAGTCATCATAAGTGATGATTATTAAGAAAATCACCGACATGAAGAATTTCATTAATAGTCCATAAAATGTCATCAAATAGTTTAGGATTATTTTCCTTCCATCTTGCTTGGTCTCAAAGACATCGACCATCGTTTTGAATATGGAATTTTCAGAAACTATGTTGATATGATAGGGAAATAAGCATAAACATTTAAATTTTTTTCGCTCTGTTGGGAAAATCTCAACTGCGCTACTCCAGCCATTGAATATGATTTACCCAGTTGAAAAAATTTCGTTCTCTTCATTATGACTTAATTACGTGGCATACAGGAGTTTCCATGTTGTAACATACTATCATCATGTAAATGCTATAGTTATAGTTCGGATGAATGAAACTAGCGCTGCAGTTCCAGTCATGTCCAACAAATAATAATGAATTATGTCAGTCAGGTATCGTCCGGATAGCTTAACAGGTAAAGCATTGCCACGGCAAGTCATGTATCCAGGTTCGATTCCTGGTCTGGACAATTTTCGCTTTGTTGGAAAAATCTCAACTGCGCTACTCCAGGCACTGAATGCGTTTTAATAGTATTTTATGAACTGATAAGGATATTATCCGTATTCATGGTTTTGTTGTTATGCATACCTAAGTCATATTTTGAAGACGGTGCCGCACGATTTTTTAAGAAAAGATGTGGATAATGTAGTTGCAAATTATTTACAGAAATTTATTGACCCTGCTGGTGCTTGTAGTTCTATCTAACTTCTAATTTGCAATGGTAATAAGTATCGTTAAAGCTCCATGTCCATGCTACATGTTAAATTTACATATCTAACTTTTAGAATGAAAATTAAAATAGGTATTGACTATCATATATTCTGTATATACATCGCTGTGTGAGTGTGTGTGAGAGATACACCGCATGTTTAGCTGATATTTTCCATCTAAAATAAACATTTACATGTTTTTCTTTTTTCCAGTATAACATTCTTCCTTACTTGTTTTTTAAAAGCATTACGCATTTTTTAAAACTTTTACTTGTCCAAATCATACAAAATGAATTCAAAGCATTAATAATGATTCGTTGCAAAAATGTAATACCCTTTTAATAGTGACTGAATATTCATTCTATTAATATACCATGATAATTAATATAACTGATATAAAAGTATTTTACAGAACATTTCGTGTCTTACTAACTGAAATAAAATATTAATCTGAGTCACAGTAATATGGTCTGACGTGTTCCAATATTTGTTCTTTCGAATCCGAAAGTTTATTATTTCCTTATTATAGCTTCCTTTTACGATGAATGATTATATTGTTGTTGGAACTCGAATGTCATATCCAATTCGTGCCGCGATATTGATTATTGATAAAAATATCTCCACAGATTCTACTGAAGTTTTCATAGTTTTAGAATGATTTGTCCGCGAGCGATGTTTGTATGGGATTGTTATTGTAAAGAAGAATAAAATCATTTCATAATATAAAAATAATACTTGAATCGTTCTCATTGCTTTTCATTTCATTCTTATTAAAGGGACTTTTGTCAGTTTTGATTACAATTGTACTGGTTATACGACAATTGTATAGCCTTGGAAAGAAAGCAAAATCATTTCTGTAATGTTATATTTAGCAATAATAATTTATACATTTAGTAACAATGTTTTGTAGCAAAACGTCATTATATTTTATTTACACTAGTTATACTAAATTATTTCAACTGTTTATGTACATAATATAAATGTACGAGTTATAAATATTTCTTTATTTACAAAAAGTGCTAAAAATACATTTTTAATAGAATTACTAACAGTACTATTTTAAATCGTAACATTCCGATTATCGGTAAATATAAATTAATTTATTTACAGTACATCTGAATACGTTGTTGAAACTTATTGCAGCAAACGTTCCAGTTCTTAAATCATTCTTATGGATTTGATTATATTATTAAGCTTCTTCGTTGGTGCAAAGAGAGATAAATTAAGGTGAAATAACCGTTTTTTATAAAAACGTTTGAATGACAGATAGTTTACAGAACATTTTTAACATTTCACGCTACTTTTAGCTTTCTCTTCTTTTACATTTTTTTGTACCCTCATGGATAAAATCAGAGTCACCTTAGCTTACTTTCATATCCTGTATCAAAGTTAAAAATTTATCCTTTTCTAGTACAGTAAAATTTGACAAAACTTTTTAAAGGAAAACGATCTATAACGGAACATGCATTAAATGGGAAAAAATATTTCAGGCAAAACAAAAATTATAGAAATAATAAAAACCGTTTCAAACAATACTTTTCTGTTTCCTTTGTATACCGTATTAGTAGATTTTTATGTATTTTTTTACCGAGTTTTAATTATGTGTTGGTAATAACAACTTAGTAATTAAATAACAGATTATTATAAATTAAATAACATACTATTAAAAAACAGCTACATTTTAATTTACTTAACTAAATTTTCGTGCACTACAAAATGTTAATCCGTAATTTACAAAATTAAGTAATGTCCATGCAGAAATGCAACCAAAAAGCTTTTGAAAATAAGACAGAAAAATAAACATAAAAAAAACATCCGATAGGGTCAGAAAATAACTACAAATACAATCTGATCTTTATTCGAAAATTTAACAATATTTGATTGTTTTGAATCAGATAGGGAATGAAAAAATAGAGATACTTTGCCTCAGTGTTGTAAACGTGTAGCTAATAATAACTTACTAATTAAACAAGTAAATCTGAATATCATGGAACTTAACGTCAGCTATGCAAGTCATTTTTCTCACTTTTCCTTTTATCTAACTCTACATAATTTTTCTCACTTCCCCATTCAGCAGTTTAATTTTTTTAAGCATACTATATTTATCAGATTCTGGAAATTAAAAACGTTCCATTAAACATATTTTTACCCATATATAATCGGATAAACCTCTTATTCATGTAATTTCTTCAGAAAGAAAAATACATTTCGCCTAGACGGCAATGACAATAGAACCCTCCCCTCCCCCCCCTAATCTCATTATTTTCACATTCGCAAGTACCTATTCGTTTTTCTATGTAATAAATGTAGTATATCTTGGATTTATTTTACAGTGTAAATTTTATTACGGAAAGAGTTAGTTTAGACAAAGATTCCATTTTATGCTAATAACCTAATAGCAATGCTTGTTTATCTGCCAATCAACGAAATATCTGCATTTAATGGAGAAAATTAATAAAATTTTATGCAAGAGAGCTACTTATTGAAATGCAATCCGAATTTACTGTATTTACATATAATTTAGAAATCTAATTTTTTTACAATTTTTTTTTCCGAAAAATATTTTTTGTAATAATTCTATAACAGTTAGATGTAATATTTAAATACATCCTAATCTACTCAATAGCAATTTCCTTCTAAAATCCCACCTAAATAGGAATATTTGGGGTATTTTCAAACTATAGGGTATAGGGTATTGTATAGTGGAAAAGATGTAATGCCATAAAATGAAATATTTTATACTTTTTGAAAGGATATACCAAATTCCACATAAAGATAAATACCTAATTTAGAAAATATCACAAATGCATTAGTAAAATTTTTAATTAATCGGAATATTTTAAGACTCCCATGGTAAAAATTAAGATTCAAATTTTACCAAGTTTACCGAGCATTTAAATCAATTATTCGTATTACCTTTTCTATGAATTGTAAACTTTGAAAATCGTGTGAATTCCCATTGAAAATCATTGTTGCATAAAAGAAAATTCGACATTTTCAGAACAAATCAATTTTCGAATAATATCTTCCCAAATAAGAAAACAAAATGATAAAAACATAATTAAATTTTAGTTTTTTTCAACTGAAATTATATGTGATTAAATTTATTTTATTTATTTAACTGGGGTAATGATGTTGAAATATCCTACATAATATATACAGTCTTGCCAAAGCAAATGCACCACCTCAACTAGCCTTTCAGAAATTAATTATATAAAAATGTGATTTATACCAACAATCGCTTTTTATTCAATAAGAGGCAACTCGTTTGGGGAATAAAAGTCCTAAAAGTATATTATTACACTCAAATATTTATAGATATATATTTGCTGGCTATAAAGCTATTAATGTCCAACTGGTAATAACGGTTTAGGAAAAAGCGTTTGTTCTGCATTACAAAGGCCTGTTGTTTTATACTCCTGAATGACCAAAAAGCTTAAAATTAGATATAAAGCTGTTTTATTAGTTGTTTGGATGCCAAATACAAAACCTGCCTTGTAATTTTTGCTTTTAGTTTGGTTTCAAATACCAAGGTAGATCCTTAAACGTTGATTTAATCCCCATTTGATTAATTTGCATGAACAAGGAAAAAATAATAATTATACAAAATTAAATTAACAAAATATATATTTTATGATTTTGCTAGAATACAATTCACCCAGAAAACGCTTCGTCGATTAAAATTATAAAAATAAATAAATAATTTAATGTATCATAATAAGTGAAATAAACACCACTTATTTAACAAAAATTTACTTCAAAAGTGCTCTAAAATTTATGGCAATTATACATTGTCATTATGTACAAGAAAAAAGCTTCTCCTTACTTTCTTTTTCATCATATAAACTTATTTGCATACGCTGCTGCAGGCATTTCGCATAAAAATTAATATAATAAGAAAATTTTATTTATCATATGACAAATCATTGAAGAAAAAAATCTATTTTTATTAAAAATAGCTTGTGGGGGGATTAATAGAATAATTAATGTTTATTTTAAAAGAAATTTCTATTTCCGAAAACCTTTATAATGATACTTTTAATCTCTTAAAATTATATCTCTTCAGTTGGTGAAAAATATGCATATAAGTGGGGAATAATGGAAATACATTCATAAATTATGGTTGGATTATAAAATTTCCTTTGTGTCTATTGTGTCTGTTATGTATTTTTATTTTTTTTATTAAAACGAGTCAAAACCCGTTTAATTCGACGAATGAAAATGTTTAAAAGAAATGACTGACTGAATATTTAAAAAACTAATAAACATAATTACAAAAATTAATCAATATTATATTGCTAGTCTTACTCTTAAAACAAATATTATTTTTAACTAAAGTTTAATTTCAACTTTTCAAATTATTGAAAAATTAAACTTTATTTCTATAATAATAAAACACACTTACTGCAATATGTATTAAAAAACACATACACATATAAATAACGCCTGCATTCAACAGTTAAAGGTATATACCGGGTGTCCTAAAAAGGACTGACTGATTTTAAAATTCAATAACTTGTAAACGGTGACAGATATTTATAAAATTCTTGCAGGAGGGTTATGCATAAGGTCAAAAGTTTTTTTACAGTGATTTTCAATTTCATTTTGAATTACAAACAATAGATGGCGCTGCGATCAATAGACGCTAAATTCAGGCTCGATTTTTGGTACTTCGTGGGCCGGATAATACATTTCCATCTCCTTTTTCTGCATGGAACAAGATAAAGGACCAAAAATCGAGCCTGTATTTAGCGACTACTGCTTACAGTGCCATCTATTGTTTGTAAATCGAACTAAAATTGAAAATCACTGTAATAAAACTTTTGACCTTATGCATAACCCTCCTGCAAGAATTTTTTTAATATCTGTCACCGTTTGCAAGTTATTGAATTTTAAAATCAGTCAGTCCTTTTTGGGACACCCGGTATAAATATTATACAGACATACATACAATAAATACAATAAACCCAACTGAAGTGAAAAATTAGCCACAGCCAGGAATCGAACCCGGGACCACAGTATACAAGACTGCTGCTCTAACCACTTTCTTGTACTTAGAAACCTTAGTCTTGTATACTGTGGTCCCGTGCTCGATTCCTACCTCTGGCTAATTTTTCACTCCAGTTGGGTTTATTGTATGTATGTCTGTATAATATTTATATATATCTTTATTTCTATACGCAATCTGTAACATGCAATTAAGATAATGAAACTTTGAAGTTATTAATTAAGGCTTTGATCTTTGGCATTACATAAGGAAAAAATGAATTAAAATTGCGCCATTGTGACACAATTATAATTTTTGTTTTCAATGAAATCTAAACATTACGTCTTTTTCACCGATGAAAAGATTCCACGCATGCTTTTCATATTCATATTCCCTATTTTAAGAATATTTTAACATGCATTAGATTTTTAATAAATATATTCCCAAATTTAATGTCAAATTTGTTAGTTACGATTTTACATGTAAGTATTCGCACCCTTCACTTAAAGTTGTAATTTGAGTGCAGGCGAAATAATGAAATTTACTTTTAGACGCAGCCATAGTAAACTATTGAATTTTATATACGAAAATACTCTATGATATGATTTTCACCCACCGAAGCCTTCTGAGATGAGGGTCTCAATGTCAGTATCAGCAGAATGAAAAAAAAAAATATATTGAAATGTAACAGCTTTATGAGTATTATTTTAAAGCATTATTTTAAATCGTGACGTCATTTAAAGTTTAAAATTATTTTTAATTGTAATACGAAAATGGCATTCGTAATTATATGATAATTCCTATTGTTTTCCTTTTCTCTTCAACAATGTAACTAAGCCGATTGCCACAAATGTAAAGAAATTTCATAAAGGACGATTAAAATTAAAGTTAAAATATAAAAAATCGTATTATTTTAAAAAATAGCGAGTGCAGGTACATCTACAAATGGAGTGCTTTCATTTAAAAAAATAACAAGCAGTAGAAAGCTCACACCAAATGACTAAAAAAACAGCCTTGTTTTTTAAATATATAGATAATTGTAGGTATTTTAGAGTTATTTACCGTATAATAACAACATAATAAAAAAGTACTGGAGTTTCGTTGAAATGTTGTATGATTTAATCCCAATAATTTTGAAATGTTAGAATATATTATCAATGATCACGCAAAATTTTAACATAAATCGATCGATATATCATGCAATTGGTTCGATATTTTCTAAATGTAATCAAAACAGTAACCATGCATTAATAGAAAGTATTTCTAATTAGTAATTCAAATTGTAGCCAAAATATATTGATTTGGACATAGAATTTAAATAAAGTGTTAAACAAGTTACTCACGAATCGTTTATTAAATATATTTCAAATAAAGCAATTTGTTTACGAACAAAACATAAAGTATAATAACATTTATTTTTATTTTTTTTGTATAAAATTAAATTTAGTTCCAAAGGCATATTTGAACGACGAAGCTACTATTGTGATTATTTCTTGTTAACAATCAATAACACAGCATGTGTTGAATAATAATGACTCTTCCCCAATGGGACATGAAGAAATATCATCAATCACATTCGGCTACGACAATAACCAAACTTTTATTTATGGTTGGTTGCACTGATGTGAAATATAAATTCCCCAGCTCTTTTATTAATATTACTTACTCTAGTAATATGCTCAGTAACAGAAATTTTATATAATAGCTTTTAAGAAATAAAGATATATTTTTTATTTACTAGTTGAAGTTATGTTTTCAGATTTCAAAATTAGATCAAAATTTTGTTGAAGTAACATTTAAAAAATGAAGACTAGATCATATCACCATCAGCTAGGAAAGAAATGCGTGTGGGACTGAAAAACCCGAAAAAAAGAGAGGAGCAATAGCGGAGGAAAAAATATGCGATTGCATATAGGCAGAATAAACCTGTCAAATTGCCGCTGTACATGGGAAAGTTTTCTGTATAGAAATGTAGGTTTCCAGTTAAATGAAATACAGTAGAATAATCTTAGACATATCCTAAAGGTACACCAGAAAAACTAAGCTTTCATTTTATGTATTTTCTTTCAAAACCACATTGTTAAACATCGCCGATTCCATTGTTCGAGAGACAATCGATTGATTCCATTTTAAATTTTAATATAAATGTTCGTAACAGCGCAAAGATGGTTTTTATATTTTTTCATTTTTTTTTAATTATTTTCAAGTATTTTAGGGACATTCTTATTGAGAAAATTAAATTTTTTTAATAACCCTGACTTTTGTAAATATTTAAATTTTGAAAAAATCCTGCGCTACGCTGTTGCCTGTATATAAAAGATAAATTGAAAAAATATATATATCTCCAGATCTCGAACTCTTCAAAATTTTCAAAAAGAGTATTTTGGTATGGAATATTTTGCTTTACTTAATCTCAGTATTCTTCAATGAAATAAAACAAATTTTGTATGCAGAAATACAGATATTTAAAAATCCATGAAATTGTCTGCTAAGTTTTCGTGTTTTAGAGAACTCGGTTAAAGTGGAGATGAGATTACTTTTTAAAAACAATCTGATTCTAAGGACAAATTATTGTACTTTTTTATTAAAAATGTATGAAAAAAAATCTCCAAACAAAATTTATTTTAATGCAAACCCCCATAACACTAAATTTGTTATAAAAGCGAAGAAAATTTTAGAAATATAATTTTTTATTGAGGTTCAAAACTGTGTGCTCCTTAGACTTAAAAATTGCAGGGAAGAATAATAATACATTATTAAGTTTCAAATTAGTTTTTAATTTTAAGGTTATTCAGACTGTGATTTACTTTTAAAATTTTTAATATAACTTATAAGGATAAGTTAACATAAAGCACATTCCTTGTTTTGTTAAAATATTTCTGATACAGTCCTCAGCAAAAGTTTAGACACTGGTGATATTTGAACTTTAAATAAAAAATACAAACACTTGGGTTATACAAATGGCTGTACTTATTTTTAAACATATTTTAAACATTTTATGACGGAAATAATTGTTTTAACGTCGGATTTTATTTAATTTAACTGAAAAATGTGAAATTTGCTTATTGCAAAAGTTTAGACACTTTCGTGATTTTTTGGCAACTGTTCACAGAAAAACGCAAATTTCAAACTTTTGACGCCACATGTGTGATGTATGTAAGCGCACCCCGCAATAGCATTGGTTAGTGAAGATGCCGTGAGCTAAAATTTTCAGTCAGATGAAGTAATTGTAGCATGGAAGCTGAAATCGAAAGTGAAGACCGTTGCAGAAATTTCATCTGCTTTGAATCGTCCAAAGAAGTCTGTCTATCAAGTACTGTCTAAGGGTGAATTTTTCAAAGCAAAACATAGATCTGGAAGGCCTCGCGTGGCCAGAAAACGAGATGCTAGAAGGACCCATAAACTGTCATCTAGACAAATGATGATTGCTAGTCGCATTAAAAATGGGTCAGAGCTTTCTGTGTCCACGGATACGATTCGTAGAGGAATAAAAGAAACATGTAAATTAGTTTTCATGAAAATGATAAAACAACCAGCCTTGAAATCTCACAAAAAATTGACAAGAATGCAATGGGCTCGCAAAGATATGTCATATGGACCAAAGTGGCGTACTGTGACATTCAGTGACGAAAAAAAGCGGAATTTGGATGACACAGATAGGGTGGAATACTATTGCTAAACAGCCTTGCCTAAACAGCTTCGGGCTTTCTTTCGTCTTCAGCAAGGAGGTGATTCTTTAATGATTTGGGCCTCACTTTGTTTTAATGCTCAAGTATCTCTGGAGATCCTCAATGGTTGTCATGCAGCGTAAGACTACATACATGCATTGGAAAACAATTTACAGCCATTTGGTGAACTTTTAGCTGTTCCAAAGTATGTATTTGTGCAAGATAATGCGTCCGTTTATGTTTAATGCAGGACAAAAGTTGATTTAACAATCAAAATATTACTGTTCAGGACTAGCCCGCGTGTAGCCCTGATCTGAACCCAATCGAAAACGTTTGTGGCGTCATATCTCATAAGGTTTAAGCAATTTTTTGAAAATACTCCTCTGTTAATGAACGTCGAACTGCTGTTGAACGTGTTTGGTACGAAATAGACTCCCAAGTGATGCAGGACTAGTTTCCTAGTCACATATTTGCACTAATTGCACACAATGTACGTGTAGTTCGATTTTAATTTATGATTATTTTTCTGTAAATAGACAGATTGTCTATACTTTTGCCACAATGTTAATTTTGTTTTTTTGTCATTATTTATTATGTAAAAGGTATATTTTAAAATTTATGATTTGTGAATAAAGGGTAAGTTCCCAGTTGAGTTACAATAATTCGTTACACACTTCGCAGTACAGAAGCATAATAGATCATTGTCTAAACTTTTGCTGAGCACTGTATTAAAGAGTATATGCATATAAATTCTAAAATCGCAAAAAAATGTTAAAAAATCCATGGATGAAAATTATTTTTAACTTATGTTTATTTTTAATTATATTCATCCATAGAAGTTCATATTCGCTGCTGATCTGGTCAAAATGAAATAACCCATCTTAGCTTAATCAGACTCTGGTATTAATCAATGGTAAACCTTTTTATACTCAAAATGTGTATTTGCTTGTTCCCTCAACATTTACCCAAAACTCTTCAAAAGATTGTAAAAGCGTTTCTTATATAACAAGAAATAACGAAACTTTATTAAATTTCCATCTGGTTTTTAAATGTTATATTATTCAAACTGTGATTTATTTTTATAATTACAAACTTCCGTTTGTGTAATGCATAATAAATTTGACATAACACATACTGTTACTTTATTAAAATAATTCTGAAAGTAAAAAGTATAAAAATTCAAAAATGACAAAAAGTGTTAGAATTCTAGTGAACGATAATTCTTTCTGATTGATAATCCTATACTTTGAACCCAGCAAGTTCAAATTCACTGTTGATCTGTTCAAAGTAAAATATCTCAGCTTTGCTTATATAATCCCAAGTGTTAATTAACTGTAAACCTACTTCGTATTAAAATATGAATTTAATTTTTTGGCAATGTTTTTTAAGAGGTCTTCAAAAGAAAATACCTAAAATGAGTCTAATTATGAAGAGAAAGTCATTTAATATCGGCAATGCAAATTCAATAGTGTACGATGCAACTAAAATTAAATAGTTATATCCATGAACTGTTCTAAACAATTACATATATGCCACCAGTAGCTAATTAGATCACGTTCATGAGATTTGAATGGTATATTGAAATTGATACTTACATAAATATTTTCCCGAAAGACGAAGAGCGCAACACATGCTGATGTCGCTGCAACTTATGACAGTCTAAACAGCCCAAAAGTTTATGCTACTACACTTGAATGCTTAGTAATTATTCTAATAAAATTTCCACTGTATTTTGAGTTTCAAGCTTGAGTGTTCTGAATAATACATATAGAATAACTGAAAATGGATATATTTGAAGTAAAGCATTTGCAGTATAAATTAGTTGTTATTGGCATAAGCATTTATTTCCATAAATTGCTTTTTAAATAGTTTATATTTTATTTTGATAATTTATATATATATTGATAATAGTAATTTATTACTATTTTAATTCTAAAATTCTCATACTAATTACTATATATATATATATATATATATATATATATACATAAAATTTAATTAGAAATAAGTGCAAAACAATAATAAATATATGTACACAAAATATTGTTTTAATTTACTTTTGCAAAATATCGCATATTTATTGCTAGTTAGATTACTTGGAGGACAAGTTAGATGATTTTTTATGAGATTTTTGAATTATGATATAAATAAAATGCAATATTAAGTATTTTCGATAACTTTGTAATCTTAATATTCAGAGATAAAGTACTGAAAAATATTTAATTCTAATTTAGAATTTAATGTAGAACAATGCACTATGCAGACATGCAAAAAAAACTTTTCTGAATGACGTTTTGTTAAAAGAAGGTATTTTAAACAATATATTTTAGTCAAAACAGTGCAAAGCATCGCTGAGTTTGTCTATGGAAATCCAGACTTGCAGAATTAATTAGAAATGGGTTTAGAAATGCAAAATGCTTATCAAAAGTATACAAAATATTTTAGTGAAGTATTAAAAAAAATAATCGCAAAAGGGAATGTTTAATTTAACGATGAGTACTTAACGCGATCTTTTAAATTATATATTTTTACCTTTACTGCAAAATGTTATTTACTAAAGGAAAGTGAACATCGACAGGATATTTCCAGTTAAAAATATTATGAACCAGACTATATATTTTAATTTTATTCGCATTGAGTTATGAGCAGGGTTCTCGCTGCCGCTCGCCATTGTGCCAAATCGCGACAAAATTCTTCATTTGGCGAGTAAAACAACAGTCAAATTTACCAAATTGAGAGAGCTCAGTTTGTGTGTTCGTGTGTGTGGTGTGCCAATACAGTCGAGATTCTTAGGTGAGTTATTGAACGATTGATGTCGCTTTACATGTTCAATCGCACAGTGCCATTTGCATTGCTCTATTTATAGAGATACTGACTCACCATCAATTTTGTTTAACAACAGGCAAAGATACAGAAAGGATTATGCGATAGATATTTCTCTATTGCCAATTAATCACTGTCTATGCTCCTGCGTCACGGCAGTAAAAACGCAAAGTTACTCGAATTAATCGCTTAATAGATTCTTTTGTTTGCTGGAATGCGGTGTCGAAATTAGCCATTTACTATACTATTTATTAAATGTATGCAAAGTATCATTGGTCGGTCAATTTTTTCAATCGGTTAAGAGTCGAAATCTCATAGACATTTTCAGTGTTCATTTTCACAACGTAAATCAAAGATTGCTGCATTTAATTTTTATTTAGACAGCTAAAAGAATGTTGAACCATTTACATATTTAGGAGACATTTAGAATGTACTTACTTTTAATAGTTCCTGTAGCGGATACTCGAATTTCTATTGTATAAGCAATTACAAAAATTCAGGTTATTTTAGAACATATTGAAAAAAAGGGATACAGAAAAGGGTTAAAGATAGATTTTTCAGTGTTTCAAGCCGAATCTATTTTGCTAACATTTCTGTTCATTTGGCGACTGTTTTTTATTTCTTATTGGCCAAATCGCTAATGCTGGTCAAAAGCCAGCAAGAACACTGGTTATGATATATATATATATATATATATATATATACAGTAGTTTATATATAGTATTTAATGAATTCATATGTTGTTTTAGTGAGTTGTATAAATGTATACTGAGTTTACTAAAAAATATTAGTTTTAAAAGAGTTATGAATATGTTCTTTTTGTAGTTTAAACAGCATGTACAGTCGTGGGGAAAAAGTAAACACCCCCTACTAACTCCTCAACAAATTATCGTAGACGAAAGTTACTGGCACGGAACGATTGAAAATAATGTCTCCTTTTAAAGGACGTATATAAAATTTGATTAGGTAGCCATCTACATATTAAAAATAATGGCAATTCCCAGTTTTAACGAGATGTTTCAAATCTTTGGTTCAAACTATGCCTAGACACCAAATTTCAAGTCATTTGATTGATATATATTTTTTAAATTATAAACAATCAAAATTTAGTGCTTTTAATGTTAAATTACATTTTCATATTTTTATTTATAATTTCTGAAATTATGATCCTAATGTTCTAATTTTTTGTGTAGCAACAATACTTACATACCCAAATATAAATGAGTTGAATTTGCAATTTTTATAATTTTCTGATATGAGCTATGAAATTAATATTTAAAAAAAATTATGAATTGCAACCTACAATTTTTTTGATAGATTCAGATTTATTAGGTCCTGCTTTATGGAAATCCAATGTTTCACATTTTTCTTCCAAGTAGTTTTCAAATTATGCTTAAAAAAATGAAAAATGATGGTTTAAGATAGAAGTGACTAAATATTTTGAAATTTCTTATGCTATCCTGTAATCTAACAGGCTTAATTGACTGCTTAAGGTGCCTTGATCAAGAAAAGAGCTCTCTCGGTTAACAATCGAGTACCGAACTTCAATTTGGATACAGCTCTTAACCACTTCACCGGCGACAGGTATGGGGAAACAGTGCTTTTACCCCCGACTTATCTCGGGGCAGACGGCGAAGTGGACGCTTGTTTTAAAATAGCTAGTTTTTCAGAAATTTATCGTACGAATTGCATACAAATTTGTTTTTTGACTAATTAAAGGGTGTACAGTTCATTTATGCTGTCAGAATTGTGTACTGCTATTAAAAAAACAAAGTTATATTTCGTTTTGATATGTAGATGGCCACCTAAGCACATTTTATTTACATCTTTTAAAACTAGATTTTATTTCCTATCGTTCGGTACCAGTCACTTTCTTCTACGATAATTTGTTAAGGCGTTAGTAGGGGGTGTTTACTTTTTTTCCCCACGATTGTACATAATTATTTTTTGTAAATAGTCGTGGATCTTTCTGTTGCTCACGAGATAGCTAGATATCCTTAATTTGGAAAAAGAAACTTTAAGTGCTTGAGAGAGCTTTATAATCAAATTCTATTAGCATTATTTAAAAATCTTTATCGCATAAATATATATAAAGCAATTTTATGTTATCTACTAAATTCTATATATCGCTAAAAATATAAAAAAAAATATTTTATACAGAGTTTTTACTAAATATTTCATGTAATGACTGGAAGAAATTCAATTATAATAACAAATGTTTTAAATTAACATACAATCTTTTAAAGAAAGTAAAATTTAAACTTTAGAATTTTGAATGGACAAAAAATAACCAATGATATATAAATGTTGAATAAAGTAAAAGAAATATGGACCATAACAATTACAATAACAAAAAAACTGGTCCTTTTTTAAATACTACACATTTTTAAAATAGCTATTTAGATATCATTAACCCCAGATCAATTAGATTCACATGTTGATTAAACTTTAAGAGTAAGCGAAATAGCGTTCGTTACTCATTGTGTTTTAAGAATTATCAATGTGCTTAAAATACCATAAGTTGGATCAAAACAGCGCCAGTAAAATACTACACTTTAATATCCGTATCACGTATTTTTAAGGATTATTACTAATGACGTATAGCCGTTTATACTAATTCTGCTCTTGTGGCGAACATATTGATGTGAAGTTAGAATTTATCACAATTCTAGAGTGTGTGATTTGAATATATTAGTTTGATAATCTCGGAAAATATCAACGATGCTTTCATGTTATTTTATTTAATATAATTATTTCAAAGATTCCGAATATCTGCCACTTCGTCAAGCCTTTTGAAGCATTAGTTAAAAGTTTAAGCACTATTATACATAGAATGACACAAAATGTATAACGCTTCCGGGGTTGAAATCATCCGTTTCCTGATAATCCAAACGCGGCCACGTTAGGCTTAAGTATTCCGATGCCGTATTTGCCGACTGCCTTATTTAATCTGTCTATCTATTTGATGTGTAACATATTCTTCTTCAATTTTTCTCAAACCTTCAAAAAATATACAATTATAACGCTTTAAGATCTAATTTAAAAATAACCAGATACCAACAACAGGTTCCGATGTATGCAAGCGATTACCGTTGCCATTCATAAGCACAAATTACAAATCCAAAAACAAATGAATGACTCTTTCAGCTATTCATTAAATGCTCTTAAAATATTTTGCAAAAGCATATTAATATTTTGAAATACGTTTTTCACTTTTGTTTACATGTATTTACAGTTTGAATTCAGTATACACGGTTAAAAATATCGCGAAAAATTACCTCTGTTTTTCAAGGCTATCTATTTTCTGACCAATGAGAACACTTTATGGTGTTCAGTGAATATAGCTATATTCGGTGATTCATTCCCGTGAATTATTTTGTACCGGATTAACGTTTCCTTTCTAAAAACAAACGTATTTCAAATTATTTAAAAGCTTTATTATGGTTTTACAAATATTTTAAGAGCAAAATCGGATGTCGACCGTATTTTTTAATGATTCGTTCAAAGAGTCATTCAACTGCTTCTGGATTTGAAATTGTGTTGTACATGTGGCATCACGACACACGAGTGAATGTTGATTTGATTTTCAATCTTAAAACGTTGAGTAAAACGTGCTTTCTTTTCCACTATTCGGAAAAGTTACATTTTTAGACAGATTATTCAAAATAAATTAATATTTATAAGAGATTACATTCAATTATCTAATATTCAGCTGCGATAACTTGAGTTAAAATTAGACTGGTAGCTTTATCTATCCCTATATGAAAGTAAACAAACAATTGATTCATTCGTCTTGAACTTTTAAAATATTAAAATAAACGTTTATATGCTCTGTTGCGCCATCTGTCGGTAGTTAAAAAAAGAAATTTTCTTTTTAAAATGTTTTTTGAATTCTGAAGACATTGGGGGGGGGGGGGGGGGGGAATGAATATTTCTTATAAAATGAAATTAGAATATCAGAAATATGTAATGCCGTGTATTACATATATATATATATATATATATATATATATATGTATATATATCAATGCATTATTATAATAAATAAAATTTTGTATTTTGTAGGGAAAATAAATTTGTAATTTAATAACAGAAATTGGGAAAATAAATTGTTAATGTAATTAACAGTTGCAATTTACTTATGTGATAAAAGATGATTTTTAATTATCAAAATTTATTACAGGTTTCTTTTATGCATGTTTTTAAAAAATCGGGATTTTCTCTGTTCAACTTTTTAAAATTTAAGTTATATAATTATTATTTTGGCAATTAATAAAAACAAATAAACTTTCTGTTGGAATTGTCTTTTATTTTACCACATACCATCAGATAAAATAGTTAATTGACAATATGTTTTAAAAAACATTATTAGTACTAATTTGAATGTTTTTGTGAAATATTTCTTCAAATTTTGTGAGTGAAGTTCATTTGCATACTTTATATCTGTATTTTACCAATTCAATTAATAATTTTCTTGCCAATTAAATTTCAATGAAAAATGGGCTGTTTCAACTTTACCCCACCTGACCCTATTAATCAGACAAGACAAAATTTATTACTTCACAATTCTTTTTATAATGCAATGCTATATAATTTTTTTGAAAATGCAAACACGTCATTCTGACGGGCTATATTCTAGTTGGAAATATATTTATATATATACCTTATTTTTTCAAAATGTTATATGTATATTACCTTACTGTTAGGAAATGCTATAGCTATATTTCCTCTTTGCCCTGCAGCTTGAAATATGAGATCGGATACGTAGGTTCTAGATATATTGGTCAGTTTGCAAATTATTCTCAAGGCAATATTTAATTAGTCCTTTATTAACTATTTTAGGAGATTTATTTATGTATACAGGGTGATTCAAAATAACGTGTCCAAAATCAAAAGGCAAAGCAAGCATACAAAAAGAATAAAAAATCACATAGGAACATGGGATCGGAAATGCTATACGTGGCCACTAGAGGGGATTACAAATTATATGTATTAAAAAAAGAATAAAGACAAATCCTTCACCATAATATTATTTATACTGTATTTCCATACATGTTACACATTTACGACCAATACCACAAAAGAAGATGCTCAAAGATTTTACCAGACGCCTAGAGACGCGTATTATATCGACACTGCATGGACTGGCGGCGCATCTTCTTAAACGTATCAGGTGTATTAGTCCTGGCATACACAACCACTGCCGCAACAAGTCTTCCTACTAAGTCCTCCTGCGATGAAACAGGTGTTTTGCTATTAATAAGTCCTTTTAAAAAACCTGACAAGAAAAAAATCCAATGAAGACGGCTCGATTTGCTCAGCTCACATTTTCATGGAAATACTCGGTCCCAGGTGGCGTTTGCGACCCTATGCACCTATGTGATTGTTTATTTTTATTTGTATGCCTGCTTGCCTTTTCATTTTGGCCACGTTTTTTGAATCACCCTGTATACATATTAGTTTTCGTTTTTAGTTATTACGTGTACGAATTGTTCACAATATTTTTCGAACATATTCAAAAACACAACTGTCGATTATAAAGGATTGTCGAATTTTGTTCATTTTTTTAATTCATTTGTTCACATTAAAAAAAATCTAGCGGGATGTGGCAATCCCAATACTTTCTTTTTTCTCATAGATTTTAAAATAAAATAGTTGTTACAAATGTTAATACTTAAGTGTTATTACTTCAACACTATCCTAACTTTGATGTTCATCTTAAATAACTACTTTATTTTACTAATCAGTGTAAAAACGAATTATAATCTGTGCTAATAAAAGAATGTTTCGCTGTGTGTGTGTCTATTCGCGATTGCTAGCAAAATCTAAGGCATTTACGAGGCTGAAAATTTTTGTGATGGTAGTCGCAAGTTTCTCATTGTTCATCTGACACTCAGAATTTTAAATTTCAAGTATTTAAGGCGAGTTATTAATTGAAAACCTCAAATAAAATAAGGAAAAGTACTCATAATTCAACTAAAGAATGCATTTTAATCAACCCGCAAAGAAAATTCTTTGTCAAACTCGACAAGAGAAGTAAGGTTTTCAGGGTGGCAGGGGTCCAATGGCAATAAAGACGCTGGCCATTTTTAAGGGACGTTATATATTTTTTAATATTTCATTTATATATATCAAATTAATATATCTGTGTGCAAAAAAAATTCTTATTGTGAGTTCTAAAAATTATTTCGATATTCCAATTTGAACGTGAATTATCAGTTAAAAACCTGATTTAACGAGTAGATTTTTTTTCATTTCATTTCCCGATGAAAAATATATGTTTTCAAGACAGGTGGCAGTAATTATAAAACCACAGATTTTTATTCTATTCGAGAGTTCAGATCTCTATGGAATTTTTAAAAATATTGCATTTACCGATTGCGAAATTACATATCTGAGTATAGAATCTTATGCTTATTCAGAAATGTAATTGTCTTTAAAATCACACAATTAGAAGCTGATGTTTTTTTTAATATTTTATTAAATTGGAAAAGAATTGCTTTTTTCAGGGAAGCCATGTTATCTGGAATCTGTTGAATGTAGAAAGATATAAAACAATGTTAAATCTTAGCGTTTCTAAATTAATTATCATTCTTTTAAGTCCGGGTAAACCTCCGCGGGCTCTAACGTTTGTAATCCCTCAAAGTTAATATTATCCGCTCCTAATTAATGCATATTTGAATCCATACATCCTCTAGTAATATACGATCTACTGATAGGTTGAATAACGGAGTTTCGTTCGGATATAGGTTTGTTTAGAACAGTGTGCGCCCCTTGGCGGTAAAACTTAGATCTAACATACTTGTCATGCGTGCACAGCACGCCTGCTATACGGTCCCGCATGTAGCGGGGGTACGTGTTGGATGCCCTTACACAACATATTCTCCCTTGATTTATTAGTGGTAGTTACCACTATATCCGAATAGTTATTTCTGAATTTTTTTTAAATTCTTATTTGAGGCCCTATCTCTCGACTAATATATCTACGGGTATGTTGTATAACGGAGTTTCGTTCTAATAAAGGTTTGTTTAGAATAGAATATTCCCAATGGAGATGGAAATAGGAACTAACAGATTTTGCAATGCGTACCTAGCACGAGTGCTATACGGTGTTGCAGGTAGCGGGGAGCACAGTCGAATGTTCGTATAGAGTTTATTGCGCTCCATGGAGGTAGAAAATGGAACTATAGGAATTTTCAGCGGATGCGCAGCACGCGGTGTGGTATTACGGTACCACAGGCTGCGGGGATACTTGTCCTGAAATTAGTTTGTTTAGAATTGGGTGTGCACGCTGGCCGTGGAAAGTGGGAATAAAAGTTTTTCCGGCAATAATCAGTTTGAAAAAAATTCACTGAGGATTTCGATCTGAAAAATTGGTTACGCTTAAGTCAGAGATTTTTAGAGTTAATTATCAATTACACGAAAATTATTCAGTCGCCGGAAACATACCGCCTCTCTTACCCTCATTTCCCAATGCAGCATGACAGAATAAACCGCAAGTAAAGGAACAAAAGTATAGTTGAAAAGGGTTTACGGAACCAGCTAGAATGTCAGTTTGTCTTTGCTGTAACTCTCGTAAATATACTCGGACTGCCATATAAATATGATATGTCATTGAGGATTAATATAGAATTTTTGATATTGCAAATGAAATGCGTATAATTAAAAACTTGCTTAGGAACACACAAAAGAGTTCCATTATATTACGGTTTAGTGGAAAATATCGTTTGCGATGCATTTTTTTATGTTACGATATTTCAAACGTGATGAACATGATATTCTTCACTAAAATGGATTACAATATGGTAAAGAGAGAAAATAATTAACATGCATAGCGCCAAGGTATTATAATCTATAACTGAATCATGATATTTCGTTCTTGTTGTGTATTTTACATCTCTGTAATGCTATTAACATAACTTAGTAAGGTATAAAACTAAAGAAATACATTCTTTTTGAAAATATTGGCTATGCATTTTGCAAAAGAAACGTACTTCGATCATGAGTTTGAAAAAATTCAGTTAATTTTATTAACACACAAATGTAGAATTCGTGGAACCCGATAATAAAAGATTCAATACCTATTTTGGAAATACTGATTTTAAATGAGGATTTCGCAAAATTATTAAGCTATACCAAACTTTGCTTTATTTATCGTCATTTATTTTTGGTCCCAAATTTGACAATATTTCCACAAGTACCGCCAAACTTGCCGGAAATTTCACCTGGTCAAATATGACTATGTAGTTTTAAGCGTATGAGAGTAGCAACAATTGTCACAACGATTATTTTAACTTTGCGAGAAACGACGTTTTCCAAAGATCTTAAGTGAAAATTTATTATGTGACCCCTGGTATATGTTTACGACTTCTCTGAAAAAGCTCCCATGAGAAGAATATATGGTTTAAGGACGGTTTAAGGATGGTAAAAGTGGCCAAGTTGGACAAGAGGTGTTTTCTTAAAATAATCAGAAATTTTCTGCAGATATACAAGCAGCTAGCAATAATTTACGAGGCCTGCACCTGTGATCCAGATAATAAAATAAATAAGGAGGTGACAACACTAAGACCACTGCAATTATTAGGCTTTGAATCACGTCCAACCAAAAGTACCCAATTTATGAGATCCTACATAATTTTAAGACCTCCATTAAAACTCAAGAAGAGGAAACAGAAAGGAAAGCAGCTGAATTCAGAATGGTTGACGGAATGTACAATCAGACAATGATAATTATCAGTTAAAAAAGTATAGATGCACACATCTTCTGAGACATCAGTACGTGTCAGTTGTTTACAAAAAATGTAGAATTCTGATTTTTTTTTTAAGAGAGTTTTGTGTCAGAAGTATGGATTTTAACTCAAAAATCCGTGACTGATGTCCATCTTTTCAGTGGAAATAAGGTATATGTGAAGTCATTTACCCTAATGCGTATTTTAATTTATATACATTTATGTATTGGTTAAAGAACAGCTTGGCAAGCCATGGATGGACTAATATATATAGATATAGATAATTTTAATGTCAATATTAATTAATAATGTCCAAATAAATTTATGTAAAGGGAAAAAAAAAATTACAGGGTGGTCATAAAAAACTTTGCCGATATATGGAACTCGAGCAGACGGTCCGTTAGACCGATCGAGATGAGACTTCACATATAATTGTTCAGAGGTATGAGCTCGGGATTGCGTGAACGGCAACAAATTGGGGCTCACGGTTGCGGGGAAATTTTCGAATGGCAACGCCCATTTTCTTTCGTCGCAAAATGCTCAGCGCATGTGAAAACCCTAAAGAGCTTTGGAACGGTACGTGCATCGCAATAAACGGACGCGTTGTATACGCAGTAAAAACACCTCTATGA
This sequence comes from Maratus speciosus, assembly GCA_963932465.1. Lineage (NCBI taxonomy): Eukaryota > Metazoa > Arthropoda > Arachnida > Araneae > Salticidae > Maratus > Maratus speciosus. The sequence goes on from OZ010800.1 coordinate 317,031,012, forward strand.
ACGGAATAAAAAATCGGAGAAAATTTGCGTATGACAGAATCAAGACACCAATCGCAGAACACCGTTCGACATATTTTCAGCGTAGAAAACAGATAAAAAGCAGGGTGGGAATGTTAGTTCTTCAGTTCGGGAGCTCGCACATGCCAACGAAATGACTCTGGCAGTGAAACTTCGTGGTGATTTGGTAAAACTCTATTATAAAAATGGGATGAATGCCGCGGAAACCTTACGTGTTTACCGTCGAAACCATCGCCAAATACGTGACCCTTGTAGCACGCAAGCTTTTCTCGATTTAGTAAAGAAATTTGAAGAAACTGGCTGCACATGTGCTAAACCGCGATTCGGACGACGTCGACGATGGTTCCTGAGGATAATGTTATGGGAGTGCATCACATAGTGACAAAAGGACACATGCAAACTTCAAGAGGTGCAGCTCGTGTATTGGTTATACCGATATCAACGGTTATAAAGCTATTGCGCTCTGTAATCCGCATATTTCCATGCCAGTACCAGCACATCCAGATGTTGGTCGCGGGTGACCATCAACAATGCATGGGCTGCAAATGACGTATTATCCGATATGATGCCAATAATGACCTGCCTCTTCGCATATTATGGACGAACGAGGTACATTTCTCTTTAATTGGCAACGACAGCACCAAAAATTGTGTGTACTGGGCAGACATGAATATGCATGCTGTGGCACCATTACCTTTATACGACGTCAAAGTTACTGTGTGGTGCGGAATTTCCAAACTTCTTCCAAACTTCCAAACTCAGGAAAATTTCCACTTCTTTGAGGAAGCGACACCAACGGGATTTGTAACTGGCTCTGCGACAGGCTCCCGCTATACAGCCTTGCTGCAAAATTACGTCATACAAGAATTGCTGCAGCGAAATGCACTGAATGATATGGTTTGGATGCAAGATGGTGCACCTCCACATATAGCGAAGTCTGTTTGCAGGGTCCTAGAACAGTATATTGGCGACCGTGTTACTTCACGTCATTTTTCATTTCCGTGGCTTTCGCGATCCCTTATCTTTTCTCCTATGAATTTCTGGTTTTGGGGATATCTCAAATCTAGAGTGTACATGTGAAGTCCGCAAACTTTGTCGGATTTGAAAGACTCAATCAAGCTATTTCGTTAAATTCCGAGAAAATCGGAAATTTAGATTTTGTCCACCTAGATCATTAAAAGGACCCCCGGTGCGGCAGAGGCGATTTTGAGGGACCTATTTAAAAAAGTGGTTTCTAGCATGTCTTTAAAGTTTGAAAAAATATTGGATAAGTGCATTGCATTGAATATAAACAACTTTGAAAAGTATCATTAAAATTTAGACGATGACTGAGGATATATTGATGTAAAAAATTTGATCATTGTTTATTAAACAGCACTCGTATGTTTAAATCAACATTATACCGTGGTGTTTTGGGGTCCCGGATCGCGATTAGTAGAAATTAACCAAAAGTATCCTGAACTGTTGTTCGGAAACTTCGGACAGCTGTAATAGGTAACTTTTTACTTTTTTTTAATGGAAGCTACCTAAAAAATTAAAAAAAAGATAATTGTTTTTTAAAAATATAAAAATAAGAATTACAGTGAAACCTCCCTGTGCGACCACCTCTCTGGACGACCATTTTTTCATGGAACGAAATTTATTCTCATAGGCTCAATACTAATTTTACCTCCATTTAAAGACAACCCTAGTTGAATTCCCTCCATGAGCGACCAATTTCTTTGATGAAAACGAAACAAATTCCGTTATTTCCTGGTCGCTTGACGAATGTTTCATTTGAAAGATAATTTCGGAGAGCGCATTATCATCCAACTTCTTAACTAAGTTTAGAATTTTTTTTTATTCAGGTAACTTTTAAGTGTTTAAACCACTTTGTGCCTTTTTAGAACATAAGTTTAACTCTGATGACAAATTAAGAATTACGGTCAATAAACTCCCCTGCCGTATTTTGTTAAGAAACTCTCAAACAGATAGATAAATTAATGAAATCGTCATTATTTGTTCCCATCAAAAAAATGAATTTATTTACTGAACTTCGAAAGGACTTGGAAATAAAAGTTATAAAAGATAAAGCAGTAAAATCAAAGCAGATGTCAATGTATTCATTTTTTAAACTCTGCAGTAATTAAATTATCTAATTAACTTTTGTTTTGATACTAAGAATTTCATATTTTTTCCTAATGTGAAAAATAAATTTAAGTAACATTAATTGTTACCTTTTGCAACAACTAAAATCCAGTTTTAAACATGATCTCCATTAAGCGTCTACCTCCCGAAGTGACCAATTTTTTTGTAAAAGAATGTGGTCGCTTTAGAGAGGTTTTACCGTATATCACTTTGCATTTATCAACAATATATATATATATATATATATACCGTATATGCTTTGTTTTTCATAACCACAGTATATGCACAAAGATAACTTCTTCAGTTGTAATTTGGTGCAATGGTCCAAAAAGGGGTTTTTGAAATTTATATATCTGCCAATATTTCCTTGAGTAATATTCACCTTATTTCATCTTTCGTTCAATAGAGCGTTGATTACTATTCAGAGATAACTTTAGATGCAGAAATTAAAAAAAAAAAAAAAACGACATTCGACAATACTGCTTTTATGACACTGTGAGTAAAATATTGACAAAATGTTATTCTTTAACTGACATATATCAGTAATTTCAAACCGGAATACTTGCTCAAATTTTTTAGTCTTAAGTAACTTTGAATATACCTAAATTCAGGTATTCCAAATGGATAATATCTCATAAAATTCAAAGAAAAGTGACATATTACTCGCAAAGGTATATCAGAATGACGCGGGCAATTAAGTTATAAAATGTGTCAAGTGTCATACAAATGTTTAGTGTTCGGTATAAATGTAGTAATATAACACAAATGAAGTACTACAATCATATAATTGTTCGGAAATTCGAGTTTAGTAAAATATATTAAATGACAAGAACATTAGAGCATTTTGGTCCCTTTGTGGTTAATTGCTATTTACTTAATACATTTCACAAATTGATATGATAAACCGTTATTAAGACAGTTCTGTTAATATACAGCCATTCCACTTCTGAACAGCAGATAATCTGCACAGGGTCACGAACATACCATTTATAGTTTCAGAAGTAAAGGTATGCATGCAACATTTAAAGCATATATACACCTTATAAAGACATAATTAAAAAATTGTTATTTAAATGATTATTTAAAGATTTATTTTATGATAATTTAATGAAATTCCTTTACCTTTATATTTTTATCACACTCTGTTTGTCTTAGATTTTTTTTTTAAAAAGGGAGGACTTTTTTAATGTCCCTGTCAAAAGAAAACCATGTTTTAGGGTGAATTTGTTTATTTCTTAAACACACTTGTTTTCGAAATGAAAAATGATTGAAAATTATGAAGATTCAAATTATAATTAATATTACAAAATATTTAAACTAGAGACTATTTTGATGCTTACAATTAATTTTTGTAATTTATTTCTTCTTAGAAACTCACTAGAGAACTTGTTTAAAACAGAAAAGAATTTCACTTTCTGTAATTAAATAAAATATCTTTTTCTTTTGGTTCAGCAGAAATGACACTTTCGTAAAAATGAATATTAAGTTTTTAATTATCTCATAAGGTTTAAATTATATCTTAAGGTTCCATTATGTCATAGTTCTTATGAATTGTTAAAGGGAATATGTTAAACTAGTTCTAAAAAGGAAAGGAATAGATAAGCATACTTTTTGAGAGGGTTTTTTTTTCTTTTTTTTATGTCAATTAAAAAATCCTAATTTTGAAAGTAACCGTACATAGATAAACACATTTTAAAGATATGATTCGCTTTTTAATATACTCACTAATTTGTAAATTTTTTAGACAATCCATACGTCACTATACCACAATAAATAGAAATAAAAAGGAGGTTAATTTAAGATTTAAATTTTAATTACTAGTATTACAAAATATTCATTAAAGAGTGCATTTTGAGGCTGGCAATTGACTCGAATAATCAATTTCTCTCTAAAACCATAATGAGTAATATTGTTAAATATTATATTTATTTATCGATAAGGTGTGATTTTTGTGTACTTTTCATCACTTAAATTTTCAGAACCTAATGCATTACGACAAAAATGTAAAAATGTGTTTAAAAAAGAATTCTACGTTACAGTTTTGTTTATAAGTAGAATTATTTATATACAAAAGGGATAAATTCAATATTTTTCAAGAACTTCATATTTTCCTTCAATTCCAAATAGCTAGGTGATTTATATAAAAAAAATAGTGAATATTTTTTTATTTTATACATAAGTAAAAAGTGTCAAATAATGTGATTTTTGTTAGTTTTACTGAGTAGTAGTTTATAAGTAGTTGATAAGTAGTTTAAGTTATTTTTTCATTAAACATATTTTTGAATTATATTCTCATTTTTTAGATGCAAAAATGTCTTGTAAAACATCTCAAACATTTTACGTACACCTTTATGAAACTCAGATACGAAAATGACTCTCATATTATGTGATGTGTTAATAAATATTTAAAAAAAATTCTTGTAATTATAAACTTCTAATTGACAAAATCACTAAAGTGACATGATCTCTTTCGCTGATTTTTTTTTATTATTTTATCTTCAATTGAAATTCATATACCAGTATTCCAGCAAGAAGTTTGATAAGTAGCGACTTTGAAAGTATTTTAACTAATTATTTGAAACATGGTAAATAAAATTGTCATCTTATTTTGTTATTTGTTTTATTTTTTAAGAGAATCCGAAGAAGTTGGAAACTAATCGTACTAAAGGAACAAAATATAATGCGAGATTCTTATATCACAAATTTAAATTATTTCTAAGTATTACGAATTTTTTTCAGATTTTCGCATGTCGTGCTGTCATGCATTAACTTAATGCCTAATACCATTTAAGGGAAAGGTTTAACTCTCAACATTTTTTTTCTCCAAAATATGGTTCAAATGGTGATCTCACTGCGTTTGAATGATCAACATAGAGAGAATTTTGAAAAAAAAAGGAATTTTAAACTACATATTTAATTAAAATTACAAAAAAAATTGCAGTTAAAATTGCATTAAAAATTGCATTTTTTAAAATTCCTGTTACTTTTTTAAATAATGATATTTTTGCACAATGTACATTTTTAAAGATTTTTAAATGTGTATCATACAACTATGCGAATGGATTTTTAGGCACATCTATAATTTCATTTAATATATATATATATATATATTTTTTTTTTTTGAAAAAAGAAGAAATCTAACATATGTTCATATAATTTAATTTTATCTAAATAACAAAAAAGCCTGACGGCTAATTCCATGCGCAGATTTTACACAGACATACACAAAAAAATTTAAATCGCTATCTCAATTACAAAAAAAGTCTTAGCCTTTTTATTACAGGAAACATACGAAAATGTGAACATGGAGAAAAAGCCATTTAAAGTTTTTATTTGTATGGATAATTGTGCTAGATGTGTTAACAAAATTTTCTATATCTCGCGATATAATTGCCCGTACGGGCAAAAAGGAGGTGTCAAAATATTCATGATCAAACAGGATTTTATTTAACATTGAAAAAAGGAAATAGACATTTTGACTAATTTTGAGGTAAACTGTCCAATTAAATAAAAAATACATTTATTTTCTTATGTTTAAGTAGAATCTTTTGACAGTAAATATGTTTCTTCATTATATAGATTCTGTAAAACGAGTAATATCCCTTTTGTACATAACGAATAAGATGACAGTTAATTTTTTCTTAACGTATTGTTTCTCAATTTCACAATAACTGCAAGAAATGTCTTAAAGATTTATTTACGATATTGATGTTTCAAAATGAATAAGTTTCTCGATAACTTTCAACATTTTAAGGTTTTCATGGGAAATTATTACAAAAATGCTGTTATGTATCGGAGCAACAAACAGAATATATTTTCTAAAGGTATGTCGAAGACAAAATGTAATTAGAAAAATACATGTGTTTTAAATATATACTAATATTGAAATAATTTCTTTATAATTTTTGTGTCAAATTTCTTTTATAATAATAACGCTTCCTTGTTTGTTTGTAGTTGTAATTTTTGGAACTACCAAATCGATTTCAAAATTAATAGGGGTAAATCGATAATGATAGTCACTGCTCTTACATAGGGTTATAATTTTATGTCCTCCAAGGGTTTGCAGATGCGAAAAACTTTCTAAACTTCCACTTTCTGTAATACTAGAAACTTGAAATTTGACATGGTTGTGACTTACAAGATGTAAAAGCTTGATATGAACGGTTTCTAAAAGAATTGAAATTTAAGGAATAAAAACATGAAATTTGAAATCCCTGTTACGTTTATGTTTCTTTAAAAAAAAAAAAAAAAAAAAAAAAAAAAAAAAAAAAAAAAAAAAAAAAACGAAATTCGAAAAGCTTTGGAATTTCCAAACTGTTTTCAACAGTAGTGGTAGAAAATGGATGGTGACAATATCTGCTCCAATATAGTATATATTTTATGTATCTGTGTCGCTGCCTCCAATGGAGAGCAGGAGAAAAAAAAACTCTCTGAAATTCAGAATTCTGTAATACTGGAGGGATTGGAAACTTGAAATATGATGTTGTAGTTACTTGTAAGATGTAAATGCTTGCTAAGAATGGTTTCTAAAAAAGTTTAATTTAAAAGTCTTAAATTAGAGGAAGACGTTCTAAAAACTTTAAAATTACGATTTATATGGCATTTTTAAGGAAAAAAAACATTCATTTTGACATGCCTGCTACGTTTATGATGTGAACACTGGCACTGAACAGTCTTTAAAAAAATGAAATTCAAAAGTCTATGGAATTTCCAAACCGATTTCAAAAGTAATTGTGAAAAATTGATGGTGGTAGTAATTGCTCCAAAATGGTATATGTTTTATATCTCTGCGTCCTGCCTCCAAAGGAGAGCAGGAGAAAAAAAAAAAAAACGCTCTGAAATTCCAATTTCTGTAATACTGAAGGGACTAGAAACTTGAAATTTGATGTTGTAGTTACGTATATGATGTAAATGCTCGCTAAGAATGATTTCTAAAAAAATTTAATTTAAAAGTGTTAAATGAGCGGAAAACGTTCTTTTTTTTAAAATTACGATTTCTATGGTATTTTTGGGGATAAAAACACGGAATTTTACATGCCTGTTATGATTATGACGTACAAGCTGGCACTGAACATTATTAAAAAAATGAAATTCAAAAGTCTCTGGAACTTCCAAACAGATTTCAAAAGTAATTATGGAAATCGATGGTGGTTTTACGTCGGTAATTAAATAATTGGCATCTTCATTACAGAAAAAAAAATCTGTGTAGTTATTAACATGATGTCTCCTGTTTCTTAACGAGTTTTTTGTATGTTTGTACAAGACGAAAATAATTTAAAGCTTTCGAATCAGAGACGCCGAATTTTATAAACCCATGGAAGATCGTTGTTCCGTTTACTACACTGTTAAAATTTTTGCAGCATTCTGGCAGGTCATTCGATCGTTTTTTGTAAAAACGGTTTCATAACCATAATTTAACTACATTCTGACCATAAAATAGCCAATAATATGGTCAGAATAGTGTTAAAATTACGGTTGTGTAACCGTTTTTAGAAAAAACGGTCGAATGACCTGCCAGAATGCTGCAAATTTTTAACAGTGTACACTATCATTCGACCGTTTTTTAAAAAACGGTTTCATAACCATAATTTAACTATATTCCGACCATAAAACGGCCAATAATATGGTCAGAATAGTGTTAAAATTACGGTTGTGTAACCGTTTTCTGAAAAAACGGTCAAATGACCTGCCAGAATGCTGCACTGTTAAAAATTTGCAGCATTCTGGCAGGTCATTTGACCATTTTTTCCGAAAACGGTTACACAACCGTAAATTTAACACTATTCTGACCATATTATTGCTCATTTTATGGTCAGAATATAATTAAATTATGGTTATGAAACCGTTTTTTCAAAAACGGTCGAATGACCTGCCAGAATGCTGCAGAATTTTTAACAGTGTGGAAATTTTTAACAGTGTAGATAAACAATTAGTAACAAATAACCACTCTGTAATTATAAAACTAGTGTTTTCATTATATCAAAAAATCTTAATACTTATTTACATCTTGCCTCCTGTTGCTGAACGTGTTTTGTCATGTTTGTGCAAAACGCAAAGAAACAATGTACACTGTTAAAAATTTTGCAGCATTCTGGCAGGTCAATCAACCATTTTTTGAAAAAACGCTTTCATAACCATAATTCATCTATATTCTGACCATAAAATGGCCAATAATATGGTCAGAATAGTGTTAAATTTAACAGTGTAGAGCTTTTAAAGCCGAGACGACGAATTGTGAAACTCTTGGAACACCGCTATTCCAATTAGAAAAATAACCAATCAGCAATAAATATCCATCACGGTATTTAAATAAATAACACCTCCATTGTAGAAAAAATAAATCTGAACATATCTTATATCACATGTCGATACATGAAAATGTTTTTTGTCTCAGTGTTAGTCGGGTATTCCCAGCTGCGAGAGATGAAAAAACTGACGAAATGCAATCTTTCCTTTTTATGAAGATAGTTTGAAATTGTTATTAGCATATTTTTTTTTTCCAAAAAATAATTTCAAATGTTAAAAAAACTTCAAATACATTTTAATTTTGTTCTTACTTCTTTTCTCTTAAGACAAGTCCCCGCGTGGGATTATATGCGAGAAATGAAATTCTTACAATGTGATAATTTATTCTTTCATTTTTCTTTTTTCTGCTGCTTCATTATATTTTTATTTTTACCAGAGTTTCCCCCCCTTTTTTATTCTTTTGTTATTCATAATGAGAAGCTCTCTTGTATAAAAAGGTTAAAATGCTAAAATGTATGAAGAAAGATGGCCAAGCACTTTGGTGGCCTTTAAATATCTTTTAAATGTTGTATAAAATATGCACATTAATACAAATGCGAAAAGTATTTTAAAAGAATTACGTTTGCTTTCAGTTTTAAAAGGAAATAAAGTAGGTCTTTGAAAAGGATTAAATAAAGCCTTCTGCATTTTTTTTTTTATTGTTTAAATGTATTGAAACCTAAAGAAAGGTATAACTGCTGCATATTGCTGAATAAAAACACTTCAAAAAGTAAGCAGTTAATTTAAAAAAAAATTAAATGGACAAATGGAACTAGTTCTGTATTCCATAAACGTAAATGTACCGCATCGTAAAATTTCAGAATTTGAACTAATGGCGTGAGTTAAAATGTAATTTTTTTGTTGTTGTTGTTTGTTTGTTTCAAGGAAAATCTTTTCCTAAATGAATGCTTTATTACGTTACGGTTAATGTAATGAAAAAAAAAAAAGTATAAATATTTTTGAAAAGTGTATAAATAGGATTAGTAGATTATAGATTCTCGAAAATGAATTGTTAAATAATCCATCTTAATTTTTATTAAAAAAATATTGGCGTAAAAAACAAATTCATCTAGTACTGGCTCGGCGGAAAAAAAAAAAATCACTCCCACTATATCGTCGCTCAAAGCAACACTAGGACACCTAGTAATAATCGAAAATGAGATGTCTGACATACTGCTATGAAAAAATATGTCTGCATCTAGTGCAACAGTAGGGAATTTTTGTACAACAGCATTTTTTTTTTGTTTAAATGTATTGAAACCTAAAGAAAGATATAACTGCATGTAGCTGAATAAAAACAATTCAAACAGTAAGCAGTTAGTTAAAAAAAAAATAAATGGACAAATGGATCTAGTTCTGTATTCCATAAACGTAAATGTACCACTTTATAAAATTTCAGAATTTGGACTAATGGCGTGAGTTAAAATGTAATTCTTTTTGTTTTAAGGAAAAATTATTCCCTAAATGAATGCTTTATCACGTTACGGTTAATGGAATGAAAAAAAGCATAAACACTTTTGAAAAGTGTATAAATAGAGTTTATAGATTATAGATTTTTAAAAATGAATTGTTGAATAATCCATCTTAATTTTTATAAAAAAAAAATATTGACGTAAAAACAAATTCATCTAGTACTGGCTCGGCGGAAAAAAAAATCACTCCCACTATATCGTCGCCTCAAAGCAACACTAGGACATCTAGTAATAATCGAAGATGAGATGTCTGACATACTGCTATGAAAAACTGTGTCTGCATCTAGTGCAACAGTAGGGAATTTTTATAAAACAGCATTTTTTTTTGCTTAAATGTATTGAAGCCTAAAGAAATATATAACGCATGCAGCTGAATAAAAACACTTCAAACAGTAAGCAGTTAATTTAAAAAATTAAATGGACAAATGGAACTAGTTCTGTAGTCCATAAACGTAAATGTACCACTTTATAAAATTTCAGAATTTGGACTAATGGCGTGAGTTAAAATGTAATTCTTTTTGTTTTAACGAAAAATTATTCCCTAAATGAATGCTTTATTACGTTACGGTTAATGGAATGAAAAAAAGCATAAAAATTTTTGAAAAGTGTATAAATAGAGTTTGTAGATTATTGATTTCCAAAAAGGAATTGTTGAATGATCCATCTTAATCTTTATAAAAAAAAATATTGACGTGAAAAACAAATTCATCTAGTACTGGCTCGACGGAAAAAAAATCACTCCCACTATATCGTCGCCTCAAAGCAACCTCTAGGACATCTAGTAATAATCGAAGATGAGATGTCTGACATACTGCTATGAAAAACTGTGTCTGCATCTAGTGCAACAGTAGGGAATTTTTATAAAACAGCATTTTTTTTTTTGTTTAAATGTATTGAAACCTAAAGAAATATATAACTGCATGTAGCTGAATAAAAACACTTCAAACAGTAAGCAGTTAATTTAAAAAATTAAATGGACAAATGGAACTAGTTCTGTAGTCCATAAACGTAAATGTACCACTTTATAAAATTTCAGAATTTGGACTAATGGCGTGAGTTAAAATGTAATTCTTTTTGTTTTAACGAAAAATTATTCCCTAAATGAATGCTTTATTACGTTACGGTTAATGGAATGAAAAAAAGCATAAACATTTTTGAAAAGTGTATAAATAGAGTTTATAGATTATAGATTTTCAAAAATGAATTGTTGAATATTCCATCTTAATTTTTATAAAAAAAAAAAAAAATATTGACGTAAAAACAAATTCATCTAGTACTGGCTCGGCGGAAAAAAAATCACTCCCACTATATCGTCGCCTCAAAGCAACCTCTAGGACATCTAGTAATAATCGAAGATGAGATGTCTGCTATACTGCTATGATAAACTGTGTCTGCATCTAGTGCAACAATAGGGAATTTTTCTAAAACACATCTGAAATACAGTATTAAACATAACTTTGCGTTTCAGAAGTTGCTCCATTAGATGCAAACACAGTCACTCATAGCACTAAGTCAGACTTCTCATTTTTTTATCATTACTAGATTCGTACTGCTGCTCTGAGGGCACGATATATGCTGAAAATTATCATATAAAAAATATGAAAATACCAAGCGACAGGGAATAATAGTGTATATTTTTTAAAGCTATGCAGAAAGTCTACTTCAGAGGCAGTCGACATATTAAACATTGTACCAAAGTCATTCCAAATGGTGACACCGAATTTCAATACTTTGTTGTGTTCTTCTCTTTAATGCAGCACACAAGAATACATAATGTACGCACTTGTTTTCATAAATTTTAATATACTCGTAGTTCAAAACAAAATGTATTAGGAAATTATTCATAAATCTACAAAAATGTGGATAAGGCAATAAAGGGAAAAGTACAAGGAACATTCAATCCGCAACCGTAAAAAAATGCGGAAATTATAACTACAGAATGAACTAATTTTATCTAAAATAATATTTGCACAGTTTTTTTTTTTATGTTATTGGATAAGATTTTCTTTTTACGCAGGGATAAATTGCCGCCTTACACCGTCTAAGGCTAATGTCAGACGAACGTCTATTTGTACGTTTTTTTCCCTTACGTATTATCCCTACACAATGCTAGTGGCATTGAGTAGGGATAAAATACGTAAGGAAAAATGCTTGCAAAAAGACGTCCGTCTGGTATTATCCTAAAAGTAAAGTTGTCTATAACTCGAAATGTAATGGTAATTTTGAACTGTAAAAATCACATAGTCACATTTTTGACGACGCCGATTCTCTAAATGTACAATTTAATTCTGTTTATAATTCGTATATATTTTGATTATGAATTTATTATTAATTTTCACTATTAAAAATATAATCCGTACGACCAGTGCGTTCCCCAGACCTCATTGAAATTTAACTATTACAACGCGTAAAAAACCAATTTTACTGAAAAATCCGGCGACAATCAATTGAAATCAACGACCGAAATGAAATGTCCAAAAATAAACAATAAAATCATTCTTGATGTTTGTGAATCCATTGCTACAAGTTATCAGCTATGCCTGGACCCGAACAAAGAACAGTTTGAATAGAACTTTATTTTTATAAAACTTTTATTATTGTAGTTATATTTCCTAATTCTGAATGAAATGGAAGTTAATAAATAATTACATTATCATCCTTTAAATTGCGTATTTTTTTTACATACCCTGGAATTTGATGATAAATATTGTTTTTCGGTATTTGTAACAAATGATAAAATTGAGTTTTAGTGGCTTTTTCCTCTTGCTTTGATTCGATTGCTATTTATATTAATTAACTAAAGCGATTTAATTTTATTTAATCTTCTCTTGTTTAATTTTCTCAAGCGAAAAGGAAAATAAAGTTCTGGAGAAATACCTTGAAAGATTATATAATGAGGTTCAGGTATGAAATGTTCATTAATTTAAATGAAAAGAATAAATAATAAAACTCTTAGTAAAAGTAGATGATAAATTGATTTATATATTTTTCTTATTTTATATCAAAACAAGTCAAAAATTATTCTTTCAGAACTAAATTCAACAGATTATTATATTCTTCCAGAATAGTTCTTTGAGAGTTTTTATTATTTTTCTTATAAAATCTTCGCTGTTATTAGCTAAAAATATCCGAAGAAATAGTAATGCTTCATTGAATTTTATTGCATTAGATATAAAAAATTGATAATAATTTTGTAAAACTTGCAGCATTTGGCATTGCCCTTTCTTTTCGCAAAATATTCAGATTGCTTCGTGATTTTTAGCTCCTTATCTTAAATTTTCACATTATTGACACTATATAATTATTTCACAACAATAACTTTTAAGTTTTAAAATAAAACATTAATTTATTTTAATTTACTAATATATTTGCTGCCATACGCAAGAGGAAGCTTGAAAAATATTAGATTATTTTTTAAATTACACTGTTTGAAAAAAAAATATTTATAAAAAATATTTCTTGAAATTAAATATCAATCCGTCCTCCTTGCCAGAAGAAAAGATTAATGTAACAATTTCCTATGCGTCATTTGCTTCAACACGAATTAAATACAATTTGGCATCTCGCAACCCAGCAAAGAGGAAATTGTTGACAAGCAGCAAGATAGGTGCTGGCAATGATGGAGATGTGCTGGCTGATGGTCTACCACTGCATGACCACTGCATGACCACTGCTGGACAACCTCAGTCAACTTTGCTGTTGGAAATCATCAGATAAAATTCTGGTGGGCATCCATTTTATCTCATGCGCTGGCCCACCACTACATGAAAGTGCACGAACTTCTGCAGTATTATTGCTGGGAACCCTTACGCTAGGTTGCGCTGCGAATATCGAATACCTTGAGTATTTGAACACAAATCTGAAATGAATATCTTAACACAATTTAAGCTGTAAAGCTAATTTTTTTTGAAACTGTAAAAAATATAGCACCACTGCCACCAACAAAATAAATAATAAATGAATAAATAAATAAATTCTTTATTTCAACGCTGGTTTTACTAGGTTACAAAGGACTTCGGTTTTCATAATTTACACATTTCAGAATCAATAATAAAAAAAAAGCGTATAAAATACATAGGATTTCTATACAATAGAATAATTTCTATACCAGTTTAATGATTGGGAACGTAAATCACAAAAGAAACAAACTTGAAATAGTGTAATGAGAGCTTGAAAACTACGAGAAATCGTAGCGTACGCTGAAAGCACTTGTTCATGTCCGATCACGAAAACCGAGCAACATCGAGCGCGGCCAGTACTTGGGAGGGTGACCACAAGCAGTTCAAATATTTCTATAGACATTTCTATTATAGATACTTCTACATATGTTTCTATAACTCTTGGTGATATTAGCTTATAGAAAAAAGAGCCATAATTATATAATAATTTTTTTTATAGAATTCTACAAGAAATTTTTCTAAGGGAAAGTGCTGGGCCAGCAAAGGAATAACAGTGGGATAGGTGCTAGCACTGCAGGAAAAGTGCCGGATTGAAGTAATGTGATGGCATACCAATGCTGGCCTGCTGTTGGCCATCACTGATTGGCCAGCTGCATTCGGCTCGGACACTTTTCGACAGATTTAAGTAATGGCACCCTTGCACTTTACCACTGATAGCACTGCCATCTTTTTCCAGCTGATGGCCCACTGTTTCTTTCTTTGCTGGGAACGTTCCTTGTCAGAAGTAAATGAGTCTGTTCTGTTTAAACGCCTACTATTGTGTTTATTCTTTGTTTTCTTAACTCTTTATGCCCCGACGGTACTTTAAAGTACCATAAAAAATCTTGTTATAATATTCATTAAATACATCGATTAGCAGTAATACAGTTTAGAATGAGTTATATATATTTTACTGTATCGTGTTCCAAAAGCATACATTTCAATCGTAAGAGCATTATATTTGTGCATTTCCTATTTCTATAAAATACTAAAAAAATATGTTAAATAAAAGATTTGACTGGAGTTATAAATATTGCACAAAATCCGTATAAATACAAATTTAATTAATTAATTTCAATTGCCAAAATCCGTCTAAAATGTATTAAATGATTGTGTAATTCTTCTAATGTAGTTTCAAAAATTCACGAAAAATGCATTGGAAGATGAAATTTTCATCAATTCATAATTTGAGACGTAAAGGGTTAGGTGGCCTCGGTCATTTACTTGTTATACACACATATTATTATAGGTAATACTTAGAAAAACTAATTTTGGCAAGAAAAAACATTTTGTTGGTAAAAATTGAACATTTTTGTTTACTTCTTTTTTTTTACTTAAAGAATTTTTAAGTTTGCTTTTCTTTGATAAATTACTGTTTAAAAAACTAAAATTTCTGAAAATATTTGTCAAATTTCTCCATTATTCCTTGTATCCTCAATAGGTGTATTTAATAAAATTAGGGATGAATTTTACAATATTAGTGGGGTGAGTTAGCTCAAAATTATACCAAAATATTTCACATCTGGCAACCAATGCGCCACTTTGGACTCGAATAGTACATAGATAGACGAGTCTAAATAACCCGAGATACAAATTTTCTTGGCCCTCTAGCGGCGCTGACGACGTAATCAATATGGCCGCCAAAATTTTGCGATGCGCTTCTACATTTCTGTATATAACTCGAATTAATATTTTGATATTAACCTATATTGTTAGTGATTATTAATCCGCAGAAAACACCCTTTCCAACGGTATATTTGACATCATTGTTTTTGTTTTCATAATACAACAAATATTTATAACTTAATTAAAACAAAAAAACAAAAAAAAAACAAGAATTTTGCTTTTTCAGAATTTAGTGTCGACCGCTATGACAATATATATATATATATATATATATGCATATAAACATAAATATAGATACAGTAGAGTCCCAATTATCCGAGTTAATCGAACTTATACCTTTGGAATGGATCCTTTTCTTTAAAAAAAATTATGGCCATTTTTTTCCCCATTCTGACCAGAAAATCAGAGTTCTAACATTTTACGACTGCTCTTTCATCTTCACTTAACACTTCATTTAAAATGACTGTTTCATAATAATGGAAGCCATCAGTTCACCAGAAGAAAATAACTCGGTGAAAACAGGAAACTCTGATAATTGGGACTCTACTGTAGTTCAGTTTTAAGACTTATATCACGCAATTTTATTTTACATAAAGTGATGTCATTCACATCCATTGCAGAATTCATCATTTGCGATCCAGTGTTAAATAACATTTACAGTAAAGTACGCTTAGGACGTCACTATCGCTGAATA
The DNA here is from genome assembly GCA_963932465.1 of Maratus speciosus. Lineage (NCBI taxonomy): Eukaryota > Metazoa > Arthropoda > Arachnida > Araneae > Salticidae > Maratus > Maratus speciosus. Next base: position 317,047,172 of record OZ010800.1, read on the forward strand.
ATACACAAATCCAAAAAAAAAGAGATTTTGTCATTCAAAAAACTCGACAAAAAAATTGGCTATCTAAAGATTCACAGGCCTTCATTTTTTGGTATTATTAATATAGATATTTAAAATTTAATTTAGTTTCTAGTAGCTCCATGTTTTATCAGAAATCCTTCATTTATATATCTTTTTAAAAAATAGTTTAATTAATTTATTTTTCACTTTTTATGGGAAAATGGCAACAAAAAGATATAATGGTACTTTTTGGTTAGCCGAAAGCATTGAGTTGTGGATTTTATCGAAAACATCTGAATGTCCTCAGTTTTAATATTGGAACACAGTCATCAAACTGGAGTCCCTTCTAGTACAACTTGTATTGGGTATTCGTACATCTAACTTTACAATGTACGTCGATACTTTGGCTCAGTTATGTCCGTGGACATTTGCGTTGGACGCAGTCCGCTATTCTCGTTGGTTACCAGTATTCGTGCGGACTCTACAGGCCCTTCCAGAAAAACATCCAGATATACATGCTGAATTTTTTCGTGGCAACTTTACGAACAGCAAAACTGCTATACAGTTTTCTGCAATATCTGACGATCAACATCATGAACACAATAATAAAGTTATAAAGGGTGAAGGTGGTGCTATTGGAATCTTTGATAGTGAAAATGCTCTGCTTAAGTGGATGGTAGTAGGCCCTAGGATCAGTTCTTTAATTGAGGAATTTGAAGATAAATCAAATTTAAAAGATGACAAATACGTGGGCGCAAAGCATCATGAAGATTACAATGCTCATGAGAAAAGGTTCCTAGCCCATGTCAAAGAAATGATTAACGTCTTATCCGAACAAGGAAATCCATTTGAAGAAACTGATTTAATGTTAATAGGGAGCTCCAAAATAATTCCAAGTTTCGAAGCTGTCAAGTGTGTTACGGAAGCATTTACTGTAGGACTAAAACAGTATGATGATTATGTCATGCCCGTCTCATTCAAGTTCAAAATTCAATTCATGATGTTATTCCTCGAACCAATATTCACATCTTCAAGACTATAACAAGAAAAAAAGATAAGGCAAAGTCCAAGATTTCTTACTTATGTAAAGACTCCAACTTATTCTGTAGATTATATGTTGCATCTGAAGCACGGGATTGCAACACAGATGATTTCTTTTCGCATGAAAATCAAAAGTACCCACCTTCTATTTCAGATGATGGAAAACTCCGAAAACCAACCAACAAGTCTGATATTATTGAGTGTATTCAAACAAAATACGGCATTAGCTTTAATCACGGCCAACCGAATGTAACAGCTGAAATATTCGATGGAGCAGCCTTAATACTCATGCATGCTTAATCCTGGTAATGCGACAATATTTTCCGGATACTGCGAAAATATTTTCAAACCATATTTCATTAATCAACTGAATAACAGTTCACGACTAGATATTGTATTCGACAGATATATTAGTAACAGTTTGAAGGCACATACCGGGAAACAAGAGGAAGTGGCATAAGTATTAAAGTCTCAGACTCAACAGCAATTCCAAAAAAATTTCAGCAATTCCTATGTGTCAACGAAAACAAGACCCAATTGTTCCAGTTAATAGCTAAGAAAATGGTGGGGGACGAGTATCCAGTAAAACATGTTGTCTGTACTTATAAGACCAACCTTTGTGGACAACAATTCTAGAAATATCAAAACACTGTGAAGAACTTATCTCCTGTACTTGCGGCTAGCGATGCACATCTTGTAAATGTGTTAAAATGGGAATAAAATGTACGGAACTTTGTGTATGTGAAGAGCAGTGTTCAGACAGTGATAAGAAATCACAAGTAAATTTACATGAATCATTTGGATATTATTGCATATGACAGCAATATATTATGTTATTTAGATATTATGGCTGCAATTAGTGTATTTGACAATCTATTGGATATGAAATTTGGATATTAAATTGAAATAATATTGTATTGTACATTCTTTGTTTCTTATTCTTGTACTTATAAATGTTTGAAACTTATCTTACAGTTATGCGGATTAAGTGTACCTTATTTCATTGATTTTAAAACGGAAATGAAAGTTTCAGAGCCCTAAAAATACTTGAATTTATTTACATATAAATCAAAAATTACAATAATTATATTTGCTACTTAAACAGTTGTAAAGCAACTGTATTAATTTTCGGAACCCATATAAATTACATTGTTGCCCTAACGACTCTCTATGCAACGCTACATTGTCTTGGTAAATTTTCAGAAACTATTTGTGATAAAATATTTTCTGATAGAAAAAGTCATATATACCGTCCGAAAGATAATTTTCTGACGAACAAAAGATATCCGACACGTTTCCAGCTACATGCAACAAATTCCAAGTTATTTAGCAAAATGTTTTTTTTTTTTTTTTTTTTTTTTTTTTTTAATTAAGTTATAAATATTTGTGGTAATATGAACCTAAACAATGATGTCTGTCAAATATACCGTTGGAAAGCGCGTTTTCTCCGGATTAATAATCACTAAAAATGTAGGTTAATATCAAAATATTAACCTAAGTTCTATAGAGAAATGTAGAAGCACTTCACAAAACTTTGACGGCCATATTGATTACGTCATCATCGCCGCTAGAGGGCCAGGAAAATTTGTGTCCCAGGCTTTTTAGACTCATCTATCCATATACTATCTGAATCCGAAGTGGCGCATTGGTTGCCAGATGTGAAGTTTTTTTTAGCTATCTCACCCCACTATATGAGGAAACAAAATAAATAATTAAAATAGAAATCACGAAGAAATCACGTTTTTTGCTGCGTTTTTGCCTATGTTTGTATATATGTATATTTTCTCTTCAAATAATTAATTAATTGTAAAATAGATCCCTAATTTTACTAAATTCACTATTTTCTGGATACAAGAAAATAATGGAGCGATTTGACAAATATTTGTAGGAGTTTTAGTGTTTTAAACGCAGTAATGTATCAAAAAACAACAAAGTTTAAAATTCTTGAAATAAAAAAATAAAATAAAATTCTCAATTTTTACCTATAAATAGACTTTTTGTCCGGTCAAAATCAGTTTTTCTAATTATTATCCACAATAATATTTGTCTATAATAAATAAATGTACATCAGTAACAAAAATCTTTGAAGTTCCTCAATGGGTGCGGAATCCCCTTAAACTGGATTTACAATGTGTGATTTGGATTTACAGAATCATAGTTAAATGCACTACACCAAGGTAAGAAATAAACGACTACAATAATCTGTAATAAATAAAATGTTCAATCATTAAAGCGTTGTTTTACATTACTCTAACATTTGGATAATCCGAATACATAATTACCAAACTCGCGATTTTATTTAATACCAATATTTTTATGTAGAAATACTTGTTTTATCCAATCTCACAAATTCAGTAATTATATAAAGCGAAAGTTTTTGTAAGAATTTACTGGTATTCAAATAATCGGGAGATTAACAACTATTGGAATATGGCTCATTATTCCCTTGCTGTAAAACCTCAGAATACTACAACAGAGCAAATTACGTGGGTAACGCACATTCACTCTTATTTTAGAGAGAGCATTGAAAAAAAGGTAACACATACATTTATCGTTTAAAAAACACACAAGACACATTTGCATTCATATATTTTTACACATTTTACGCCCAATTACTCTTATTTGAGATAGCTCGTTGAAAAAAGACTATCTATCTATCTATATCTATCTATCTATCTATCTATCTATCTATCTATCTATCTATCTATCTATCTATATATATACAGGGTGATTGAAAAATAATGCCTAGATTTAAAAAAATCGTAACATCGAAACATTTTATGCCAAATGATTAATTCTTTCACTACGCGATAACTGGTGCACGCAAGTTTGGTTTTAGTTCACCAGAATTCATTTGCGTGTCTGTGTTATGCGCGGATTAGTTGCGCAGTCGTCAAGGTTAGCCGACGCGTTAGACTGCAGCTGCTCAGTACGATGTTGACCGTGCAACAAAAAGCACAGTACGATGTTGACCGTGCAACAAAAAGCACAGTACGATGTTGACCGTGCAACAAAAAGCACAGTGCGTGATTTAGTATGTGAAGTCAAAGTCAATAGTCAGTGTACAGCGGCTTTTTCGGGGAACTTATCCAGGTCAAACTGCTCCTGGTGCTCATATTGTACACATTTGCTCCTAGTACACACCGAACGGTGCTCAAATTGAAACATACTAGGGTATGAAAAAATATTTTTTTGCTGCACATTATAAGACTAAACCAATAAATTACCTTTCATAGTTTTTTTGTGACAGTTATTTAAAATCTAGGCATTATTTTTCGATGACACTGTATAAGGAGTTTTGGGGGCACACTGTTCATATTTAAACGTTTCTCCACTATTTTATATCATTATCGTTATCTTACGTCCGATTTTTTATTATAGGGTGTACAATAGACCGGAGTGAAAAACAAAAAGTTTTGAAAATCGAATCGTAATAGTGCGGAAAAGTTGCTACTCGTCAATACAAGCACAGTGAAAAAAAAATTTTTGAAATCGAAGAATATCTTCCGTTCGCGCATCGTGTTCAAAGTTTTCCAATTTGAACAAAAATTGTACAAATATACGAAAAATCGTAAAAAGGTGTAAACTTTTTCCGATCGAACACATTTTTTTGTACCTACCATGACCTTGAGATGTAGAATGGAGGAAAAAATACCACACACTCCTCCTTTATCCCCTTCTAACCCCTCTCAAGGGGGTGAAAATGGCCAAATTTCGTGGAAAATACCGAAATTACAGGAGATGTAAATATTGACGAATCGACCTGATTTTTTTTTACATAAAGCAACCTTGAGGCTAAAAGTCGAAAACAACCCCCCCCCCCCCTCGACAGGTCCTCTATCCGCTTTGAACCCTGTCGAGGGGGCGACTTTTTGCGGCAAACATTATGTTTTGGTTTGTTTGCCGCCCGGTCACTCGATCTCTCCATCTCGTCAGCCCCTTTCTTCTTCGGTGCACTGTAATGCTCGCTGCGCGTGCGCACCGCTGGAATTCCGAGAAACGGAGTGGGGGAGGAGCTAGCACAGTACCCGTACCTGGTAACGATTGCTGTGCGTCACTCAGTTTTGCCTCAGCGTCGCTGCGTGTTTCTGCTTGTCTGGCTTGTAAAAGAATATATCTCGCCTATAAAAGAAGCGCTGCTCTTGCTGAAAACTTTTCTTGTCGGTTACGTTTAGAATCCCGTAGCTTGAATTGGATAACGGTTTCATCGATCAAAATTTAGCTTCTTTTATCATCATTATGGCGCTCACTCTCGCTGCCCATTTTTTGGTGCACCAAAATCACTGTCATCGGCAATTCTTCCCACCAATGCCGACGTTGTCAAATGTTGGCATGAGGTGCAATACGCCATGTTATTGCAGTCTGGTGACTTTAAACCTGGAAGGAAGTTGAGCTTTTTAGAAGTGGCAAACACTGTAGCTCAACAGATTGAGTCACTGTATTTGAAGGCTTCGATTCCTACAGTTTGTCACACAAGAGTCGTTCAAAAGATGAAACAACTACACGATCGCTGTTATTCTCTTCATAAATCATATCCAAGAGATAATGACACGGCTGGGAAACAGAAGAAGTACAATGATTTCATCCATCAGTCGTATAACACATTATTTGTCATATCAGATGCAAATGCGAAATGACACTAGAATGCACTTGAGGGAAAAACTTTGACAAGTGTATTTGTCCTAATTCTATAGCTGTCAGCTGCGATTGCCCTAAGGACAGGAAAATATCTACATTGGAACTGATGTTTCTTTACGCACAAAGACACCTTAGATCAGGTAAAATAGGACCGACGGTGCATAAAAAGGAAACACAAAAACTTACATCATGGTTGCAAAGAAAGGCTCGTCATCTTGATGTGCTTAGCACACAAATGCAAAGCTTGCCTGGTTGCAGCATTGATCCTGAAAGAGGGGAGACAAATGTTGATGTCAATGACGATCAGGATGATTTATATTTTCAGCGCACACGATCTTTGTCTGCTCTGTCAAGGAGCCCAGACTCTTCACAAATGTGCATGTCGCTTCCAGCTACTGCTTTGACAAGTAATCGCTATGGTCTGTCAGACAGAACAACAGCTGCCATTACCTCTAGCGTGCTAAAAGACGTAGGTCTTATTACTGATAGTAATACATCACTGATCGTTGATAGAAGCAAAATTAGACGAGAAAAAGAAAAGTGCAGGGCAATTCTTACCAATTCAAACATAGATTACCTGTCCTCCTCTATTGGTAAACATTTCTTCAGCTGACATTGCAGACTTGATTTCCAAGGGGGAAAAGCCAACTCTTCCTTTGAATCTGGCAGACATACCATGTCATACGCAAGCCGTAGAGCGCAGTGTTAAGCTGGTAACACAGGCCTCCTCAAAAGTGTCTTGGAATGAGCGACGTGATGGTTTTATAAGAGCCACCCTCGATTCTCGTGCTATCATGATAAAATTTGACACTAAATCAGAATTCGCAGTACCTGAATCTGCATCTGCATAATTCTCCACGCCCACATTTTGGTTGGTTGGTTGAGTAGGGTGTGGGTGGGACTCGCAGTTCAGCCACCTTCCCGTGGTGAGTCCTGAGTCATACTTAGAAGGACGTGCCAAGAGCTGCACAATTTTGATCTCTCGAGGGGGGAGGGGGATTGTTTCCGACTTTTAGCCTCAAGGTTGCCTTACGCAAAAAAAAATGAGACCGATTCGTCAATACTTACATCTCCTGTAATTTCGGTATTTTCCACGAAAATGGGCCATTTTCATCCCCTTGAGGGGGTTTGAAGGGGATAAAGGAGGAGTGTGTGGTATTTTTCCTCCATTCTACATCTCAAGGTCATGTTATGTACAAAAAAATGTGTTAAATCGGAAAAGGTTTACACCTTTTTACGATTTTTCGTATATTTGTACAATTTTTGTTCAAATTCGAAAACTTTGAACGCGATGCGCGAACGGAAGATATTCTTCGATTTCAAAAATTTTTTTTTCACTGTGCTTGTATTGACGAGTAGCAACTTTTCCGCACTATTACGATTCCATTTGCAAAACTTTTTGTTTTTCACTCCGGTCTAGTGTACAAAATGGAAATAATGTCCCTTTTATTTATGAGTGGTAGTAGTTACCACAATTTCCGAATGTTAATTTCAGGCAAAAAATAAATAAATTTCCGAATGTTAATTTCAGCAAAAAATAAATAAATAAATATACAAAAATAAAAAAAAAATAATAATAAAATGAAGAAAAGTAATCAAGTCATCGATTTTATAATTTCAGATATTTTATAACACATAAAATTCTTAAAGAATGGCGGAATGTTGAATATTCTTTTCACCCTTCCGGTCTCTAACTTGTGTATTTGAAGCAATATTTCTAACTAAGCCCTCAATTAAGCTAAAGCAATTATCGACGTTATTTGAAGGCTGGACCGAAGGGGTATATCTTCGATATCGATCACTGTTTGGGGTCTATTTTGAACCCATGCAATTAGGGGACATTCCCCCAGTGTGGGGAAGGGGGAGGATATGGATTTTTACATGTGACATATCGTTTGAAAGCTCTTAGCCTATACATTACTAAGGACCCATTACCCACCCTCTCACTAATTTTTTACCACTGGGTGTGTTTTAAAGTTTTATTTTGTTCATTATTACCCCCACAATTTTTTCAAAAAAATCAGGAAAAATATTACATAACAAAGCTCAACAATTTGCATCATCTAACACATTTTTATCTTTATGTCGGCTGGCGTGCTATCGAAAAAAATCATAAACTCCAATTTTAATCTACAATATTTCATTTAATACCTCAAATGAAAAGCCATGTGCACGTTAATGTTATTATTCACAGTCCCCCAACCTCAACCCTCAAACCTCTATGCCATCCAGTAAGGAATTAATAACTAAAAATTAACAAATTGTATTTGCTAATTAAAGGATAAATTGTTTTGAAAGAGAGATTAAACGAAACCCTCTGTGCAATCTGTGATCACACTTGCCTACTTATTCTAAAATAGTATAAACAACAGTATCAGCACTATACAGCAATAACGATGATATTTTGTAAAACCTGCGATTTCATGTATTATGTATATTTACGGTACGTTTTTTCTTGAGAATATAATGTATTTATCTCTTCAATAAAATATTTAAATATGAATTTTTCCATCTTTCACATTTCATTACTGTGTGAATGTGCTACTCCTCTCTTCGTTTAATCCTTTGCTCTTGCATTCTAATAATAACGCTTGTTTTTGTATATCATTATATTTACTAACGTTTTAACTAATGTTTTTGCAATCGCTTTTGTGATCATATGCATGCAGTGATAATTATATATGTCTTTGGATTTTCTTTTATCATTTTATTTTTATTTCACCATTTACTAATAGAACAAAAACAAAAGTTATGTTAAATTTCTACACACCACTGCTAAGACTTTTATTTCAAACATGTTTTTTTTTTTTTTCATTTTTACTTCATTATATCTATACAAGAAGAAAAAATTGGACTTGAGAAGTATTTCGACTTCGTGTTTAGGAATGATTTATAACTTTTAAAAGGTCCTGAACCCGATTAGTTTGCTTTTAGAAAATTCCTACAGTGCGTTTATGTGCCGGTTCATCTGTCTGTCTGTAATTGTCACATATTTTGGGGGTTCTATTACTTACGAACTACTGCGTAAAATATGTTGGAATATAATATGAAGTTATATCCTTATGTGAACAACAGAATTTTAGTTTTGAAATAAAATCTCACTAGCAAAATTTTGCTAATTTTTATTAGCTAAATTTCATGTTTTCACCATACAGCATGCACTCAATTCAATAAAATATATTTCAATTTCCTTTGTAGTATATTAAGTTTTCTTACTTTCTAACCGATGATCTGGCCCCTACTTGCCAGGTAGCCCCAGCTGAACGGGTTCAATATCTGGTGTCGTGACAGGTGACCACTTCATCGCCGCGTAGCGGCAATAATCCTAACAAGCGCTAGATCGTATCAGCAGTACATATTGCTTAGTTGTGACCGTTTTTATGCCGATTACTTTATTTATATATTATTGGTCGTAACCCCCCCCCCTACAATTTTTTAAAAGCTTATGAAGATATTGCTAGGATTTTATGTTTTTCTTCATTCTGTATTACAATTTTAAAGTAAAAACATGTGTATTTATTCAATATTGTACATATTTTTAAAAAGCGCACTGGACTTAGGCAGATACCTTAAATAATGATCACCCATTACTTCCAATAAAGTACTTTTAAAGCGTATGTTATTTCTTACAAAGCTAAGCAAATGATAAGCTCTGTTCATTAGACAAAAACATTGCGAATTATTTAACAAGACAAGCGTAACAAAAAGTAATTATATGTTCTTATTACCCATTAAATAAATGTATTACCACAATTTTTTCATCTTTTAAAAGCACTTGAATATTTTTTGTTAGTTAATCCGCTTTTTATAAATTGAGGGAAAGAATTTTCGTATGCGTATAAAATTTAAATCTTAGTGAGTTGAACACAGGAAAAAACAATGATACGATTATCTTACTTTACATTAATAATTCCATTTAATTCATTTTATACAATAATAAAATATGTATATATAAGTTAAAAAATGATTTAATTATTCAATTTTCTTTATTTCTCTTCAGATTAATATACTATATATGTAAAGGAAGCGGCTTAAGAATATTTAGGACAGAGTAATAGAAGAATAATAGTTTTATTATCCAACTTATATATACTTTTTAATAATTGTTTTGATATACCTCTCAGATCTCACGATTCGAATAAGAAGTAGCCCTTTTTTATATACACATAAGTTCTTGTAATTTTTATACATTGAATCTCACTTGATAAAGAATTTTTTGCATTGTGGTCTTGTCGATTTCTAACAAACGAGAACATTGTGAACAATTATTCCACAAAATTCATATCTCTTTATATGTAATTACAGTCTACAAAATATAGATTGATTTTTCTCTGTGACAACGAAAAATGGAGAACTTTCACGCAACTTTTTATACTTTGCATAACGTTTTCGTGAGGATAGTTTTGTTGCCAAGAACGTGCACTTTCGAAAATACAGGGTGTATCTAAAGAAGGAGGGAAACTTATGGGGTGATAGAACGTAGATATACGAGCTAACTTCGTCATAGAATTTATGGCCGGAACGCAAGCGGTGAGAAGTTAAAAGGTGGTTTTCAGGTGTCGGATTTAAGGAATTACCACAAGAATGAGGGGAGATACTTCGGAAAACATTTCATTAGCAGGAATGTAATTAATGAACATACTCAAAGAAATCGCTCAAAAGATCTTCCGCCAGTTGCAATGCACGCTTTAAACGTACGGAATAGGGACTGACGCACATTTGCGAAGACATCAGGCCTTTCCCGAATATCACCGGCAACAACGACAATCTTGGCAACTAGATCTATATCGGTTTCAAAGGGACACTGGTAGATGAGGCCTTTCATATGGCCCCACAGGAAAAAGTCAAACACGAGACATCCCGCAATCTTGGTGGCCAAGCTATGGGAACCCCTCGACCAATCAATGGCCCCGGGACAGTGGAAAAAAATGCCTTTTAACTTCTCACCGCTTGAATTCCGATCATAGATTCTATAACGAAATTTGTTCGTATAGCTGCATTCTATCACCCCGTAAAGTTTTCCGCCACCTTTTTCAGATACACCCTGCATAAGCTCAATTTCATTGAAATGTTTTTCACGGATTTGGCAAACATATGCTTTATTCGTAAGATGGCATGTCATGCTAAATTATCATAATAGTGAACGTCGTATTTCATGCAGAGATTAAAGCGTTTTTTACACTTATAAGGCTGCGAAAAAAATTTATATTTTTATTTGTTTCATTTGCTAAACTTTTTAAATAAAATCTTAAAGATGCAAAATGCAATTAATGATATTTTAAGAGAAATCGTTTAAGATACAATAAAATAAAATAAAAATTTTTGCTTGACTTCAATGAAATATTATTTCAAATACTTAAATATGTAAATCATAATAAAACATTAATATTACCTCAAAAAATTAACTTTTGTGCATTAAAAATCATAATGTATGTTTAACCACAATAGTGAAAAACGGACATAAAATATTTAACAAGAAACGATGCCACCTAATAAATGATAACGCGTTAACTGAGCATTAAAAATTTGCATATTCTAATTTTTCTGCTGAAGTAGCTAATAGGATTTTAAATAAAATATACGGAAGTTTTTTCACTGTTGATCGAAAACTGAAAGTATACAAATATGGGAATAATATTAATACTGATCACTGATACATCAAGATTCAGCTGAAGGATTAATTCCGCATTTAAACATGTTTGCATGTATTTTCTATATCTTATGGCGTATAAATTTTAGCACCACAGCTGTGTTCATGTTGAGTCAAATTCAACAGCAGCTCATATGGTCAAGGAATTAGGTTAATAAATCCCTGAATAAATATAAATTTGTCCGAGAATGTTTACGTTTTTATATAGATTCACATTCACGGAGCTTCAATTTCTTGTGCACTTTTCAACAGAAAACAGAAAAATTCAGCACAATAAATTTGTAATAAATCTATTACCTTATCTTCTGAATGTAGTGATGCCTTATTCTTTCAATAAGTTTTGTATAATTTCTAGTTTTCGACGCCAAAATTATTTTTATTTAACTACTGTAGTGAAATGCATTGTTGATTTAGAGAATTTCATTCTTCTTTATTTAAAGGCCTTATCCAGAATGGTGGCAACAAAATGAGGTTCATGAGGAACTATTTATGGGCTTCATGCAAATGTGGTTTTAGTGTTACAGGTTTTCAGTATTTTCATTGTTCAATAACGTTAATGCAATAGCTTTACAAGTTCGGATTGAAGCATCAATTTTACACTGTAAAATATATTTATGTGGGATAATAATCCGCCAGTGACCTTATACCGTTTTTACCTTCAGCCACACAAACCGATAAATTATACACGATTATCGTTATCCGACATCCCTTGCATGCAAAATTCATTCATATACACTACGCGACAAAATCGTCATCGAATCTGTAGATGGAAAAATCTTTAGTGTATATGAATGCATTTTACGCGCAGTCTATGTCGGATAACGACAACTGTGTAGGATTTATTGGTGTCGTGTCGGTAAATGAAAAAGCACTCTAAAAGTTCAGAGGACCATTTATTGAAAATATCAGAAACTCCTATACAGATTCATTGACATGCTGCTGTCCTCAATTTGGGTTACAATGTATCAGACCACAATGTTTTGAAAAAATTGTATTTTGTAAACACAGAAGTAATTATTTTCATTAAAGAACTAATTATTTTTCGTTACTGCATATTTTAAAAATATCAAAAAGTATGCCGAAAATTAAGACTTATAAAAATAAAAAAGACAAATTCCATTCCTTTAGCTTCATTTTCACATTTCTGTGCACTGCAACGTTTAAAAAAGTATCTCATACGGATGTGGAAGCTAAAGTATTTCAAACCATGCTATAATTATTTGTTTTTATAACATTGAATTCTTTGTTTCTATCACACACGCATAAAGTAATGTATTAACCCATTTATGCCTAGCGTCACATTTTTGGGACGTTTCGAATTTTAATATTTTTTTTTAATTTTCTTCTTCTTTACAACATGAAAATTGTATTAAGTAATTTTCTATTAATATCTTTATCTATTACCGAGGGATGACAGCATAATATTGATATTTATTTGCTTAAATGAAGGTCTTTTTTCGGTGTTCCGGTTTTTTCCAAGATAGCGAAATGTAAAATGTAAGTGTATTTGTATCTTTTGTATCAAGTATCCAAATAAATAAGTCATAATCTTAGCTTGTAGACTTCTTTGAAATAATTTTCTTTTAATAGCGACATTATATGTTCAAGCCTATTTTGATGTATGTTTGTAACGTACAAAATATAGGGCAATAGGAGTAAATGCGTGCATGTTTCTATTAGCCATTTAGGGGACAGTTATTCATGTAAAGTCCTTATCAAGATAATGATGAAATAAATTGTTTTTTAGCCTCGAATACGATATTATCAATTTCTTATTAATAATACTTATATTTTTTGTTAGTCTCTGTAAAGGAATAAATATCTATATTTTTAATAGTTCATAAAAATACTAGTTATAGTATATAATATACAATTTAAAAGCTTAATATATATAAATTTAGACAAAATATGTAATTATTTATTTTTTCACATGTGGTTATTCCCATATTTAGTACGTTTACATTTCATCAAATAAATACAAAAATATTTTAGCGTAATTTTTTTAGTATTTTTCCAGTTCATTTTGCAACATTTTAAAGTGATTTTACCAAGAAATATCAGAAAACAAAAATTCAGGCATAAATGGGTTAATAAGACATTCTTTTCGATTTCTTTGTCAACGTTATGTAGCACCACTATTCGATATCTGGAAAAATTCATAGAAATCTGTCCTTAATTAACCGCGCTTTCAACAAAAATGAGCAACAGGAATTGAAATGATACAAACTTTCATAATTCAAGTATAGTTTTATTCAAAGAAATTAAATGTTTTAGATGCTCTTTTGTAACAGCGACTTCATTTTTATAGAAGTTAAATTTTGAAAGAGAGTTATAGTATTTACAAAATGAAATGTGTTCATAGATAAATGGCATTTCAATTTTAAAAAACTTTTCCATTTCTATAAAAATTTAAATCGTTATTTAAAAATTTGGAAGTAATAAATGCCCAAACATAATGTGGTGGCATTATATTTATTTTTCACAAATAATTCGGCTATTAAGGAAGTATTTCATTTATCATTTCGATTTGTGAGATTGTTTAAGAATTAAAAATTATCCTTAATTCAATCGAAAGATACATACAGCCGAATTCCTTAATTACTATTTTTTTCATATACTAACACCGGAAGTTTAATTTGTATGTAAATACATTCATCACTAATTGGATTTAGACGTACAAATAATTTATTCAAATGTTAACGAAATGAATAATTTTCTAAGTCTTAAAAATATTTGAATTGCAGTATTTAGTTTATAAATTATATTCTCTGAAATAGTAAAAATATACAAAAATTCGATTTCAGATTATTTAAAAACATTAATTTTACATAAAGAACTTAATTAACATGCTTAGCATAAAAAATTAATATTTGGTTTGTTTACATAAAAAGTTATTGTGAATTTAGTTTAATATTTATTTCGAAAGAGGAAGGTTATAAATTAAAATAATAATAATATTTATTTAAACATAATGTTATAAGTTCAGTTTGGAAACATAATTAGAAGAAAGAAGAAACATATTTAACGAATAATGAGTACTTTTTTAACTATAATTAAAACATACAAAATATACATTTGTAAATACTCTTTAACATTATTCAAATTAGAACGTTCATTTGCAATAATGAGATATTTTATAGATACATAAGAACATTAATTTCATTTAATCTTCTTAGAGGGATACTTTTTATTTTTTCTCAGTATCAATTAAAGCGAATTCCCTATTTATTAAATATTTCTAAATATTTAATTTTAAAATAATTTTCACTTAAAAAAATAGAAGAATTTTGGTAAATTTTTGCTCAAATTTATACAGGTGTTTTTTTTTTCTTTTTTGTTGTTCATTTAGATGACCTTTCTCCTTTAAAAGTAATTTTTTACTACTTGTTACACATGACTGTAAAAAACAAGAACGGAAAATGGTGTCCGGCATAGATTATCCAACATTTTCCAAAACAATCTGAATACTCTAATAAAACCAAATATATATAGAAAACTATATGTAAGAGAAACAACACATTCACCTTAATACTTTAAGTTAAAACATGAATATATTATAATGATTCTCAGTTTTTATTACTAAAATAGGTGCTAAAAATACAATTAACAGGTTTTAAAACATTAAAACCAATAATCAGATGGTAAAAACTTCCCGGGCGCTTTCGACCAAGCTGTTTCGACCAATCAATGTAGCTGTATGGGCTCATCCGTCCCCCCTTCACTCCCACCCTCCCCCTTTTTACAGTTTTTGGAATCACCCTGCGTTATTTATACCGGTATGCATTCTGAAGGTCTTCTTCTCATTTTTCACCCCATTGATGATGACCAGGGCTTGGTCGAAAGCGCTCGGGAAGTTTTTACCATCTGATTATTGGTTTTAATGTTTTAAAACCTGTTAATTGTATTTTTAGCACCTATTTTAGTAATAAAAACTGAGAATCATTATAATGTATTCATGTTTTAACTCTAATAAAACTTTACAGTTTATGAAGGCGAAAGATATCTAAATAAATTATTTAGAGAGTGTTGCAAACCCAGTTACAGAAGAGAGCCGAATATCGGAACTCCAATTGACCGAACTTTTAATTATCAGAACAGCCTATTTCTCTCAAAAAATTTTTAACCGAATTTATAATTATCCAAACACCATGTTTCTCTCATTTTTTTTTCACCTCGTTTCCCTCCCCTTCAGATGTAACATGCGAAATTTAAATCCCCGATTAGTGCATCGCTGGGAGCAGTGAACATGAAAAAAGAAAAAAATGAAAACGAGTGCTCTGAAAATGACCCATGCACAGTCGTGGAAAAAAAAAAAAGTAAACACCCCCTACTAACTCCTCAACAAAATTATCGTAGAAGAAAGTTAGTGGTACCGAACGATTGGAAATAAAGTCTACTTTTAAATGACTTATATAAAACTTGCTTAGGGGGCCATCTACATATTAAAACGAACCATAACGTTGTTTTTTTCAATAGCCGTACCCACTTCAGCATAAATGCACGACAGCATAAATGAACTCTACACCCTTTAATTAGCCTAAAAACGAATTTTTATGCAATTCGTACCATAAGTTTCCGAGAAATTAATTATTTTAAAAGGAGCGTATTTTAAGGGCTGTATCCAAATTGAAGTTCCGTACTGGACTGTTAACCGAGAGAGCCGCTTCCTTGATCAAGGCACCTTAAGCGCCACTCAAGGAGTCAATGAAGCGTGTTAGATTACAGTACGGCAGAATAAATTTCAAAATGTCTACTCACTTCCATCATAGACGGCCCCTTAAACCATCATTTTGCCGTTTTTTAAGCATAATTTGAAAACTATTTGGAAGAAAAATGTGAAATTTTTAAATTTCCATAAAGCAGGTCTTAATAAATCTAAAGCCATCAAAAAAATTGTAGGTTGCAATTCATAATTTTTTAGAATATTAATTTCATAATTCATATCATAAAATTATAAAAAATTGCAAATTCAGCTTATTTATGTTTGGGTATATCAGTATTATTACTACAAAAAAAAAAAAAAATTAGCACATTAGGAGCATAATTTCGGGAGATATAAATAAAAATATGAAAATGTAATTTAACATTAGAAGCACTAAATTTTGAATGTTTATAATTCAAAAACTTATCATTCAAATGACTTGAAATTTGGTGTCTAGGCATAGTTTGAACGGAAGATTTGAAATATCTCGTTAAAATTGGGCATTGCCGTTGAAAAAAATGACGTTTGGATTCGTTTTAATATGTAGATGACCCCCCTAAGAAAATGTTATATACATCATTTAAAAGCAGACTTTATTTCCAATCGTTCGGTACCAGTAACTTTCTTCTTCGATGATTTGCTGAGGAGTTAGTAGGGGGTGTTTACTTTTTTTTCCCACGACTGTACATCACATAAGGAAGCCTTTGAATATTTGGAAACATCTATGAAATGGCTCGAACGACAGAAGAACGCTGATCCTATTCAACTAAAGTATTTAAGAATAATTCGAGATATGCGATTATTGAAAGAATATCTTCTTTGAAGAAAGCACCAATCGAAAGGTTTTTTTGCTTAGATTATAATCCCTGGAGTTCAGAAGATTGTAAAAAACAAAAAGGAATATATTAAGTAATAAAAAAATTTAAAATTAAAAAAAAAAAAAACAATTTTTAAATACGCCAGCACTAACTGGTGCTAGAAGTCCTAAGTCGGGGTAAAGTGTGAAGGTTTTACTACAGTCAGGCACATTCCTTTAATTGTCTGTCCCTTTATCCGAACTTTTGCTTATCCGAACTAGGGTCGGTCCCAAATATGTTCGGATAATCGTCGCTTTACTGTATAACAATTAACAAAAATATTCGAGAAAATATCCACTTTTTTTGCAGTCTTGTATATGACCTTTAGATTTGTATGTAAACTACATTGTATGCTAAAAGTTAGTTTATTTAAACAAATTTCATAGTTGAAATTTTCTATTTAGCAAGTTTCCGTCAATAAATATAAATGCACTTCAGTATTTTTGCGAAGTCCTGTATATGATCTATAGAATTTATACATGCCAAGTAATATGCAGATAAATATTCAATCATAAATCATAAACTTTTATACGCGTACCATAAGTGAAAACGGACCTCCAGCAATTATTTTTTATAGGCTGTACTGTAGCCAAATATTTTTGTGTGTCTCTGGAAATGATCGATAAATTACATGCGCATCAGATTCTTCAATTTACACTTTGTAGTTCACCTCAGTGATATACATAAATTTCCTCATGTTTAAAATAGTATAATATCATTAAAATATACAGCAAACTTTATTTCCACACAGGCCACGATGTAACGGAATTTTTTGAGTGTCCCTGTAAAGGAACCTCAAACGCTACACTTTTCATTTTCAATACTGAACATGCCATGGTAAATCCCCAGAACATATATAAATTTCACGACAATCTGAGTATATTTACGCGAGTTAGACGATAAACAGCAAATGGACAGACAAACCGAATACATAAACATTTTTCAACTGTCTTGCAAAGTGTTAAATGGATAAATGTATCTTATTCTAGGAAAATACAATATAATTGAAAACGAAAATGCGCACCAACCCTTACCAAGTAAACTACTGTTTGTTTTTAGAAAGAAAAACACGTCGGCTCTTTTGCGCATGCGTCAGGTCTGTTTTGATTTTATCAAAATAGGGGTAAGTGGAGTTTGTTTAGCTGGGTTTGGCTGAGTGCCAATCTTAGTGACCAACTACAAATGAACGACAAATTAGAATTTCGGAAAATAACCATCTCAGCGTACCACCCCTTTGATAGTAGAATCGTCCCAGAGTGGTAGGCGCGGCTTACGAAAACGAAAAATACGATTCCGATGTTTAGATTCATTATATTAAGAAACTACAGAAGCAAATATTTTTTGATATATAAAAAAATTAAAAACTTTGATTACAAAATTTCCTTTGCTGCTACTGATTTTCATAAACGTTTCAAAGTAATTTATGGGGAGAATTGATGTTTTTTCTCAGCTTGAAATATAGGTTTGTTAGAGGCTGTAAATTCTCAAATAAACATTTTCAAGTTCAACATATATATTTTACAGACAAGCACGATAAATAACCATTACCATTACCCTTAATAATATTATGTTACTCTTGCATGTTTAAATTCAATTACACAGCTTTAATACAGCTTTAATAATAGGCACCCTATAAACCGATATTCTGGTTTGAGAATTATATTAATAACAGTAAAAAAAAACCACCCGGAAACGTTTCAGAAACTTCGTACGACAGCAGAAGAACCCTTGTTTTTATACAATCTTCTTTAAATATCGAAAATATATTGGTTTCTGATGTTTCTACAGATAAAGAAAGTTTCTTCAGAATTGTGGAAAACTAGAAAGAGAATATTGTATATTTTCGTTCGTGGTTATTTCATACTTTCCCAGATAAATTAACATTTATCTTTTTTGACAGTGTACCTTCTTCTTTTATACAAATGGTCCTTCTTATTCATGGGACTCAACAATATTAATTCTGCAGAAATTCACCATGTTCTAAAAAAGGACGTATTTCAATGGATATTTACGTAAATATGCAGATGTTTGAACATCTATGGTTTATCAATTCCTAGTAAAACTATGAAAACGCTTTAAATACGAAATTTTCATGTTTTTTTTTTTTTTTTTTTTTTTTTTTTTTTTTTTTAAGTCAACATTTGCTCTATAAAAATTAAAAACATAAACTAACAAATGATGATTATATAAATTCATGCTACTGATTTTTGTTACTTGTTACAGTGTTTTTATTCAAACATTGAATCTAAAAAATCCAGTACATTTAAAGGAAACTTATGTAGCCTCCCCGAAATCAAGCTAATATTTTTAACACTGATGTGTCACAAGTGTCTGTAACAAAGCTTCCTAAGTTCATGCTAAATGTCTCTGAGTCTATGGGTTCACTTAAACAGAAGAATCTCATGTATGTTATGCGAGGTACATGTAGTTTAAATGCATATTTGTGTATATATGTAATATATATTTGTACTTTTTTTTTCAAATTGTTTACAAGAAAATCGCAATAAATGTATGAGGACACGGAATAATGAGTTTCTATTTAGAACAGAAATGGAAATTTTGAAATAAATGCCGTCTGCAAATCAAAAATTGTGCCAAATCTTTTATTTCAAATGGTGACAAATCTTTTTGACATTATAATTGAGCTTTTTGTATCAAAGTAGCACGAAAAAAAAAACATTCTTTAAAATTGATTAATGCATTAATTTTATTTGATTTTATTGTAAAATACCTGCAAATGAATGCGTATTTATCGATGTTTTTTTAAGTCGGACAGTATTTGGTATTATTTTAACATATGAATGTCTAACTAAAATCCTTAGACTTCCGTCTTGTCAATTAATTTTTTTTCTATATATTTCTGTCTTTAATGCTTTCAACACACTCTAAGAGCCATAAGTAGTAAACAGTGACATATGATTGAATTATATTAATTAAAATTAATTAAATCAATACATCAACTTTAATTATTTGGAAAATAGACTATTTTATATGAATCTTCTGCCATTTGCAATATTCCTGTATTTTTATACATTAATATACTGGAAATCTTGATTGCAATATCTACTACATTGAACATCAATCCATGAGTAACGAAGAGAATTGCTTAAGTTGTGAGTACTCAGTCAAATTGTGAGATTTACTTATCTATTAAAAAACAGCTGGTGCGGGCACTTCTACAAATAAACAGCTTCCAGTTTAAAAAAACTAAAAGCGCAGTAGCGTAGTGGTCAGCACGCTTGTCTGCCACGCTTGAGGTCGCGAGTTCGGCTCCCGGCTGGGCAAGGTTCACTCAACCTTCCATCCCAACGGGGTCGATAAAATGTGTACCAAGCTTGCTTGGGATTTAAACACTGAGAGTCTCGCGTTTGGTTGACCCCCTGGCCGGGGCACACGCTACATAGCACATCGGTGACCAGAGTCAAGTAAACAGAATTGTGCACTGTTGGCCCTGATCCTTCATGAATCGTACAGACACATGTTTAGTTCTTAACAAGGAAAGAAAAAAAAACAAGGAAAGAAAAAAAAACAAGGAAAGAAAAAAAATATCTAAGCAAAAAATGAAAAAAAAATGGATTTTTCATATACTGAATGATTACAAACTTTAAACAAAATTAATGAAATCTGAGTTATTAAAGTACGATCTTGAATTGACCGGGAAAGACGCCATTAGAAATTCAGACCTTCGTCCTAACAATCAACAAGCTGTTAGCTTATGCATATTTCTATTATTTTGGTCAACCACCAGCCATACTTTGATTCAAACGCAATTCTAAAATTTCGTCGAATCAACATCAATTTTTCCGGTCAACTTAAATAAGACGGCGAAAATCAACCGCGGCTTACGAATTAAAAGAAACTGTCGTACCAAGCATAATTCAAAAAGTCTCTGTTGCTTTAGCTATTTTTAAAGATATTTAATTAATTAGTGGGGAATCTAACTCACCTGAAATAACTTGTTTTGGATATTTAGGAAGCGTATTCTGTCAAATTGTGATATTTAATTATCTATAACAAAAGAGTCATGAATGATTAAACACAATAGCATAAAAAGAGAAAGTTCTATAAGTGAGTATCCACTACCTCCAAAGATACAGAGATTGTTGGTCTAATGTTTATGTTTTGATATATATCTCGGAGATCATTATTATTGTGTGATCTGTTCAGAAAATAATAGTGAGCCAACGGTAAAATATGTTTTTTCATGAATTGTTTAAAATACATTTTTAAATGTTTCCTCAACTTTAAAATAGTATCTTTAGTTTAATGTCTGAAAATTTATGGATGCCCAAGCGCAAAATAACATCGTTGGTGAAACAACCTGGAACGACCTTAGGGGCATTCACAAAACGCAATCCTAGAGATATAACTCATCAGTGAACTATTGAAAATTCGACTTTCTAGGAGAAAGCATCTATCATGTTATTTCTTTATTACTAAAAAAGTAAGTAAAATGTAATTTAACTACTGCTAACTTGGATATTTTCTTGGTGTAAGTCCGTTTTTCTCCTTTCTTGTTTGTTACTTCATTCTTGTCTCTCAATTTCTTTCTATATTTTACTGTCTTTAATATTATTAGCACATTCAAAGCGCCATAAATTGTAAATTAATTAAAATGAATTATATTAATGAAATCAATACATCAACACATTGTTTGGAAAATAGAGCATTTTGTGTGTCAATTTTCTGCCATTTTCAACGTTTCTGTATTCTTATACGTAATTGTACTTGATATCTTAACTGCTATAACTACTACAGTCAGCATAAATCAATGATTAAGGAATAGAATTGCTCTGGATTAATCTGTATTTATTAAATTCATAAAAATAATTTTATGACATGCTTATTTACAAAATATTTTTTTTTTCATATTTGTTTTACATAGGAATTGGGATTAGATTTGCAGAAGTCATTAAAATAAAAGAAATTAATTTCATTAAAAATATTAATATAATGTACGATACTTTCATGATTTTTTTAATTCGCAGTATGGAAAGATAATGCTTCTTAGATTTATATGTAGTGACTTTTTAAAACTTCATTAAATTATATAAAATACTATTAATTCACATTTTAAGTCTTAAATTTACACAACTGGTAGTTAATTTTAGGAGTTTTCCCTTGGGTAACAGATGAATAAATTTCAGCTAATATAATCCAGTTAAAAGTAATTATTATATTTTGGCCATTATAATCCTGTATAAAATATTCAGTTGTGGAGACCGGATCAAATTGAGTTATAAAGTACGCTTTTATAATATATATATATATATATATATAGATAGATAGATATATATATTCACCTTTTACTGTTTTCATTATAAAAATTTAATATTCCAAATAAATACTATTTTTTTACCCAAAAGTATAAAAAATATATAAACATTATTTAATTTTTACTGAAACAGAAGATATATTATAGATAAATAGTGCTGTTTCTATATATCGCAAAAAGAATACATTCTTCATAGTAAAATATTAAATTTCACGTGCTAGATCTATTTTTGTAAAAGGCTATAACACGGAACATTACCCAATATTTTTTTCGGATTTCTGCAATCTTGGGAAGAACTGGAATGTAGAGAAATTTTTAGATGAGTAGGGTTTCCACAACAAATTTAGAAAGTGGAATGGATAAAAAACTAAGTTATTCCATAGTCCCTTTTTATATCAAAAAGAATTTTAAATTATTTACATTAGACAGAATAAATCTAACTTGAATGCTTGCTTTGAATCAATGTACAGAAAAAGTTATTTTACAATTATTTTATTTTATGTTATTTTTATTGTATATATATATATTATTTTTTTAGTTTATTATCATTATCAGAAACATGATTTTACATGATTTCTCACATCAGCTGACGAAACAACGACAGCAAAAGGGACTTACAGAAAAGGAAAAAAAAGGAGCAATTTTGTCTTGCATACAGATTCAACGCATTACGTTTTCAAGTCCTGTCGAATACAAAAGTATTTATCATGATAATTGTGGTTTGAGTAAATAGACTGAACTTGTCAAAATCAAGAGGTTTTTTTTCATTTGCTTGTATGCCCATGATTATTTCAATATGTTACAGTTCCCATTTTATCTCTGTTATATTAAACAAAAAATATACGATCATGAATAAGTACTACTTATTCAAATGTAAAAAGATGACATAAAAAGATAATCCAGTGTTTTTAAAATTTGATTACTCTTTCATTATTACGCTTAAAATGTCTAATTAAAAAAAAATCAAATCATGATCGTATGTCTTTTAGAAATTAGTAAATAAGGCAGGTGAGCCAAAGGTGGCCAGTGTTCCTAAGGTAGCCTACCCCCAAAAGTAGAATTAATTTCATTTTTACCACAAAATGATGCCACTACATTGTAAACCACGTATCTGCAGTGCACGTCGCTGAATTTGAAGAGATAATCTTGATCGGCCGTCATTGTATGCAGAGGTTTCACTTTTGAGAGGTAGTCGTTCAAATTCCATGTAAGATGATATTTTAATTTACATGTGTTTAAAATCCTAGAACTTTGAGTTATGACACGCTTTCTGAAAGCTTATTCCGTCCTCTTTAACCGCATTTACTTTAATTCTAATAAATTTATCAGTTTAATAGTTTTACGTCGTGCAATTAGCGACCATGTGCATGTTCCGAAGGTGGCCCAACAGGGAAGAAACATAGAAATAAATGTAGTAAGGGTAATTTTTTTTAATTTCTACTTAAATATCTGAAAATAATTTATTACCAATTATTACTACTTATTATCAGACTACTCCAACAATTTCCACACTATTGATAACAACAGAGATCCCTTAAGAGAAGTCAGTATCTCCCAGAAGAAAAGCCCTGGACTACCATGCACAAAATGTGGTTCAAAGTCTTTTCGTGTCAGAAGATAAGAAGATCAGGGCTCGAAATGTACCAGAGCTAACCAGTACGATGTTCCGGTTCGTAAAATTGTTACAAATATTGTTCCGGTCCATGAAAGTATGGAAAATAGTGTTCCGGTTCGTGGAATTATTTAAAAATATTATTACAGTTTCATACATATAGATTACTATACTCTCTGTAACGTTTCTTTCTTTTTTATTATTATTTAGAATTTTGAATGGATTTAAATTGATTTTTCTACGGTTAAATATAAATTTGCTATACAGTAAAGTCCCGATTATCCGAGTTAATAGGGGCCAAGCTCTGGGACCAAGACCCACCTCGGAAAAGCAAAAAACTCTGATAAACCGGATTGACACAAATCGTCACAAACTAAGGAGATGAAATATAAATTTTTACTTAATTCGTCAATTTTTATGGCACTAGTAATTCTTTTATGTACATTTTCGTTACTAAAAAAACAAAAACAAAAGCAAAAAACCGGGAATGAAATTGTTCATTTGCAAAAGTCCTTGATAGTTCTTTGTTTGTTGAATGTCAATTGTGCTGCATTATTACGCTAATGCATAGCTACGAATTTCTAAGATTTTTTTTTCTTACCTCTAAAACTTACCAGTAATTTTTGCTTAATTGAATTGCCAAAATCTAACAATCGTCAACTTATATATATTGCAAAAATTTTTATTTGATTTTAGAGGTAACAATACCATACAAATTGGCAGCTGTATGATTCTATTAGTGTCATGAAAATTGCAGGTGTAGCCCCTTCTTTCTGCGCAAAATATTAAATAGTTTTTCAATCGCAATTATACCTTTGAAATGGATCATTTTCTTCTGATGGACTGATTACTTCCATTATTATGAATAAGCCATTATAAATGATGTGTTAGGTGACGATGAAAGAGCAACCGTAAAAAGTTAGAACTCTGATTTTCTGGACTCTGATTTTCTCAGAATGAAAAAAAAAAAAATAATGGCCATATTTTGTTTTAATCAGAAACAAATTATGGCCATTTTTTTCCCATTCTGTCCAGAAAATCAGAGTTCTAAATTTTTACGACTGCTTTTTCATCTTCCTCTAACACTTCATTTATAATTACTGTCTCATAATAACGGAAGCTATCAGTCCATAAGAAGAAAATAACTCGGTTTAGTAGGGACTCTGATAATCAAGACTTTGCTGTACTTAAAAAATCGACAATAATTTGGAAATAGCGTTCCGGTTCGTGAATTTTACCATTTCGAGCCCTGAAGAATATTAAGTAGAAAAAGTCACAAGATATAAAAAAAAATCATCAGAGCATAATAGTAAGCAACATAATAAGTATATAAAAAAACGAATCTATTACACTGTCATAAAAGACGCTCAAACAAACTGATACTACCATTCCTAGCACAAGTGGTTGCCAGCCAAAAGTAAGCTAGTTTTGTCATTTATGCAACAAAGACAAAATAATGTAATGCGATTGCATAATTAGTTCTTGCAATATGCATATGAAGATTCTCAGGGACTTAATAAATAAGACAAAATCAAAATTTTCAAATGCATTTTCTGTATGGAATCCAATTACAAATTTATATATATGTATATTTTAATTTTATTGTAAGTTTTTCCTTGTAATTAAAGACTTTTAATTGAACACTGTAATAATTTCCTAGAAGTAAAAATAGTTTGCCGAGTATTTTTCACACATTAAAAGTGATTTGAATATATGGGCCAGCTTTGGAACACTATGCGCTTAAGGTTGCCACAAGCTACAATTTTGAAATTGCATTATAAAAATAGTTACATTTTATTTTACAAAGAAAAGTGTACTTGATATGTGTTATAAGTGTAAAATTTTACAAAAAAAAAAAAAAAATCAGCAACATACACCTAACCATAAATTATAAAAAATCCTCAAAGCTCAACTGTGGCCACCTTTGTTTCACCGACCTTATTACTAAATAAATATATATATTTATTTAAATATTTAAAATTAACTTAAGGACGTCTTTCAGCTTCTGCAAATGAATATTGCTTTTCTGCTAAACACATGGAAATTTAATCCACAAATTAATAAATATATATATATTACATATGATTTGCTGTATTACTGATTTAAAAAATTCTTTCATTTTCAAATATACTGGTGGCAAAGGATTATTTTGCTTATATAAAAATTATTAAACACTTTGATTTCCTACATTTCTATTTTTTTTTTTAACGAAACTAATATGTTTATTCAAATCTATTTATATGAATATTTAAAATTAGCAGAACGACTCCTTTATTTTTCTACAAATGAAATTTCGTTCTTCTTTGCACGTGTAAAGGTAATACTCAAATTAAGAAACAAAAATGTATATTGAATACGTTTTAAATTATTACATATTTTAAAATGTCTTTCATTTTCAAACATCAAAATGGAAAATCTTTAATTTGTTTATATAACAATTATTATATACTCCAATTTAATTAATTTTTCAAAACTTTTACCCAAAATAACGTACATATAGAAATACTCTGTTTATATTTTTAAAACTAACACAAGTCATTTTTTTGCAAATGAAATTTTGTTCTTTATGCATACATAAATATAATCCTCGAATTTCGAAAAATATTGTACCGTAGATATACCGTCACAGAGGTTTACTTTCATTTTATAACTATTATTTGATATCATACTATTATTTATTAACTATTATTTGTTGATTGTATTAAATGAAAGTAACTCGTTCATATAAAAATCGAAAACAGCATTAAACAGAATTAATTTGAAATCTAAAGTCAGCTGCACTATCAGTTTAAAAAGATTGCATAGTAAATATATTGTAATTACTTTTAACAGAATTTTCATTTTAAAAACTCCTTATTAATAGAATATTTAACATTAAATAATAATATGATTATAAAAGAATTAACAAGTGGATAATTTTAGAAAATTACACAAGGTATTTGACCTATCATTTGTTAATAAGTATTGAATATAGTGTTGAATACATTTGATTTTGATACAATTGTTAAACACGTCGATATTCTAAATCAATCTATTTTTTCTTAAATTTTACCAATTTACTTCATAGTTGATTTCTAAATTTAATAGAAAAAGAGTGTGAAGAATAATATGAATAGTAAAAATTATAAAATATTTTGTATTAATATCTTACACACACATCTAATGTAATTAATTTACATAAATTGATAAAATCCATATTAAAATCACATAATTTTCATACAAATGAAATCTGTAGTATTTTTTTAAAGAAAGAATAATTGTATATTCACATAATGTTACTCATTTTATAAGTTATTTAGATATTATTTTATTTAGATATTCATTATAAAACATTAATATATTAATATAAGTTAGTGTGACAATCAAAGGCTTTTCCTAAAACCATATATAAAACTGCACGATCTCTTTTTTTATGAAATAAAAACTGAAAGCAAATTCATCGCTGGGGAGGATTATGAATCTTTAATATCACTATTTTCAAAAAGAAAAATCTGTATTTTAACGGTTATTCGATTGTATAATGAGAATATTTAATTTCAGAAATAAGGGTAATCAAGATCCACAAACCTTGACTATGGATGTTTATTTAATTATTTTTATATACTTTTTTTTCGAAAAATATATTTTGAATTTTTATTCATTTTCGAAATCTCCCCTACAATTATGAATTAAAATGCATAAAATATTTTATTTATTTATAAAATCATAATATTTACTTTATGTCACAAGATTGCAGAAATGTTTTACACTTAAAAATATCTTTATGCTAAATACTTTAAAACAACACTACAACTCTTTGATTTCTACTTAAAGACAAATTACAGCCGTTTTAAAGAGTGTGATTCTCATGTTTATTGTTTGTACTGCGCACTTCACAATCAGATAGTAGATACTAAACCCACCGCAATTTCCAACTATACACACATATGAACCGACCCTTAAAGAGCTCATGTGGCATCTCGGCTCTAGTATTCATTAAGCGTGATTAAAAAATATTTATAAAACTTAATTAATTATAAAAATCAACGTCTTGTTTTATCTTCTTGATTTCAAAATATCGTATTGGAGTACGAACGTTTAAAGAAATTTTATATTCATCTTTTATGTACTCGTACTTTTAAAACTAACCGAACGAATATTACAAAACTAAGAGTTTATTACTGATTCTTCAACCTTTATTCTGTTTCGAATACTCACTCGCAGTTTCTTATGTATAATTTGCACCATGCTTCGACGTTATAGGTGAGAAACAAACCAAAAAAAAAAAAAAAAAAAAAAAATGTGCAAACTTAAACTGATGCAATTTAGCTCACAGGGTATTCACACAAATTGTACATTATACTCTTGTTTTAAAGAATAATGCCCCTCGAAAAATAAAGAAATCGACAATAAACCCACATTGAGCTAAATTAACGGGGGGAATTATCTTCCCTATTCCCCCCTTCATACTTAACCAATGAACCTCAAAATATAATCAGGGAAGCACCTTATCAGAATAAAGCGGTATAGCAAAATTGAAGCAAATCCGATAAGTCTGCATGAAAAACCTATTTATCTAAATTAAGGTGGGATTAGCCCCCACGTTTCCCTTTTTATACTTAATCAATGAACCCCTAAAAGTAATCAAGGAAGCGCCTTATCAGAATGATCGTATATCGAAAATTTGAAGCAAATCGGGGAATTATCGCGTTACGTACATACATACATACATACATGCGAACGTACATACAGAACCTGCTGCTACATTAGCTCTCATGCTTTGATATCCTGTGAGCTAGAAAACTACTTATTGTCTAAAAGGATTGCGTTCGCTGACTGATATAAGGATAACTCAAAACCATGAGCTTTTACAATTAAAGGTAAAAGTTATGGGTTTGAGTCCCGGCTTGGACACATTTTCACTCAGTTGGAAAAAATACTACTAGTAAAAAACCTACTTAAACTTATGATAAGGAACTTTAAAAATACATCTTTAAAAATCTAACGTTATTAAAAAACGCAAAAAATATTTCATTTACAAGGTTACATAGATAGTGTGACATAAAACAAAACTATCAACATGAATGACTAAATATATATATATCTATCAAATTTACATTCTAAAGTAATCCGCAGCATTTTGCTTAGTAAACTTTGAGTTACATTGTTTTTAATACTACCACGCATGTTTCTCAGAGATGCATAGGTTGAAAACGCATAGAACATTCCAATTACACATGTAAATAGAACCAAAAATTATCTTTATCCTTTTTTCTTCATAATTTTTAAAAGTACTTGTTTTTAAAATAACACCATTTTAGAGATGCAAAACATAATTTATTTTACCAGTTTCCAGAAATATTTTGAACGGTGTAAGAAAATAGATTTATGTAAATCTGTTATAGTTTTATTATAAAATTTTTGCTTTCCTTTGAAGATAAACTAAATAATGTTTGCAAGTAAGAAAAATATATTACTTATGCTTTGCGTTTAAACATGTTACCTCGAACGCACATGAACCATATTTTAGACGTATCTCACTTCTTAAATTCATATGTGAATCGAATCGATAACATCTATTTCCCCTCTTACCGTTATCGTCTTTAAAAAAAAAAGAAAAAAAAAACATATCAAAATTAGCTTCAAATTTGTTCCCTTAAAAATCTAACATCAGTATTAAAATACAACACAAATTCTATTTTACTCATTTTCATAAATATTTTGCTCGAAGGAAACAGATTATTACATAAATTTTAAATAATAGATTTAAATATATGTATATATATTATTTTAGATGCTTTATTTTTATTCAAAAAAAAATCAAACAACTTAAAAAAAGTTTATTGTGCTCCACCATGTACTTCACACATATATACAAATTATTCAGCAAATCGAACTCTGCAACTACACACGAGAACCGAAGAAACTAAAATATATACATACATTTAAATTTTTATTCTAAGATAAACCGTAATTGTTTTTGAAGGAAATAATATATTATTATCACATACATGTGCCGACTATCGCAAAAAATTATTTTTTTTCCGAATATCATTACAAAACATGCAAAAAACTGCGCTCATTATCTATTACGTTACGACATATTTCACATCTATAGACCAAATATTAAGCTCATCTCAATTTGCAACTACACATGAGAATCGAACCAACACAAATATATTCAAAATATTTACATTGTATGCTAAGTCAAACTATACCTATTTGTGAACGAAAGGGTAAATTTTGATAAAATGTAAGTTTCGCCTGTTATAAAAGTTATTCCTCATGCAATATTTATTGGAAAATGGGCATTTATAATATAGTAACCCTTTATCATGTTATATCCTTATCAACCTTAAGTACTAAGCGCATCGCACTTTGCAGTTACACATACAAACAAAACCAACAAAAATATATTTATATCTTTAAAACTTTATTTTAAATTAAATGGGATCAGTTTTTAAACGCAAGGGTATATTTTAATTGCATGCATATGCCGACAATTATTTTTTTATCTTCCAAAAATCACTAAAATTGGTGTATTTTATAAATGTAAAAATAATATGTTTTAAAAGATAAACAGTTTATGGTATGATATAACAATATTTGTATTTTTAAACACAATTTTAAAATATATAAAACAATTTTTTATTTATTTTACTTCTATGCAAACCCAAAACACAAGTGATATACAAATATAATATTTATGCATAAACGGCTAATCTTTTTATGAAGTTGCATGATATGAAATGTAATTCATCTTTTTAATTTAACATAAAAATATGTTTTTTATTTTTAAAAAAATTAATGTAGTAGTAAAAATATCATAAAACTATTAATGATTTAATTTAATATATAAAGCAAGCCGTTTTTACATTTTATTTTTACCCAAATCCACAACACAACCGATTTACAAATATAATATTTATATATAACCTTTTAATTATTATTTATATATAACCTTTCTTTTCATGACTTTGCAAAATATAAAGTATTTTTTTTAATTCAAGATAAAGATATGGTTATTAAAAAAACTAATGTAGTAGTAAAAATATCATAACATTATTTTAATAGACAGTATCACAATTGTCCCCGAAAATGCATTTATCTTATTCTTTATAAATATATATACAGATGTATTTATTTTCGTACTAAAATAAACCTCACCAACTGTTATAACAAATTTTATATATTACTCATCCTTTTCCCTTTAAGCTGTTTCCTCACATTCCACTCCCATATACCCAGGTAATATAAACGCATCACACTTCGCAACTACACATGTGAACCAAACCAACAAAAACATATTTAACCTCTTACCTTCATCAAAGTTCTCCTCTAAAATCCATTGTCTTTCTGCACAAGAAAAAAGTCCTTTACCGTTAAAGACATATTCAAAACCACTTCACATACAATAGATCCTATTCTTTTCTCGGCCAGATCAATTGCAACACTATTTGATGTTATGGGAAAGTTTTTACACTTGTACTTCGTGTAAAAGGGGAGTTCCGACACACCGATCCGCCTTCGACGAGTGCTACTATCGCAACTGATGCTGGAGATTCCGCTCTCATCCGCGATGCCTCTAGTGGCAGACGAAACCAATGGATGCGTGGGGAGGATGCGGATGATGAGAGAAAAGGTTAAGATAACAGGATGTGTCGGCTCGTTTTGCTGGTGTTTTTCACAACCGTGGGAAATTTCTTTAAATGAATTTTCTTGTCATAAAATCTGCCAAAATTTTTCAGAAAGAACATTTGCAAAATAAATAGATGTGTGTCTAAGTTAAAGTAAGACGTATCAGGAAGATATCTTTTATATTTTCTGCATTTTTAAATTCTTTTATTTAACTTAACTAAACAACGCTCCCCAAAATTAAAAAAAAAATGACTGATATTGCAACGACGAAATAATAAAATATAAAATGTATACAAAAATAATATAATGCAGAAGGTATATAAAAAAGAGTTCTTTAAGTACTCTCAAATCACTGAAGTTTTTCATAATAAATAAATTATGATTATAACTTGAGAAAGGAATTTAGAGATCTTAAAAGTATTCTTCAAATATAAATATTTTTCAGTCCTGATATTATATATTAAAGAAAAAGAGAGAGCAAATAGCACAAGTCGCTTTTACTTTCTACGATCTTCAATAGAAGAAAGTATTGTAATCGAAATTTTTTTCGACTTCCGGTTTTCGACGGATTTATACGTTTTAGGGGTCAGAGATCGTAAAAAACATGTTTATCCAAAATGTCTGTTTATCCGTGTGTCGCCATTTAAAATTCAAAATTGTATGAAGATATCCATAGAATTAAACAAAAAAAAAGTGTATGTTTTTGGCTACAGCCAGCAGGCCGTCCTTCAATTTGAAAATATTCCACCGGAAGGAGGCGCTGTAATAACGATTTTTGTGCTACTTTCAGTATTGTAGCATAGATATGTCTATGAAACTATGCATAGAATTGAACCAATTTTTTTTAATATGTTTATGGCTATGGCTATGGTCTTCCTTCAATTTTGAAATATTCCACACAAAGGCGCTGTAATAGCGATGTGTGTGCCATTTTCATTAATTTACTATCAAAAACTGCATGAAGGTATGCGAAGAATTAAACCAAATTTCATATTTATGGTTTTGACTATGGCAAACAGGTTCTACTTGAATTCCGAACTATCCCACCTGAAGGGGACCCTGTAACACTGACGTTTGTTTAACTATCTGGATTTTTCGTATTTCTATTGTATATTTGCGCCTCGTGCAGCGACGGGAATTTCCAATCCTGCAACGCCATCAATTCGGAAACAGGTGATTTACAACACTATAACAAAATACTGTTGATTTTAATAAATACCATGATCGAGATTAACTCGTTTTTACTCCAATTGACTGATGCAGAAATTTAAAATGAAAGTCAATGTTGATTTAGTATTGAACTATTAATATTGTAGTATTAACATTTATAACTAGTTTTTGAAAAATTTGGATGTATGAGATTGGCACAACCAATTAGTTAATAAACGCAGAAGCACGCAGTAGTGGAGACGGTGCAAATTACCAGGACCCGACTCCTGTTCAGTTGCAAAGTTGTATAAAGTCAAAGGTTAAGTTTAATTTTCATATGTCTCATACGCTAAACTTTTTTTATTCCAAATTAACTGATTTATTTAATTAAAATGTAATAATATTTTGAATAATTTAATTTTTTATTTGAAATCTTTATATGAAAAAGCAATTACAAATACAACATAAAGTGTAATACTGGAAAAGAAATACTAAAATTATACGCAAATATTACTTTATAGATTTTTTAAGTACCATTCAGCTAATTTATTTTTTAAAAGAGTAAAGCCTGTTTAAATCGGAATCCTGCAATAAACGAAAAAAAAAGTTCTAGTCCCCCCCCCCCCCCCCGCCCAAAAAAATGCTATCATGCTTTGTTAAATTTAAATAATCTGCATAAAACGGAATTTATCACTGGTCGTTTTCGTTTTTGTCTATTCAGGTTTTATTGTATCTTACTTCTGGGGGGCCCGTAATAATATTCTTAAATGAACCTGAAATTCGTATCGCAGGTCCGTACAGTAAAATCTTCCTGTCCGTATAAAATTACTTTTTACGTCATGACAACATTTTGTAAAATTATTGCTGCTGTTTAATTCGCATTTCCAATACAGTGCTTTGCAGAAACTGCACGTTTCACTCACAGTTATGCATGCTCCGGAACGTTTAAATCGGTAATTTGGATTTCAGAAGCAACGTGTGCATGCTACAGTTATTAAACCTATTTTGCCGATCGCTTAACGGCCTTCTCGATCATTTCTATTTGGATTTCGAATTTATTTCGATTTGACTTAAATTCGGCTTCTTCTTCACTTTCAAGCGTTCATCGAGATTTTTTACGGGTATTTCAAATGATATTTTGAAGCTACATAATTGCAGCGAGAGATCTTGCACCGAAAAAGCGAAACGTAAACAAACCCGTTCACCTTAAATCCTGCCAAGGACTCTTATACAATAACCAAGCAGATGCGTTTCTCGGGCTTTGCCATTAAACTATAACAAATAATCGCGATTTCTGTGCCACGTACGCTAGCGTAATATATACTATATAGATATTAGTGCAAGTATATACAATGTATGTAAAATGCATTTATATATATATATACATCTATGAATGAATGAATTATGAAAAACATGCCTATGTTAAAAAAAGTTAAGCTCGATATTTTTTATGTTTCGTTTTAAACAATACATTTGCTTATTATGTTTTCAATCAAAGAAAAACATGGTGCGTACTAACATTAAAGAATTCTTAACTCAAAAATTACTATAGTTTCAGAGATTACAATATTGTGTATTCAGATTATGAAAGCTTTCTCGTTAGCCACTATTATTTTGAGTTAAGAAATAATGCCTTTTGATTTGATAGATGTATGTACACACACACACACACACACACACACACACACACATATATATATATATATATAACCAATATATACATGTTTGTATGTGTTTTATAAGATGAAAATATTTACATAATATGGATAAATTATGCAACGTCAATAAGCACACATTCTCGATGTTCTAGAGACATTCCAAACTAGTGCATGTTTGGGGAGGAAGCAGGGAGTATGAGAAGAGAAAAAGAGAACAGGATGCATTGTCTTTGTTTTATTCGTGTTTTTCCTCACCTTGGGAAGGTAATTTAAGCGAATTTCCTTGTCATGAAATGTGACAAAAATTTAAACATTCAAAATGTCTGGATGTATGTCCAGGTTCCATAAGATGAATCATAAGTCATAAGATGTATCAGGTAAATTATTTTTTTTAATTACGTTTGTCTTTCTAATAAAAAAGTTCCTTATTACGCTTTTCTTCGGACAACCATGGCCGAAAACGTAATTGCTTTCATTAGTAATAGTGGCAGGTTCAACTTACGGTGGCTACATTGGGCCTAGAACTCACAGAAAATCAAACACATGCTATATCCGACTTGTACCGTGAGTCAACTGTAATAAGATTTACATCTTTTATATGTGATTTTCAAAAATGAAAATGTACATCTGTTACACGAATTTCTTTTTTCGCAGTTGCAAGAAATATTCTAGGCATCCCGTTTTCCTAGAAAATTCTTAGTAAGTTTTTAGATTTTTTTTTTTTTTTTTTTTTTTTTTTTTTACAGTGTAAAATAAAGATCATTCCAGATAACACCTATGGTAGGTAAAAGTCTCAAATGAGCCGACTCTAAATGTAAAATGTACATTTTTTCTTTCAGAGAAAAATATATAAAAATTTTGTAGAAAACAGCTTTTATCGAGTAATTTTTACTAGCGTTTCTTAAAGCATTCTGATATTTAGTTAAGGGCATTTACATGTCAGAAAGCGTACTGATTGTTTAAACTTATAAAGTATCTCTATGTACACGCCTAGTTTAAAAATAAAAAGGGGTACCAATCAGAGATTTTTATGTTTTATATACGTCATTAAAAGGCATAATTTCTTATTAGGCTTTTCTTTAATAAGAAATATTTAAGATACGTTAAAATAACTTGATGTGTCGGCCCTTGTGTTTCTCGCAACTATGGAATTATTTTTCAAGTGATTCATATTTCACTTGTCATTTTTTCAATTGTGTTATTACATTTTTAACCTTATTACAAATGTTTCTGAAATATTTTAACAGTTTATAGATTTTAAACGAACTCTAAAAATATCATTGAATTAATTTTTACAAGCGTTCGTAATTATATAAATACGTGGCACCTATAGGCGTCATTCGGTCCGTCCGTCTGTCAGTCTGTATGTCTGTCCGTCTGTCCGTCCGCATATAACAGAGTAAAAACTACCCAACCGAATGGTCTGAAATTTTAAATGTATAATTGTTGCAAAATTTTGTCGAGTCATTTCAAATTTTATGAATATCGGATGTATAGTTTAATTACAGGGTCAGTCAAAAGTTTTCCCTTACATTACGGCCAATGGGAAATTTTTTTCAAGTGCATATTAATGATGTTACAGCCTTTGGAACACAATGAAATTGATATGCGCTTATGAAGTGCACTAAAATATACATTCAGCACAGTATGCGGTGCAAAAAGATTTTGATAAAACAAGTTATAGTACGAACGCAACCCATTTCCCACGTTTGACGTGCAATTTCCGACTTGTTTAAACTAGTAGAAGGAGGAAAAGAAGCATTATTGTTAGTCGAACTGTAGCTTTCCTCAACAGGAGCTTCCTTAGGATAGCTATTACTAACAGAATTAGATTACTATATTCTGGATTATTGGTAGAGTTTTAAACAATTGTCGTATAGTTGAAGCCATTCAGAGTTTCAGCGAAATTATATACTTCTTTAGAATTAGAGATCTGATTTGATTTACCTTCAGTTTTAGACAGGGGAGTTTGCTTCTTACTTAGAAGCAGTTTTAATACATCATTTTGAAATAGCTTCATAGTCTTAAGAAGACTAGGACGTCAAATATCTCCTAAAAATCGATTTCTCGATTGATTAATACCAACTGCAAAATGTGAACAAATAATTAAATCCCATTTAAAGAGACAAGTGTTTTTTTGCATTTTTCTCAAAATGTGATTTTTTCATGTAATGGTGTTCATGTTTGTGAAACTCTGATGCAAATACATCTCTGTAATTTTCAAATGTGATAGAGTAAATTTTACTGCATCTTGTGAAACTATTTTTTTTTTTTTTTAATGGGATATTTTTGTAATATGTATGGTAAAAATATGCAGACTTGTGATAAGTCAAATTTATATATTTTTTAATTTTATGAGAATATGCAATAAAGATTAAAATAGGTTCAATATATAAAATCAAGTATTTTTAATCACCACACCAGATTTCAATGTAGTATTTGTATTAGTTTTTAAAAAATGAAATGGACAAAAGTGAATTATACAAAATTTTACGTGACAAAAATATGTTTGTTTAAATTGTTGTTTTAAATTCATATTTAAAGCCAAATGGTATTTTTTTTTATCTTAAAGTAGTCATAAAGTTCTTACTAAAGTAGGATTTAAAAAAATCATAATGATGCATGCCTATTTGAATGAAAAGGATAGAATGAATATCGATATTCTTAGTTCTCTCAGACGTCACGGTCCCCTTAAATATGTTTTGTTCAACTATGTTATAAATATTCTGATATTAAAATTAATTTACGCAATTGCGATTTTAGACTATAGGCGCTATATTCAGGGTCCCATGTTCGTCTCGGATATTGAAGAACAGATTAGGTAGGCAAGAGTGCGATCTGTAAGAAATAAAAATACTTAAGGCACTGCAGTTTCATATTTAATAATCTTCTAATTATTTTTTTGCGTTGCGTTGCGTTGCGTTGCGCTGCAGACTCTGTCTTTATATTCCGTTTCATATGTTAAGTTTGATTAAACATTTTTTAAAAAGCTTTTTAACTCGACCACCAAAATAGCTACCAAAATATCATATATATCGCACTAAAACTACAAATAATTACTATATACACATAAAAGGTTTGTTGGGGTAATTGGAACCACGAGGTAACTGGGCCATAGGCTATCTTATAAAAAAAACTGTTTTTTTTTTTTTTTTTAGTTTTAGATTTGTGAGCAATGCCCCTTTATCTTTACTTCCTAAAACAACGTGTATCAACTCAATCATAACTCTCACTTTGCTGTGATGGTTTGTCAAAAATTTACGTTTCTTTTTTAAAAACAACGTCAATATGGTTGAACTTCCTCGGATTTTTATTAAAATACTGTAAGTACTTTTATTAAACAATCTTTTTTTTTTTAAAGATTAGACATATAACTATATTAATATTATTAGGTATTTATACATATTTACTTCATGTTTTAAATGTAAGCCCGGTGTCCCAGTTACCCCATAAATGTTTCAAGAATGGGGTAACTGGGACATGTATCCGGGGTAACTGGGCCATGCTGGATCCAGTTGCCCCAATAGTTATAAATAATTATTTTGTGTTTCTCTTACTACGGGAAGTAAATTTCACCATTGCTTTTTGCTCACAACAAAGAAAATGATAGGATACCTTATTAAAATAACGTAATGAAATTTAAAAAAAAGCATATTGATTGGTATCAAACCAAATTTCTTGACCCCTTGAGAGGCGGTGATGCAGTTATGGCATCACTTAATTTTAATTCCTAATTGCCACATTGGCACATGAATTTTATAATTAAAATTTAACCTTTATTAAGTACGCGAAAACATATTTTTACATTTTTTCAGATAGATTCTCTTGTAAATATTGGTGTCATTAAATTATTTCAACATTTTACGAATGCATGTACCTTGCACTTGAAAGCCAGATAGCCAGACGTTGAGATTGTACTATACACAGGGGTCGCATTCTATAGGCATTGTTGCCAATTTTTTACGCTTTCTTTCTACCACTAAAATTTAATAGAGATTTTCGTTTTGTTTAATCACAAGATTTCGGCGATTAAATAAGCATTTACTATAATATAAACATTTACTATAATATTTTAGTGGTAAGAGGAAGCATAAAAGTTGGCAGCTATGCTATAGGGAATCTTTTATCGTCCCTACCACTATTTTGAAAATAATATCTTCATCGCACCTTTCTTTAAGGAACAATAAAATTTTCCCTATATAATGCGGCCCCTGGATAAAGATAAAGTACTTAAGTACTTACGTAGCCTTTTGTTCAGAGTTTACCTTGCTATTTTTCCCTTAAAATACCCATGTGACTTTTATACTTATTGTCTATACTAAAATATATAAGTACTTGCATAAGTTTTATATTTCTGGTATAAATAAATCTAATATTTTCACTTTTAGTGCTTTTTTTAGGCACACTGACAGCAAAGGTTTCCCTTACAATGCTGTTTATTGGCATATAATTTATATGATCTGCCTGGTTTAAATTTTTTTAAGTTGTTTACACTTTTTCAAACAGGACCTGATATCCGATATGAAAAAATATAAACACGTGTGGAACATAGACCCCCCTGGTCCAATTACCCCATTTTTGGGGCGACTGGACCCATGAGGAAAGAAAGATGAAATATGCATATTTTTATATTTTTAAATATTAAAATGTAATTTTGAGCATTTCTGTGTGATAGAGGGAAACTAACGGAACACATTTACAGAAGTCCAGACTTTAATTCAAATGAACATTAGCTTTTTGAAGCTGAATTGTCAGAAGCTCCAGAGTCACATTGTAAAATCATGTCCCAGTTGCCCACAACTAACCTTTACTCTAATAAGCTTATAAGT
Source organism: Maratus speciosus (assembly GCA_963932465.1). Taxonomy (NCBI): domain Eukaryota; kingdom Metazoa; phylum Arthropoda; class Arachnida; order Araneae; family Salticidae; genus Maratus; species Maratus speciosus. The sequence continues at coordinate 317,086,200 of OZ010800.1, forward strand.
GTATTTTAAAAAAAAATAAGTTACTTACTTTCTAAGTTCAAAAAATAAAATTCCTTTATAAGAGTAGCGTCTTATCTCAAAAACAAACATCCACCATTTGCAATCTATCTATTTACAATTTACAAATTGTGATTCAAGTACACTCTCACAAAAAAATTCATCTAAAAACGGAAAGTTGCTGGTAGCAAAGTTGCCGGTTTACCCCTGTGAATTTCAGAATAATTTCCGTCGTGGATATATCCGTGTTTATAACAAATTTTTCGAGGTCACTTCCCGGATTTTCCGTAATGTAAATTTCCGTAAAAAAAATAAGATAGTGTTTTTAAAATTTTCCAAAAAATTGCATATTTTGTGTTCCGAAATTTTTAAAATTGGATCAAGAGTTATGAAATACAAGCTGAAAATTATCATTCAATAATAATCAAACAATCATTTATTCTCTTATTTATTTATTTATTTATTTGTATGGTAATCGCCAGCTTTTATTTAATAATACCACTCAGATCTCACTCTAAAAATTTCAGGATTTTATACATGTAATTTTACTAAAAGTATACACTTTTTTTTCAAAATTTTTAAAAAACACTATCTTATTTTTTTTATTTTAAAATTTAAATTATTTTTTTAATTATTTAATTAATTTGGAAAATTCATATCTCATTTGAAAACCTAATTTTTACAATTACAATCAATATTTGGAAAAATATCCTTTTATTTTCTTTTTTGTACAGTCGTGTATATGATCTACAGATTTTTATGCATACTACATAGTGTGTTAAAAGTTTGTTAAGATAAACGAATACAACAGTTGAAATTTTCCATTCAGCAATTTCGTGTATGAACGGAAATGTATTTGAGAACTTTTGTTTAACCATGTCTATAGGATATATGCACATCAAGTATATTTAAAAATTTTAGTTCAGTTTAAAAACGCGTCCCACATCTGAAAATGCACTTCCAGCAACAATTGTTCAGAGGCTTCATTAGTTCAATTTCTTCTTTGGCCAAATTATTTTGTGTGTCCTGTACGTAAACTATAAATTGTATGCACACTCTATTCTACAGTTAGCCCCGTGCGATACACCTAAGTGATATATATATAAATTTCAGAATGTTTAAAATAGTGTAACTTATTAAAATATACCGCAAACGATTTTCCCCCAAAACCGCAAAGTAACGGCATTCTTTTGAGTGTCTCTGTAAATGTACCGTATATGCTACACAATTCATTTTCAATACCAAACATGCTATAGGGATACCGAATAACATCTAGAGATTTCACGGCAACAGGGCTATATTTACACGAGTTAGAACGCGGATGGACAGACAGACAGACAAACCAAATCCATAAACATTGAACTTTGGTGGAAAGTGTTAAAACCCCTTTAAGAAATTTGCGCTCATTATCAGTATTGGTTTTGAATTCTGTTGCGTAGTCCTGTAAATAGCTTTTAGAATTTATAAGCGCCCCGTACTGTGCAAACATTTAATTAAACTTAAAATGGCTACCATAAATGAAAATTTCATATCAATTTCATTATGTTTCTGACTAATTAACATCATTAAAATATGCCGCAAACGACTTTTTTTTTTCCATAGACCATAATATAAAAGAATACTTTTGAGTTTTCCTGTACGAAAACTGTAATTGTTAAACATAGCACATTCGATATTAACCTTCTTCCAGTGCAGTTATATAATGTGTATAAATTTAATTATGGTTAAAGTTGTGTAACGCTATTAAAATACACCGCAAAAAACTTTTCGCTCATAGGCCATAATGTAACGGATTACGTTTGAGGGCCCCTGTAAATGAACAATGATTGCTACACACTACATTTTGAATACCAAACATGCCTTGACAAACGTCAATAGCATATATCAATTCCATTTCAATCTGAGTATATTTATTCGGGTTAGAGCACGGAGAGACAGACAGTAGATGAATACACAAACCGAAGTCAAAATCTATTTTCAACTCTGTGGAAAGTTTTAAAAAGGCGATTAACCCTTAACCTACTGTATTATGAATTCATGAAAATTTTATCTTCTAAAGAATTTTTCGTGAATTGTTACTATTAACTATGAATAACTACATTAGAAGATTTACATAATCATTTACTAAATTTTAGAAGGATTTTTGAAGGATTGAAGGATTTAGAAGAATTAATTAAATTCGAATTTATGGGGATTTTGTGCAATATTTATAACCCCACACAAATCTTTTATTTTAAATATTTTTTTTAGTATTTTGTAGAATTAGGAAATGTACAAATATACCGTTCTTACAATAGAAATATAGAAATATTTCCGAAATGAAAAATCCCCCCCCCCCTCCCAACGCCAAGAAAGCTGAAATGATGCAAAGGCAAAAGAAATCATTATTTAAAAAATATTTTTGTTTTGTGCAACCAATAACGCTTTTGGAACAAGATGAAGTAATGTATCTATAACTTATTCTAAACTGTATTGCAGCTAATCGACCTATTAAAGGAATTTTATTACAATTTATATTATTAGTACTTATAAGTACCGCCAGTAGATAAAGGGTTAAAGACAAACATGTAAAATCTTCGAATAAGCAGCAATGTAAACGGATTTTTTCTATTTCACAGAGCTTGAGTAAGAAATAAAACATAATCGATATTTCGGGAAGCGAAAAACGCTAGAAGCTATGACTTAGTTGAATGCTTTATTCATATTTTTCCTTATTTTAGAGGTATTCTGAAGCGATTGCGGTGTATTTTTGCTTTCTTCTATCTTTACAAGAAGAAAGTATTGGATTAAAATTTTTGATTTCCTGTTTTCCACGGATTTACACGTTTTAGGGTCAGAGATCCCCAAAAACATGTTTTTACAAAATGTCTATCTGTGAGTCTGTGAGTCTTTCTGTCTGTATGTGACACAAATTTTGTGGACGCTGTATCTCAAGAACTAATGCACGGAATTTAATAAAAATGTATATTCAGGAAGTCCCGGATATGAGTTATTGCTGATTTGTTTTTGGTGTAAATCGACGAACAGGTTGACGCTGATATGCTGTATTTTGCATGATTTCCTCAATAGCCCTACCTCAAGAACTGATGCACGAATTTTTATAAAACTTCCGATTCAGTTAGTTCTTGATATGAGTTGGTGCTGTTTATGTTTTGGTGTAAATATCCCAACAGGTGGCGCTGTTATGCTGCATTTTGCAAGATTTACACGATTTCGGCAATAGCTCTATCTCAAGAACTAATACACACATTTTCATCAAACTTCAGATTCGGTTATTCCTTGATATGAAATTATGCTGATTACGTGTTGCAGTAAATAGGCCAATAGTTGGCACTGGCAATTTTTTTTATCATTTTTGACATTTTTTAGATATTTTTTCATCATTAATTTACTTAATTGACATTCTTGATCATATTTTTTAAATTCAAGTGCGACCTAAGTCAAGTGCTAATTCAAGTGCGCGACCTAAAGATATAAAGCGATTAAAAAAAAAAAAAAATGCGTTCTTCTTCTAATTAGAAAAGATCAATTCTCCGCACTATTATAAGCTGATCTGAAAAATTTCGAATTTTTTAACACACCCTACAGTGTGTAAGTAAAGCAATTTATGACTATTTTCATCGCATTCTGTTGCAAATTAATTTTTTTCTACTCTATATCTGTCTGCATATACTCTGTATATCTTAATAGTATAATTTTCGAAATCTTGAATATATTTAACAATTTCTTCATAATCTAAAAGACTTGCACTGAACCCCCCGGACACAAGCATTACTTCACCATAACTGCCTACAATTCCTTTATGTACATTCCTAACACAAAAGATTAACATTTTCATTCATATACTATCATGATTTTCTACAAATTTTTTCAGTTATGGATTTAATAAGTTGTGATAAATACAATTATCACTCTTTCCAGCAATAATAGTTGCTACATTTTATACATTTATGTATTAATTATGGGATTTAAAAATTCTTGCAAATAATTTATTAATCTTAGAAAATATCGATTAAAATAGGCCTGAACCTTCTATTCAATAATAAGTATTTTCACTTTATTCTTCTCTAGAAAATGTTTTTAGAGAATGGAAGTTCTGGCATGATCTTTTGCAAGGACAAAATTCTATTGTTTCACATTTTCGCAGTTAACCATCGGCAGCAGGTTACAAGCAATGATTTTACCACTGTCTTATCTCGGGGCAAACGATAGAATGGAAAAGTTTTTAAAGTCAGTAAGTTAAAAGTGTTTACATATTTTGAAAAAAAAAAACAGTTCATTAAAATCTCGATTTCTGTTAAAATAATAAAATAATGCAGTTTTCGATCGCAATTAAGTATGCAATGTATACACCTTTGTGTATTTATAAATATTTCAATATTTAGGGTAAATAATTACATTAGGATGGATCAAATGAAAATAAAACTGGAGCCACAGAATAAAATGATGCATTTTATTTGAAGCATAACCGTCAAAGCAAATACAAGCAACTTATTCTACAGTTTCTTCCAGCGGTGATGTACTATGCCAGTAGAAGTTCTCTGTTTTAAATGGGAACAAGTTTCTAACATTCTCCAAGACTTCCCCGTGCGAGTAAAACGCTAACACTTCAATGGCTTTTCAGCCGATCAAAAATGGGAATGTCATGTGGCGAACGATCCGGGCTATACGATGAATATCCCAACACTATCCGCAGATTCTTCACTAATATCAAAAGTGCTTGTGTCTGTCCTGCAAACGAGTTTTTGACAGTGATGACAGTACATGTTTTCCTTACACTAATTGCATTATCCGATGCACTTTACGAAACCTAACATCTTCTGCCACTACAAAACGAGTAACACTGCATTACTCTTTTTTACCCTCACACTGCAAAAAAAATCTGTAGAGTTACTAAAGTTTTTCTAGGAAACTGGGATTCTTAGAACTTTTTATGTAACGGCAACAACAAAAAATCATGTAACAGACACACTTTTGCGCCGAAAATCAAAAACACTCTAAGGTTACTAAGAATTTTTTAGGAAACTGGGATGCCTAGAACTCTTCATGTAACTGCAACCAGGGTTACAGATAAAATTTTAGTAAGATTACTGCAATTTTAGCAGATTAATTTGTAAAGTTACAGATTTCTGTAGCTTTACAAAAACTAGTTTTGTAGATTTGCAGATTTGCTTGTACAGTTACAGATGGAAGTTTAGTAAGCATGTAATTTTTCATTTGTAGAACTACAGATTTATTTTACTGTGCACAAATTTCGCAGATGCAGATGAATAACAACAACGACCGACTGTCAGCCGGACGGATACTGTAAGCTGACCGTTGCCGTATATCATTTTGTGTGCCTGCAGAGTGCAAGTTCATTTCCGCACTAAGGGTTACCTTCTTTACTTCCTGTTCTACCGATATACAAAGTTTCATCCCATTCATATAAAAATAAAGGAAATTAAAACAAACCACTGTTTCGTTTTCATTTAATCCAACCTTATGTATTATAGCGGTTAAACTAAAGATACATTGTTTCAGAATCTCAAAAAATATTCATTTGTTTCTCACAGAAGTAAATTATATTAACAATTGTGATATAAATAAGCTTTATTTTTTTTATTTAAAGTTCTTGTTTACGACTGCCTACAACCCCAATAGTTGCTGCATTTAAGACATTTATGAAGGAATTATACATTTTTTCATTCTTCACTGTAATCCCTTCAACTTCGGAGAAATTAAAAAAAAGTACTGATAGACCATTCAATCAATAAGATGGCTGTTTACTTTATTGTCATTTATAAATAACTTTTAATACATGAAAGTGCTGGAGAAGTTGTTCTTCTACATTTAAAGAAAATACATTACTACATATACGAATTTTATATACGTATCTACATCGATATACAATAGTTGCTACATCTAATACACTCGTGAAGGAGCTATCAGATTTCAATCCTTCATTGGAATCCCTGCTATAATACGTGCTATTCTTACTCTCTAAATTGCGCATAATTCAAATGAAAACACTTATTGTACAATAACCACATATTTGTATGCTGTACCGATAGATTGTTTCGTGCTTTTTATTTTACATGGTGGTTCCAATATTTTTATTTTTATTTGATTTTGTAATGGCCCCTTAATTGTCCTCCTTATGAAATCGGCATTGATAAATATGCGATCAAACATATTCTTTATAATCCTTAAGTTCTAGAAGAATCCGAAAATGCTTTCTTTAAATATTCGACAAAATGTCTAAAATTGAAAGTTTCCGGTGATTAATTGCCATATAGTATATGTTGATTCGATATATATTTGATCACTCAACTGGAGTCGCTGCTGCAATATAACTTGCATTAAACAGTATAGTTACATTTCAATTTCTATTGCATAGAAATGCACTAAATCTTTTATTTGACATTGATAATTAAGAATATATATTTTTATCTCATATAACTTCTAATGACTGACAGGAGATGTTGTTACACTATATAGCCAAAGGTGACCGGTCACTTGATATTTTCGACGTTTTGTTAAATATCTGGAAAAATACACGAAGAATTAACCTGAAACTACAGGTGTATAAACAGTATATAATAGGTCATATATTTCCGCGAAGAATTTTTCCCGAAACCCCATAGGGGACCGTCAACAAATTGAAAAAGAACGAATATCTTTTGGATAACCCTGTAAAAACTAATGCAGCAAAAGCGTTCAAACTCGAGATCATTAATAAGTGGCTTATTGTAATACACTGTGTCCATTTGTATGAGGATATCATGTACACTTGTAAAGAAATTAAGGTTTTTATAAAAACAGTTTCAAATTTTGCCAAGATTTTTTTGCTTATAATTTGCAGAGTTCATAATATAATAAAACGTTCTTTTCAGAAAATATGACAAACAATATTGTACACAATACCCTGCAGTTAGAATTAAAAAATAATAAAAATTGAATGAAAAATGAGCAGGTTTACTAAAGAATGTTTCACTGCGCATGCGCGAATGCAATCAAAATATAATGTGCATAATGTATTAGCTAATTATATCGAGCAAATTTTGTGAAAGTCTCAAAATCATAGCTTGAAAATTCTGAAAATTATCGTCGATCGAATAAGCTCGAAATCCGTTGCTCCCAAAAGGAAGCAAAACGATGTGGGGTTGTATCCGAATATAGTAGTACGTGCAATATTGTGCACGCTATCTTGGCATTAATCAACAGATATTTGATATAACCCCTCATCTTTTTGCTTTTTTGGGGAACAACGTATTTAGAGCTTATTCTATCGACGATAACTTTCAGAATTTTCAAGCTATGATTTTGAGACTTTCACAAAAACTGCTGTATATACTTAGGTAATACATTATGCACATTATATTTTGATTTCATTCGCGCATGCGCAGTGAAACATTTTTTTAGTAAACCTGTTCATTTTTTATCCAATTTTTATTATTTTGTAATTCTGATTGCAGGGTTTTATGTACAATATTGTTTGTCACATTTTCTGAAATGAACTTTTTTATATTAAGAATTCTGCACATTATAAGCAAAAAATTGGCGAAATTTGGGACTGTTTTTATAAAAACCTTATTTTCTCTACGATTATACATGCTATCTTCATACAAATGAACACAGTATATTATAATAACCCAGCATAAGAAAGAAACAGTGGGCCATCAGCTGGAAAAAAGATGGCAGCCAGCAGTTTCATCAGTGGTAAAGTGCAAGGGTGTCATTACTTAAACCTGTCGAAAAGGCCCAAGCCGAGTGCGGCTGGCCCATCAGTGATGGCCAACAGCAGACCAGCATTTGTATGCCATCAGATTACTTCAATCCGGCACTTTTCCTGCAGTGCTAGCACTTATCCCGCTGCTATTCCTTTGCTGGCCCAGCACTTTCCCTTACAAAAATTTCTTATAGAATTCTATAAAAAAAACAAAGTATTATATAATTATGACTCTTTTTCCTATAAGCTAGTTTCACGAAGAGCTATAGAAATATCTGTAGAAGTGTCTATAATAGATATGTCTATAGAAATATTTGAACTGCATGTGGTCACACTCCCAAGTACTGACCGCGCTCGATGCTGTTTGGTTTTCGTGATCGGACATGAAAAAGTGCTTTCAGCGTACGCTACGACTGCTCGTAGTTTTCAAGCTCTCAGTACACTATAGTAGGATTTCAAGTTTGTTTCTTTTGTGATTTACGTTCCCAATCATTAAACTATTATAGAAATCATTCTATTATATAGAAATCCTACGTATTTTATACGCTTTTTTTATTATTGATTCTGAACTGCGTAAATTATTAAAACCGAAATCATTTGTAACCTAGTAAAACCAGATTTAAGGGGGAAAAAAGGGCGTTGAAATAAAGAATTTTTTTATTTATTCATTTACTTATTTATTCTTTTGGTGGCAGTGGTGCTATATTTTTTACAGTTTCAAAAAAAATTAGCTTCACATCTTAAATTTTGTTAAGATATTCACTTCAGATTTGTATTCAAATACTCAATGTCTTCAATATTCGCAGCGCCGCCTAGCGTAAGGGTTCCCAGCAATAATACTGCAAAAGTTCGTGCTCTTCCATGTAGAGGTGGGCCAGCGCATGAGATAAAATGGATGCCCACCAGAATTTTATCTGATGATTTCCAACAGCAAAGTTGACTGAAGCTGTGCAGCAGTGGTCATGCAGTGGTAGACCATCAGCCAGCACTTCTCCATCATTGGCAGCACCTATCTTGCTGCTGGCCATCAGTTTCCTCTTTGCTGGGAAGCTAGTTATTAATATTCCCGAGTTTGAACGCTTTTGCTAAATTAGTTTTTACACGGTTATCCATAAGATATTCGTTATTTTTCAATTTCTTGACGGTCTCCTATGAGGTTTCGGGAAAAATCATCGCGGAAATATATGACCCATACCATACTGTTTGCACACCTGCAGTTTCAGGTTAATTCCTCATGTATTTTTCTAGATATTTAACAAAACGTCTAAAATCTTAAGTGACCGGTCACCTTTGGCCATATAGTGTATACGATTTTGTTTTATTAATCACGAATCACTGTAATTCCATGTTAAACTCCACTATTTAGATTAATGTATAAGACCGATATAGAAGAATTTTTTGATGCTAAGAGTATACGGTTTTTTATGTATATGATACAAAACGAATCGATGTTTTCGCATTTATAGTGTTTATGAAGTTTTAAATCTTGTCTCTAAAAAATATATATACAGGGTGCAATATGTTATCTATCGCCGACCTTTCATTTCGCAACCGTTGGTCATAGACATATAGTTCCAATTACAAAAACGTTTCAAATGAGGTAAATATTCATGCTATGGCATTATTTAAAGCAAAAAATCAATTTTAAAGAAATTAAGAAATCTAACTTTTTATACGGTCCCCCAGTCCCTATAGTTATATTTAGTAAAAGCTTACACATATCATAACAGATATGACACAAAAAGTTTGATATCTGTACTACAAAAACTGACACAGTTATTAAATTTCAAAGTTTGAGATTTTTGCACATGATTTTGTCTTTCATTGAGGGATCAGTTAAAAGATGAATTAAAGTAATTCGAGATCAAAATCAGAGTGCAATTCCCCTGCCATTTATCTAATCCTTAGTACGTATGTTTTATTTTCCGGTTGTCGATTCTACCTACTTTGACGTTTGAATGTTGTCCGACCCATAAAAGTTAGCTCAAGTGTTTAGATGAAATAACCCTCTTTGGTGATTCTCCGATTTGGCGATACCGGCTAAAGGTGGTTTCGCCGTAAAAAAGGACATTGAACCCTGACTTTGATCTCGAATTACTTTGATTCATCTTTTAACTGATCCCTCAATGAAAGACAAAATCATGTGCAAAAATCTCATCTTTGAAATTGAATAACTATGTCAATTTTTGCAGTACAGATGTCAAACTTTTTGTGTTATATCTGTTATGATATGAGTAAACTTTTACTAAATAAAACTATAGGGACTGGGGGACCGTATAAAAAGTTAGATTTCGTAATTTTTACAAAATTGATTTTTTACATTAACCCGAGAGTAGTCGCGACATTTTTTAGAACGTTAGTAGTCGCGTTCGGTCCATTTGCCGCCGTTACCAGCAGGCCGAAACGAAGGGGAAACTTGCCGGTGTTATCAGATGATCGAAAACGGATAACGTAGGGTGAAAATATTGACCGAATTTTAAAAGATTACAGCAATTATTCATTTTACAACATTTTACCGCAATTATTTATTTCACAACCTTTTACAGCAATTATTTATTTCGCTTAAGTATATATATATAATAAAGAAAAAGGTAAAAAATGCTTAACTTCGAAATTATAAATGTAAATCTTGTAACTACATTTTATTTATTTATTTTGTGGGGTGTCTATGTGTGTATGAGGGGGGAGAGGAGGGGGGGGTCTCGAGATTTTGTAATTAAATGCATTTTTTAAATGAAAATGCACGATTTGTAGTTTTTGTACTTATTTCAGGGTGGGAGCAGCGCCCTTGAATAAAAACGCTGAATACGAACTTCGCTTATATAAAGTAAATAATAAATAAGTTATTGAAATTATATATTTAATTTAAATACATTTGCAATTGTAGATTTAAATCCTAAGATGGATAAATTATTTTAATTAATAGAATCATTGAAAGGTTCATCTTAATAGGGATGTATTTTACAGCAACTATTTAATTAAAATAAATATTCAATTGTACATTTCATAATAAGGTATTAATATTATAATTTATTGTTTTATAATAACATTCATTAAAATAATAAAAACAATAAGAAAATTTTCTCCGAAATTATAAATATGCAGCAATAATTTAATTTAAATGAATTTTCTCTCATATTCTGGAAAACATTATTCTGAAAAATAGTTTGAACAATTGATGAAGGACAACAAATTTAAATTTGTTAGATACCGCTCCCAAGCCTCTATTGGATTTCAATAATAATAATAGTAATAAAAACATTTTCTGAGGCATTGTTAAAAATAAAATGTGTTTTTACTTACAGTATGAAAATTTAAAAATAGATAAATTTTAGAAAAAATACTTAAAATATTTTTTTTAAATCATAGTATAAACATTCACTGAATTATCCAAAAGAGATTTTTATTTCGTAATTTCTAACCTACATTATAAAATTCTCATTATTTTTTTTATTGTACAAATAAATTATATGTATGTTCTTCACAGATATACATACTACATTTCTGAGAAAATTCTTTTATCTTTCGAATTTGTTTTATTGTAGAAAAACGATACTTTTCAGATTTTGGAGATACGGCAATTTTTTTACTGATTCCCACAAAATTCTCTTCTCTCTTTTTTAATGGTTTGGCAGTGTTATTGTCTGTTTTCATTCATTTATATGTTCCGATAATAAATGGAAAGCAAGTTCTTTGAAATAATGATGATGAATTTCCCTTTTTTTCCATATTTAAACGATTGTCAATTTGAGAATTTATTCCCGCAATATTTGACAATGAAAAAAAAAAATGTAAGTGACCATCCATCAGTTTTTTGTGCTAACTGACTTCACAACTTATATAATAAAACAATTTTAAGTCACATTCTAAAAGTAAAAAAAGTATTCTATGAACGGATAAAATAGCAGATAGAAAGACGAAATAACAACAGGCAGAGAGTCCGGACTTCGAAGAAACTTTCCCCCACAGATTTCGCGGAAATGGGAAAGGATGAACATGAGGGGGAAAAATTGAACTAAAGCAAGTGGTCGCAACGCGGTCATTTAGACCGATTGAAACTTAAGAATGCGATAAAATGCTAAGAAATAGCAGGAATGACTTGCAATTTTACTACACAAGAGTGTGAACACTCAAGGTCAGCTACACGGAATTTGGCTATCGTAACTTTAATGGGAAATGAGTTACAGGGAGATAACGAATTTCGGGCGGGGAAAAGACCAACGCGCGACTATTAACGGGTTAAATAATGCCACAACATGAATATTTAGCTCATTTGAAACGTTTTTGCAATTGGAACTATATGTCTACGGCCAATGGTTGAGAAATTAAAGGTCGGCGATAGATAACATATTGCACCCTGTATATTAAAATGACATTGAACGTGGTGGGTAAATCCCTTCTTTTCATGCCCCGCGAATCTATGTACCAATCAAAAGTCCTGCGTATTAATTAACTAGGTGTTTTCCGTTTTCATTCTCTCTGAATTTTTGTTCTGTTATTATTTAATATGATGTTTAAAGTGGGTACAATAAAGTAATAGATAATATTTTGAAGAATAAAGGAATAAACAAATTTAATTTTCATCGGATAAAGCAATTGATCTCCAAAGAAAATAAATTATATTTAATAATTAAAAAAAACTGTACTCTAATTTCTTCTATATTTATAAATAAGAAATACAGTATGTATATTTTGCAATATATTGATTAAAAATTTAAAAGTAGATTAATAATTTCAGAATACCTACAATTAATATTAGGAATGTATGTTTATTTAAAATCCTGCCGCCCCATTTTATAAAATAATACCTTTATAAATTTTGTCTTTTCTGTTTTTTCTAGATTATGATTTTAAAAAAATGTATTAAAATATATGAGATTATACGTTATTAAATTTCAAAAACGTACACAGAACAACAATAGATGCAAAACTAATCTTTTCACAGAAGAATTATTGGATTTAAAAATTCTTCCTGGGAATTTATTAAACTTTGTCAGAACTGAATGACGTAGCTATAATCATATCAATCAATATGAAACGTATTTACTTGCTGTTCGCCTTTTGGAAATATTTTTAAAAATTTAAAGTTCTCACAAGGTTATTCTTTTGTATGTAAATAAAAATTTTTACTTACATAAATTTTAAAAGAATGGTCATTGTTTGATATTATATGCTTTTAAAAGAGTGAGATTTAAAATAAGATAAATTTTTATGAAAAATCATATTTTCATGTATAGAATCCATTATTTTTATTTGCTTCTAGTATATGATTAACTATATACTAAAAGTTATAACTATAGAGTTATTAGATTTTGCAACGCTTAGAAATATCAACAGTCAATTTCAATTTGCTTTACAAAATTGTAATTTCTTCCATTCATGCAAAGATTTTCAAATTTTACTAAAAATTTAGTTTAAGTCATCTTACATTATGAATTTCATGAAAGCATACGTATGTAAAATGTAATAAAAGTAATTTCTCTGATGCCTGTTTAGATATACACAATGCAATATTACAACAAAAGCTTTGTCAATTTTTTTTCGTCTATTGTTATTTAAATCTGAATGACGTAGCCCGATATTTCCTTTTATTAATCAATGCATATTAATAATTTACAACCTTTGTTATTGCATTCATATTCGTTATTAAGTTTTTTTTTATAAAATGTTCAAAGAATCATTTTTTTTTAACATTTAAAACAAAATGCTAAGAAAACAACATTACAATTTTGCCCTTTTCCAAGACAGTCGGAGGGTTTGAACATTTTATAAAAAAACTTAATAACGAATATGAATGCAATCCTTGGAAATATTAATCACTGGTCAATGTATTAAAAATACATTAAATCAATAGAATTATATTATTTTAAATATTGCTAGTATTGCAGTGAAACCTGGAGCTTAGTGAACGTATTAACGCGGGCTTATCAGTGAGGGGGTTTGTTAATACGGAATATTTTGTATTTAGAAAATTGTACATTTAAAATGACGTTCACCCGTAAGTAATTAAGTATGAAATGCCCGATTTTCTCAAGTTTGATTCCCGATATCTTTCATATTTCACTTCGAGAATTTTTTCTAATTGTGAAGGTACTTTATCTACTTTTCAGACGTACGCTTTTCTTTCTGGTAATCAGTTGAATTGTCATTTGGAGGTTAAATTTTGTAAATCTAGGATATAAGTCCAAAGTTTGCGAAATTTTCAAATACGAGTTCCGTCATGGAACTAATGCACCACAGACAACTCCAAACGTCAATGAAGTGTTCGGCAATGACGTGGATAACGAACGCATTGTACACCAATTGTTTGAGAAGTTCAGATTTAGTGATTTTGATCATCAAAATGAACCACGTGGGCGAACAGAGAGCAAAGGAATTTATGATGAGTTGAAATCTGTTATCGAAGTGACTACATCTCAGATGACGCATGAATTAGCAGAAAGGATTCGCGTTAGCAGTTTAATCATATTAAACTATTTGAAACACATCGAAAAGGTAGAGGAGCTATATAGATGGGTTCCGCGTGAAATAAACGAGCGTCAGTAGGGAAATCCTTTAGAAGTTTACCAGTGTTTGCTACCAGAAATGTGTATCACTTTTACGCCGTGTTATTGCGTGTGATATAAAATGGATACTTTGCGACAATTGCAAGCGTTCGGCACAGTGATGACCTAGACGGAGAAAATTCATTCTCTAGATTATCTCCGAATATAACAAGACCGCATATACTGTAAGCTGAATGTCTCTTTTGTCGAGATACATACCAGTTTTGTTGAAAAAATACGAAGTATAGATTAATTACGACCGTAAAGAAGCTGTTTGCGCATTTTGTTTAAGGGAGTTTTAACGGTTGTACTAGATTCCTGTAAGTTGAGAAAGCTCACAGTGACTATTCTGTTTTATTTGAAACGACCAGAATGTACTGGACATATGTCAGATGTGTCTCAAGGTAAGATTTAACCTATTATTGTTTGAAAATAAGTGACATTAAACCCGCTTAATAGCTTTTTTTCAGAAATTGTAACTCTGAATGACCTATGTTGTTATTTACAAAATTTATCTTGAGTATTAACACAGTATTAAGAATTATTAAGCAATAAGCACATTTTAAATAAAAGTGCCATTCCTAAAGTATTGGAAAGTTAAGAAAACACCTGCAAAAGTTTGCAAATCACTAAGCTTGTATTAATAAAAAAACTTTATATTAACTTTCTGTGCATATATGTATGTTTAGTTCAAGTCTTACAAGTAAGTATTTAACCACTTTTAAATGTCCCATTGAGTTGAAACATTGAATAAATGTGTGGTTTCAATGACAGTAATATATCATATATATTAAACGAGCAAGTGATTTTCCCGATTATGAATGATATCGTAAACTACTGGATCGATTTTCATGAAACTTGCCTCCTATACTAAATCAAGCACGAGAAAAAGATCTAGCGAGGTCTCGAATTCCATAAAATTTGTTTTTACAGGGTAAAACAAGATCTTAGCTTAAACTTCTGCTTTCTATAAATAAAAAAATTCTCATGGCATTTACACTAAACGTGTTTTTATAGTAATTCGAGCACGGAAAACACATCTAGTTAGGTTTCGAATTCGAGAAAATTCGTTTTGATCGATTAAAACAAACTCAGAACTGAAAATGTTGCAGTATATCGAAAACGGCTCTAACGATTTTCATGAAACTTGCCTTCTATACTAAATCGAGCACGAGAAAAAGATCTAGCTAGGTCCCAAATTCGAGAAAATTCGCTTTTACAGGATAAAACAAGATCTAGCACGAGAAGCACATCTACTTATGTTTCGAATTCGAGTAAATTCATTTTGATCGATTAAAACAAACTCAGCACTGAAAATGTTGCTATATATCGAAAACGGCTCTAACGATTTTCATGAAACTTGCCTTCTATACTAAATCGAGCACGAGAAAAAGATCTAGCTAGGTTCCAAATTCGAGAAAATTTGTTTTTACAGGGTAAAACAAGATCTTATCTGAAACTTCTGCTTGCTATAAATAGAAAAATTCTCATGCAATTTTCACTAAACGTGTTTTTTATAGTAATTCGAGCACGAGAAACACATCTAGGTAGGTTTCGAATTCGAGAAAATTCGTTATGATCAATTAAAACAAACTGTGCACTGAAATGTTGCTATATATCGAAAAGAGCTCTAACGATTTTCACAAAACTTGACGCCTATTCTAATTCGAGCTCAAGAAATAGATCTAGCTAGGTCGTTAATTCGAGAAAAATCAATTTCTGTGGTTAAAACAAGCTCACTATTCAAAAAGGTGGTATTAATCGAAAACATTCTGACGATTTTTATGAAATATACCGTATTCCAATATGAGATAAACTTCCAACTAAGTCTCGACTTGGGTAGAAAAAAAAATGTAATTTTACGCAATTTTTTTATATTTAATCATTCGTAATCGGAATCCTCGCCAACGCAATGCATTGTGATCTGGAAAGTGGCACTAAAAGATTGCCTTCTACACTTAATCGAGCATATATAACGGCTTATGTACATCAAAACTACGGTAAAATTTGTTTTAACTGTCTAGAACAAAAAAAATTGATTAATTATACCAAGTGTTGATTTCGTGAATTTAAATATTTTCATAAACATTAGTAATATTTCTTGATAAATAACTGCTCTTATATTTTTGCTAAATTTAAAACCACTGCCATATTGTTACAAACATCTATATAGTTTGTTTCCTTGGCGATATACCCTAGAGCAAAATTAGCAGCAATTTTAAAAGCAAGATCATTTTTTGTCAATCTTTCCACATTGTCGCCACCCATTGACTTAAACAACTTTACTTATTAATAATCATTTAATTTATAAAACATGGAGTATAGCAGTCAGGATATTCTTGATATTCGCATGCATATATAAATAGTTTATTTTCATATATGACAATCCAAATTTCCGGCTATATGCAAAGTTTTCCTTTCTTTTCCCTTTTTTACTTTAAAGTATATTGTTTACGTACTCGATTAAATGCTTCGGAATAAAAAAATTAAATTTTATATTTCTTTCCCCTTCTGAATAAATGACACTATATTTAAAAGATAACAAGTATTTTTTTTTTTATTTAAAAAGTGAAATATCTCAACTTTTGCCCATCTAAGGCATTATTCTCTCTGACTTTTAGTTTCTGACCGTGCTAAGATTAGGAGCCGTAAATACAAACGTTAGCTCCATGACTTATTAATATTCTACTAATATTTAGCAACTATCACTTTTCTATGTATATTTAAAAAAGTAAATATTTCTAATACTGTGAGAACTAAAGTATTCATTTTTCTTTAAATTTAGTTTAATTGCAAATTCATTATGTCTGAAGGACGGCCTAAAAAAATGAGAGTTCAACTTTAACGAAAGAATGCCGAGTCCGTTTAGAAATACTGCAATTGAAAATGATATTTCAACGTCTAGACCAATGCTGAAGAAAGAAGCCGACAAAGGGCCGCAGATATGATGAATTGTCTTAATGAATCTGGATACTAAGAATTAGATCAATTGCGTACATTAAAAAAACGGAAAAGAGTCGGCAAATCATACGAAACCCGCATTCAACCCATACGTGAAATGTAACATTGGTCCATTCAGCACATAGCAAATGAAATAAATAAGCGAGAAGATCAAAATTTAGAAGAACAAAGACGCCGTAACATAAGACGCATGGAAATTTTTGTACGGAAATGAATGCGAACATGGAAGTGCGCAGTCAACAAAGAAGCAACATACCAAAAATTGGGTTTTTTGAACATTGAACGTATTCATTGCAAAACAATTCATTTTCCAGAAAAACGTGTGTCTAATCAAATTAACCAGGACTCATTTGGCAACTGCTTCTTAATGGATGAATTAAGCTTGACTTCCCCGTATTTTCAAATGAATTGACGCATGTCTTTTTAAAATGCCATCCATTTGCTGAAAATTTCCACACAAAAAATTCGCAATTTAAATTCCTGCTTTGCTTTCGCTTCATTTAAGGCACATGATGATCAAACAATTAACAGTCATGATATTTATAGCTTTGTCGCCGGCGCACAAGTTTATTATAAGATGAATATGGCAGCTCATCCAACACAAAACAACGAAGGTGAATTCGAACGGCCGCAATAGATGTACTTTTTAAGTTCAGAAGATACTGTTAACGAATGACTCGAATATCCTCTCAACCATGGATTCAGACGAAATTTAATGGAACTTTTAGAGCATATTATTTGGTCTCAAAATATGTTTGCACAATCATTTACGATGATGCGAAATGTTGAAGAAGAAGTGAATAGACATGCTAAAATAGAAGGAGTAAATGCTCCATGTGTCAAACTTCTGGTTACAATGCAACAAAATGCTGATTACAGAAGATTCAATGTACCTATGACCAATGATGTATGCGCCCGTGCTTGCACTCAACGCCGATCAAAGCTTTCCAGATAACGAAATGGTGGTACATCAACGTGAAAAAAAAATTGTCAATTTGCGTAACATTGATAAACGGATAGAACCATTCACGTATCCACTATTTTACTTGAAAAGAACATTTGGCTATTCTGTGGATCTGCAATTGCAAACGCCTTATACAAGTCGTCAGTATCTTACTCGACTAGAACTAACAAAATATAGAATTGCTTTTGGTACTTTTCGGTTAGCCGGGCGCCAGTGCTATATATACATATTTATATACATACATATATATAAATATACACATATATGTATATACATATATTGTATATATACACACACACATATATATGTATATATACATACATGTACATATACATATAGATGTATATATAACACTGGCGCCCGGCTAACCGAAAAGTACCTTGCTTTTCGACTTGAACTTTCTAAATACTGTCTCCAGAATCAGCTATTATGGCTGGAGATTTGCGCCAAATACACTTCAACGCTTTGCATTTTCAACGCTTTGGTACGCTTTTCCAACAATATCTCGTTGATACATACATTAAAGTAGAGCGCGATTGCATACAATGGATCAAGGCTAATAAAAAAAAAAAAAATTCTTGCAGACCAATATTCTGGGGTTACCCGCATTATTAAGGCACTCGCTGAAAAGAAAAATGCCGTTGTTGGTGAAAAGTACTACTATCTTCACTTATTGGATCGACGCGATACTACGTTAAACAGTTCGAAGATGTGATGGCCATTGTCTATAGATATGGATCGCAAGATATCTTTATCACTGTGACATCAAATCCTGAATGGCCAGAAATTAAAGAGGCATCAAGAGTTGTTTTGAAAAATGGAATACATTAGCGACCTGCTCTAGATAGACTTGATCTCGTCGCTAGAGTTTGTAAAATTAAATTCGATGCATTATTGAAGAATTGGACAAAAAACAAGTGTTTGGAAAGGTTGCCGCTTACGTTTATACAACTGACTTCCAGAAACGTGGCCTCCCACCTATGCATCTGCTACTAATTATGACTCCTGAAGATAGATTCCTTAACCCAGAGGAACTTGATGACCTGATTTCAGCGGAAATTTCCATTAATAATGATCCTGAATTGCAAACTCTGGTGCTAAAATGGATGATTCACAATCCGTGTGGTGAACCCAAATGCACCGTGTATGATTAATAAAAATGAGTACATGAAATGTCGCTTCAACTACCCTAAAATGTTTGACGAAATCACTTGTTTAGCGGTCGATGAAAAACCAAGTTATCGACGTAGATATAATCCACAGTTAGTTTAGAATTTTCGTACGAGCATGCTGTTTATCTAAAGGATATAAATAGTTTCAAAATAACTAGAGATAACCGTCACGTAGCTCCATACAATGCTTATCTGTTGAAGAGATACAAGTGTCATATAAACGTTAAATATGTAGGAAATATCCGTGCTGTAAAATATATCTACAGATATATTTATTAAACAAAAACATAATTTGAAGAACAAATTAAAAAAACAAAATTTATTTCCCACTTTGTTTAAGCCCGAGAAGGGACAGATTTTAAGATATTTCATTCAATTAGTTTTACGTGTAATGTTAAATTTTTGTAACAAATTCGTTAAGCCAATTAAAGATTTTAAAAAAAAATCATACAAAATGATACTTAAAACACCCTAAAAAATTAGATTCCGTTCAAATGAAATCGAAATAAATCTTAGACTACTTCCATTTTTAATTGAAAATATTTGTATTGCAGATATTGCATTATGTTTATGACAATTGTGCATAAAATGATAAGATGCATGCAAGATACAAAACTTTAAAAAAGTCTTAAGATTTATATCGATTTCATTAGAACGGAATCTAATTTTTTAGGGTGTTTTAGTATCGTATTGTATGAATTTTATTTTTATTTTTTAATCTTCAATTGGCTTAACTAATTTGTTACAAAAATTTAACATTAAATGTAAAACTAATTAAATGAAATATCTTAATATCTGTCCCTTCTCGGGCTTAAAGAATGTAGGAAATATTTTTTTTTTTTTTTTTTTTTAATTTGTTCTTCAAATTATGTTTTTGTTTAATATGTCAATTTTTTTAATAACTACTGCATTTAGATGAACGCATTTCAAAATTAATGGAGAGTATCATCATCAGGCGTTGATGTATGCGGTATTGCATCACAATGTGGGATGCAGTTTACCAATGTGTAATTCAAAATGTTTCACTATTGTAGTAATGCAGGTTGCGGTAGTTTGGACAAAAACTTCCAATCTGAACGTAAAAAATCTATAATCAAAATATAAAAAATTAACTTAATTTAAATTTAGTTACCCTATTTCCCACCCAGAAACGCTATGAATGTAAATGTAAATTGTGTTGAATCCTTACTGCTAATATTTAACAATATTATAGCTTTGATACAGCAAAAAATAAAAAATAAAAGTTTGACTTACATTTTTAAACCCCATTCTCTCCCAAGGGGTGATGTAAACACATCAGAAAATTATTACCTAAGTTTAACTTGGGGTATAAATAGTTCTCATCTCGGAAAAAAAAATACATTTTAAAATTTAAGTTATGTAATTCCCCACTAAGTTCGTTACATTGCGTAAAAACAGCTATCAATTAGAAATTTTTACTAAAACATAAACTTGACGAAAGCAAAAACTTATTTGGAAAATATCCTTTTTATTTCCACTAGGACGCCATATTCACCTTTTTAATTTTTGAAAAAAGAAAAGAAAAAGCTCAATTTAATATTTCACGTGAAAATCTTTCAACTAAAAAGAAATAAATTATTATTACGGCTTTTGAAATTTTTGAAACAATGAAGTAAAAATGTTACATTTCCTATGAAAAATGTCCGTTGATTTTCAATGAAAAAAGCGAAAATTGGAATTATTAAGAAAAATATTTGAATAATGTAAAAATAAATTGGCCCATGTTTCTCTCTCGGTTATAATTCACCCATATGCAAAGGCATTTTACCATTCGTTTTGACCCTGACGTCAGGCAATCGTTTTTACACTTTAAATTTATAATATCATTAAAATTAGTAAAGAATAAAAAATGGGTGGCATCAGGGACAAAAAGGTGGGAAGAAAAAATGAAAAAGTTATGATCTCCACAGGCTTTTCCATGTTAAATTAACATTGAGAATTGACATTGGAAATAAATAAGTATTGCGCTGTTTAAATAAAGGTCATGATTGTGCAACAATAAAGATCGTTGAAAACCAACGAAAACTTATGTACAATGAAGTAGACACCTATATTGAAGGTCGATGTATTACTCCACCAGAAGCATGTTGGCGATTATTTGGCAGCGAGATTCCAAAGGAAAGCCATTCTGTTCAACGCTTAGATATCCATTTACCAGGTCAATTTCGAATTGCAAACATTGATCTAGTACAAGAAGATTTAGCAGATACGGGTCAGAAAGGTTCAACATTAAAGGCATATTTCCGGCATAATCGAAGCCTAAAAGAAACAGAAGAAAATAATCTTCTGAACGGAAATTCTCAAAAAGTTATATATCATTACTATTGGCAAATTCTTGAATACTTCAAATGGGATGGAAAATCTAGCGAATGGGTTCAGAGAAGTCGCCGTTTGCGCGTTATTGATCGAATACATAATGTAAATTTCATCTGACCAGCCAAAACTCTACCATTTACGACTGTGGCTGTACCATGTTAAGAATGCAACAAGCTTCGAAGATCTGCTAATAGTTGATGGCATTGCATATGCATCATATAAGCAAGTTTGTTTAATTCGTGGACTAACTTACGATGACCAACGATGGATTGAAAGTCTGCGAGAGTCTGCTATGACGGAGATGCCTAAAGTCATGAGAACGCTGTTTGCACAGCTTCACATTTTTGGATCTCCTGAAAATCCAAGAACCCTATGGGAAATGTTTAAGTCAGATTTGGCTGAAGACTTCATCCGAGAAATAGGACGTATGGTTAATTCTGCCGAAGAAGCGCTTAAGCGTGCTTATCGAATTATCGCATTCAAGTTAAATACAAAAGCTACTGAAGGTAGGAATTTCCGATACTGAGTTCATCAACTTAGTATGGACTATATTGATGGATACGAGAACGTGCTAAAGGAAGAAACAATGAACACCAATGAGTCTATTTCTGTTGGAGAACATATGCATCAACTTCTTAAAGGGAGACAAATTGAAATTATTGATACCATCTTACATTCAGTAAACGATTCAACCCCTCGATCAAAATGTTTCTTTATTGATGGACCTGGAGGTACTGGAAAGACTTTTGTATACAAAACTCTTTATTACATCCTTCCAGGACGAAAGCTTAAAGTAAAGTACATGGCATTCATTGGGATTGCTTCTATTCTGCTAGTTGATGGAAGTACTTCGCACAAGAGAGACTTTTGGACTAAAAGTTCCATTGACATCGGATTCTATTTCCAACATCAAACCTAGATCCACTAAAGCAGTCGAACTCAGCAATGTTGATGTATTTTTGATGGACGAAGCTCCTATGCTGCCAAATTACGGACTGTACTACATAGATCAATTGCTGCGCTCTATTGGAAATCCAATTTTGACATTTGGTGGAAAGATTATGGTCCTAGGAGGGAACTTCAGTCAATGTTTACCCGTCCAACTACGAGCAAACAGAAGTGAAATATAGTATTTGTCAATAAAAGAAGTGAGCTGTGGCACCACTTCAATTCAATTTCATTAACAGATAACATGCGCGTTGATCCGGAACAAAGAGGATTTCCAAATATCTTTTGAAACTTGGAAATGGAGAGCTACCTGAGAACGCGATGGGTGAAATCGAACTAGTAGATATACTTTCAAATGGTCGTCTTATTGATGAAGTCTTTGGGAACTGCTTAAAGGAAGTTATGAAGAAATGAAGGATCGAGCTATCCTTGTGCCATTAAATAAAGATGTCAGCAAGATTAACGAAGAAATTATTGAGAAGCTTCCTGGAGAGTCAAAAATCTACCACAGCTATGATTCTGTCAAAGATCAACTTGAAGGAACAGTCCAGTGTACGACGGAATTTCTCAATTCCATCAAAATAGCTGATTTGCCACCTCATGAGTTAAAACTTAACACTAGAACGGCGGTAGGGGTCATTTTGACACCTGAGTACATTCGTCCGTTGATTACTTTTGTTTGCTTGGGCGAAATCGTTTGAAATTTTTTGACTTTTCCTAAATAGATAGCATATATTTCTAAAAAAAAATTCAGCTTTCTAGATTTGTTAGTTTTTGAAATATGGACTTGTATTCCTAGAACGGCGGACGGGGGTCATTTTGACCCCATTAGTAAAATACTCTTTGTACTCGAAGCTGCTTTTGTAGCTATACTATATGTTCGAGGAACAACAAAAAAAATGGTTTAGATTTATATTCATTGTCGTCTAAGGCATGAGGAATACTATTTTGCAAATAAACTATCTCAAGAGATAGATTCAAAGAAAGAAAAATATTTTTTAGGTTTGATGAAAAGACAACAGGATCTAGCAGACTACAGACTGATAAATTTGCTCTTGCATCTAAAATGTGGAATAAATTTATTGAAAATTGCAAAACATGCTACCGACCAGGACAAAATATTACAGTTGATGAACAATTGTTCGCATCTCAGGATAGATATAAATTTGCGCAATATTTGCCAAATAAATCGGATAAATTTGGAATAAAATTTTGGTGATCTGTTGACGTTGATACTAAAAACCTCTTGGATGAATTTATTTATCTGGAAAAGGATGAAACAGCAAATCCTTAATTACGTTTATCGGAAAATGTTGTCGTGAAATTAACAGATCCCCATCTAAACGAAGGGAGGAATATTACGACAGATAGCTATTTTACTAACATCAAATTAGCAGAAATGTTAAAAGCTAAAAATACAACTTTGGTTGCACAATGAAAAAGAACCGAAGAGAAATTCCTATATCATTGAAAAATATGCGCAGTACTCTTTATTCATCGAAGATAGTGGAAAGTGATAATATGACACTTACCATCATCTATCAAGCCAAAAGAAAAAAATGTGTTTTTCTACTGAGCTCATTACATTCTACTGTAAAAACTGAAGACGGTCTCAAGAAGTTGCACGATTCAATAGAATATTACAACGCAACGAAGTATGGTATGGATATCCATGATCAGATGTGCCGAAAATACTCCGTGAAATCGGCTTCTGGACGATGGCCTGTACATATCTTTTTCAATATTTTGGATCATGCAGCTTTAAACGCCTGGATAATATATAAAAGTGTAACAGGCAAGCCTATCAGTAGAAGAGATTTTCTATTAAATTTAGGAGATGTGTTCAGAATGGATCTTATGGTTTCAAATCTCCCAAAGATCTTTCCTGAGTCTTCAGAAAAAAAAACACGAAAATAAAATAGATATCAAGAGAAAAAAATGTCAAGTACAGACATGCAATGGCAACAAATCTCAAGAATTTTGCACACCATGTTTCAAAGTTGTGTACTGGAAAAATTGCTATTTTTTTTTTTTTTTTTTTTTTTTTTTGTTACATCTGAATTAACTCCTAATACGTGTGAACAATTTGGAGTAAAATGTACTGGAAAAATTACTTTTTTTTTGTTACAACTGAATTAATTCCTGATACGTGTGTACAATTTGGAGTACTATAAGCATTAAATAAAATTGAAAGAAAATGCTTAACATATTAACCATTCAGCTACACTTATAATGAAATAACAAAAACAACAGAACATATTTCTCATTTATGGATTTCGAGAGTGAATCATTCGGCGAGTAAGTAGATGAAAATATAAATATATATTATTTTATAAATTGTGTTTTATTTTAGTTAACATTAGTTTGTGAAAACATTAATTTTAAATCGATTTTTATATCAAATTAATCAGTTTTTTGAGTAGTCGTAGTATGATCGAATTAATCGCCCTGCTGGCGTTACATATACAGTACTTTAAAAATTAAATAAATTATCGAGTAATATTAAATATAAATTATGAAATACACGTAAATTACATATTTTTGCCAATGTATGGCATTTAAAATTGTTTTAGCGTTGTTATTTCAGTAGTTTCATCGAGGGGTCAAAGTGACCCCTTCCCGCCGTTCCAGTAGGTAAGATTTACCCGCCGTTCTAGTGTTAAAAATAACTCTATAATCATACTATTGCGCAATTTAGATATTTCAGAAGGCTTTTGAAATGGAACAAGTCTAATTGTTAAAGA
This sequence comes from Maratus speciosus, assembly GCA_963932465.1. NCBI lineage: Eukaryota > Metazoa > Arthropoda > Arachnida > Araneae > Salticidae > Maratus > Maratus speciosus. The sequence continues at coordinate 317,111,579 of OZ010800.1, forward strand.
TCTTTGCAATAACATAATCAAAGCAAAAATAATCACAGGAGAATATTCCGGTATCTAAGTATTTATTCCGCGAATAGCTCTCGATTCAAGCAAAGGTCAACTTGGATGCACTATTCAAAGGCATCAATTTCCTGTGAGGCCAGCATTTGCAATAACTATATATAAAGCTTAAGGTCAGACCTTCGAATTTGTTGGCGTCGACTTACGGACACCTGTTTTTATGCATGAAATGCTCTACGTTGTTTTTTCCAGGGTTAAGAGGTAAAACAACTTAAAATTACTTCTACCTACACAAAATCCTCATCACACTCATAATGTTGTAACGAAAGAAGTACTGAATACACAAACAACCAATTAACTTAGTATTTAAAAGACTGCAGAAATACGTAACAAAATAGTTTACTAGAAAGTACTAAGAAAGGGATATAGATTTGTCAATAAATATAGGATCAAAAAACGAATATTTAGTATGTGTTATTATTATTTTTAGAAAGTAGAAATGACATTTTCATGTAGAAATAAATATGCTTAAATATTAAAAAAATAACATTTTTTCAATGCAATATGATCTCAGAATAAAAAAAATCACCGAGTGATACTCGGTGTACCAGGTACTTATTATAATTTGAGGAACGTAGAAGTTATGCTGTTTCTACAGGGCTACACAGAAGTGTAGTTTAACATTACATGTCAATAATAAATTACTTGCAATTATCCGATTGAGTTGAAACTTTGCTTATATAGGTAGTTCTGACGACAAAACAATATTATTGCAATTTATGGAACGTAGCAGTTTCGATTTTTTTTTATATGACCACACAAAAATTAGTTGCAAGTCAATTTTAAAACACTTACAATTATCTCATCGAACTAATACTTTGCTTACAAGTGTATTTCCGGTGACAATTCAATTATATTAAAATTTGAGGAGTGTAGCAATTATACATTTTTTTACAGTGCGACACAAAATATTGCGGAAAGATTGTTGCTTATAAGGAGGAATTTTGATTTAAGTTTAACAAAATTAATATAGGTTATTGAGATACACAACAGTATCTTTTAAATTGAAAATAAATGGAGTAACTGTTATATTTCTTTTACAGTGCCACACAAATATTTCGAATACATTACCGCCCATAAGCAGAAATTTTCGTTCATGTTCAATAAAATTTACATAGGTTACTGATTTACACAATAGTATTTTAATATAATTAGTATAATTTGGGTAGAATTTATGTTTTTTACAGGGTCACACAAGACATAAAAGCTTGTTTTCTAAAATATGTCTTTTATTTTAGGATTTTTATTTTTCAGGATCATTTCATAAATTTCTCTTAAATCTGTTCTTGACATATGGGTCGCTAACGCAAAGAAAGGCAATTTTGAACCGTCCTTTCGTTTTTATTGTTTTGTATGTTTCACGCATTATATTCATATTTTTTAGACAGTGTTGGTAAATAAACCAAATATTTATCACTGTTTGAATATTTTATTAGTGTTGCATTCAAAAAACCTGCAAAACCTAATTAAACTTCAACACAATAATTTTGCCTGCCTAGATTGTCAAAATAGAGGGTGTTGATTTGGAGAGCAAAAATAAAAATTCGTAATTTTTGTGAATGAGGGGGTCCAAAAATATGTTTTTTGATGCGTAATATCCTATTTTGAAAGATTTTTCCTTATTCAAAAAGATTTACCTTGATAAATTCGCACATGATTGTAATCTACATTGAAATTTCCAAAAAAAGGATAACATAATATAAACTCTAACAAAATTTGTTCAAAAAGTGGATTAATGAACTCAAACAATTTTTTTTTACGGCTTTATATACGGCTTAAAGATCATAAACAGGCATTTAGATGTAGAAATTTGAATTCAAAGATCGTTCAGCATACTATTGCAACCGATCATTTTCCAGATTTTAATAAAGCTTTAGTGATCCCATCCGGCTGCAACAATTACGCAGGGAGAGTGTTTTTAGAGGCCTGGCATACTAAAACCAAGGATTTAGCGATTAACGAAGCTGCATCTGCGCCGTCCGAGTATTCTATATTATTTTAACTGTAACCTGAAATTGATGACTTTCTGTTGTGTTTTTCTTGTAACTGTTGATAGTATTGACTTAACGTTTATAATTGGCTGAGGAGGGATCGTGATGATCCGAAACGTCCCAATTTTTATAATATGTTTTTAGTGTTTTATGTAATAATTTTAATTGTTTTATGTATTGTCTGTGATTTTAATGTAAATATTTTAATTTTATTTATATTTTTTTCTTTATTATGAAGCAGTGGATACATTTTGCAAAATATCTAAAAAGTTTCAACCAACTATATTTATCAAATCTTGCTTCTATTCATTCCTAGACATCATTCTTCTGCTTGCTTCCTAGCCTCTAATGAATCCCTCTCGTTTCTCATGAATATACACTTTGCCAGACGCCTCTGTTACTTATTATTTCGCACACCTCTCTATGGACCGTCCATGACATGGCCACTTTGGAGCTTGCATTGGCTCTTTAACAAATTTTCTTATTTCTGATATTTTGAGTTTACAAGTAAGTAGAGATTCATATACTTTTTCTGACCTGTAAATCAGCTCCAAAAGGGAAGTTGCATTTGGGTTTGCTGCAGGTGTTTTCCTATGCCGAAAAGATAGGTCTCCTGGTGTATCACAATATTCATTCGTTAATTCAATTATCTTCTGGATCCCTATATTCCTTCCTTCTTCTTCTTACAAACATAATAGCGTCTGAACGTCCCACTGTGAAGAGTAATGGGCAACGCCAGCTAGTATATAGATAAAATAGGAATTTCGTTCGGGCCGATAGTAATTTGAATTCTCTTGAATGGACTTTGATGCTACTTGGACCGTTATTTAGATACTTTCCAGGAAATTTGCATATAATATATAATTTGATGGAAAGTTCTATAATTGGACGAAACTGATTATGAAATATTAGCCTTTTAATAAGAACTGGCTGAATTGATTTCTGTGGAACTTGCACTGTTAGATATTTTTTTTCAGGGAAGGGATTCTAATACATGGAGAGCAAATGAAAAGGGATTTCACTATGAAATGCAGCAAATGAAATAAACAGTATTATTATGGCCAAAAGCTATAATGTATATCATGAAATGGAATTAAATCTCAGAAAAAAGTAGCAAAATTATTTTAACGTTAACAATCTACTGTTTCAAAAATGTAAAGAATTTTCATACAGCTTAAAAGTGTGAAAAACTGCTCTAGTTCTGTTAAAAACGAGTTACACTTTCAAGTCGATATAGTACTTTATTTAAAATATAAAAGAGTATGAAATAAAAAACATTCTCACAATATGATTTTTAAAAGGAAGAAAGCATCCAAAGCCTACTAGGAAACTGAATAGAACAACAGATTAAATGAGAATGAATATCATTGTCGTAAAGCCTTGGCAAAAACCAAGCTGACAGTAGGACACTAACAGTCCGGATTGAGATCAGCGAAATAATACCGGGATTCATCTCTTATTGCCTAGGCTTATCCTATGAAATTTGACACTCTCTTAAAAAACATAGTAAGATTTGGAACTATCTTTTTTTCTGCAGTTCGATCACCTTTAAATATTTCGTTCCAAATGCTCTCATTAATCGACTTCAGCCTAGGATGCAAAATTACATCCCCCAATTACATCGTCCCATGCAAAAATACGTAGTTTAATCATTCGTTTTCTCTCCTCTGGTCTTTTATGATTTCAAAATAATAAATTACACAATATATTATTAGAAAGCAAAAATATAAGGGATTTCCCTCTAATAGACAAGAAAAACGTAATGAATATACGAAAGTATGCCTATAATATACAGGGTGTACCAAAAAGATTTGTACAACTTCAAAGTTTTATTTAAAAAATGAATAGGTCTACAGAAAAACTAGTTACAACAATAGATAGAATAACTCAAAAAGATTTTCTGCTGCCTTTAATATGCGTTCCTTTCGTAGCGCGATGAATATCGATACGATATTCAAATTAAATTAACGAATGATTTATTAGTGTGTTCACAGCAAGTATTCGATTTCGATCGGGTATCAACCGTTCGATTCTGATCGTCATCAATCGATCGACATCAATCGTTTGATAATTTATTTAAGTTTGAGTATTGAGTTTGAGTTGGAGTGAAGAATATTTTTTCGATAAACCACAGAACAAATTTAGCTTTCTGTAGGGGATCCGCAGGTTTTGAATAAATGAAATCTTTAAAGATCGTTTATTTGTTGTACAGAACCATCTATGACCAGAAATATACTGTAGAAAAACTGTTTCAGTTATTCTATCTATTGTTGTAACTCGTTTTCCTGTAGGTATTTCATTATTTTAAATAATATTTTGAAGTTTTACAGATCTTTTTGGGTCACCCTGTATATTGCAGAAGTTTCAGTAGTTTAATTCTATAGAATTTGTGTTTATTTTCCGTATCGAACATAGGAATATTTTTCTCAATTTTGCAGTGTTTGTAACTTATTTACCAATAAAAAATATCTAAAGAATAGATTTATCATAGAACTGTACAAAAATATTTAAAAATTCTTCATGATTTTTTCACAAACTCAATGTCAGCAGCTATTTGAGATTGAAGTTATATTCTGCAATATTAAGAGCTGAAAGAATTGTTTGTAGCTCTTTATCACAGATAATAAAATTTCTTATATTCAGAAACGACTACATTACTTGACATAAGTATTGACAGATTAAAAATTCGAAAGTTTATCCAATGAATAAAACTCATCCTCCCTTCAAAGTAATATTTTTTTAATAAAACTGTTTTATTCTGAAAAAGCTCTTATGTTAACATGTTGTAGAAATTTAAAGAAATTGCATTATTCTTTGTGATTGAACCATTACTAACTGATAATTGCATTACCCAATACATTTTATGAATTCACGTTCAGTATTTTCATGTTCAGTTGGTTTGTTGCTCTGCTAAAGTGTGTAACCTTCCGCTTTACTTTTAAAGATGTGTGACAGAGTCCTCAGAAACTCAAGGCTGTCATTTTCATGCATGAACATTTCATGCCATTGTTTGGACGTTAGGAATTCTCAGTGGTGCGGATATAGTGAATGAACTATCTATAGATTCACGCCTCATAAAGAGTCTTGGAAAAGAAGCCTAAAAATAGTCATCCAAGGTAATCTTAGAAAAATAAAAATGCAGCTTTCGGAAACCTAAGCAGAACAAATAGGTTTGGCAATTTTTGTACATGTGCATGATAATAAAAGGAGTCGATTTCTGTCATTGCTTGGAAAGTTTCCAAAAAAGATCCGAGAAACCGGTTATAGCTTTTGCAAGTCTTTGTTTGTGACTTGTAACAGATAGAATTGACAGATGTTATGCAGAAAAAATAGATTGTTGTTTTGATTGAAAAAATTGTTGATTGATTGATCTAGGTCGCAAAAATTTCGGTATGACGTAATAAAGATAGGTACTGTTGATCGATGAATGTCGATGGCTGGTAATCCTATTCATGTTCAGTGTCAAGCAATAAAGCGCAAGCTCCGAGACTATCTCATATGTGCCTCAAAATATCCGAAAACTCAAATAATGTGGACGTTGCATGGCATTCAAATTCACTTTTGCGTGCAGTGAAACCATGAATTCGGACTATCAAGTTGATGCGCTGAAGAAACAATTGCTTATTAGTACTCGTGGCGTCCTCCTATAGCTATGTTAGATATTTCAACGTCACGTAGTATGTTTTCTTCTATCAAAAAGGTAAGAAAAACAGCCACATTCATCTTTACCATACAGCTATTCTGTTTGTGTATATAAGGTTAGTTGGGGCAACTGGGCCATGATTTTACAATGTGACTCTATAGCTTCTGACAATTCAGCATCAAAAAGCTAATGTTCATTTGAATTAAAGTCTGAACATCTATAAATGTGTTCAGTTAGGTTGCCTCTATCAGACAGAAATGCTCTAAATTACATTTTTATTTAGAAGTATAAAAATATGGATATTTTATATTTCTTTCCTCATGGGTCCAGTTGCCCCATAAAAATAGGCTAAATGGACCAGGGGGGTAAAATAGACCCATCTGGTCCATTTACACACGCGTTTATTTTTTTTTCATATGGGATATCAGGTCTTGTTTGTAAAAGTGTAAACATCTTTTAAAAATTTAAACCAGGCATAACATGTAAATTATATATATATATATATATATACATATATAAAGAGCGTTGTAAGGGAAACCTTTGCTATCAATGTGTCTAAAAAAAGCACTAAAAGTGAAAATATTAGATTTATTTATACCAAAAACATAAAAATTAAGTAAGTACTTATGTACTTTAGTATAGGTAATAAGCAGAAAAGTCACATGGGTATTTTAAGGAAACAAATAGCAGGGTAAATGTATGAGAAAACGATTACGTAAGTAATTAAGTTCTTTATCTGTATCCATCCAGGGGTCGCATTATATAGGGAAAAATTTATTGTTCCTACCAGAACCTTTAATGAGTTACCTTCATGATAATATTGTTTAACATATTCTAAAGAAAGGTGCGATGAAGATATTATTTTCAAAATAGTGGTAGGAACAATAAAAGTTTCCCTATAGAATGCGACCCCTGTGTATCATACAGTTTCAAGGTTTGACTATCTCGCTTTCAAAGGCAAGGTACTTGCATTCGTAAAATGTTGAAATAATGTAATTACACCAGTATTTACAAGAGAATCTATATGCAAAACAAGTAAAAGTATATTTTCGCGTACTTAATAAAGGTGAAATTTTCATTATAAAATTCCGGTGAAAATGTAGCAATTAGTGATTAAAATTATGTGATGCCATAACGGGATCTCCGCCTCTCAAGGGGTCAAGAAATTTGGTTTGATACCACCCAATATGCTTTTTTAAAATTTTATTACATAATTTTTATAAGGTATTCTATAATTTTCTTTATTGTGAGCAAAAAACAATGGAGAAATTTATTTCCCGTAGTAAGAGAAACTAAAAAATATATATTTATAACTATTGCGGTAACTGGATCCAGCATGGTCCATTTACCCCGGATACATGTCCCAGTTACCCCATTCTTGAAAAAATTATGGGGTAACTGGACACTGAGCTTATATTTGAAACATGAAGTAAATATGTATAGATACCTAATAATATTAATGTAGTTATACGCCTAATCTTTAAGAAAAAATATTGTTTAATAAAAGTACTTACAATATTTTAATAAAAAGCCGAGTACGTTCAACCATATTGACGTTGTTTTTTTTTAAAAATAAACGTAAAATTTTGACAACCTATTACAGCAAAGTGGGAGTTATGATTGAGTTGACACAAGTTGTTTTAGGAAGTAGAGATTAAGGTGCATTATTCACAAAAGCAAAAACTTAAAAAACATCAACAGTTTTTTATAAAATAGCCTATGGCCCAGTTACCTCGTGGGTTCAGTTACACCAACTAACCTAAATTTGAAAGATTTTTTTTTTTTAAACACGGCTGAATTTTCGAAATACGTCAGGAAACTTCTTCCATCACCAGGAATCTTACCTCATTTAAATATAGTTGAGAATCTAAAGAGAATAATTAACAAAAAAATTTCCAAAATCATGCTAATGAACTGAGCTTCAGAAAATCATAATTAAGTCTTGTAATCATGAAATTTCAGAAGAAATGTGTCGAAACGTCGTCGACTCCAAGCAAAAAAGAATGGTTTCTGTGATGAAAGCAAGGGGCAGAGAAATAACATAGTAACTACTTTTAGACTGAATTGTATTCATGAATTCATGTACACTACTTTTGTACGTTTTGATTTCAGAAAAGAGCTTACGCTGGCTCTATATTTTTGTTGTTGTTTTTTATTTATTTTATTATAAAATACTGAAATATACGCCGGAATTTATAAACTTGTAGCTTTAAATTTTATAACATTACTTTATACATAAAAAATAAATTTCTCTCAATAATTTGCTAAAATCTTGTCTTTCACTTATTTTAAGCACTGTATTATTCCGAATGTGTTTCAATAAAAATACAAAATAAGTATCATAACTGGTAAATGATGCAGCGTAGAATACTTTTGGTAAAGTAGTGCAGAAATAGTAAAAATAGAGAAAAAATTAAACGGTTTTTGTGGCTATTGAATTGTTAATTGTTTTTATTTTGAAAAATAAATAACTAAAGGTCATTTATAAAATGTTTTGTATATTGCAGAAATTTTAATTATTCTTATAAAATTAACTGTGAAATCTAATTTAGAAAAAACGAAACTAGCATATACAATAAAGTCAAAGATGAATATTGATATGCAAACACAATTTAATGCTTTGAGAAAAGATTTCGTAAATGTTAAACAAACAGTATTCTTTTTGTGCAATCTCTGTAGGTAAATATACTTATGCAGTTGCTTAAACAGGAATATGTTCAATAGAATTCTTTATCCAAGAATATGCTATTATGTTAACCAAATTAGATGTAAATTAACATAATTATGTGCATTCTTACATCGTAATAAATATTTTTATATCTTCCAGGGAAACATTTTTAGCAAATAAATTTTCGGAATAAATTGTTTAAATAGCGTAAAAAATAAGATTCTACCTGTTTGAAAAATACGCATTTGTTTGTTTGAATGCCAATAAATTACATATTCAAATGAGTTCAAATGTTTGTTTGTTAAAACTGAGTCGATGTCTTTTTATATAGATACTTATGTGTTTTTTTTCAAATGTTTACTGAGAAATAAGAAAAATTTACACTTTTTTTCTATTTTCTTTTCCTATAATATCTTTGAGAATGTCAATCTCAATTAAAAAAAAGTGTACTCATTTTTTTCGAGTACATGTTTTGATTTAATGTAAAATTACTGCCGTATAATTTAAATTTTACAAACGTAATTTTATAAATTTGTGTTTCTAAAGATATATTCCATTCATTTTAAAGTGTGGAATTTAATATCTAGAAAATATGAGATTAAAATAATTTTTTAAATATATATGCACATTCATTAGAAAAATTCTATTAAAACCTACGATCTGTAAAATTCTGTAATGCGAGATTTTATGCATATTTATCTACAACAGGTTGTCAAACAGTGGTGCGTTGGATATCACTATTTGTTAAAGAAATGGCCAACTTGTTGGATCATAGATTTTTGATAATTAGATAACATAATCATTACTATAAAATTTTAGTGGTATCAGACGGAGGGCAGTTTGACTCACCGGAGCTACAATGTTATTGCTATATCTGCAGAATCTCACGCACTCATTTATGATACAGTTGAACTTAAATTAAAGGACGTAGGTCCTGTTTTTATATTTGAGTAGAATTTGAACAGTGTATAAAAAAGGAATTGAATTATTTTTTTTAAAAAATTGAAACGAGATTTTCGGTACACATATATTTTAATTTAAACGAATGATTACTTCCGTGATTTCTGAATAAGAAATATGATCACTTTCTCTGTATCTAGTGTTTTGATTAATCATAATAAATAATCTATAACAATATAACAATAAACAATTTATAACAAAAACAATCTATATAAAATTCATTGTTCGCTTGTTTGTTGCTTATAGTAATCAAAATGTTTCACAGATTTAAACGAAACTTGAAACAGATATGGTCAGTCTGCCTAAATGTAATGACCCCGAAATGTGATAAAGTTCTTTTACTTGAAATCTTAATGCATGAATTTTAAGTAAGTGTTGTATAATGAGGCATACGATCTTAATGAATGAACAAAATCCGAAACATTTTTCTGCATTTGAAACTTTTTTTTTTTTTTTTTAAGAAATTTTCAATCAAATATACATTGTTTATTTTATAGCGCCTCCGTGTTACATAAATGCAACAAAAATTCCCGAGTTCAAAGATTTTCTGTTTTAACTTTAAAGATCATATAACCTTATGAATGCCAAGAACTGCATTGTTTGTTTGTTAAATTACCAGTTAAACTTAAGAAAATATGACCAATTTTCGGATTAGAGTTTTATATAGCCTACGCATTTTGGAGATTTTGTCCGCTGCAGGTACTTTCCCTTTGAGGGGCGGTGATGCCGTCACGGCGTCATATAACTTTAATCCATAATTGCCACATTGGCATCAGATTTTTTTTAATGAAAACTTCACTTTTATTAAATAAGCGAAAATATACCTTTACTTCTTTACAAATAAATTTTCTTGTAAATACTGGTGTAATTAAATTATTTCAACAGTTTGCAAATACAATTACCTCGACCCTGAAAGGGTTAATAGCGACATAGAGATTGCTGTAAATGCGTAGAGATATTTAGAAGATTAACGATGTACGTCTATATGGTATCTTTCATATATTGTATTCAAATTATGCTTAACGCAAATATGATGTTTAATTAAGTTGTGTTGAGTCAGCATAATCCTCCATTAATGTTTTTCTTTAACATGGCACTTAAGTATGTATTTTAAGATGATCAAAATAAAAATTATATGCTTATTTAAATATTTTTAAAAAGTTATAAGAAATGTAGTATATGTTCCAGTAACATAATATAGACAAATAATTACGGAATTTGGAATAATTTTATATGATGGAAATTCTGGAAAATCTTATGTAAATTGAAAACTATTAAATAATGTTTATTTTAATGGGGATAAGTAAGTCAATTTTACCAACGTTATACCATTCGGTTGTTTAAATTCTGTCTCTAATTAAAACAGGTTTCAATTGAGTTATTCCCTGGTATAGGAGTCCATGATTTTTGTCAGCACTTTTTTTAAAATCTGATAACTTACCTATTTTTTCACTTTTTAATCATTAAAATCAACATTTTATATTTTTTTTAATTAAAAAATGATTAAAAAAATAAAACTATGTTTATCAAATGTCAGGCACAGGGTTTCTCTTAGGAGTTATTAAGAATTATTAGAAATATTGTATGATTTTATCTATTTAAAAGGCTGATATATTCATCATGTGACATTTTATAATAAATAAAGTGATATGTAATAAAGATTACTGTGAAAAAAAAATCTTGCAAATACTATTTTAACCCGTAAACTCCACACTAATGTGAATTCGCATCGGCCGAAATGTCGGTATTATTTAAAATATGCTTTAAATAATTCGTATTTTTCATTACTAAAATAAGACTTTTGATAAAATTCAATATCTTATTTCGATTCCTTATTAAATTTCATATATGAATCATGTAGTTATGTTTCATTATCACTAGATTTTGAGCAAAAGTATGCGGAGTAGAAGTTACGGAAACCCAAATCGTACTAGTGTAGAAATAAGGGGTTAATAATCACGTGCGAATTCCGCAAATTTTAATCGAAGTTTTCGCTATAATGATTTAAATGTAGTTATGGCCATCGCTGTGTGGGAAAGAGGGATGGCAGTTATTTATATTAGGAACAGAAGCACTATACACAATAAGAACATGGAGCTTTTGCATATTAGCAGTGTAAAATTGACAAAGAGAACGTGATAAACAATTTAAACTTAAAGGATATATTGTAAAAAATTAATATAAATGTGTGTGATATTTAATTATAATTTATTTAATGTTATGCATTTCAGTTCATGTTTTATTCTTTAAATTACTATTAAATAAAGTTTTTTTAGAAATTCAATAATAAGCTATTTATCATTCAATTTTATGTATTTCATCTCTTTATTAACCCATAAAAGCTGTTAGCGGCCTCGCAGACCACTACATTTTTCAAATTTTATAGTTAAACTTGTAATTTCCAGTTAAGCTATGAACACTACTGACATTTCTTTCAGTTGGAGCCCTAGAACTATTGCTAGAGAAGCTGAATATGTGAAGTTTAATTATAATAGTCCTGTACTAGTTAAGTACTGAAACAACACCCTGCGCATTAATAGAGCCTTTCGTTAAAATTTTTATCAAGCGGTGTCAGAGACCGCTCACAGTAGTTATGCGACAATTCCTGTCACAGCAGTTAAGGGTTAAATAATTAAAAAATAATTGCTATTAACCTTTAACTGTTGCTAATGCTGTTTTTTTTATTTTCACAATTTAACTTGTAATTTCCAGTTTAAATATCGATACAATGAAATTTTTCTTCGTTTGGAGTCCGAGTACAATTGTTTGAAATGTTTGAAAAAGAGAAATTTTATTAGAAATTGCACTGCACAAACAGTTTAGTGAAAAAACAGTATTTTATGATTAATCGCGACTTTTATTCCCCTTTCAATTGAATTTTTTTGAGGACCGCTCACAATTGTTGTTTGACGATTTTCTGAACAGCAGTTAAGTGTTAAATGAACTTTTTCAGATGAACTGTCATGTGTAAAATACATTATCACATTTAGGACTATGTGCGTCTCATTTAGGTTTTAACTGCCGTAAATGCGACAAAAAATACCTAAATGCGACAATCGTATATTGTGCTTTTATACCACAGATAATTATTAAATTTATGGAAAACAAGTTAGTTTTGAACTATCGGTAGAACATTCAGTAATTTGCTGTTTAATAAAATATATATTTATATAATAAAATGCCAAATATACTCTAAATGCGACAAAAGTATGGGTAATCGCGTCTCATTTAGTAACAACGACCTTACATTTTACAACATGAGTAAAATTACTGTCAACTTAAAAAAAAATTACCATACACAGTTTAACTATTGTAATAAAAGAAAAGTTCAACATGTCTGTGTGTTGTCGATTGTTAGGGAAATCTACATAGCGCAGAGGACTAACTGTTTTATTAAGACAGTCCAAGGCAAGTCCTGTAGCACTTGACGCACACATTTTAAATTTTTTGATAATTAGCCAAGATATTAATTAAAACTCATAAAAAAACAATCTTTTTTTTTTTTTTTTTTTTTTTTTTTTTTTGGCAAATCGGCGAAGGCGAGTTCATTTCTTTTCCAAGCGCTTAGAAGAGAATAACCAAATACTCTGCTTTTTTTTATCATTTGTATTAACGCAAATTAGGTGGAATCATTCAGGATACGAATAAAAGAAGAAATGTCTATAAATTTTGTACTTATACGCCTTAAACAGCACAATCAGGTAAAAAAAAAATAACAGGTCACTTCGCGTCTCCAGGAGACGATTTTTTATACGCTAAAAGTAGCTAAACGTCTGATTGCGATACAGTTTTAGGTAGCTTTCTTTACAAAAAAGCTACCTATTGCAGCCGTTCGGAGGAAAGCGATTTCAAAAGATTTTGGTATATTTTCATCGATCATGACCCCCAGACCCCGAAACCACCCTCCGTTCAAAATTGATATATATATATATATATATATATATATATATATATATATCTGACCTATGTCACACTGTAACTCCCGTTATTATGAACCGATTTCGATGTAATTCGGTGTGTACATAGTACATACCAATGTCTCGACCGAGTTCTTTGGCCAGCTTCATCCGCCGTTTTGTTTCAAAATGGCGGCCATTTAAACTTTTTAAAAAAAATTAAAACTTGAAATGTGGTACCAAAAAATTAAAAATGGAAAAATATTTTTTTCTTATGTATTTGGCCTTTATACAAAGATTCCGGAGCAGTTTTTGTTTCGTCAATATCTTAAAAAATGGCTGAGTTATAGCATTTTGAATTTCTAGCGTGCCTGACATTTTGAAACGTCCTGAATTTTGTCACGCGATAAAAGGCGTATTTATGAACCGATTCGGATGTAACTTCGTTTATACATAGTACATACCAATGTCTCGACCGGGTTCGTTGGCCAGCTTCACCCGCCATCTTGTTTAAAAATGGCGGCCATTTAAATTTTTAAGAAAAATTTAAATTTGAAATGTGGTACCAAAAATTGAAAATTGAAAAAATATTTTCTTCTTACATGTTTGACCTTGATAAAAAGATTCGGGAGCAGTTTTTGTTTCGTCTATATCTTAAGAAATGGCTGAGTTATAGCATTTTGAATTTCCAGCGTGGCTGACATTTTGAAACGTCCTGATTTTTCTCACGTAACAACAGGCGTATTTATGAATCGACTTGGATGTACCTTGGTGCGTACATAGTACATACAAATATCTCGACCGAGTTCGTTGGCCAGCTTCATCCGCCATCTTGTTTCAAAATGCCGGCCATTTAAAAAAATAAAAAAATAAAAAAAATTAAATGAGATACCAAAAAATTGGAAAATGAAAAAGATTTTTTTTGTATGTGTTTGACCTTAATACAAAGATTCCGGAACAGTTTTTCTTTCGTCTATATCTAAAAAAAAATGGCTGAGTAATAGCATTTTGAATTTCTCTTGTGGCTGACATTTTAAAACGACCTGATTTTTGTCACGCGATAACAGGCGTATTTATGAACCTATTTGGATGTAACTTGGTCTGTACATAGTACATGCCAATGTCTCGACCGAGTTCGTTGGCCAGCTTCATTCGCCATCTTGTTTCAAAAGGGTTGCCATTTAAAAAAAATTAAATTTAAAATTAAAATGAGGTATTAAAAAATTGGAAAATGAAAAAGATATTTTTTATGTGTTTGGCCTTGATACAAAGATTCCGGAACAGTTTTTGTTTCTGAAAATTTGTTCTTTTGTTGATATCTTAAAAAATGGTTGATTTATAGCACTTTGAATTTCTAGCATGGCTAACATTTTGAAACGATCTTGTATTTGTCACGAGATAACACACGTATTCGCCTATTTCGATGTAAGAAGGCATGTGGATAGTATACATCAACACCTCGACCAAGTTCGCTGGCCAGATTCATCAGCCATCTTGTTTCAAAATGGCGGCCATTAAATTAAAAAAAATATATATATTTAAAGTGGGGTGCAAAAAAATTAGAAATTGAAAAAGGTTTCTTTCTTAAGTATTTGATCTTGATATAAGGATTCAGGAGCATTTTTTGTTTGTCTTTACCTTAAAAAATGGCTCAGATATAGCAGTTTCAATTTCTATTGTGGGTGACATTTTGAAAAATCTGATTTTCTGCATGCGACAGCACTCCTATATATTAACCGATTCCGATGTGAGTGAGCATGTGAACAGCAATTACTAAGGTCTCGACCAAGTTCACTGCTTAGCCTCATCCACCATGTTGTCTTAAAATGACAGGCACTTTAAGAAATTGCCGAATTTGGCAGCCAAATATAAGTTACTTTAAAGAAAAGCAGCTTGGATAAAGCTGACTAATTTCGCGAAATTCTCATTCATTATATTGATAAAAATTAGTATTGAATCTCCTATATTCGGTTTCCACTAAATTCAGCTTCGTGTGTTTGCATGATATAAGTTGCCTTTTTTTTAAATAAGGATTATGAAAGCTACCTCTTCCTCCCGGCACTGGCCGGAAGGACTTTTTAAGGTATGTGCCCAACTTCAGGGCAATTTTTTTTAAATATGAATTTTTTTTATCAAACACATGTGTTTGTAGTTAAAACAGGGTGTAAAACTATGAATTCGTGTAAGATTTTAATGGAATTTCTATTAACTTTTCAAATTTTGGCAATATTTAGTCAAATTTTAGTAACGAATTGCGTTTATGCCAAACGTTCTATAACGAAATCTATTCAATAGCTTTCACTTTTTTTTCCTACAATATATTAGTAAACCACTTACCTGTGCTATGAAGCAAAATATTTGCAATACTTCTTAAATTTACTAACATATGCTACATTTTGTGTACAAAACATGATTTTTTTAATATGTATTTTTCTATAAAAATAGTTCTTAAATTAATATATATAAACTTACAAGCTATATTTTGCTTCATAGCACAAGTACAAGTAGCTATGTGAAGCATTAATAATCATCAATTTCACAATTTTACATGTCATTTCAGATTTAATATATCAATTACTAATTTTTTATAATACAATTGTATATATTTATTACCATATTTTTAAACTATTATTTAATTATCATATATCTATCTCTAAACAGTATTCATTTTAAAACTTAATCCAATAATAGTTATAAATACTCTTTGTTATATAATAGCTTTTATGTTACTAATAATTCAATAGATGGCAGCACCAAAACTGATTCATTTTAATACATAGAGCAGTTCATTCTCAATTCTAAAGTATCTATAGAGGGCGGTAGTTACATAAATTGAAAGTGTGCTTGGCTATGCTGTATATTGTTATCTTTGGTCCACCATCATATAAAAAACTTTTTTGGTAACATCTGCTGGTGATCTTCAATGATTGTATTATATATTGCCTCATGCTAAAGTAGTATGGATTTCAATTTGATAATTTCTTTTTTACTTTTCTTCTATCTTTTTTAATGTTGTTTTATTTTTAACTCAACTGGTGTTTGTTATCTATTCAACCGTTTTTACTTGTCACTTATGGCTAATATGGGTTTAAAACTTTACGTAAACTTATATTGATTTAATAGCTTTCCTTTTTACATTTTAATGCTTATAGAACTTCTTTATTTTAAAAGCAATACCTTCATCACCTGGAATATAATGTTAATTGTTTCCTATAACGTAAATTAATTTAAAAGAACTGACATTAAATTTAAAGTGTTTCATAGATGGCGTTAGCCGTTCCGTAGTCGAGTATTCTCGGATCTACCCTTTTTGTAAAGTGGAATCGTCTCCAGTTCAAAGGTATAAATTGCGTTTCCCTAATCAATTGCCGCGCTCTCTCTTTTCTGTTCATTTCTTTAAAGTTATCATTATGATTTTAATATGTTTAAGTTACAGCAAGATATTTAGTTTGAGTTTTACGATGTTTTTAGAAAACGGTTTTAGCTATGATTTAAATTTAAGCTGTTTTGAAAAGCTCCAGGTGTATTGAAGTTAATCCGGTTTTAACCAAAGTTATTTTTAATGATTCACTTAGCTATTTTAAACAAAGTTGGCTCTGAATATTTTTCAGCTTAAATCTGTATTTTTATAAAGTAATTGAATGAAATAGAATTCAAATAAAGAACTGTCGTCAACAATATCTGACTTTTCTATGAATTCAACATACAGTTTTGTAACAGGTATTTTCCACAGCACATTTACAGTTCCTCTGCTGATAGCAGTATAAGTGTATATCAGACCTGTATTGATACAGGCTAAGAGAAGAGGTTATGGGCCACCAATGCCATACCTGGATAATAGAAGCGTGTTGAATTTAAATAAGAAGAGTCATAAATTTTAGCCCCATTTCAAAGACATTTGTGTTTGTTAAGAAAGGGGGCTGATATTTTTTTTTGAAGATGGCGAGTATGCAAGTACAGATCGATAAGCTTGGAGCTTTAAACTACTCAACTTGGCAAATGGATATTAAATACCTTCTGTTGGAGAAGAATGCATGGGATATTGTTGCTGGAATTGAGAAGGAACCTGAAATTGATGCCGATAAGGGAATTACAGCAAAGGATGTGAAAGATTTTCATACTAGGAAAAGGATTGCTTTATCCACAATCTATTTAAATATGGGAAAGAACTTTAGGAAAATCATAGAGAAAAAAGATAATCCCAAAGATGTATGGGATGTATTAAAGAAACATTTCGAGCCTGATAATAGATCACGGCATATGTTCCTGTTTTCCGAGTTCATGTCCTGTAAAGTAAAGCCAGATGAAAAGATAGATTTATTTGCTGCCAGGTTAAATAGAATTGCCGATCAACTGAACGACCTTGGTCATCCTGTTGAAGAGGTGTATAAATCATTTCAACTCCTGCGTCATCTCCCAAGCCATTTTGACAGCATAGTGCAAGTTATATTACGTTGGAAGGAGGAAAAGTTTATTTTCAATGATATTCTAATGGAATTAATCGCCGAGGAATCAAGATTAGCCCTGCGAGATTTAGACAAACGTAAAGAACTTTTCGTTGAGACTCAACATATACAGAAAAGTAGACTTCGATGCTTTCGATGTGGGAGCCCAAACCATCTACAGAGGGATTGTCGACAACGCCGAAGAGACTCTAGAAGTTACAATCGTCGTGTTCCATCTGTTTCTAGTGTGTCTGATGCCTCCGAATCCAGTTCCGAACGTGCCAAGTCTCCAGTTAAGAGAAACAGGAATCGCAGAGGCAAAGCGAAGGAATCATCATCAAACTCTAACAGCGTTAAACAAAAAGGTAAAAACAATCCTTTCTTGTTTTATATTCAGGCAAATTTGAGTGGTAGTGAAAGCGAAAATAGCTGGTTATTTGATACCGCAGCTTCACACCATTTTTGCCGTGATAAGAGTTTGTTTTATAAATTTAAGCCTTTAAAAGATGAAAAAATGTTTGTTGCTGTAAATGGTGTTACTTTTCCGATAGAAGGAAAGGGAAATGTAAAGTTAAAGTTTGGCCAAAGGCTGTTTTTCTTTTCTGATGTAATGTATTCCCCTAAACTAAGGAAAAATCTTATTTCAGGTCCAAAATTGGATGTAAAAGGTGTAAAATTTACTGGTGAAGGTGGTAAGGTGGAGGTGTCCAAAGATGGTCAATATTTATTTACTGCTTTTCTTAGGGATGGTACTTATCATTTGTATCCTAAAATTCCAAGTTTAGTTCCTAAAAAGGTTAAATTTGAAACGTCCCATCTATCTAAAGATGATTTCAGAATTTGGCATCGCAGATTCGCGCATGTAAGTCCAGATTTGATAGAAAATACGGCCAAAAATGAAAGTGTTAGAGGTCTTCCCCGGGTTAAATCAGGAAAATTTTTTTGCGAAATATGTAAACTTAGTAAACATAGACGTACGTCATTTAAATCAATTAATAGGATTAGATCTAAACGTCCCCTCGAGTTGTTGTTTATGGATGTCTGGGGGCCTGTAAGAGAGAAAGGAAGAAACGGAGAGAGATATTTTCTCTCAATTATTGACGATTTTTCGCGTAAGGCCACAGTTTTTCCCATAAAGGAAAAATCCGAAGTGTTTGGAATTGTTCGCAATCATGTGATCCGGGCGGAGAGATTTCTCGAACGTAAAGTAAAGTACATTCGATCAGATAATGGCGGGGAGTTTAAAAATGATAATTTTAGGATTTTCTGTGAAGGGAGAGGCATTAAACATGAATTTACGGACGTGTACTCCCCTGAACAAAATGGGACTATTGAGAGATACAATCAAACGATTGCTAACGGCATCAGATCAATTTTAAGTGAAAGTGGTTTAAAACGAAGTTTCTGGCCGGAGGCAGCGTTGTATTTTACGTATACTTGGAATCGCATTTGTCACAAATCTCAGTCGAAGATTCCTTTCGAACTTTATAGTGGCTCTAAACCGTCCGTTAGACACTTAAAACCCTTTGGAGCTATAGCATATATAGGTGTTCCCAAGCAACTTAGATCGAAACTTGATGCAAAAGCAAAAAGGGGGGTAATGGTTGGTTACGCCTTTAGTACTAAAGGTTACCGGGTTTGGCTACCTGAAGAAAACAAAATTATTGAAACCATTAATGTTTCTTTCAATGAGGAACTCCCAGATAGTATCCGGCGCAGTGGAGTCGTGATGGGTTCAAAAGAAATAGGATCTCCTATTTTTGATAAGGAATCTGATGAAGAGTTTGAAGGTGAGGTTGAAAATAATGATACCCCAAATATAAATTATTTCCCTTCGTATAAACCTCCAGATTTATCCTCTTCAGAGGAGGAGAATTCCACAGAGGAAATAAAATCAAGTAAAGATGTTTTGAGGGGGGTTCCACTCTCTGATACTGTTTGGTTAAGAAAAGTTGCCCCGAGTGCTTATGGTAATCGTAACTACATTTACTATTACGAACAGGGAAAAACTGAAAGGTTGAGATCCTTAAACGATGTAGAAAAGTGTTGTAAAAAGCATCATCTTAAATTTGAACCTCATATTTTCTGTTTTAAAGGATCAAATAAATTTAAAGGAGTGGTTTCAGGTCGGGAGGATAGTTCTTGTTCAAATACGGAGACTTCTGATATTGATAAGGATATATGACTTGATGACATCAAAATACCAACTACCTATAAACAAGTTTTAAAATCCCCACAAAGGAAGTTTTGGGAACAGGCCATGAGAGAAGAATTGAAAAGTATGAGAGAAAGGGGAGTTTGGAAACTAGTTAAGTTACCAAGCGATGCTAAACCCTTAGGTTGTAGGTGGGTTTTCACAAGGTTTCAAACAAATAAAGAGGGAAACCTATGATGAAACTTTTTCACCGGTTGTTAACTTTGCCATTATTAGATTTTTCTTTTCCCTTTTAGTCTCCTGTAAAAAATGGACACACCTACAATGCGACGTAAAATGTGCTTATTTATATGCACCTTTGGCCGAAACAATATATATGTCCCAACCTCCAGGATTTGTGGAAAACGAAAATTTAGTATGTAAATTAGAAAAAGCTTTATATGGTTTACATCAGTCTGGTAGAATGTGGTATTTTGAAATAAATAAAATTTTGCATGATATAGGGTTTGTTAAGTTTGAATGGTGCAATTGCGTGTATAGTTTTGATGATAACATTATCCTGCTTCTTTATGTAGACGACATAGTAATTTTCGGTAAAAATGAAAGAGTGGTGGAAAAGGTTGTTAAACTTTTGACTGGTTATTTTGATCTTAAGATACTAGGTAAAACCAGAAAGCTATTGGGTGTAGAATTCGAGGAGGGTAATGACTATCTAGCAATACATCAAATTCCATATATTGATGAGATTTGTCAAAAATTTAAAAAGTTTGAGTTCCCTATCACTTCACTCCCAATAAGCAAAGGTGTAGTTTATTCAAAAACCCAATCCCCTCAATCCGATAACGAAATATTTGAAATGTCTAAAATTCCATACAGAAGTGTTTTAGGATGTTTGTCGTTCCTATCTAATAGAACCAGGCCCGATATTGCTTATGCAGTAAATATATTTAGCCAATTTCAAAATAACCCTGGATTAGTACATTGGCATGGATTATTAAAGCTGTTGGGATATGTTTGTTTTACTAAATCTTTAAAATTGAATTTGAATTGTAAAAATGTACATGTAATTGCATATTCAGACGCCGATTTTGCCACAAACAGGGATGACAGAACTTCAATGGGAGGTCAGTTATTACTTTTAGATAAATCACCAATAATGTGGAGGTCCTTTAAGGAAAAATGTATAAGTTTATCGACCATGGAATCGGAATTTATTGCGATGACAGAAGCTGCAAGAGAGCTCTTATGGTTCGATAGAATAATGGACGAATGCATTGGTCGAAGGATAATTTGTGATAGAAAGGAAAAATCTTTATTATTGGTTGATAATCAGGCCACCATTAGTTTTGTCAAATCCCCCATTGAAAACCACAGAACGAAGCACATAGATGTAAAGTTATTTTTTATTAGAGATTTGGTATATAAAAATATTTTTGAAGTAAAGTATGTTAAAAGTAAAGAAAATTACGCGGACATCTTCACCAAGCCCCTTAGTAAATTTGAATTATCAGGGTTTAAATTAAACCTTTTCTTGAATTGTTAAATTTGTTGTTAAATTTTGTTAAATACCCCTCATTGCATTAAAGTGTATTTATATAATATTTATTGTACTAGATAGTCCAGCTTCTGTATAAAAGATGTATTTTAAAGTTTTGACTATATAAGGTTATGTATAAGATCAACTTTTTTGTGTGTAAAAATTGAATTTAGTTTAGCCTTGTGAACCAATTTAAAATCCCGCCGGAATGCAATAAGTACCCTTTGCCCTTCCATTCTCCGGGGCTCGAGCGGCCTTTCGTAACGTCTCGTGAAAGGTGAAAATGTAATCCGGCCAGAGAGTCTACAGGGGATAGTGTCGGACGAAGGTGTAACTGTTGCAGGAAGGCCCCATTTGCGGGCATGTTAAAGTTTAATTCAGTAAGTCCTTCATTTTAATATTGGAAATGCCACTTTAGTATCCCGGTTCACTTGGTGAAACTTAAATATAAGAGTTTAATTATACATGAAGTCGACTTCATTACGTTAACATTGTTGTAAGTTTATTGAGATTAACCATGAACTTTATTAGTTTAAGATTTTTTTTTTTTTTTTTTTTTTTTTTTTTTTTGAGCTAAATTTGAAATGAAAGTGTAATCTTGTTTCAGTTATTGAAATAGAAATCTGAATGCGTAATTTGAATTATTGACATGTAAAAAATCTGCATTTATTATATACAGTGGAAATATGAAATTATGAGTTAAACATTTATAGAGTATATTATGTGTTATGAAAGAGAATGGAATCATGGGCCCATGTACGATGAAGGATGAAAGATGATGGATGAATGTGATTATTAAAGTTTTGAATATGTAAAATTTTTCAGTAATTTATATTGAAATATATTGATTGAAAATGTATTGAAACTATATTGAAACTGTCTTAAAATGAAGTCACGTTAGATGTTGTATTAAAATGATTTGCTTTTCAGAAAGATTTGAATTTATCTAGTAATGTATTAGGAATATTAATTGAAGCTGATGGACTGTTGAAGTTTAAACTAGAGTTAAATTTTAGATACTGTGGTTGGAAATATTGCATTTTAGATGCATGAGGGTAATTTGTTTCTTGTTATATAGTGTTAAAAATCTTGTTAATGTTTATAATGTTTAGTAATTGTATGTTACTGTTTAAAAGGCGACAAGTTATATTTAGATAAAAATGTTGGATTTTAATAGAAGATTAAAGATGTAATGGTAAAAGTTCAGATTGAATTTTTGTTTGACCTTTGTAAATTCAGAGCGAATTTTGGAAATTCTAGGGATTTGTTAACTGTTTAAATTTTTCTTTCCCATAAGTGACAAGTGGGGGGCCTTGTTATCTATTCAACCGTTTTTACTTGTCACTTATGGCTAATATGGGTTTAAAACTTTACGTAAACTTATATTGATTTAATAGCTTTCCTTTTTACATTTTAATGCTTATAGAACTTCTTTATTTTAAAAGCAATACCTTCATCACCTGGAATATAATGTTAATTGTTTCCTATAACGTAAATTAATTTAAAAGAACTGACATTAAATTTAAAGTGTTTCATAGATGGCGTTAGCAGTTCCGTAGTCGAGTATTCTCGGATCTACCCTTTTTGTAAAGTGGAATCGTCTCCAGTTCAAAGGTATAAATTGCGTTTCCCTAATCAATTGCCGCGCTCTCTCTTTTCTGTTCATTTCTTTAAAGTTATCATTATGATTTTAATATGTTTAAGTTACAGCAAGATATTTAGTTTGAGTTTTACGATGTTTTTAGAAAACGGTTTTAGCTATGATTTAAATTTAAGCTGTTTTGAAAAGCTCCAGGTGTATTGAAGTTAATCCGGTTTTAACCAAAGTTATTTTTAATGATTCACTTAGCTATTTTAAACAAAGTTGGCTCTGAATATTTTTCAACTTAAATCTGTATTTTTATAAAGTAATTGAATGAAATAGAATTCAAATAAAGAACTGTCGTCAACAATATCTGACTTTTCTATGAATTCAACATACAGTTTTGTAACAGGTATTTTCCACAGCACATTTACAGTTCCTCTGCTGATAGCAGTATAAGTGTATATCAGACCTGTATTGATACAGGCTAAGAGAAGAGTGTTCACTGATTTTTACTTTCTTCTATCTTGACAAGAAGAAAGTATTGGTTTCATGAAAATTTTCGAATTCCAGTTTTCGATGGATTTATATGTTTTAGGGGTCTGTCTGTGAGTCTGTCTGTCTGTCTGTCTGTCTGTCTGTTTGTCCGTCTGTCCGTCCGTCTGTCCGTCCGTCTGTCTGTCTGTCTGTATGTGACACAAATTTTGTGGGCGCTCTATCTCAAAAACTAATGCACGGAATTTAATAAAAAATTATATTCAGGTAGTCCCTGATATAGATTGGTGCTGATTAGTTTTTGGTGTAAATCGCCCTGCAGGTGGCGCTGCTGTGTAGCATTTTTCAGGATTTCCGCAAAAGCTCTATCTCAAGAACTAATGCACGGATTTTTATAAAACTCCAGATTACGTTAATCCTTGATATGATTTGGTGCTGGTAACGTTTTGGTGCAAATCACCCAACAGATGGCGCTGCTATGCTGCATTTTGAAGCATTTACACGATTTTCGTAATAGCTCAATCGCAAGAAATAATGCACGGATTTTCATGAAACTTCAGATTCAGATAGTGCTTGACATGAATTGACGTTTTGCCTCTTGTGGTGTAAATAGCTCAACAGGTGGCGCTGCTATACTGCATTTTTTGGGATTTCCGCAATAGCTCTATCTCAAGAACTAATACTTGGGTTTTCAACAAACTTCAGATTCAGGTATACCTGGATATGAATTAGTGCTGTTTATGTTTTGGTGTAAATTGCTCAACAGGTGGCGCTGCTATGCAGCATTTTTCACGATTTCCACAATAGCTCAATGTCCAGAACTAATGCACGAATTTTCATCAAACTTCAAATTCAGGTATACTTTGATACGAATTGGTTCTAAATTGATGTAATTTCTTATACTATTTTCATCAAACTTTAGATTCAGTTAGTCCTTGACATGAAATGATGTTTTGTACCTTTTCGTTTAAATCGCTCAACAGGTGGCGCTGCTGTGCTGCATTTTTTGTGATTTCCACAATAGCTCTAGCTCCAGAACTAATGCACCGATTTTCATCGAACTTCAGATTCCGGTATACCTTAATATGAATTAGTGCTGTTTGTGTTTTGGTGCAAATCGCCCAACAGATGGCGCTGCTATGCTGAATTTTTCAGAATTTCCCCTACAGCTCTATCTCCATAACTAATGCACGAATTTTCATCAAACTTCGAATTCAGGTATACTTTGATACGAATTGGTTCTAAATTGATGTAATTTCTTATACTATTTAAATTATTTAATTGACGTCATTTATAGAGAAGAAAGTTTTGTGATGGCCACAACATACTAGTTTTCTCTGTTTTATGGGTGTGGTAGTCCCAAATTCATATTTTTAGCTAATTTATGGCTAATATTAAGATGAAACCACGCATTTTATTTGTGGAACT
The DNA here is from genome assembly GCA_963932465.1 of Maratus speciosus. Taxonomy (NCBI): domain Eukaryota; kingdom Metazoa; phylum Arthropoda; class Arachnida; order Araneae; family Salticidae; genus Maratus; species Maratus speciosus. The sequence goes on from OZ010800.1 coordinate 317,136,439, forward strand.
TTAGCCATTTGGGACCCGACAATTCTGTCAGAGTTCTACAAATTTCCATTATTCCATTTCTGTTATTCCATTTCTGCTGTTTTTTACTATGTTGTTGGAATCTATGTTATGTCTGTTGGGGGATACTGTATTTTTTGTCAATTCATTAATGTCATTTTATTCCTAATTTGATAGTTTTTGTTGGTGGTCGGTAATGTTTATTTAACACTAGAACCACCGGAAAATTTACTCAAGTGTTATAAAAATATTTTACACCAGAATTTTTATTTAAAACTATTTAATATATTTATTTAACTTATTTCTCAGAGGTATACGTATTTAATATACATAGAGGTATACGTAGTTAATATACTTTTTAATTAATTTAAAAAGAAAATATTCTGATTCGAATGGAAATATTTTCATTTTTTACCGGTAAAGATGACCGCTATGACGGCTCTAGTGTTAATGGTTATATATATATATATTTACTAGCGCTTTTACTACTATATAATATTTTTTAATTTAAAAATAAAAATTCATACAAAATAGTGTTATATATATAACATCATACAAGTTTGAGGTTTATTTAATTTTATTATCACGGATCGGAGCAACCCCAAGAGGATCAACTAGTCATTATATAAAAAATTCTGTTGTTTTATTTTATTTAAAGCAGTCATTCTTTTTGTGTTGTCGCATCCTATAAAACAGTATAAGAAATGAAACAAAATGATAACACGTGTATTTAGCTGTTATAAGACAATAAATATCTATACTCTCTCGATATAATTTAACAGCAGAAATTGGCGTCGTATTGAGCAAAAAATGCGCATTTTTCATATATAAATTTATAAACTTTAAATATGAATGCTTTTAAATAACGTAGTGTAAATATTGAAATGTAATTGAAGTTTAAAAATCTACTCCAATATAGACTTTTTATTTTTTAGAAAGAATTTCCTAAAAATACTAAAAAAAAATACTGTATTTGCCAGTTTTCTATATGAAATTCCTTCAGTGTGACGCCAAACTGCCCCTAAATAAACGATGTCTATGTTTATTCCATGTTTCGTTTCATTTGTGTAATAAAGTATATGTTATAGCTATATCTTACCAATGTGTTTTAATATGGAAACGATAACATTTTTATGATATATAATAAAAAGGAAATGAAACCAGCAACAGGTTTTTAGAGCTAGTTCTGCCTCTTTACAAAAAAAAAAAAATTCAGGACTGACGTCACTACTAAATACGTAGAGAAAACGAAGTCATTTTCGCACAATAATTTTATATATATGTTAGCGAACCCCGCGGCTTTGCTCGCGTAATAGTTAAAATATACCAAGTGATATCTGCATGACTATTTTTTATTAGAAGAAAACTTTTTAGAATAATTCAAATATTACAAATTAAGCCACAGTTTGACTAAACCTCGTTATAAAAGTGCAATAGACAGAAATGAGATATTAATTAATAAAAAGAACTAAAACTAATTCCAAATAAATGATAATTTAGAAAGTATTTTGAGATTTTATGCTCATTTCATACGCTCATTTGAGTATTCATTTGAAGATTTAAATTTTTTAGAAACCGTCTTAACACATTTACATCTTAAAATTAACCATCATGTCAAATTCCAAGCTTCTTGTCTAACAGTCTACCACCTCTCTGTTCTTAGTGGCACCAACAAAAAATGCCAAAACAGAGTTGAAGTAGAATGTCTCAAAAAATGTTGAAACAGAGACTGTCATCATTAATTTGCCAACAATAACTATAAAATCGGTTGACATTTCCTAATATTCTATAGAAAACGAAATTGATATGTTTTTAAAGGATTTCTTGTTGTTCCTGCCAACCAGGTGGTAGTGACACCGGCATAAATTATAGCCCGTATACTATCAGGGACTATCACTCTTGATTCGCAACCAATAACTTCTGTAATCGGTTTATTATTTCCTGAGATTCCATAGAAATCGTAATTTAGGACTCTTTTAGAATGCTTTTCACTCCTTCCCTTCACTTCACCCCTTTTTAATTTCGAATTCATTTTCGACTGTTCTTAGAGGACATTTAAATTTTATAAGGTTAGTTCCATGAGTTTTTTTAGTGTAAGTTACACAGCTTAAAATCGGAGTGCTTGTTGTCGCCGTTATTTTTGAAAAGTTTGCTTCGCCTTCTTCAATTAATGAGATATCTGCGATAAAATAAGTCACATTTTTCAGTTCTAAAATACTGGTAGCCAAAAATCGTAGCATATGACTTACACTACAAGTACTCATGGAAATAGCCATAAGTAAGTACCGTGCTATTTAAAGTTTCTAGCCTCTTCAGACCGCAGAAATCGCAATTTAGGAAGTTTTTGCTCCTGCAGCCCTCTAGGGATTGTGGCACCGACATAAAATATAGCTTATGTTTGAGAAGGTTCTATCACCATCAATTTCAAAACATTCTGTTTAAAATCGGTTTCGTATTTCATACGGTTGCATAAAAATTGTAATTTGGAACGCTTTTCGCTAACTTCATCCTTTTAAATTTCGAATTTTCTTTCGACAATTCTTAGAAAGCATTTGCATCTTTGGAGTAATTACCATTCCAAATTTAAAATGTTAGACCACCTCATTAACACAAACAATTTATAACATTTTTAACGCAATTTAACGCTAAACGCAATTTGGAACATTTTTTGCTCCTGTAACCCCAAGGTGGTAGTGACAACAACTTAAAATATAGTGATGTGTGAGCGGGGACTATCCCCATCAAGTTGAAATCATTACTTCTGAAATCGGTTTATATTTACTGAGATTGCGTATAAATCGCTATTTAGAACGTTTTTAGAACGCTTTTCGCTCATTTTCTCCTCTTTTATATTTCAAATTTTTAAGGAACTCTTGTCAGAGAACATTTATATCTCATAAGTAATTACCACGCCAAATTTCAAGTTGCTAGCCCCTTTAGTATCATAAAAATCACAATTTAGAACGTTTTTTAAAATGCAACCGCAAGGTGGTAGTGACGCCGACATGAAATAGATCCTATATTACAGCAAGGGCTGTTTTCATCAATTTCCAACCATTACTTTTGAAATCGGTTGAGTACTTTCTGAGATTGCGTAGAAATCGCAATTTAGAACGTTTTTCGTCCATTTTCACCCCTTTTAAATTTCGATTATTTAGGAAATGTTCTTAGGGATAATTTATTTCTTATAAGTAACTACCATGACTAGTTTCAAGTTGCTAGCCCCTGCAGTATTACAAAAAGCGCAATTTAGATTGTTTTTTGCCCCTGCTTCCCCTTTGGGGTAGTGGGCACCGACATGAAATACAGCCTAAGTTGGAGCGAGGGCTGTCACTATCGTTTTCACATCATTATTTTTTAAATCGGTTTGGTACTTCCTGAGCATGTGTAGAAATCACCATTTAGAACGTTTTTTAGAACGCTTATTGCGCATTTTCACCCCTTTTAAATTTCGAATTTTTTAAGAAATGTTCTTAGAGATCGGTTTTATCTAATAAGTAACTACCATGCCAAATTCTATGTATCTGGGCCCTTCAGTAACTTAAAAATCGCAATTTTGAACGTTTTTTGCTCCTGCACCTTCTTTAGGGATAGTGGTACCGATATAAAATGCAGCCTATGTTGGAGCAAGTGTAGTCACCATGATTTTGACACCATTATTTTTTTAATCGGTATGGTACTTTTTGAGATTGCGTAGAAATCGCCATTTAGAACGTTTTTTAGAACTTTTTTCGCTCCTTTTCACCGCTTTTTAATTTCGATTTTTTTTAAGAAATGTCCTTAGAGATCATTAGTAACTACCATTCGAAATTTCATGTTTCTAGGCCCTTGAGTAACACAAAAATCGCATTTTGAGAACTTTTTCAGAACGCTTTTCGCGCATTTTCACACTTTTTTAATTTCGATTTTTTTTAAAGAAATGTCCTTAGAGATCATTAATATCTTATAAGTAACTACCATTCCAAATTTCTTGTTTCTAGGCCCTCCAGTAACACAAAAATCGCATTTTTACAACGTTTTTTTCTTTTTGCTCTTGCACACCCTTTTGGCCAGTGGCTCGAACATAAGATATAGCCCATGTTCTAAATTGGACTAACACCATTATTTTGATACCATTACTTTTGAAATCGGTTCGGTAGTTCTAGAGCTTACCTCCTACAAATAAACAATTTTTTCTTCTTTATAATATTAAGTATAGATTTTATGATTAACGTGTAAGTTCCCTTTTCAAATAATGCCATACGAAATGGAGTTTCACTGCATGCTACGGCATTTGGGTAGAATTTTTTGTATTTGTTCGTGCATTGTTAGAGAAATCGTATAGCTTTCTATTACACGCGCAAAAAAAATCTAGCATTCTCCTTTATAATACTAATGGATTTTACTATGATTGCGTTTAAAAAACGTCATTTTTTACGTTCCTTTATTTATCTTAACCCTTAACCGGAAACATTAAAATCCCATGCACAAATGGAAACGTGCCGTCAGTGAGATTGCTAAATTAAAAAAATTGCTATAAAATTTAAAAACGAAAATAAGTCTTAATAATTTTACAAATAGTGAACTTAAACAACATTTAATAGTAATGGATTAACAGGACCAATTTTTTAATACGACAGCATAAAAATAAATAGTAAATATTAGAAAAAATACTAAAAAATAGTAAATAAATAGTAAATATTGCAGCATATTTTAAATATCTGCATTTTTTATGCATTTTTTTACTTTAATGAGTGACTTTGGTGTTTAAAATTTATATATTCATCATCTGAAATGCTTTCAACATCGCTTATGCCACGTACTAGATCATCAAACAATCTCAAAACAGTTTCTTCAGCCTTTTTTATCACTGTAGCGTACCTGCATTGACGGCTCCTCCATATCAATAGCCCAGAGCAAAAAATTACATAAACGGAAACATGCCGTCTCACAGACTGCGATGAAACTAATTAATTTTTCTTTCAATAACTAAAAATGCGCAGGCTTTGCAAATGGGTGGAGGTGGCAGATGACCAGAAGCGTAAGGATTAGATTGTGTGATAAGATTGGAGACGCGTTCATTTTTGTGTAAATTGTAGATATGTAGACGCAACCATCTCACAGGCAGCATGTTTCCGGTTAAGGGCTAACATGGTTCATGTATGTAAACATAGAATTTTCTAATCGATTTTTTACTCATTGATTTATTTCACTCCCCTGAATTGTTAAAATAATAAAAATTAACGTAATAAAAAGGAACTTTTTTCCGACAGTATGACTCGAAGCCATGAAATTAAATACTGTTTATAAGATAAACAAAAACGAAAAATCATGCTCCTAGACTAGATTATGAAATATTTACCAGCGCAGAATACTGTATGTCAATAGTTGGAAAACATCCCATATTTTTTGTTCTTCCCTGTATATGATCTATAGATTTTTATTTATACTACATCGTAAGCAAAAAGTTAATTCAATTAAACGCATAGCAAAGTTTAAAATTCACATTCAGTAATTTCCGTCAATAAACGAAAATGTACTCCATATCCTTTATATATTATATATAAAATTTATCCACGCCAAGGAATATGAAAAAAAAAAAAAAAAAAAAAAAAAAAAAAAAAAAAAAAAGATTACATTTTAAAACGCGTATCAAAACTGAAAAGCACTGGCAGCAATAATTCTTCATAGGCAGTTCTGTAGAAAAAATAATTTTGAGCATCCCTGTAAATGAACTATAAATTATAAGCACACAAGATACTACAGTAAGCGTTTTCAAGTACACCTCAGTGATGTATATAATTTTCACTCTGCTTAAAGTAATGTAATATCTTTAAAATACACTACAATCGATTTTTTCCCATATGCCGTAACATAATGCAATTCTTTTGAGTGTCCCTGTATATGAATCGTAAGTGCTACACACTTCATTTTCAGTATCGAACATATCATAACGTATATCCAATAACATATATCAGTTTCAGTGCAATCGCACTATATTTACGAGATTTAGAGCACGGACAGACGGACAAACAAACCCAATTCATAATCATTTTCGAACTTTTTTGGAAAGTCTTAAAAACATTGGATGCATATAAAAGTTGATTTTGTAAGAAATATTTTCTTTTTTACACTAATTTCTGGTTATCTTTTTACCGATGTATGGGTGTGAAATGACAGAATAAAGCCGTATTTTTATTATATTGAATTTTTATTCATTTTACTCTGTAGATTCCCCTACTTAACACTGGCAAAGCAGAGTAATTCTTCCAGATTGCAATAAAATGATCGTTTTAAAGATAAATATTTAATTTTAGAACGTTCTTAACCCTTAACCGGAAACGTGAAAATCACGTGCACAAACAGAACGCTTAATAATTTACCAAATAATGAACTTAAACATTTAATTTTTAATAGTAATGCTTTAACAGGACCAATTTTTTAATATAACAGCATAAAAATCAGTTTGGAATGTCGGAGAGAGAAAATATTAAGGGCAGATACGTAGACACAAAAATCTCACAGATGTACGTTTTCGGTTAAGCGTTAATCTTTATATTTAACTCCATAATAGGTAATTACCCCATGTTTATATTTTCGAAGATTAACTAAAACGTTTTGGGGATTATATAGTATATAGTCAATTTTAGATATAAATAAAAATTTATATGTCTGAAAAACAGTTACAGCTGATTTATATTTTAGTAGTAATTTATTCACAAGTATTAATTAAAAGTTAATAATAATGTTTTCTGAAATTAATAAAAAAAAATCTTTTTTTTTTTTTTTTTTTTTTTTTTTTTTTTGTATTACATTCAACTTCCTTTATGTTAAAAATTGTATCAATCCTATTATATGAACACTTTATTCTTCAATTTAAATAAAAGTTTTTAAATTGTTATTCCTTGTTATTTTCTAAATTAAAACTTAATAAAACCGTTTTTTATACTTAATTATATTCTTCTCTGAATTAAAATTATGTTTTAATTTTTATATTTCTGATCAAAGCTGGAAGTAAAGACGTGTGAAATGTTTTATGTAAAGATAAAGCCAAGTATTTCATAATCTGCGAGAAATATATAAAAAATTTAGATACCATATTTTCTCTTTATTAAAGATTCTTTTAAACATTTTTATAAATTCAGATAATTTCTTCTCTTAATCTCTCTGTTTGACAGAATTCACTCACTTGTTTGTATCGTCCGATATGTGACCGGCAGCTTAGTCAAAAAAACACTATGGATGGCAATTCCATTACACCATGAATAATAATCTCATATATATTAAGTTTCAATTTGAAATACTAGGTTAATTTGCAGAGTGTAGGACAAAGCTGAATAAATTTTTCCTAAACAGGGGAAACGGTATGAGCCAGGATTCAAACCTCGGACTTTGATCTACCGCAGATTCACCACTCAGATACACAGATGATAACCAGACTGACACCACCCACTCGCTTTTTGCTTCCATTATGCCTACGACCCGTCAGCATAACCGATGAAAAAAATGAAAGGAATCCAGGCCAATATTTAAACATGGAACCTTGGCTATATGCTTTAATGCACTTCCACTGAGCAACCCGCTTAATATTCAGCCACACAAAATGCACTCACTGTTGATATATTTAGATCTAGTATCTGGCAGCATAACGATGAAAACATGAAAAGCATCCTCTCAAGCACTCAAACGTGGGATCTTATATTAGTCCAGGCAATAGGGAATTTTACCTAGCAAAATTAATGGTAGTTCTAGCAATCGGCTTACTTTATGTTTTTTGGGTCGCTGAATCCGAATTTATAACTTCCCACAACTTTCCCCCGGCAACCCCCCCCTACATTTTGGTAAAAAGCCCCCCCCAAAAAAAAAGGTTTTTATTAAAAAAAATCAATTTTTTTTATTGTTTTAGGGGAAAAGTATCGAGAAATTCAAAAAGAAGACAAAATTTGCAACAAAATAGATATATGACATTATGATATAGGTTGACGGTGAAGGGGGGACTGCTTCGGAACATGCGCGCAGTGATGCGTGGACAAAGTTTCGCAATTCCACTTAACCACTCACACGTTTACATTCGCCCTCTCATCTCCCCTCCGAACTCTCCTTATAAGGTTTACTTTAAGTTTTTTGGGTCGCTGAATCCGACTTTTTAACTTACCCCCAAATTCCCCCCCCCCCCACGAACCCACCCAAAATAGTTGTTATTAACTTAAATTTCTTATTGTTTTAGGGAAAAAGCATTACGAAATTCAGAAACTAGAGAAAATTTGCAACAAATAGGATATCTGACATTATGACGTAGGATAAACGGGGAGAGAGGGGGGTTGCCTCGGAACATTCCCCGCGCGCTTTTCTCAAAAACCAAAATTTTTCAAAAAATCAATTTTTTGGGGAGTTGCCGGGTGAAATTTTAGTGGGAAGTTACAAATTCGGATTCAGCGACCCCAAAACATAAAGTGAGTCGAAATCTAGAACTAATATTAATTTTTCCAATTAAAATCCCCTATTGCCTGGACTTCATAACTTAGTGCACGTAGCGCCACAGTGCAACCCTAACTGTGAGAGATCTCCCCACTAAGAATAATCTTAAGATTATCTGAAGAAATCTCCACATTCTCCAGAAATTCTACAGAAATCTGTAGAAATTTTGCAGATTTAGCTTTACTTTTAAAATATCTGCAGAATTTTTTAAGATATTCTTAAAAATATCTACAGAAATGGGACAAATACGTACAGTACCTATTGTTTTAAATTATTACGATTTCGAGCGCATACCTTCAAGTAACTAAATTTGAAATTTCCTTTCGATTGGTTGAGCGGTAAGGTCGTTAGGGGTACATATATCGCAGAATTTTTTTTTTATGACCACCATGTAGATTTCCATTAGTCTCACTAAGAATTTTTTAAATACGTTGAATACAATCTATAACACATGATTTACATTTCTTTTCATAATGTAGATACACGGTTAGAAATAAACCTACATTTAGTCCTATATGAAACGGGAAAGCGCTTTGTAAAATGCTCTATTTACTTTGTTTTACGAGCATTATTTTCAAAGCATGTTTTTAAAATGAACGTTGTATTGTATAATTACACAAACTTAACAAGCTTTTAAAGAAACTATTTTTCACAGAACAACAGGAATTGCTTCATTTATATCTACTTCGTGTACTAGTTTTGGAAGGTTATGCAAATTGGGGCAGAAAATTTATAATAATAAAAACGACCTGTCCTATTATGAGCACAGAAAATTCACGTCTACGTTTAACATCTTCAGCACATCTAGACTGCTCATAAAATTGCTGAGTAACTTTATACTAAGCCTGTCAGTATTAATTCACATGACAGCGGTTTTTATAGTTTTGTATGCATTACTTTTTGTAGAGTTATTTTTCTTAATTGGCAGCATTATCCTAATGATTTATGTACGCAAGTAAAATAATTTTTTATATAATTTTATAATTATTATAAAACTAAAAATCGTGAGTATATAAAGAAAAAAAAGTATCTATAAAATAATGGATAAAAATGGCCGCCCGTAGCACTGACGTGGTTTTGACGGTAGCAACACCTTACGAATAAATATAACTTTAACTGCTTTTGTTTAAATTTTAAACATCGCACATTTTTTTTTCTTTTTTTTACAACATCAAATAGGGTATAAAATGTACATTCCAATGCAGGATTTCTTTTTTAACTGCGCCGCAATTTACTGAATTTTGATTGTTATTTTCTTCTATTATTACAAAAAGAAAATATTGTATTCATGAAAATTTTCGACTTCCGTATTTCCACGAATTTCCACGTTTTAGGTATCACAGATCCCGAAAAATATGTTTTTACAAAATGTCTGTCTGTGAATCTCTCTATCTGTCCGTATGTGACACAAATTTTGCAGGCGCAACTAATTCACTGAATTTAATAAAAATTCATATTCAGTTAGACCTTTATATAAATTGGCGCTGGTTAGTTTTCGGTGTAAATCGCCTTACAGGTAGTGCTGCTATGCTGCATTTTTAATGATTCCCGCAGTAGCTCTATCTAGAGAACTAATGCACAAATGTTCACCAAAATTCATATTCATATAAACCTTGGTACATACTGCTGCTGATTATATTTTGATGTAACTCGTCCAAGAGTTGACGCTGCTATGTTGCATTTTCACGATTTCCGCAATATCTCTATCTCAAGAACTAATGCACGAATTTTCATAAAGCTTCACATGCAGTTAGTCTTTGATTTGAGTTGGTACTGATTATGTTTTTGTGTATATCGCCCAAAAGGTGGGGCTGCTATGCTGCATTTTGCACGATTTCCGCGATACGTCTATCTCAAGAACTAATGCACGAATTTTCACCAAAATTCATATTCAGGTATACCTTGATGAATATTGGTGATGGTTATATTTTTGTGTAAATCGTCGATAAGGTGACGCTGCTATGCTGCATATTTACAATTTCCGCAATAGCTCTATCTCATGAAAAATGCACGAATTTTCATCAAACTTCAGATTAAGTTAGATGCTGACACAAGTTGTTGTTGATTAGGTTTTGGTGTTGACAGCCCGTAGGTGACATTGCTATCATAGATTTTTTCACGATTTTCGCTACAGTTCGATCTCAAAAACGGGTTTTCATCACGATTCAGATTCAGTTAGACGTTCACATAAATTGTTGTTGTAAATCACCGAACAGTTGGACCTGATATGCCGCATTTTGCACAATTTACACGATTATAGCATTAGTCATATCTCAAGATATAATGCACGGAATTTCGTATGTTCAGAATCGTTATGATGGGCATAGCTTGCCATTTAATTTTGACACTGTGATAGTGAATTTTGAAGCATTAGCATGTATAAGATGGAAGAAAGTTTTGGGATTGGCTCATCCAACTAATTTTGAAATAATTTTCAAACATGTTTTTTAAATTAAATTCTATCGCGTGCAAGCGATTACAAAAGACAAATTCGTTTACACTTAATATAAATTTAAGCAGCATTTGTTCCATCTTACATCCCATAACGATATTAAAACATTCGTCAAACTATAACGAAAACAATAATATATAAAGAAAACAATAAAATAAAAATAAAACACTAATTTAAGGTAAGTAATCGAACTATGAGCAGTGTTGCCAGTGGGCTACTTTTTTAAAATTCAGATTTCTTGATTGGCACCAATTTTCTTAAATGATAAAATTCCCCATGTTTTCTCCTTAATTTAATATGTCATTAAATAAGGCGAATTTTTCTATTTCAAGAAAGTGGTGTCAATCAGTAAATCTGAATTTTTTTTTTTAAAGTAGCCTACTGCCAACAATGACTATGAGCTTAAACCAATGAACTGATTAATATCCATAAGGTTGAAAGTAAATAGTGATCTTTGGCGATTTCTTCGGCTGTTAATTACTATTGCGATACTAATACAAAAGAAAGAATTGAATTTAATACATTTCGGAAACTTAATTTGAATGCATAACTGCTATTTTTATATAAAAATGATTTTTGGTAATTGTTAGCTGTCTTTTTAGACAAAATATATATAGGGTAACTTGAAATGAGATGCCGTGTTGTAGAAGATGCCGAATCACGTAGTTTTCATATGCGCAGGCGCTGCGCGGAAATCTGCTCAGTTGTAAGAAAGAGGGTTCCCTGGTGATACTTTAATTTCTATTTGCGGTCTTTAAAAAAAAAATTAAGCTGTACTTTTTTATTGCTATTTCGTCTTAACACTTCCGGTAAGTGTCAAAAATCTTTTACGTGACTTCTTTATTTGCCTTTATAAGTCTTACTTTAAACACCAGAGAAATAAAGCTGGTGTTTTTAGAGAGCACTAGTACCTGGCCTTTCTGCAAATCGTAAATGGCGGTCGGTTCCCGCTTCTTCATACCAGTAGGGGAACCGGTGTCCCCTAAGGGAACCGGTCTTTAGGGTGAGTCGACGAAAAATTTTTGAGTTAAGATGCCGGCTGTTTTCCCTAGAGGTAAGATGTCGGTTATTTTCCTTTGCGGTCAAATGCCTCGTTGCTTCTTAATTGTTTAAATTACTCTTGGTTATTAATTAACTTGTCAAGGATTTTAATCAGATAATTTAAATCAGTGATTAAATCGTGATTTTAATCAACTGATTAAAAAAATCATTGAATAAAATCATAAATTTTCTAAATGTTTAAAATGACAAAAAGAAATATTAAAATCTAAGATGGACATAATTTGAAAGGTTTCTATATCTATTCTGCCTTATAAATAAACTTTATTGGCCTTATAAATAATTGGTTAATAAATATTAATTTTAATTATTGTTAAAAATTTGATGTTAAATGCAGTTATAAATAATTTTAATAAATGTAAATATCACTAGTATATAATATAGTTTTAGATAACTAGGGTCTTCTGCACCTTACGAGATACGCCCCCCAACCTCCATCAAGAAACCTCAGACTCCAAAAATACGGTAATTTCATCTGGTTTGAAAAGATAACGGAATACATTTCCTACCAAGATTCAGAAGATGATTATTTTTTTAAGTGAATGAGTATCAGTATTCTGTGTGTCTGAGTGTCTAGCAGAGTGCAACAAAACCTCTTAATCATGTTATTGGATCAACTGCATTCAGTGAATCTGTTGGCTATATAAAAGTTGCTCAAAGTTCCTAAACAAATGTGCAGTCTGCGGCAGATCTGAGTTATAGCTAAAAAGAACAAAGGGCATATGAAAAACCTTCAACAAAAAATCTGCACTCTAAAGCACTTTATCACAGTGACTTTATCGTGTTCAAACTTATTGTAATGTTTAAAAATAGGCATATTTAAGAGCCATAATTCTTTTAAATGTTATGTAGGACATAATGTTTTTTTTTTTTTTCAAATATTGGTTAGTCCTTTTATTAAATTGCCAACGTTTGCTATATTCACATTTTTGTAATTTCCTAATATTAAGTATGTTAACAACTTTAGTATGTCTAAAATATTAAAGTTACTTTTATTCGTCCCATTATGTTTTAAACTGTTTCACAAAAATTATTGTTTACATTGAAACTCCACAAGGCATCTTACCCCTAGATAGTTGGGCATCTTACCCATAGGTATGGGTAAGATGCCGAAATGCAAATGTTTACAAAAAGAAAATTTTTGATGCTTTATATAATATCTGTAAAATGGAATAAGGTTTTAAATGATACATAAGGGTACAAACTTTAACAGGAAATCAATGAATAACAAATAAAAACAACAGGCGATTTTTAAAACAATAACGTCCAAAACTACGGCATCTCCACCCAATTTACCCTATATTAAATGTGAAAAATCTTTTCGAGTTATATATATAATATATATATATATATATATATATATATATATATATATATATATATATATATATATATATATATATATATATATATATATATATATATTACACCTATATTCAGTAATCCGGGAATCCCGAGTTTAGCCTCTCGTTATTTTAATTTCATTTTTGTGTGACTGTTTAAATGGAGTGTTTCACAATATAGAGTGCCCTCTCCCCCACCCCCCAGTAGTTGATACCCTTCCAGTAGTTGATGAAGTTCGTGAAATATTGCACAAATTCATGCGGAAATGTGTTTTGCACGTCATACTCGACATAATATTTTTGTTTGAATGTTACAGCACCTGGTGCCACTTTATAGGCAGTTGCCTGATGTAAAAGAAACCATTTTATGTTTTTTTTTCTTAATTAGAAAATGTTAAAATTTAGTTTTTGATTAGTTGGAGACATTTACGGTAAGTTAGAATAATCCATTTCCATATTTCATATTTCAAATAATAGTTTTAATGAAGTATTGTTAGTCACAGACCAAGCATGACATTTTAAAGATTAATTTTTAAAATTAAGACTGAATTTTTCGATTGATCAATTTCTGGGAAAATGCAATTAAAGAAACTTTTTACTTATGATTTTGTGGCAATTAAATTTCATCAGATTTCATTTTTTCCCATAATAGGCAAACCTCGAGTCATATTAAGGGTTGTAGCAATCATATTAGTTTTCTTCTAAAACTTAAAAGGACGGAAATACTATAAAAAATCCATAGCACCGTCGTTATTTAATCAACTACTGGCTGAGTCACCTTACATGCTCAAATTCATACGGTAAATATGTTGCGTGTAGTTTTAAGGGAAAATTTTAAATAAAATTTATCAATTTATTTAATCAGAGGAAATATACACAGTATCTGCAATTAAAAATCAAGAATCATGCAAATTGAATATTAAATAGAGTTTTCTCGTGATGACAAGGTCCAAGGAAACGCGAAAGAGTGCGCTCAACTTTATTCAACTTTTGCTAAATAAAATGGATAAAATAAATAATAATAATAATAAAAAAACATAATATTTTCGTAACTAATTCGATAAATAGGCTAGTTAATATGGATAAACACAGATAAAAACATACGTATTTATAGTTTCATTTTAATAACTAATAAGTGTAATTAAATTTGAAAAATTTAAAAACTCGACTGCGTAAAAAGCTGACTAATTAATTATTTCTCATCAATGTGAAACTATATTTTTTTATATTACTTACCTATTTTTTTATTTACTTGTGTTGATGACTTTTAAGTTGTATTTAATTGTTAGTCCTAATCTGTAAACACTGTTGTGATGAGGCCTATAGATGACTATGAAGGTTAGAGTTACCGTAAATCTAGAGATCCTTCCTACACAAATTTCAGGTTGTGTAATTTTTAAACGGAGCTTCTGACTGTAAATAAGTCAGTGAAACATCGTTTTCATTTTGAAAGACCTATCCAATGATGTGCCACTCAATAGGGTGTGTAAAAGAATTTTTTCATCTCTACCGCCATTTTGAATTTATGAAATAAAAACCTACCCTATAACCATCGGACGGTTAAGACAAACCGACAAAAAAAACCTCATTCATTAAAATCTATCCAGCCGTTGGGATGTTTCAAAGGTATAAAGAAATCCACAAACCTAGATACGTGTGAAACACATAACCCTTCTTGTCAGTCGGGTAAAAAAGTAACAAATTTTTATTGCTAAACGTCGTAAATTAAAACTTTAAAAATAGTTATTTTTAAAACAAATAAATAAAAATATTCTAAAATTCCAAGGTCTATGAAACACCATCATTAAAGTTTCCACGTACGCTTTGATGTAATGTACGTTATCTTTATATTTTACTTAGATTATTAGAGAAAATGGATCAAATAATTACTATATTGGTATTAATAGTAGGAAATTTAAATATAGAAAAAAAAGAGCATACAACTGATATTAAATATAATCCCTCACCCCTAGCAAGATTATATCAAGAAAAAAAAAACATCCAAATGAATTTGAATGAAAATAAGATAATTTTTTCCTCCTGTCTATGTACTATCCATCCATTATAAGTGAAACCGCAGAGATTGTAACACGCAAAAATTCAATATGTAACGACGCAGATCAATTAACTCGCTAACATTATGGCTCGAGTTACCAAATAGTTAAGAAAATTAAAATAAACATCAAAGTAAATAATAATAATAATAATAATAATAATAATAATAATAATTATCATAATCATAATAATAATAATAATAATAATAATATTAATAATAATAATGTGCATAATATGAAGTGTACGTGAAAAAATTAAATGTTGGTATTTCATAGACCGTGCAATTCTACAATATTTTTATTTATTGGTTTTGTCTCGGGTTCAGCCGAAACATATGAACAGTTGAATAAACCTATTTTTACTGTTTTTAAAGTTTTAATTTACGTCTTTTAGCAATAAAGACTAGTAGAAGGTGTTAATTTATTATATCTATACTCCTATTATAAAGAGGAAAAAATTGTTTATTTGTCGGAGATAAGCTCTGGAACTACCGAACCGATTCCAAAAGTAATGGTATCAAAATGATGGTGTTAGTCCAACTTAGAACATAGGCTATATCTTATGTCGGTGCCACTACCCCAAAGGGGGTGTAGGAGCAAAAAACTTTCTAAAAATGCGGTTTAAGCGTAACTGAAGGGCTTAGAAATATGAAATTTTGAATATTAGTTACTTATAAGATATAAATGATGTCTAAGAACAGTTCTTAAATAATTCGAAATTTAAAAGGGTTGAAAATGCACAAAAAGTGTTCTAAAAAACGTTCTAAATGGTAGTTTCTACAGAATCTCAGGAAATACCAAACCGATTTAAAAAGTATTGGTGTCAAAATGATGGTGACAACGCTTGCTCCAAGATAGGCTATGTTTTATGTCGGTGCCACTACCCCAAAGGGGGTGTAGAAGCAAAAAACTTTCTAAAAATGCAATTTTAGCGTTACTGGGCCTAGAAATATGAAATTTTGAATATTAGTTACTTAGAAGATATAAGTGATATCTAAGTACAGTTCTTAAACAATTCGAAATTTAAAAGGGGTGAAAATGCACAAAAAGCGTTCTAAAAAACGTTCTAAATGGTAGTTTCTACGCAATCTCAGGAAATACCAAACCGATTTAAATAATATTGATGTCAAAATGATGGTGACAACGCTTGCTCCAAGATAGGCTATGTTTTATGTCGGTGTCACTACCCCAAAGGGGGTGCAGGAGCAAAAAACTTTCTAAAATGCGATTTATGTGATACTGAAGGGCCTAGAAATATGAAATTTGAAATATTAGCTACTTATTAGATATAAAGGATTTCTAAGAATAGTTCTTAAGCAATTCGAAATTTGAAAGGGGTGAAAATGCGCGAAAATCGTTCCAAAAAACATTCTAAATGGTGGTTTCTACACAATCTCAAGAAATACCAAACCGATTTAAAAAATAATGGTGTCAAAATAAGGGTGTCAAAATGCCGGTGACAACCCTTGCTCCAACATAGGCTATGTTTTATGTCGGTGCCACTACCCCAAAGGGGGTGCAGGAGCAAAAAACGTTCTAAAAATCCAATTTTCGCGTTACCGAAGGGCCTAGAAATATGACATTTGAAATATTAGCTACTTATTAGATGTAAAGGATTTCTAAGAACAGTTCTTAAACAATTCGAAATTTAAAAGGAGTGAAAATGAGCGAAAAGCGTTCTAAAAAACGTTCTAATGTTGGTTTCTACACAGTCTCAGGAAATACCAAACCGATCTAAAAAATAATGGCGTCAAAATGATGGCGAAAACCCTTGCTCCAACATAGGCGATGTTTTATGTCGGTGCTACTGAACCGATACTGAACCGATTTCAAATATAATGGTGTTAAAATGATGGTGACAGATCTTGCTCCAAGATAGGCTATATTTTATATATGTTTCCACTAACCCAGAGGAGATGCAGGAGCAAAATGAGCGAAAAGCGTTCTAAAAACGTTCTAAATGCCGATTTGTCACCAATATCTCAGGAAGAATCAAACTGATTTCAAAAGTAATGTTAAGAAATTGATGCTGACAGCCTCTGCTCTAACATAGACGCTATTTTAAGTCGGTAACACTATCACCTAGACGTTGCAGGAGCAAAAAAGCATTCCAAATTTCAATTTTTGTGATCGGTAGGGGTTAGCAACTTTGAATTAGGCAAAGTATATATGTATTAAATATAAATGATCTTTAAGAACAGTTTCGAAAAAATTGGAAATTTAAAAAGGGGTGAAAATGCGCGAAAAGCGTTCTAAAAACGTTCTAAATTGCGATTTCTACTCAATCTCAGGAAATCCCAAAGCTATTTCAAAAGTAATGGTTGCAAATCAATGGTGACAGTCCCTGCTATAACATAGGTTATATTTTATGTTGCTGTCACTACCATCTGAGGGTTGAAAAAGCAAAACATGTTCTAATTTGCGTTTTTTGCATAACTGAAGGGTCTAACACTTTGAAGTATGGCATGTTATTTACTTACAAGATGCAACTGCTTTCTATGAACTGTCGAAAGAAAATTTCAAATTTAAAAATATGAAGTGAGCGAAAAGTGTTATAAATTACAATTTTTATGTAATCTTTTCAAATACCAAACCGATTAAAAAAATAATGATAACAAATTGTTGGTGATAGAACCTGCTCAAACATACGCTATATTTTATGCCTGTGCCACTACCACCAGAGGGTTGCAGTAGCTGAAAAATTTGTAAATTACGATTTCTGTGATACTGAAAAGGCTAGAAACTTTAAATATGACATGGTAGTTACTTATAAAATATAAATGCCCTCGAAGGAACGTCGGAAATAAATTCGAATTAAAAAGGGGTGAAGCGAAGGGGAGGTGCGAAAAACATTCTAAAAAAGTTCTAAATTACGATTCTATGCAATTTCAGGGAATATAAACCGATTATAAAAGTAATAGTTGCGACTCAGTGGCAACAGTGTCTGATTCTACACAGGCTATATTTTATGCCGGTGATTCTACCACCTGGGGTTCACAGGAACAACAAACGTTCTAAAAAAGGGCTTTAAAAGCTTTTTAAATTACGTTTCTGTGGAATATTAGGAAATAACAAACCGATTTCAAAATTAGTGTTGGTAAATTAATGGTAACAGTTCCTGTTTCAACATAGCACTTTATGTTGAGAGAGGTGGTAGGACTTGGAATTCGACATGATGGTTGTTAATTTTAAGATGTAAGAAGATGGTTTCTAAAAAATTCAAAACTTCAAATGAATACTGAAATGAGCGTATTAATTGAGCATAAAAGTTTCAAAATATTTTCTAAATTATCATTTATTTAGTTTTATTTCATTTTATTAATTTAAGTCTCATTTCTGCCTAATACAGTGTAATAATGATGTTTAGTCAAACTGTGTTTTAAATAGTAATTTTTGAATTATTCCTAAAAGTAATAAGTACCTTTTAATAAAATAAAATATTACCTTTTAATAAAATAAAAATTTAGTTAGTACCTTTTGATAAAAAATTAGACACATAAATATCACTTGGCATATTTCAAATATTACGCGAGCAAAGCCGCGGGGTTTGCTAGTATTTAATAAAATGTCATTACGATTTTTTTTTCATTCTTGTATATTTACAAGAACATAGTATTGAATTCGTGTAAAAATTCGACTTCCAGTTTATACGTTTTAGAATGTTCTGCACATGAATTGACTGTTTATAAGAAATGTCTGTCTACATGTGACAAACATATTGCGCGCTCTCTATTTCAAGCACTTTTGGACGAATGTTATACCAACTTTAGATGAAGTTAGACCTTCATATAAATCTATGTTGATTAGTTTTCGGTGTAAATCGCCCTACAGCTGACGTTGCTATGCTGCATTTTTAACGGTTTCCCGCAGTAGATTTATCTCAAAAGCAAATGCTCGGATTTTCAGTAAACTTCAGATTTAGTTATACGTTAACATAAGTTGTTACTCATGAGGTTTTAGTGTACATTGCACAACAGGTGGAGCTATGCTGAATTTTTCACGATTTCTGCAATAGCTCTATCTGAAAAAATAATGCAGGTATTTTTGTGAAACTTCAGATTCAGTTAGACGTTGATATATTTTGTTGCTGATTATGGTTTTGTATTAATCGCCTAATAGGAAGCGATAATATGCTGCAATTTTCCGGAATTACACGATTTTAAAATAGTCATATCTCAAAAACTAGTGGACGGAATTTCATCAAAGTTATTTTGTTAGACTTTGATATACGTTGGTGCTGATTATATTTTGTGTAAATCCTACAATAGGCTATGCATTTTTCACGACTTTCGAGACAGCTATATCGCGAAAACTATTGCATGGAATTTAATCAAACTTTCTGTTCTGTTACACTTTAACATAAATACATATACTTGCGTGTATATTGCCCCAAAAGGTGATGTTTTTACGCTGTTTGGCTGTATTTTTTTGCAGCTTTCCAAGAGGCTGGGTGCAGAAATTTAATGGTATGTTTGAAAAACGTGATGCTTATGTGTCCTGTTTAAATGCACACAATTCAACGAATCTATACCTTTAGAGTCCTTATGATAAAAATAGATTGTCATTTAATTTTGGCACAGTGACATCGAATTTTAAATTATTAACATGTATGAAATAGAAGAAAATTTTGTGAGTGATACGGTCAACTAGTTTTTCCAAGTATATAATAATATTCACTTCTAAATAATTACTTCATATCATTTATTTGTTAATAACGCTTTTACATATGTTTTAACTATTCCAAAAATGAGTTACTTAAATTTGTCAAATGTGACATTCACATCCATTTCACTGTAAAATAAATATTAATTTTTAAAGCCGTATTCCAATAGTAAATAAAAGGAAATTGAAAATACTAACATATAACGACAAATTCAAAGAAAATATTCACTTATGTAGTCATGTATTTACGTAAGAAAAAATACAGAAGAATTTTGTAATCCTGTGTAATAACGAATGACGTTATTGGTAATCTAAGTGCATTGAAATTTACTTGTTGCTGTATAAAGCATTCTACGGCGAGGATTGATTTATTTGTGTATTTTATGCTTAACTTTCTCACCACCACTAACTGATATATCCATTCACTAAGCTGCAGGTTTCACTGCAATAGAAGCATTATTTAAATTAATATAATTCTAGAGATATAATCCAGTTTAAGAAATTAAGTTATAATTAATGCTGTGAAGTCTTATATGCCTATACGTAAATTAAAAAAAAAAAAAAAAAAAAAAAAAAAAAAAAAAAAAAAAAAAAAAAAAAACGTATATCATGTTGGAAAAAAAAACTTTTTTTTTTTAATCATTTAAAAAACTTACAGAGAAAACAACGTTACAATTTTGCCATTTTTATCGGTGTTCAGTGGGTTAACTAATCTATATATATATTTAATAGGTTTCTTAAACAAATTTAGAATAATTGTGCAATATTTTGCTATAAAATTCTAATAACATGATTTTTTGTTTAATAAATGGACATTTTAAACTAGATAAAACAACATTTATTTGCATTTCCCTAGTGCACTTTTATTAAACAAAACTTGTAATGCTATGATCTTTTCGATTATACAATATGATTTTCAATAAACGGTATCTAAAGTATACGTCATATATCATTCTTTTAATGTAGATAACAACAATTATAACTCAAGGCAACTACAAAAGAACGCTATACCTAATCGGTTTATGAAAGAATTATGGGATTCAAAAATCCTTCACATGATCTTATTAAATTTAAAATATATTGAATACAGTAGCCATAAATTATTCTCTCAATAGTAGCGGTATGCGCTGAATTAACTTTTATTATTTGCTTTTAAGGAATGAAAGTTTTGGAAAGATTGTTCTTTTGTTCGTAAGCAAAATACTTTGCTGCATAAAAATCATTATTTGATATTTTATGATTTTGTAAGAATCACATTTAAATATTGTGACGCATCCAATTTTTCACATATATAATGGAATGTCTAAATTTTCAGTATGTATAAAATTAATAAAGCTTAAAGATCGCAAAATACATATTAAATAACATTTCAAAGGATAATGCTTTTCAATTACTTTTTATTAACAGTTAATCTTTTTTTAATAAATGTTGAAGCAAATATAAAAGAAAGCAAAAAGCCATATATATATAATCAAAAACTATTTAAAAATTGTTTAGTTACAAATCACTCTGCATCAACAATATACGGAATATTTAATCTATTTAGGAATGAAAACAAGATATAAAAAAATACTAAATGTTATTAAAATTAATAAATTGGTGATAAATTATTTTAAAAAAGGAATGATATTTACTAATTGCATTTAACTTTTTTAAGTTAATTCTTTTGTAAACTTGGGATTTTGTATGTTTTCAAAAAGGTTTTGTAAAGAAAGTGGTTCTTCTGACCGTCAAGAAATCGCTTTATCGCGAGTCTTTCAAATTGCAAATCATAGATGAAGAAATAGTCCTCACTATATATTAATCCAATTATCTAAAAATAGTTTATCCTTAACGCTAGATTTACGCTACCCGTCAATTTGACAAGTTTTCGATTTTATGTTTGAAATCATTTGGAAATTTAACTTATTTTTAAAGCAATGTGAACTCGAAGATATTACGATGCACATGTTTATACCTATTCTATTTTGTCCATCGTCTGTAAAATCCCATATGTAGGTTTAAAAAGAACGAAAGTTATTACGAACCACATGCATTTTAATGTAGTCGAATTCAACAAGATCTAGTGTTTAAGTTATGGAATCTAACTTTTTATACAGATCATGGATCACATAAGTTCCCTCATAGCATGCATGGTCACAGTGACGTCATTGTGACGTCACTGTAAGTCACTGTGGTCACGTCACATCTGTGACCAAAATGCCACCACTCAGTGATGTCACATTGTGACTGAGATGTGAACTTCTTAGAAAACTTTAAAAAATTACAAAAATTATTAAAAACATGTTATTTACTGTAAAATATATTTTTCTGCCGGATTAACAAATTTTTTAAACCGTGGTCCAAGTTGCATCTGTGCCTCTAACAAAAACTTTTTATTTTCATATAACATAAAATGTAATTAATTCATCAGCAACACAAAACGATTTCCTAATTATGAGAATTTCATATTATTAAAAAAATGTTTTAGGTAAGCAGACCTCGACTTATCTTTTATAAAGATTTTTGTAAATGATCATTTGTTATACTAGAAGTTTCTCAAAGAGTAGTCGAAACATTTCTGTCGTTTCAAACTAAAAACTTTCTATTACAGTTAAGGCTGCAGCTTTTAATGAGCACGCAGAAAGCGTCTTCAAAGTTCAGTCATATATGCATTTCTTGCTTTATAATTTGCATTCAAGTCATTTTTTTCCCTCTTAGTGTTTCACTATTTTAAGTATTTTTTTTTTTATTATTCTACTTCTTTCAAACGTTTAAAATAGAATTGACATTTTCGGAGAATATAAAATTAATGTACAAAATTTAGGCAAAGCCCACGACATAATTAATTATTCATGTTTTATTTTTTGTTTTCAAAATATATCTTTAAAAATTATTTTACAAGTTTTATTCTACAGAAAATTAATATTAAGAGAATGACAGATTGACAAAGAAAAACTCATCTTTTCTCGATAATCTTGTTGTATTTTTTAAGAAGATATTTTGTATTACAAAATATCTTCTTAAAAAATACAACAAGATTATCGAGAAGAGATGAGTGTGATACAAACTGATACCTGTGATACAAATTTTACTTTTTAAAAAAAGGGGGGAGTCATCATTATTACCAATAAATTAATTTGTATACATTTTTAAAATTTAAGCAATGTTTTATCTAGTAAACTCTAATTATGGATAATATTATTATTATAATTTACGTAAATGAAACTTTACAATTCAATAAAACTGATAAAAATAAAAGATGAAATACAATAAAACATTTTCAAACAGGAAATTGAATTAGAGACAATTTGACAAAATTATTACGCATTTAATTTCCTTCCGAAACTGTGGTATAGAAAAACAAATAAAACCAAAAAACATCTGCTTCGAACTTCGAAACTTAAAAATCGTCTGCATCTGCACTATTTCAGTTGTTACCACTCGACCGCAGAATAACGGATAAAAGTAACAGTGAAACTTTTTAGAATAAACGCGGGACACTGGACAGTTCTGTGGACACTGTGGACACTGAAGTTCTGTGGACACTGGACAGCATAGATGTGTTGACACGGATTTAAAAACTGAAACAAGAACGTTCTCAGGATCCAAGTTAGTTCAGCTAACAAAATATAAACCCGAGAAAATTACGGTAGCTTTGACTTGTTGAAGATGATTCAAGTCATTGCTATCGTACTTATAATCGGATTTAATTGGTTCCCCAAAATCAAAGTATCACGTACAACGTCAATGAAATTAGGTATGTAAAAATATTATTTTCCCTGTTTGCTTTTTTTTTTATTTTATTACAACAATTTTAGTTAGTTTCTCATTAACATGCTGTAGAACATAAATATTTCATTACATTTATTTTTTATTTTGCTGAAATATCTAAAATATTATTTTCCTTGTTTGCTTTTTTTTTTTTTTTTTTTTTTTTTTTTTAATTACAATGATTTCAGTTATCTTCTAATAAACATGTTATAGAACACAAATATTTCATTACATTTATTTTTTATTTTGTTAAAATATCTAACTTCCTTTTCAACAGCTTTGATCAGATTATTAAAATTAGTGATTTAAATTGCATTTTAATCTGGTTTATTTTCTTATTTAAATATTGGGTTAAAACCACATGGTGGCATAAATATAAAAGTATATGGACAAGTATTATCATCAATCATTAACATAATTAATAGACATTTAAAGATAATTAAATTATTTAAAATTTTTGGATGTTATTAACGTTTACCATAGCAAGACCCCTATTTGTAATGAAGTTTGTAGCATGTTATTTCATTTACAGGGACAGTCAATTGTATTCCATTACATTACGGCTTGTGGGAAAAAAATCGTTTCAAATGATTTTTAGTGATTTTACACGCTTTCAAACAGAATAAAATTGATATGCATTTATGAAGCGCACTAAAATATGCATTCCATAGAATATGCGATGCAAAGAATAGTTATTGTTCATTTACAGGGCTAAAAAAGGAATCCCAATACATAATGATATAGGGGTGGAGGGAATTGTTTGCGGCGTACTTTATTTATGTTAATCTATTTGATATGTAATGAAATTGATATACGTCGTTGAGGTTTAAATACTATGAATTATTTCATGTATAATACGAAGTGTATATAGCATTTACAGGGACACACAAAATATTTCAGATACTATATTGTATCCGAAGCACTGTTCATTAGCGATGATTGCTGGAAATACATTTTTAATTATGATATACACTTTTATGATTCACTACATTTATGCATAGTATATGGTGTATATATATATGCTATAATTCATATACAGGAATACACAAAAGTATTCGAAAGGGTTACTGGGTATTGCTTAAAGGAGGTTTTTAAATAAGTTATGCATTTTAACGCTGCACTGTATTTAATTTACTAAGAAATGTTTGTAGTATATAGATAAAATGATATAAAGGGTCACGCAAAGAATTGGATACGTTGCCATCTATGAATTATAATTTCTGGAAATGTAATTTCAGCAGTTTTAAGAGTGTTTTAGCTTGAATAAAATTTTAACTAAATAGTGGCGTGTAATAAAGGTTCTAGGTAAACTACAGGGTTGTACAAAATTATTTAAGTATGTTTCCATATATTAGTATAAATTGCTAAAAGAGAATTTCAACCTGTTATGCGTTTCCTTGATAAACTAAATTTTTCCATTATATAGTATATATATATCAATCTACAGATCAAATACAGGACTGTTTAAAAGAATTAGAAAACATATTTGGCTGTGGATGGTAGGGTGTCAACGATTTTAATCGGTTGATTTATATCAGCGATTAAATCATGATTTTAATCAACCGATTTTTAAAAAAAAATCATTGATTAGAATCAAAAATTTTCTAAATGTTTAAAATGTCAAAAAAATTATTAAAATCTAACATGAACATAATTTGAAAGTTTCTACAGGTATTTTGACTTACTAATAAACAAAAAAAGAGCTTTAAATAATTGTTTCTAAGCTTAATTCATTAGCATTGTAAAAAAATTAAAAGCATTGTTTTTAAGTTTTTATCCAAATTAAAACAGTTTCATTTAAAAATGATATTTAAATCTAACATAATTTGCAATGTCATAATTTCCTTTAGGTAATCAATTTATGCATTATTTTATATAAAATACACATAGCAAGTATAATTACATTTCTACAAGTAAAATAATAAATAGTAATTAATAGCAATCTCAAGTTAAAGAAGAATGAAAGAATGACATCTGCTCAGCAGCTAAATTGTAAATGAATGCATAAGAGAAAAAGAAATAATTGGTATAAAAATGCTAAGCACAGCAAGAGCTTCTTTGGTATAGGTAGAATAAATGTTTATTATTATTATTATTATTATTATTATTATTTTGTAACTCTTATATATTAAAAAATTGAACCATTGAGAGCTAATAGAGGTAATAATGCTGTTACTTAAATATTTTGAGGATTTCAGATATTAGTGGCTAACTTATATTTATTCTATATGAATGGGTTTAACTCATTTTCATTTTTTTCTTTTTGGTTAGCATACACGTACATGTGTGTAAGTATAGATTTTGGTGGTTTACAGAAATTTTCCTAAATACAAATTCAAAATGAGCTGCAAATAATATTTGTTAGTTTTGTTATTTGTGCTACTAACTAATGAATTTTACTTATTTGCAGTTTTTATTAATTCTGTAATTACTTATACTGCTTCTTCTAGGCCATTTTGTTTAATGGTGCCACACCATGCCCTTTTTGAAATTGGCAAAATGCACCCTGCCTTAAAAAAAGAAAAAAAAAGTTGAAATTTACCTGTAGTTGTAGCCAGAGATTTCTTGTAAAAAACTTCCCCATTCAACAGTATTCTAAATTCATGTGGAAAAAATCTTGCAAAAATATAGAACTTTATTTCTTTAGAAAAAACAAGATATTATTAAAATATATGTTATTTAATTGTATTTTTCAATTTGTTATTCATAAAATTTTTAAAAATTAAGGACACTTTACTTTTAATGCTAAAAAATATTCTTTTTTTTTTTCTTACATCATTACTAAACACATTACTAATATATTTCCTCATGAAATAGTGCCCGTTTTTTGAACTAGCATCCTGTCCCTTTTTCTTTCTAAAATGAATTATTATCATTTTAATAATTAAGGCTTAAAAATGTATAATATGTTCCTAATTAGAGAGTTGATTGTTTAATAATTAATTTGAAGTAATGTTAGCTATTTAGTATAAAATGCAGTTAATAATTTTCATAAATGTTAAGTATCTCTAGTATTTATAAAGTTTTACATAATTATTACAATATTAATGTATATAACATTATTGTATAATACTACCTAATGAAACTACTAATTTGCAGTTTTTATTTCTGTAATTACAAACTAACAATTATAATTTTATCAATTAAAGTGTAAAAACATAGATTATGTTAGCAATTAGTGGTGTAATTGTTTTGGAAACCTAAAACTCATGATAGCTATTCAGTATTTGAACGCTGGGGAAAAAATCATACAAATCTGATTTAAATAAAAAAAATCTGATTTAAATAAAAAAAAACGTTTTTTTTTTTATTTATTTTTTTAAATTATGATTTTTTTACACCTTAGTGGATGGTAACTGCGTAAATCAGTTTTTAAATGTTTTACGCGTTTTCATGTTTACTTAGTTATCTTATTTACGTTATTTCCCCCCGATGTCTTGATAAAACATTTAGGAAGAGTTGGAAAGTGTTTTATAATCTATGCCTAACGCATGATATATCTTACTTGTTGTTTCTATTTCCCAGATCAGTCTTTTCATATAAAACATACCAAATCTAATTAGCTCATATTCACAAAATACAATATATACGGGAATAAAAAATTTAAATAAATAGGGCTTATCATGTAGTTCTATAAGTAACAGTTGTATTAATGTCCGTTAGACTCCATGTTCGTATTTAAAAAAGCAATGACAAATCATAACACATTAAAAAGCTTACACATTCTTAATATTAAGCTTGAATTCAAGATCAAGCTAACTTAATAAAAAAAGATGTCAGTTAATAAGCATTGTTTTTTAAATGGAAAATTAAAAATATTTTAGAAGAATAGGACTCCAAAATAGCGATATCTTGCTAAAAAGTACGGTAAAAAGATAAAATTTTATATTTCAAACAAAACTTTACTTTAAAATTATCATAGTTTTTATGACAAGAATCATCACAGTATTAATACTTGGACATTTTTCCAGAGAGAAACATTCGCCTTGCATACAATATTTCAAATGAAAATCAAATTTCAAATAAATTGCTTAAAAGGCGCAAAGGCCAACATAGTGAAAAATATCCACGCCGGGTCTCGATCCCGGGTCATCAGTATAGCGCACTGACATTCTACCGACTAAACAACATGGAACGATACCCAGCCTGGAAATTTTCTCCTTATTACATGTTGGCAAGGCTACAAACGCCGCACAAGATGGAATATTTATCGTGAGCCACCGTCATGGGGCAAACACGAAACTTAATTAAACCAGCATCGATTAAATATATATTAATACTTGGAAATTTTTCCAGAGAGAAACATTCGCCTTGCATACAGTATTTCAAATGAAAATCAAATTTCAAATTAAAATTGCCTTTTAAGCTATTAATTTGAAATTTGATTTTCATTTGAAATATTGTATGCAAGGCGAATGGTTCTCTCTGAAAACATTTCCAAGTATTAATATAGTTTCAATCGATGCTGGATTTAAGTTTCGTGCTTGCGCCATGTCGGTGGCTGACGATAAATATTGCATCTTGTGCTGCGTTTGTAGCCTTGCCAACATGTAATAGTGAGAAATTTTCCAGGCTGGGTATCGTTCCATGTGGTTTAGTCGGTAGAACGTAAGTGCGCTATACTGATGGCCCGGGTTCGAGTTCCAGCATGGAATCTTTTTCACTAGTTCGCCTTTGCGCCTTTTAAGCAATTAATTTGAAATTTGATTTTCATTTGAAATCATCACAGAGTTTATGACAAGTTCGTCACAAATGACACATATTTCCCAAATTGGTCACAGAGTGACTTCAAAACATTGTCACTTTCGTCACAGGTTCGTCACAAAGTTAATGCCAAAATAGTCACAAATGACACACTTTTCACAAATTAGTCACACCGTGACTTCACAGAGTGGTCACAATGTGACGTCACAAACGACCTCTAAAACGGCGATAACGACCTCACATTCTAGTCACTGTGACGTCACATCCACGTCACGTGACGTCACATCGACGGTCACAAAATCACAGTGTGACTTCACAACGACGTCGCCGTGACGTCACCATGCCTTACGGGTTATACACTGTAATTAAAATAGTTTTTACCGTATAATATTGGCAGCTGGGGTGCAGTTTAAAACTGTAAAATTAACAATAATAAAACGTAAAATCGGCAAGTAGTATACCGTTAAGCAGTAATGTAAGGCTTAATTCATTCGACTGACGGAATATTACTGCTTATTTTACTATAATAAACTGGCATCTCAGCTGCCGGTATTGTACCGTAAAATCAATATTTTTTTTCTTTTTTGCAGTGTATATTAAACTGTTCTCCAAGAAAAGGAAAATGTTAAGGGCCGTAAACATTCCTCTTTATGATACTTCAATATTTGTGGATGCTAGTGACTCTCTGGCACTAAAAAACACACATCGGTACGTTTTCAATAGTGTCTATGTATTAAAATCAATTAAAAAGGACTATTAGAAGCCTGAAATAGTTTTTTTTTTTTTTTTTTTTTGAAAGAATTTTTTTAAATCCTTTGGATATAATGGGAGGTTTTCATTTTCATTTTATATAATTACTAGTATAGCACCCCCCGTCAAAAAGGGCGGTATTTTGTTCTGCTTTTAATTTTCATACGACTTCATAGAAAGAAACAGAATGATGATTTATATTACTGAAATGGTTCTAATGTGGAAAATTACATTTAAAAATGACAAATAATTTTTACAAATACAAATGATGAGGATATTTTTTTCTATTAAATTTTTATTCAATTTCTGAAATAGTTCAGCGATCAATAAAGACTCCTATTATAATCTTTAGAACTAGAAAAGAAAATTATTATGTGAATCCGTGAAAATTATCTCATGTTGGCTCACGCATATCAAGTTTTTTCTTAGTTTTATCTACGTAAAAATGCATTTCAAGCTAAGCATAACGTCACCAGCGAAAACTTTTTAAACATACTTTATAAACTTACTTTTACGCTCAACAACAATACAATCAAATAAAAATATATTTTCTATTGAATTGTAATGAAAAAAAAAACTAATAAAGTCATAATGCATAAATATAAAATAAACCCAATGCACAACATATTCGCAATGTCTCAATAAATACGAATTTTTATTAGCTTACAAAAATAAAGTACACGTCCACAATTTCATTACCGAAAGTAACTTGCAAATGAAAAAAAAATCGTCCAAAAAGCCACGTGTCTTAATATTTTTCATTATTTCTCTTTTATCTGAAACAATGGAAATTATTCGATTGCCACCATTTTGAAGAAATTTCATAAAAAAACTTTTTTAATTAAAATTAAAATATGAAAATGGGAATATTTTTAAAAATAACTTGTGCGGACACATCTACAAATGATCAGCTTCCTTAAAAAAAAAAAAAAAAATAATAATAATAAAATAGCAATATCGTTTGAGTAGAAAACTTAAAGCCTTGTGTTTTAAATATATACATGACACAGTTCGCTCCAGAATGATTAACTACACTTTCCTATACTTAGATTTTATATAAGTAGATGAATACATATTGTAATATTTTATTGCATGTAGTATTTTTTATATCATAGTTTCGAAGTAATTAAATTTTACTTCTTATGTCTGTCAGGCACCATTACTTTTATATCTCTGCTAAATATTCTTGAATTTCCACGCAACTGATATTTATTATTGAGATTATTATACAATGTTTACAATTAACAGTTAAATGTCTTGATTTGTAGCTCATTTAGTGAGATACTCAAAAGATTTTTTATAAATTATTGCCGGAAGATCATAATTGTTTCAAGTACATGTTTATTATAATCCACTGCATTAATTACAACTAAATTAAGCTGCAATCTTGAAATGAATTACGAAGTTTTTAATTAAGAAAAATTCAGTATGAAAACTTTTCTAATTTTGCAGTGTTTTTACAGGATTGTACTGTCCGTATACATTACAGGAAGGTGCATGACAATAAAGCATAATGTGTATCACCGGGATGCATAATGATTATGTATCGCAGGAATGCACAATCTAATTCTATTGTGTTAGCGTATGTGGGCAGTAATATTATTCGCTTAAACATTGGTATGCTTTTTTCTACATTAATAAAACTGATGTACATTTTAGAGTTGAACAGTGCCATTATCGTTATAAAAATTTCTGCATTTAACATAATATCCTTTAACAATGCCACAAAAGAATCCAGATACACTGTCATCTATGAGCGATAATTGAAGAAATTATTCAGTGTTATTACAAATGAATAAACGTGATTTGCTACGCTACTACGTGTGAATTAGGAAACGTATATGCATCCATGACAACTCAAACAAGAGGGCGTAAAGTATAGTTTCGCGCTGCGTATGTGTCATGCGCGTGTGGTTGCCATGGTTGCTGCGCGAACGTCATATTCAAAATGGCGACTGAACAGCAGAAAACCTTTTGTGTACTAGAATTTTCAAAGTGTGAATCGCTTATAACTGTTCAGAGAGCATTCCGGAAGGCATACAAATGCAAACCATCAACCCAACAAAGCATTCTGCGATGGTATCCACAGTTCAAAGAAACCGGTTGTTTATGTAAAGGCAAAAGCTCCGAACGATCAAGCGTTACTGAAGAAACAGTGAACCGAGTTAGAGAGAATTTCATCTGTAGTCCCAAGAAATCAACAAATCGCGCTAGTCGCGAACTTTCCATTCGACAGACAACTGTGTGGAAATTTTCTGCTGTTCAGTCTCCATTTAAAGATATGACGTTCTCGCAACAACCATGGCAACCACACGCGCATGACACATACGCAGCGCGAAACTGTAGTTAACGCCCTCTTGTCTGAGTTGAAATGGAAACATATACGTTACATAGTTCGCAAGTAGTAACGCATCAAAACTCGATGATTCATTTGTAATAACCCTGTATTTACAGTAGCATTATGCATTTTCGTGTTTAATTTAATTTTAAGATTGTCCATGCTAGCAGTAATTAAAACTAATCGAATAATAATAAAAAAAAATCTGTGATTTTTGGATAACAATGCAAAAGTTCTCTTTTTAGGCACCCGATTAATCTGCATGAAACAAAATGAAAGTGTACTAGAAAATAAATTTATAGAGAGATTTTGTAATTTGAGGATGTAATCAATTTAAAAATTAATGTAGTGATTGGATGCAATAAATCATCATTTTAAATCTTGATGCAGAAGCACAGGGTTAAACGAATGATTTTTAATTTATAAATAAATCATTATTAAATATCATAGTTATATTAATTTTAAATTAATTGTTGTTGTTAAAAAATATATAGAATCTATTATAAAGCGAAAACATGTTCGTTATTAACTCTGTCGTCAAATTACCGATGGCAATAACTGACCAATAAATTTCGCTTTTGCAGATTTTTTAAAGCTCTTAACAGGAAACGATAACACCGTCCAATATGTAAAAAAAAAAATTGTATATATATATATAAGATGTTTGAAAACTGATCAACATCTCAATTTACTTTTAAAACGTTTACATTTATTTATTCGTAATATTATTTTTTTCAACCATTATTGTTTTTTAAATGTATCTTTATTCCATGCTGCCCTATTACGAAAGATTCGCTCGTTTGCACTTAAAACAATATAAATAGTTCAGCGGGTTTTTTTTTCCGAAATATTCCTTAACGTAATTAAATTTTCATCAATAAATAAATAAAATATTAAAAAAAATAAATAAAAAACGAATTTCTCACTTAAAACACTGAAATTATCATAAACAAAAACGCTGCTCTAAGAAGCGATCTTTCGCGATTTCTACATTTATTAACTCTTGTTGTGCGGCTAATATAAATGTCTTAAATAATCTTCCAATATATTTCTAAATTTTATTTGAATGCACTATCGTAAATTTTTTTGTTATTATACATTCTAAAAAAAATTTTATACGTAAAAAAAAACTCAAATAAATATGAATATGCATATGAAATTTAAATGTATATTAAAAAGTTTCACCTACGTTCGGGGGTATACGTGAAAACAGCGTTGGATACATTAGTATTATTAATAACATAGGGAGGAAATTATTCATTTTTATTCAGATATTATAGAAAATAATAAATTTTACGCTTTTTCCTTATAAAAAAGTGTAACGGTTCGATACGACTATAATTATTACTCAAATTTTTGTCCATCACACATAAAATTGCAAATAACCTTTTTTAGTTAATATGCTGTCACTACCAGTAAAAGTATGTGAAACAGAACACTGTGTGATGATCTTGGTAATCGATTAAAAGATTCTTCAAATAATATTAATGGATGATTTATTTACGGCACATATTTTCATTAAAAGACACTATCTACATATGTGGAGCAAACATTCAAACCATGCTTTCTCCTTTAGAAAAAAAAAAAAAAAAAAAAAAAAAAAAAAAAAAAAACACAAAAAACTGATAAATTAGAAAATAACTTGTATTTAATTCTAATTTTTATTGTTTATTTTTATTACTAGCTATTAGAAAGAATTCTAAGCATACCTAAGATATTAAACATAAAACAAATTAATAAAGTGCATTTATTATTTAGAGAAAACATGTTTTGACTGAATTCAGAGGTGGAAACAT
Organism: Maratus speciosus; assembly: GCA_963932465.1. Classification (NCBI taxonomy): domain Eukaryota; kingdom Metazoa; phylum Arthropoda; class Arachnida; order Araneae; family Salticidae; genus Maratus; species Maratus speciosus. Next base: position 317,169,804 of record OZ010800.1, read on the forward strand.
GTTTTGATTGTTTAACAAGTGGATAAAACGCTTTTTGAATGAAATAAGTTCTAACTCCCAAATAATACAAAAGCATTATTTTATTTGAATAAACACCGAACTTCAGTTGATTATTGATAAAATAAAAAGACAGATTATGGTACCTAGTAGTATTCATTAAATATTTACAAAATAAATATTCGTTTGTCAGAAATCCACTTCAAATTTTAAAACCAATATCTTCACCTCGACAGTCACACACTTCTCCCTCTTCTTCATTGCAGGCTGGTAAATCATGGATAATGTTGTAGTGCCATTTGAAGACATAATCAGGTCGATTTTGCCACTATTCACCATACATTACCTTCAAAAGTTAGTCAACATCTTCTTTCTTTTCAACTGATATGGCGTGGCTAAGAGGAAGAGGTTCAAAAACAACCCTTTTAACACGGGCAACAGTAACTACCTTTTAAAGAAGATTTATATCATATTCTTCACTTAGATCTTGAAATCTATAATTCTGGAAGCCTTTAACCTTAAAAGTTCTCTTATTTTTCTCTAAAACAATCCGTTTAAATTGTGATATGTATGGTAGGTTTCGAAAATACACATTAAGTGACAACTGTGATTGGCACACTGGAGAAATCACTGTTTGACTGAATGCAGGCGTTGGAGGAAACACTCTTTGATTGAAACTTAAAGTTTTAAAATTGATTTATAGACGGAAGAAAATGTTTTTTGGTTAAAAATACCGTTTATTTCTGTGCAATTTAACACAGAGTTCATAAAAATAACAATAACTCTTTTTTTTTTTTTTTTTTTTTTTTTTTTTTTTTTTTTTGCGAGAAAACACCGTTTGAATGTTTGCTCCTCATATACAGGCACTTATGTAGGAGATACTGCACAACATTAAGTTACACAAAAATATATATGAAAATAACTTAAAATAATCCAAACTAAGCTAAGACGTAATAAAAGTGATACAAATTCCATTTAAAACTGCACACAAATACCTTTATTCAGATCGACATATGTTTCATCACCCAGAAGGCGACTTTCTCTAGATCTTTGTTGATACAAATAATTTCGCAAAAGTTTCTAAAAACTTCGCGTGAAATTGGTAAACAAAACCAGGAGACCATATGTACAGTCGTGGAAAAAAAGTAACACCCCCTACTAACTCCTCAACAAATTATCGTAGATGAATGCTAGTGGTACCGAATGATTGGAAATAAAGTCTATTTTTGGGCCATCTACATATTAAAACGAACCATACCTTTGTTTTTTTCAATAGCAGTAGACAATTCTGACAGCATAAATGAACTCTACACACTTCAATTAGTCTAAAAACAAATTTTATGCAATTCGTACCATAAGTTTTCGAGACATTGATTATTTTTAAAACGAGCGTATTTTAAGGGCTGTATCCAAATTGAAATTCGGTACTCGATTATTAACCGAGAGAGCCCCCGTCTAGATCAAGGCACCTTTCAAGTGCCACTCAAGTACTCATTAAAGACTGGTAGATTACAGGATAGCACAAGAAATTTCAAAATATTAGGCTCTTCTACCATAGACGGCCTCTTAAACCATCATTTTGCCGTTTTTTAAGCATAATTTGAAAACTACTTGGAAGAAAAATGTGAAATTTTGGATTTCCATAAAGCAGGACTTAATAAATCTGAATACATCAAAAAATTGTAGGTTGCAATTCATAATTTTTTTAAAGATTAATTTAATAATTCTTAATTCATATCAAAAAATTATAAAAATTGCAAATTCAGCGTATTTATGTTTGGGTATATTAGTATTATTGCTACACAAAAATATTAGAACATTAAGATCATAATTTCAGAAGTTATAAATTAAAATATGAAAATGTAATTTAACATAATAAGCACTAAATTTTGAATTCTTATAATCCAAAAACTTATCATTCAAATGACTTGACATTTGGTGTCTAGGCATAGTTTGAACCAAAGATTTGAAATATCTCGTTAAAATTGGGTATTGCCATTGAAAGAAATTAAGTTTGGATTCGTGTTAATATGTAGATGACTCCCTAAGCAAATTTTATATACATCATTTAAATGTAGACTTTATTTCCAACCGTTCGGTACCAGTAACTTTCGTCTACGATAATTTCTTGAGGACTTGAACATTAAAAAAATAAGAATTGATATTTGTGAACGTGAATTAATCTATACTATTATTTCTTTTTCTGCATAGCATCTCCTTCTAAATTTTAGGTAACTCAATGGAGGCTGAAACATTGCAAAGATTCTCACTGCGGAAAAATATATTGATATCCAGGATAATGGATGGTAAATAAAATGTTACTGGATAAATTATTATTTTATTTTTTAAATAAATCAGAAAGTGTCTTTACTACATAATCTGGCCAAAACTGTAGTCCTCTTGGTGTATTTGATGTCTGCTATATGTTCTTTGATTTTAATTTTATGTTTACTGTTTGTCATACCAATGTAAAATTGCATTGTTCCATAATATGTAGTGAAAGGTATTTCATATCCATTTAAGGCCTGACCTACTCAATTGTGTAGGTGATCCTAAAAGTCAAAAAATCCATTTTTAAAGTCGAAGCTGCACACACAGAATTTCGTGAATTCTTTCTTGGCATAACCTGACATCGATTATTTTTTAAATAATTTTTTCAACCTTATATGATCTTATTAATTAGGGGAAATGACGAAAACTTTTAATTTCTACCAAAAATCTCCCGCTCTTAAACAGATATAGCCCTGATGTAGTGTTTAGGTCTATGGATTAGTATCTAGAGATTATCTAGAGATTTGGTTCTATTGGATCTACTTTCATACAGACTATATATATTTTTTAATTTTATGGAACGTTATGAAATAAGGGAGATGATCTTATTAATTAGGGGAAATGATGAAAACTTTTCATTTCTACCAAAAATCTCCCGCTCTTAAACAGATATAGCCCTGATATAGTGTTTAGGCCTATGGATTAGGATCTAGAGATTATCTATAGATTTGGTTCTATTGGATCTATTTTCCTACAGACTATATATTTTTTTATTTTATGGAACGTTTTGAAATAATGGAGATATTGATATTATTGAGTTTATATTTTATTATTTTGAAGAAACCAGGATAGTATTATGAAGTGGATAACTTTGATATTTATACATTGAAGTTTTTTTTCCCTCTTCTTCAATCTCATAATTAATTTTTTTACAGTGTACTATTTGTATCCATTATTCCTTGCAGTATCATACATTTTATTTATTTCGTTGTTTAACTGCTCAGGATTACATATTGGGAAAGCTCTTTGAATATAATGATGAAATGCAGAAAATTTGTAGGAAAACGGTGTTTGGGCATTATCAGAGATAATGAATTGACTGTCTATGGGATTTTCTGCAAACAGTGCGTTATATTTCTTTGGTACGTTTTGATTAATAATTCATCTAATTAAGGTAGCGTACCATTCTGTTATATTTCCAATGTAAATTTATTTTTAGAATCGAGACTATTTATTTGGGTTTAAGACGTTATTGAATAAGGTATTTGTTTGTTGCCATATACAAATATTGGATTATACTCTCCATACATGGAACACATACGTGGGTTATATTTTCATGATTAATTCAATTTAGTTGCTAGATTATTGGATAATATGAAATTACTTTGTTTAGATACCACCGAAGAAAATTTTAATTTCTAGTTTTAAATTATGTAATAATGTTCCTATAGGGGAGATTGGGGAGAGTCGACACATTTTTTACAAAATGATTTTTTTTAAATATTTAACCTAGAATTAAATTTTCATATATCATTTTTTTCTTTATACAATCCGTTATCAAAATAAAATTGCGACATAAATGTAATATATATGTAACTTGAAAACTGATTGATTTTAATCATGATAAAATAATGGGTCAAGACTCCCCACATAGGAGGGGTTTGACGCACTTTATTTTATATTGAAATATTTGTTAAGGGAAATAAAATCTGTTAAAAAAAAGACAGAATAACTTTATGCTACATGGTTTAATTATTATGAAAAAATATTTGGGAAAATGTAATGTGTAAACAAACTTGCTTAGTCGGAATTCAAATCACAGGGGAAAAATGTCTTTTAACACTAGAACGCCGGAAATCTTGCTACCCGCTGAAACGCCGACCAGGTGTTAATTAGACACTGGTTGATATTAAGCGAAAAATTCCAAGAAAATGTTCATTTTGATATTATTTTTACAAATATTATATCGTATACACAAATATTATTACCTGTAAAACAGTAATACTTTTTCAAGATTTTATGAAAATATATATGGTACACATAAATGATATATCTGTAAAATAAGAATAATTTTGCAAGAAGATATGAAAATATGTATGGTACACACAAATAATAATACATCTGTGGAAAAATAATAATTCCGCAAGATGATATGAAAATATATATGGTAAACAGAAATAATATTATAACTGTAAAATAAGAATATTTTTGCAAGATGAAAATATAAACAAAAAACTAACTACTTACAATAATTATTAAGATGGAGCTTGGTGCAACATAATAGAAATTTAAAAATATCAACGTAAAAAGCACCAATAATTTTAAATTTTAAGCATACCGGTTTCGGTAGCTTATAGCATACAGTCCTCAGGGCTAAGGGTGGCGGAAATTTGCTCACTTATATAGGAGAAATGGGGAATTTCATTTACGTACTTTATTTACAGTCAATACATTTATAGCTGACATATTTTGTGCATTTGAAACATGTCATTCTTTTACAAGCAGAACATATTTTATTTGTCACATATCCATGGCATTTTTTAGCATCACATTTCTTACGCTTAGAAGGATTTTCAGTCCGCAGTTCATCTTCATAGCTCCTGGTATTTTAAGTGGATTTTCCAAAATATTCTGCTCGAAATTCTTCAGCTAATGTTCGGATAAATGTACGCCTTGATAATTTTTCCCCGTCACATGTTTCAAAATAATCCAAGCGTTTAGGGCAGCAAAATCTAAAATATTGTAGAATGTGTGAATTGGTCATCTTCTCGAACCTGCTTTGACTGAATATTGCCTTGACATTTGAACAACAATATCTACGCCACATTTTGTTTCATTATAAAAACTGATGGTTTCACGTGTTTTCTTTGAATTGTTAGCGATTGCAATGTTTGATATTAAAATTTTTGTATTCATCAGGTCAATTCGTATTTATCACGTTTTGATGCTATAAATTGAGTAAATGGACAGCGGGTCTAAGTAAAAAATAACTGTTCATCAATTGTTATGTTCTGGCCTGGCTTGTAACAGCTTATACAGTTTTCAATAAAATGATTTCATACGTCCGAAATCATTGCGAATTTATTCTGTTTTGTTCGATTACGGCGCGTTGATTTGATATTAAATGTCAAAAATCTTTATATTTCACAAAATTTGTATCTGGACATGGTGTCTTTACAAAAATATATACCCCATGCAGTAGACCATAATGAATAAAGTTCCAGATTACTAGTTCCGGAAATTCCTCGTGCATACAAAATCGAAATTTAAACAAAAAGTTCAATTTTTGAAAGAGACCAAACATTGTTTTCTGATACTCGACGAGCTTCTGTGTTTGTGCTTTTTATTACACGCTCTAAAACTGTTCTGTCTATAAAAAGCAACCAAGCACTCCAAACACTGTCATCATTCACATTTCTTTTTGCATAACTAGTCGGACCACTATTTTCTCGCAGAATATTTTGGTTTGCAAATCTACCGGTTACACTTCCAGAACCACATTCTTTCTACTGTGAGCCGTCGCGAGCCACAAATTCATTCTGATTTTGAGAATCAACAATTTCAATATCCTCATCGCTTTCCGATTCAGATGATACAACAGGAATAAAATTTTCATTATCAGATTCATCATGCATGTCGGATAATTCTCCACCGTCTGAATCATTATCTGACAATTCACGTAGAAGCGCGGTTACTTCGTCCGCAGTAAGCCCTCTCTATGCGAGACATTTTAAGTTTTATTCGTAGAAAGTAACAAGAACAAAAGAAAACCTCACAAAAATTCAACTAGTCATAACCCATAAGCAACCGCGCATGTAGTATCTTTGAAAAAATGAAATCACAGCGGCAGGTGTTGATGCAGTTCAAACAGATCACGTGATGACCAGGTGGCAAAAGCCATTCCAAGACTTCCCTTCTCTACACAATGGAACGATCGCACAGAAGAACGAAATTAAAAATTAATAGGGGAATTGAAATTCTTGCGGTGTCCAATTGACATAAGACTGCCCTTATATGTAAATATATCCATAAACTAAGTTTGAATTAAGCTAATTCAAAAAAACGTTCTATGTGACTTCTTCCTACACATTTAATAAAAGTCAAGAGAAATAAAAAAGAATCCATCAAAATTTAAAGATTTTATAAAAGAATTTACATGCTTTGGTGTCGAAATGACACCGTCTGGCGTTTTAGTGTTAAATATCCACTTTTTGTGACACTCGACTTAGCAACAAGAGTTGCCTAATAATCGGGCTTCATCTCATTCTGTTCATTTTGGTAAAATTTGTCTGCATACCTTAATAAAATGTTTTGATCAATGTTATGTTCTGTTGCAGAGGCATGAACACTTAATATATCGTAAGGCTGCTGCTTTCATTCTTTCTAGTCTTTTCCATTCTTTCTATTTATCTACTATGGATACTATTTAAAGGAAATAAATGTTTCTATCAACTTTCAAATTTATGTTCCATTTAATTTTTTCTTCCTTCTATAGCAATTTTTCACATGTTCCAATAATCATCAATTTAAAATATTTACCTTTCTATGACGCCATTTTACTATAGCTTTTCAGAATACATTTACATTACTTTAGAAATATAACCACTAACCCATCGTTATGTACAGTGTATAGTAAAAATATTTTTAAAAACACTTAATTAACAGAACTTTGACCTTCTGATCAACCTTCCCTCACATTGATTGAGTCAAGTCTCCCCACAGAACCACTTTTAAGTATAGCAGATGGTTATGTTTAGTCTAATTTACTGTGCAATCTTTATGCATGGAATGAAATCTCAATATTTCTGCATTACTTAACCTCTTCAGTTCCGAAGATAAAATAAAAATACAAATGCTTATTTATTTTTTTTTCTAAAACAAATGACAGAAAAATATATTTTCTGAAATTAATCCTTTAGGCGCTTCGTAATTTATATTACAAAATATGGATCTAAAACTACAAAACCCCTTACAAACATAAATTTAATAACCATTAACCTAAATTAATGATATCACAAATTTAAGAGCTTTAAACAAGTAAATAATGTACAAATCATCAAAATTTTTTATTGAAAAACATTTAAAATAAATACTTATGTAAATGTCTTACTTTCTTGGTCATACTGTCTTTTGGGCATTTTTATGCATTTTGCAAACTCAGATGAAAATAACATTTATTTTATGTGGGAATCAGTTTAGATGCTACTATTTAATCGTTTGCTTTGAACGCAAAAAACATTCAGTTATTAGGTCCCGTATGGGGACCAACAGACCGAAGATGTTAAAAGCTACTTATTTAAATTTCTGTGATATATTTTATCTGTGAAACTCTTATAAAATATTTCTAAAATATACATTATTTAAGCTGAAAACACTTCACAATTGATTTGATAACAAAGACTATTGTTTGAGCATTACAATAGCTTTGGTTACCGCCTATTGGCAAAAACTCTGAAATTCTTTTAAATGTGAAAACTGCATGCTGGGTAAAGCCGATACTATGATCAACCCTCCCCAGTATCCCCTATATTAATAGAACATTAGAACACAATAAATTTAGATACATGTAGCTCCCCGATTATTTTTACTTGCATTGTACTATTATTCTCCATCCAATCAATTTATGCAATGTGCTATGGCCTTTGATTTTTTCTCTTTTTTTTCTGCGTATACTCCACACGCAAAATATAAACAGTTTCCACGCGCAGAATTAATTCTATTGTTTTAGCCTTCTTTTATTTCCAGGTTTTGCCCATTGCTTTATTTCTGGGGACCTACGTTTTCATTTGTGTGAATCTTCATCAGTAATCCGTGGACGGATAACTTCAGGTTCTTTTGCTCACTGAACTCCTTTGCTAATTTTATAGTATAGACTCTTCAGCTCTTAGAACCTGTTGAATCTTTAAAAACTACCCAAATATTTATGACAGCTAGATCATGAACCAGTAGATTTTGAATAGGTCTTCGGACATACTGAACACTGCGGTTCTATCTTCCATATAAATCAATCTCTCTCTTCATTTGAATGATTTGGAATAATGTATTTTGTAACTTTCTCTCCTTTTTTTATTTCTCTCCTTTATTTTGTATGTTTTTTAAAACACGATTTATTGGTGTTTTATGATTTCATTTACTTGGCTATTCTCCTTGAGCTCACTTTGAACTGGATTCGGATGACGAAATTTTAAGGGCATTTTCACAAACTTCGTTTTGTCATTTATGTCAAAATGATTATCATTATCAGAGGTAATTTTGTCGCTAAAATCATTTTCTGAAAGTTGGCTTCGCAATTTTAAAATTCCTTCTTCAAAAGACCTCCGTCGCGACGCCACCATTATAAATGTACAAAACTGTAATACCTCTACAGAATCAAGCAGGACGGTCGTTCTGCCAAGCCAAGCTGTAAAAAAAATGCTAACCCCACCAAACAAACAAACGCCAAGAACCAAAAGCCAGAACCGCGTAACTGCTTATTATACTCTAGACAACTTCTCCATGTTAAATAGGCTAAACGTGGCATTTTAAAATTTCAGATATTTAAGAAAACAAGCATTGCAGAGAAATAAAATTAAGACTAGAAGAATCTAGTGAAGAAAAGCTTCAAATTGAGACCAAACGCATCTCTATAAAATAATTATAAACAGAGATACAGGATTTGAAATAAAACGTCGAGATACTGAAAACGATCAAAAAAATCTTCGTCAAACATATATTAATTCAATTAAGCTAGAGACTTAAATAATGGGCAGAAAAAAGTATGGAATGCATTTTCGGACTGTTAATTATCCAATCTACGTGCTTTTATAAAATTTAGTTTAAAAAAATTGAAAATTCTATTCTTAATAAGCAGAAAACTGTTAATTCATTCCAAAATTATCAAACTATGCTAAACAGTGATAAACCCGCCAACGAGCGCGTACTATCCAAATTACATCATTGTGATTATTATCACAAATCCTCTTCAACTTCAATCTGGTAGACGAGTATTTTCCACCAAGACTATTTTTTCGACAAAAACTGCATAAAAGTTACATTTTTAGAAAGATTTTTAAAATAAAAATAATATTTTAGAGAAATGGTACCTTTTAAGAAGTATGCATTGAAAGTTATCGGCATTTAAGGTTTCATTCCTAATGTAAACAAAACTTTTGAAAATGAATTGAGGTCGCAAATCTCGACAATAGCTTTTTTTTTTACCTGCAAATAGAAATTGTTATTTTTTGCGTGTGTAAATTATAAACAATCATTGGATACTGAAATAAATGTTTTGGGGTACTTGTAAGTTATCCCGTCGACCCATTTCGCCAAATTATATAAATCGCAAAACTACTCGCCAAATTATACAAATTGACATAATTTTTATTTTAAATAACGAAAGAACAAATAAATTAGTATAACATTAATAAAAATACAAATAAAACGTCGAAATAAAAATCATCTTATTACGTAAACACGTGTTTTCAAATGAATGTGACATTTACGATCAACCATTATTGGCATTTAATCTTACAACTTGGCGACAGTAATTTGGTCGACGGGATAACTAACAAGTACCTGTTTTGGTTTAAGATAATATCAATTATTTATTTATTTTGTGTTTTAAATGAAGTAAAATGGGTGTATTTTAAATGCCTATAATATATGTTTTTAAACTGAATGTAGTATTTGAAATGAAAGTTGTGTATTGTAAATGAAACGAATGCAATACGAATGATGTCAATGGGAACAATATTAAGCGACATATCACTTCTCTCGGCTAACATAAAATTACACGATCTTTTCTTTACGTTTACAAGTAAATAAATCCTACCCATGTAAAAATATTTAATTAATCAAATTTTAAAACGAATCATCATTAGTTTGGTTGTTCCGGGAAGATTGATCACCGAAAACTATTGTTGATCGTAATCATACTTTCCATTCTCGATGGCCAGTGGCGTTCAAAACAATATTTTGATATGCTTTTATTAGGTGCAAAACAGCAGATGGACGAACTTTAGCTACGATATTAGATTCTCTAATCATTCTTAGTCGAGTCTATTGCCAAGGTTCGGGTGAAAAAAAATACATTTCAACTATATAAAGGAATATAACTGTGATAGGTACAGATGTCATATTCGCCCCATATTGGCGCGATTTCTTTCTGTCGCCAATATCATATAGGCAACAGGTACTTAACTTGCGCCAAAGCGTCGCTATTTTGCTTGATGTGGTAACCCTGATTATGTTGTTTATGCTGTTGATGTTTTCGCCAAATTGGCAGCCGAAAAAAATCGCGCCAATATGGGGCGAATATGACATCTGTACCCTGTGATATCATTAAAGGCTTTCATAGAAACACTCCATTGTACCAAATTGTATTAGCTAAATAGGTCTATTGGCTATGGAACCAACTACGGAAAATTATTAATTAGGTTTAAAAATCTCCGGCACAGATGTTATGTACGCATATTGGCGAGATTTGTTTCTGACGCCAATGTCATATACGCAATGGGTATTTAACTGGCGCCAAAGTGTCGTTATTTTGCTTGATATGGTAACCCGGATGTTGTTGTTTATGCTGTTGATGTTTTTGCCAAATTGGTGGATGCCGGAAAAAAATCGCGTCAATATATGACATCTCTGCCAAATTTCCGTATTATCGAACGTATTTCAACGTATAATCAAACGGAGGCAAAGATGTCTCAGACGCACCGGGGTATACTTTTAGTACCAAAATGGCAGTTTTATTCCCTAGCAACCCAGAAATTTGGACGATATTATCCTCCATATGACAACACAATAGAAGAGATTGCGTGTGTTTTAAATTAAATTAAACTTTGTGCTTTTTATAATAAAATAATTAGTGTGTGTTTCTAATAAAAGTTTTAGCACAGATGTCATATACGCCCCATAATGGTGCGATATTTTTCTGACGCCAATGTGATGTACGCAACGGGAATTCAATTGGCGCCAAAGTGTCGTTATTTTTCTTGATATGGTAAACCGGATGTTGTTGTTTATGTTGTTGATGTTTTCGCCAAATTGGCGTCAGAAAAAACTGTACTTCTTAGTTATCCCGTCGACCAATTTCGCCAAATTATATATATCGCCAAACCACACGCCAAATTATACAAATTGACATAATTTCTATTTTAAATAACAAAAGAATAAGTAAATTAGTATAACGTTAATAAAAATACAAATAAAACGTCAAAATAAAAATCCGTTTATGACGTAAACACGTGTAAGTCAAGTGAATGTGACATTTACGATCAACTATTATTGGCATTTAATCTAACAATTTGGTGACAGTAATTTGGTCGACTGGATAACTAAGAAGTTTTTAAGAAGTGTATTTTATAATAAAATTGTGTTTTTATACCAAATAAACAGTTTTATAATAAATAAAACCAACATGCTATTTTCTCCAGCTAGGTCTAATAGGTACCCAGAAACGTGGTTTTCTCACCAAACTGGCTCAAAAATAAACAAAAAAATATATATTGCGCCAACCGCGATGCGTTTGAGACAGCGCTGTGCTCAAACGAACATAAAGCATAAATGCCTGCGTGAGTTAAGCGGTTTTCTCAAGAAAGATGAAATACATAAAAATGAAAAAATTCCTGCCGGCTCGGGCCTACAGGCAGAGGTAGATTTCGAAGTTAAGTACTACATTCACCAACATAACTTAAATCAAGATTAGAGATAAACCCAGTTCCTTCACTAAGAATGAGCTTTAAGGAAGCTAAACATTTTGTGAAAATTCTAATATAAACGAATACACACACGCATGTATATGGGATAGGTTTAAAAATGGCTAAAACAAATTCAGAGAACCTCAAAGTGTTAAAATATGTTAATATTTCCATAGTCGGGTTTTTATCATGTTTTAATAAGTTTCTTCAAACTCATATGATGTTACCTATTCAACTGCTGAGGTCCATTATATTTCCAATAGGACGCAATATTTTTTTTCTGTTTTTAATTCGTCAAACTATTTATTTCTTTTTGAGTTTTCAATCGGAAATCTTGCTCTAGAAAACTTATGACGTAATATTCAATTTGTTTTCAATTCATCAAACTGTTTATTTAATTTAATTTTTCACGTGAAATCTTGCAATAGAAAAGCAATTGTTGTGGTGAGAATTTTATTGCTTTTTTTTTAATTGTTGGCAACTGCTATAACGAAAAATATATGTTTTTTCCTGTCATTGTTGTGTAAGAGCTGGTTTTATCAGAATCATGTTAAGACTGTATTCAAAATTTTGAGCCCTCCCCATTTCCATTCCCTTGGGCCGATTTTGCCCATTTTCAATCCCCGCCGAGATATTAACCATCTCAAAGTTGTTGGCGAGTTTGAAGACGATCCGTGCATAATTGCGACTTTTATCGTGCGGACAAAATTTAGTACATACATACATACATATATATATATATATATATATATATATAAACTTTTTAGGTGGGGGTGGTTTTGGGTTCCTGGGGTCCTATAATGAAAAGTTATGAAGGAATTTTTCAAAAGTCGCACCATGGTAATGACTGCAATAGGTAGTATTTCTTACGAAATCTACCTAAAAGTTACACAATGCTGACATGATCGGAAGAAGTTCTTGGTACTTTTATGTTAGCCAGGCTCAAAACTCGCCAATGGTATTTTTTACCTCGCCAGTAGCAGTTTTTATTTTTTGCGTGGTAAATAAAAAACAATGCTTTGATAATGAAATTGGCATTTTTTAAATTATTTTTTTCTTTTATTTTTAAAAAAATTAAATAAGTGAAAGGCATGTATCATAAACGTTTGTATTTTAAATTAAAGTTATGATTTTATGTAAAATAAGTGAAAGGATTATAGTTTAAGTAAAATTAAGGCAATACGAATGAATGGGAAGGGAACAATAATTGGCGATTTATCACCTGCGCCCGCTAAAATAAAAGTAACGAGTTCATGATTTCTCTATCAGAATATTCCTAATTGGCGAAGGATTGAGATAGTTAATTAAAATTATGAATAAAACTAACATGATGTAATCCATTTAACGGGGATCAAACTGCTAGACAGAGGCAAAAATAATCTAATAAATTTGAAATTGAAAAGAGTACAAAAGAAAAGAATTTCCTAAAATTCACATTTCTGTGATACCATTTGGAATAGAAACCGACAATTTGGCACACGGTGGTTATTTTAAATACTCGATAAGGATGATTTCTAAAAAAAGGTAGAAATTAAAAGTTCGAAACGACAGAAAAACTTGAACGTTCTAAATTATGACTTATTTGCAATTGTTAATCTGGAACAATTGCTGAATCTGCAATTTGTTCGAAACATGAAATTTGATGTGCTTTTTACTTATAAGACCTAAATGATATCACAGAAAAATTCCTACATAATTCGAAATTTGAATGGATGCAGGCCTAAAAAAAGCTCAAAAATTGCGATTTCTGTAATACCGTTCGGGATAGAGGTCTGAATTTCGGCATGCCAGTTTGTTTAAAGATGTAAATGCGCGTTAAGATCTTTTAGTAAAAAATCGAAATGTTAAGAGGTGAACCGAGCGGTAAACGTTTTAAGAACGGTTTGTATTATGATTTTAATGAGATTGTTTGGGCTAGGAACATGAAATTTGACACGGAATTTATTTTCTAAGGCGTAAATGCTTTGCATTTTCTAATAAATTAGAAATTTATAAGTGTACAAGAGCAAAGAAATTCTTGTATTTTTGAATCTGTGATACTGTTAGGGATAGAATCCTTAAATCTGGTATGGTGGACACTTATAAGATGTAAATGCTCTAATCTGTTTCTAAATAAATCGAATTTTAAAAGCGTGAAATGAGTGGAAAACTTTTTAAAAACGTTCTAAATTCCGGTTTGAATGGAATTGCTAGAGCGTGAACTTGAAATTTAACATGATTACTGATACTAAAACAAAAATGCTCGTCTTAAACAATTTCTAAAACATTCGAAATTTAAGATGTTGCAGGAGCAAAATTCATTCATAAATTAAGATTTCTCTGAAACTGTTGAGGGGAGAAACTTAAAATTTGATATGGTGGTTACTTTTAAGATGTCACTGCTCGCTAAAACCTATTTCTAAAAAAATCGAAATTTAAAATGGTGAAACGAGTAAAAAAGCTTTCTAAAAATGCTCTAAATTATGATTTATTTGGAATTCTTAGCCCTAAGGAAATAGAAATTTGACATAGTTGTAACATTTAAGACGTAAATATTCACTATGAACAGTTCCTAAAAATATCGAAATTTTTAACGGCGCAGGAGCAAAAAAGTTCTAAAATTGGGTTTATCGTGATATCGTTAAAGATTGAAACCTGAATTTTGGCAATCTGTTAATTTTAAGATCTAAGCGCTCGTTCAGAACTGTTTCGAAAAATGTCTCTCTTTAAAGAGATTAAAAGAGCAGAAAACGTTCTAAATACGTTCTAAATTACGATTTAAATAGAATTGTCAAAGCATGACCTTGAAATTTAACATAGTTGTAACTTTTGAAACAGTAATGCTCTCCGAAATCATTTCCTAATAAGTTCGAAGTTTAAAAGGGTTCAAAAACAAAACAAAAAAAACCCGCTCTAAAATTCCAATTTTTGTGATACCGTTCGGGGTAGAAGCCTGGATTTGACATACTAATTATCTAAAATATATAAAGGTTCATTAAGAACCGTTTCTAAAAATATCTGCTCTGCTTTGTATGTCGTACTTCACCCTCGGATCAGCCGTGGATATTTGATCTACAATTTTGCAAAAAATTAAATAAAAAGTTATCTTTAAACAAATATTTGTCTAAATATCAAACAATAAACAAATATCTAACTAAAAGACCAACTATAGGTCCATATGTTATTTCGACTCTATCAATTTTTTTACAAAATTTGCATTCTTCATAAAAAAATAAAATACCATATAAATTGAAGAAGTCTGATACTTTGAGAAAAGAATTTGGCTTTCATTGCTTTTAAATCCTTAATTACTCTAAGAAATAAATGATATGTAAACAATATGTACACATATTGGGTTTCCTTTCTACTTACAACGGTTCTAATAGAATAGAATTCATTTTAATTTAAGTGAGTAGATTATTTAAATTATACATAATATCTAAAAAAAAAAAAAAGAAATGATATCCACTAAAAAACAACTTTTCAAAAGTAAAAAAAAAAAAAAAAAAAAAAAAGATGAAACTTGTGGCTAAAAAATGGTGTGATATCATATCTCCAAGCTTATATTATGGTACTTTTTTAACATTTTCCACTAAAACATTTGCCATTTGTAAGTCGAGTGACTTCGTATATGTTGATAGAAATCCTCTTCTCCTGTACTAAATACATCATAACGTGTTTCTGAAAATTCAAATGTTTTAAAATTATGCATCATGGGCTTGGCGGCCATCTTTCCATATTTTACACAAATTTCTAAGCACCCAAATTTGTAAAGGGTAATAAGTTTGCATTAATAACAATTTAGAACTTCTGATTTTAACTACGGACAAATAAATTTGAAAATACTTTTATTTTGAGAAAAAAAAAAGTTCATTGTTACTGCTGTTAAGTGATTAATTACTCTAAAAAAGTAATCATAAAAGGAATAGCGAAGATATATCACCATTACCTTAACACACAAATTTCTAAGCACACAATTTCGTGAAGGAAAGGCATAAAATGTGTGCTGTGGTAACAATGTCGAACTTTGGTTTTCAACTGCAAACATCCGATAAATTGAAAAAGACTAATATTTTGAGAAAAAAAAAATAGATTTTTATTGCCTTTAAATGATTAATTACTTTATGAAATAAATCACTAGATGAATCCTTTAGATAAGTCACTATTATTTTAAGACACAAAGTTCTCCGAATACAGGTCCGTAACGGAAAAGCTTAAAATGTCTGCTTAAGTAACAATTTTGAATTTCGGATTTTAACTATGGATTAGGGTACATAGAAATTTGTGTAAAATATGGAAAGATGGCCGCCAAGCCCATGATGCATAATTTTAAAACATTTGAATTTTCAGAAACACGTTATGATGTATTTAGTACGGGAGAAGAGGATTTCTATCAACATATACGAAGTTACTCGACTTACAAAAGGAAAGTGTTTTAGTAGAAAATGTTAAAAAATTACCATAATATAAGCTTGGAAATATGATATCACACCATTTTTCAGCTACAAGTTTCATCCTTTTTTTTTTTTTTTTTTTTTTTTTTTTTTTTTTTTTTTTTTAGCTTGACTTTTTTTTTTACTTTTGAAAAGTTGTTTTTTAGTAGATTTTATTTTTCACCCGCGGCGTTTGCAACAAGCAAAATATTCTTTTTATTTAATTTCTAAGGCTTAACAGAGATAAGAACATTATTTTGCGTTTTAATAATAGCCTGAAATCAAATAAAAGCTTAAGGTGCTTCACACATTGCACGTGCATGACAGGTATGTGCTCACGAGCCCCCTCCCTTTTGATCCATCCCCCTCTTTTGTGAAAATCAAGTGCGATACATCTCCTTATATTATTCTTCTGTTATCGAAACATATAGTGGACAAAGGCCTGTTAAAATAGGAGAAAAAGCTATTACTTTTTAGGTCAGCGAGGACTGTCATGGTGATTCTAGGTATACAGAGCTGTAGGAAAAAAGTTTTCGTTGGATTTTAACTAAATTTGTGTTAAGACATTTTATTGAGCATTTAAGAAAAGTACAAAAATTCCAAAGCTTTATTTTGAAAACAACAGTGTTACGAGCAAACAATCACGCCATGGATCTGAAATGGCCAGCCTGGGACGTTCTTGTGTTAATTATGAGCTTGAAGAATATGAAGAGAATGAATTACAATGTACATAGTTTCAAGTTATCCACTTTACAATATTTTCGCGGTTTCTCCGAAAGATTGGAATATAAAATCAATAAATTCATTATCTCCCTTACTGCAAAAACATAAATAAAAACAGAAAATAAACAGAAAATAATAAAATATTATCAGCAAGAAAATAGATTTAATAAAACCAAATCAATTATCAGGAGTAGGGGAGACCGAGGCTAGTTGGCTACAGGGGAAAGTAAGCGCAGTCCTTATAAATCGGCTTTTTTTGGATAGATTACGCACCCAGTCACAGAGTACCTTTCTTCTTACTTTTTGCAATCCTCATTGTAGTTTTGCAGCGTTACCTACGTTCAGTGGACATTTATTACGATTTTTCTGTTTTTTTGCACTCATAAGTAATTTTTTGTTGCTTCATTCTTTTTATAATTTCTAATACTTATCATAATAATTGCGATTTATCTTGTGCAGTTTTTCTTAGTGTATGATTAACTGTACCTACCCCATATGTAATTTACTAGGATTATTTATGCTTAGATGGTTACGTGTCCCTTTTGTGAAGAAATTCATTATGGGGCTTGTAATCGCATTGAACACGGGGCAAGTTGGCTCGATTTCTGGTGTGTGCTGGTAGCTTTAAAAACAGAAAAC
Organism: Maratus speciosus; assembly: GCA_963932465.1. Lineage (NCBI taxonomy): Eukaryota > Metazoa > Arthropoda > Arachnida > Araneae > Salticidae > Maratus > Maratus speciosus. The sequence goes on from OZ010800.1 coordinate 317,187,523, forward strand.
ACCGAGAAAAGTGGTTGCAATGCAAGATTTTGGACACACGAGGCTTGTCCAAACGGAAAAACTCGTTTTTATATTTGTGACAACTGTAACTCTGATGATGATATCGAGTAGGATAGAAGTTACTCATTATTAATGTTTTATTCATTATTTTTATGTCTGTATAATTTAGAATTTACATTGAATTTCGATAACGCCTTTGATTAATCTTACTGGTAATAATGAAATTAATTTATCTTAACTGTGTGTCTTATTTAAATTTTTATAAAGCGTGTGCCAACTTACCCCATAGGTATAGACAACTTGTCCCGTGATGGGGTAGGTTGGCGCAGAATTTTCCTTTTAATTTAGGCTTCCGCTAAACATAAACTACAAAAGCTACAAACTCAATACTTCAGGTATTTATAGCCCAATGCCAGCTCTTTAAAAGTACAGTTAAAGGTTCATAAAAAAACTTAAACAAAAATTAATAAAAATCAATAACTGAAAACTGCGCCTACTAGCCCCGGTCTCCCCTATATGAAATACCTTTCACCAAAGATGATGGAACAGTGCAAATTTATAATGGTGTTCCAAACAGAAAACATAAAACATGAATCAAAGAACATATAACAGACATCAAATGCAACACATTTCGACAGATTTGAAGCAAAGAACCTTTACAGATTGATATTTTTTTAAATAATAGAATAATTTATCTGTCAAGATTTATTTATCCTCCATTATTCATGAATCAATAGAAATTTTTTTAAGCAGTGGGAATATTTGTAATGATTCAGCCTCCATTCAGTTTGCCAAAATTTAGAAAGAGATTCTCTGCAGAATAAGGAAAAATTGTAGAAATTAATTCACATCTACATATATCCATTTTTATTTTTTTAATGTTTGCATTTGTTTTTCATCATACATGTGGTCTCGTGATTTTATTTACCAATTTCTTGTATTTTTTAAAAAATTGAGAAAATATTTGTATTGAAAAATATCTTGAGAATGTCACCGTCTGAGCGTTGAAACATGTCGATCTGAATAAAGGTATTTATATGCCTTTTAAGTGCATTTTTATCACTTTTAGCAAATATTGGCTTTTTTGGATTATGTTACTCATTAAAGTATTATCCACGCACTAGATTATATTTTAATTTACCCTCATCGCTTTCCAATTTACAGTAATCACCTAGACTTTTTAAACAGGATAATCACACAGGTATCTCCCGCGACCTCGCACTTACTCTACTCCACACAGGAGTCAATACTTTTCCAAACTCCACGTTTCACCTCCAACACAAAAATCTCGACTGAATACTTACCACCCTCCCTCTCACTACTTCTCCATCTTTCGAATTAAAAAAAAAGAACATGTGATCCTCCTGTGCCAAATCAAATGCAATTTCCACCTCTAAAATCAAAGACAATCCAACTGCCCTTTCTCTCCGCATTACCACTTGAACAGGCATCACACATTCTTATATTTAAGAAACGTTTTCTCATTATATGGCTCGCTATAATTATTCACATTCCGATGGAAAAATGACTTTATTCTGGTAAATACTTTTGTATAATAGAGATTATCATACAATGCAGATATGATTGCAATAGTACCAATCTACTTCCCAATCCCAAAGATAAGAAAAAAATTATCCCTAACCATAAAGTAAGTAGATACTGATATACAGATAAATACAAAACATAAAAAAATAAACTTAATTAACAGTAATTTTCATTTGGCACACGTTCATTTAAGCGAGAAACGTGTCAAAAACGTAATTGCTTTATGCTATTTACTATATTATCATAAAGTAGAAAAATATATCATTTAAGAACTATGACGGTTACTTCATACATGTTATAATTTATTTAAGTTCGTGAGGAATATAATATTTAAGTTTAACATTAACGATGCATAAAATATATTTGTATGATTACATATATTAAAAAACTTTCTGAAAAACGTAAGTGCCTTTTCATTAAATTTAATTGGAAATTATCTTTTACATTTTTTTTTCTACTCTGGATGAAAATATTTAGAAAAAGATATAGTAAAATTAATTACTTATAATTAGATTTAATTCAAAACTATATCACAGTGTAAACAATTTACGAAATTTATTGTTTTGTATGTAGTAATAAAAGGAATTTTATGTTAAAGTAACTTTTTAATTATATTTTACTTATGTCATATATTTTCATTTTAATTAAAGCATTATTATTAAAGATATTTTATAAAATATGCATTTATAACTGTTTTTAATTCTTTATTTTTTATTATTCACATTTACTACTTATATGAAGATAAATGTTAAAATTTTTGAATTATACTACCAAACTCAATGTAACTAAAATGCCTAAATATAGCAGCAAATATTGTCGCATTATAATATAGCAGCAGTATTTAAGAAAAAAACGAATTTTATAAAAATTCTTTTATGCTTAAAAAAATGTATTGGACTTTTTTATTAAAAAAATATTTCCATGTATGTTCTCTTTTCTGTATGCCAGATAACCTAGTATTATTAAAAACACAGAATGTAATCCTTAATTTTTATTCATAAATGATAAGAGAAAACAATAAATTTCACGCTTTTAGTCCGTAAAAAAAAAAAACATAATTTTGTTTATGCTATTAACAATATTATCATAAAAAAATTATTCTTGTTTGGCGCAGCATGACCCTTAAGGGATTTTGTGCCATTAAACATTATACAACCAACCAACCAACCATAAAAAAAGTAAAAATATAAAATATAAAAATCCATATTTACTCCCTATGTGGATTTCAAATTATTTAAATACGTCATGAATATAACACATATAATATGACATGAATATAAAATATTAGTTTTAGAATCACAATGCATAAAATATGTGTGTCGTCATGCATATATTAAACAAATATCTTGAAGATGGTTAAAAAATAATTGGAAATTAACTTCTGTTAACTTTGAACGAACTATTTCGAAAATATAGAAAATATTAATAAATTTAATTCAAAAGTAAATCAAAATATAAATAATTTACAAAATATTTCATTTTTTATGTAGTAATAAAAGGAAATTGATTTTTAAATACCTATTATATTGTGTTATATTTATTTTATATGGTATGATTTTAATATAAGGATTATTAAAAAAATATGTATTTTTTCAATAAATCATTAATTTTATCGGGATATAATTAAGGACATTTTATAAGAAAATGCAGTTATAGTCTTTTTATTTCTTTATTTTTTATTGTTTACATTTGTTACTTATGTGAAAATACAATCGTTAAACATTATTAATTGTATATTTACTAACTCAATGTAACAAAAAGGGGAGGGATAAATGTAATACCAGTTAAAAGTAATGCAATTTACTGAGTAATTTAATCTATTGTCGGATTTAATATAGCAGCAGTATTTATATGTAAATAGCCATAAAATATAAATATTAAATTTATAAATGTAGTTAAATAAAAATATTTCTACAAGATCGTCTTCTTGTTCGTAGCTATTTTTAAATATTTTCTAGAACTAATAAGGGCATACAAAGGTGCTAATGTTATTGTTCTATTTGGTAATTTGAACACATCTAATGTCGATTCATTCTCACTAGCATATCATATATACCGCTACTAAATGTGCTACAACTACAGATAACTTATTAAAAAAACTGACTTTATGGTATGAATTTACTGTTGTTTGTTTCTTTTTTATTTTATTTATTTATTTATTTATTTTTTTTTTTTTTTTGAAAAACTCGAAGTCATTAATTTTTTCGGCCACGTGTAAACAGAATTTTCAACTTCAAAAGTAAGACATGTCTACCTTACTTGAAAAGCGATGTATATAGATCACTGTTTTATGTAAGTTTTAGAATTTCTGCAGGGCAAAAAATCATAGAACTGCTTCTTTTATGTTTTAAAGAAAATTGTATTTTTATTTCTGATTTTTAAGTTTCTATCTATGCTAATAAAATAAAGTTTCTCTCTCTTTTTGTGTGTGTCTGCCTTTGGGCGATAAGCTAGTGAAATCTATCCTGCGTATAAGTTTGAAAACATGGATGATGGCAGTCCAAGGCAGTTCTTGAGGATTCTGAGGTTCAGAATTTTAATTTTTTGAAAGTTAGGTGAGATACAATCGGGAAGCCGCCCATGGTGAGTCCATGCCTTTTTTACGCGCATCGAAAAGAGAACAAAGTCCTTTTTTTGGCTACCCAGGTCGAAATTCGTGCTGGCATTTGTTTGCTAGACAAGCATTAAATGCTGTATCCCAGAAGCGAAATAGCATAAACTACCATAACCCATTTGTGGTTCCACCAGAATTACTAGCAAGTCATGGTGTGTATTGGCCCTCTTTACTGCTTGGCCAGCATACATAATCCAGCATGTGTTGCTTGAATATGTTGCTGACCTAGCAACAATCAAGACTGTTTTGAAGTACTCCTTTAATTTTATTATGTAATCTAACGATTCGTATATCTCTTTTCTTTTCTGTCACTAGAAGGCCTATCGTGTTTCCATGAAAACAGGTTTTGATAATATATAGACATTCTAAGATGTTATATGATGTTCTTCGTCATTGAGTGTTGATTGTTTTTTGTAATGGTGATGTCTGCTGTTCTATCCAGATCAATATATTATTATTCATGTGAAGTCCTGATATAAATATTACGTAAATGTGATTCTGCATTATTTATTTAATGGCAAAGTTTAAATACTACAAGCTAACCTGTGCTGCTGAGAAAATTATACATGAACTTCATTTATTTAAAAAAGTATAATATAAGATAAGCCTAATCCATATTCCGTTACTGTTTATGTTGAATAAAAGTATACCAATTGCTTACAAAGACCACCACTTGCTTGTAATTTCTGCTATTCCAGCTATAATTTGCAAGCAACAGATGCTTTTTTGTTGCTGTTCTAGCATTACATTTCTACAAGCAGTTGCTTTTAATTTTTGCTTTTCTAACATCGCTTGCTTTTAATTTTTGCTATTCTAGCATTATTTTTCTAGCATCACTTGCTTGAATTGTATTCAAAAACTGAAACAAAGATGCTGTTGGCGCCATCTTTTGAGAATACCTGAAGTCCCTACATTTTTTAGCATTGGAAATTTATGTCATATTTTTTTCCCCTCCGAGGAGGACAGAACTCGCTACCTGCGTTTTGGAAACTGAATGCTCTACTTACCTTACTACTGGTGTCGTGTTCATAAACGATTTTAAATGCGGCTAATGGGTTATGAAGTTGATTCTGCTGTGTGTTGATAATTTTACAAGATAGAGGATGAATTTATCGATGCTGTTAATTTATTATTAGGGTTTTTCTATGGTTAATGGATAGTTAGAATATGGTTTGATTAATATAATTCATTACTGGAATTTCTTTTGCTTAATGAATGGTTTGAATATGGTCTGAATTATTTGTTGGAGAGAAATAAACATTTATGAAGTATATTTAGGATAGAATTTATCAATTTCAGGTGGGGGTTAAGACTTTAAAACTTCTGTTCTTAGTGGAGAGGGGGAGGGAATCAATTGTACACATTTTTAATTCGGTTGTTATGTACATATTTCTTAAATGAAACAGTGCTCTTTGAATTTTGAAATTTAACTGACTATTTTTTTTGTATAACTAAAATAATTAAACACTAATAGAACTATTAGCTACGATGGGGGAGGTGGGGCAATTTTTACCAAAAATCCTTCATGGAAATTAATTTTCAGGTTTTTTTTAGATTTATGTGTTAAAATTTTATCTAAAACGGGCGGACGAAGGCAGTGTTGAATTTATGTTGTAGTAGCGGGAAAAGGAAATCTACCTAACCTGGATTTCGAAATTTAACAAACTAATATTTTTTTTTATCCGATTTTAATAAACACAGTAAATTTAATCTTTTCGAGAAACTTAAAAGAATTAAATACTAAGAGACAGTGCAGCTATGAATTTTCTTCTATTAGGGAGGGGTTCCTTTAAATCTACCATGGAAATTAATTGTTAATTTTTTTTAAAGTTTATATGTTAAAAAATTATTTCTAACGTGTTCAAGGGACAGTGTTTAATTCAAGTGCCGGTGACACAGCTTTCCACTGTCCCAGCTTTTGAAATTTAATAAGCAATATTTTATTTTTCTCCCTTTTTTAAAGCTATAGAAAATTTATAATTTTCAAGTAAGCTAAAATAATTTAACTGTAAGACGAAGTTCAGTTTAAAATTTTCCGTTTGGGAGGGGGAAAGTTACTCTTCTATATCCGCTATGGAAATTAGTTTTTAGTTATGTTTTCTTTGATGTTTAGGTGTTAAAATCTAATCTGAAATGGGTGGTTTAAGACAGTCATTAATTTAAGTGTTGGCCAGCCCCTCCCCATGGATTTTAAATTTTAATAAACAAATTTTCTTTTTTTCCATCTTTTAAAGTCTTATTGCATTTTTTTCGAGAGAAAGTTAAAATATTTAAATTCTAAGAAAAATAAGAAAAAAAAATCCTTTATAGGTATGGGGGGTGTCTCCCCTAGAAGACTCTTATAGAAGTTAAATCCCTCACAGAATTTAACCTCATCCCCACAGAAGTTAATTAGAAAAATAGAAGTTATATTTTACATCTTGAAATATTGCAATTTGCAGTAAAACCTGAATAATGCCAACTGCTGAATATTCTGTTGAGGGAAGGGGGATTAGGTGATTTGTTAAGCCTTTTTAACTAAAGTTTTGAAATTTATCTAATTTTTTACTCCGATTTTAAAAAACAAATTGAAATTTAATATTTTCTCATAGCTTAAAATAAAAGAGGAATTAATAATTTTCTGTTAGAGGGACGGAGTCGGAAGCTATCGTCTCTCCCCGGATTTGAAAATTTAATTTATAATTAAAATTTCCTTTTCTGCTGTTTTCAAAAACATAGTGAGATTTATACTTTTCGAGTAACTAAAAAAAAATAATAAACATTTGATGCTGGAAAGCATTAATAAACACACAACTGTTCATTGAGGTACCTAGCTCACCATTACTGGAAGAGACTTGTGTAGCAAATTAGCACATCTTACTGGCACATAGTACGTCATGCTGTTTTCTACCTAAGCTGGCTGCATAGCTATTATGCTGCAAGCATAAAAAAGTTAAGGCACCTACTTCTCTATGCTTTGGCAGAAGCTTAAAAAAGCAAATAAGCATAAAATACTTGTACATAGCTTGTCACGCTATTTCTCCCTAATCTGACTGCATAGCATATTATTCTACCAAGCTTAAGAAAGCATATAATAGCACGTTAAGGTACTTAACTCTCAATGCTTTGGAAGACTTTTAAACAGGAAATAAGCATAAAATGCTTGTACATAGCTTGTCATACTATTTCTCCCTAAGCTGGCTGCATGGCATATTATGCGAGCAAGCATAAAAAAGCCTATAATAGCATGTTATGGTACCTACCTCTCCATGCTTTGGAAGAAGCTTAAAGAGCAAATAAACATAAAATACGTGGATATAGCTTGTCTTGCTATTGTTGTGTAAGCTAGCTATATAGCATTTCATGTTGGCGAGCATTATAAAGCGCATAATAGCATGAAAGTCTAGCAGACAGAGCAATACATATCATTAATTAGGCTGTTTTTATTGCTGATACTAGCATGAATTTTGATCTGGGTATATATTTTAGCGCACATCAACCGTTCGGTATAATGAAAAAATATGACATATTCTAAAATTTCGGCTTCTTTACACAAAAAGAATAAGGATGGCGATAAAAATTTACAGCTTACACTTAACATTACTCTTCGACTTATAGAAAAAAAATAATTTTCAAGTATCTAAACGGTCTAAAAATCCATTCAGAAAAATATGGTTGTTAAGTCTTTGACAAAAAAAAAAAAAAAAAAAAAAAAAAAAAAAAAATCTAAATGTTTCGTTATCGCGATTAGGTTTTCTACCTTTCGGCGTTGTACCGATTCAAAAAAATATATATACATAATTAAAATTGAGACCTTCTGCATTTCGACGGCGCGAGCGGATTTGAAAAATACGAAATTTAATTCTTTCCAAAAAATTCGCGTTTCCAGAAAACGATCTTTTTTCTAAGCTAAAAATACCTAAACGCTGTATTTCGCCACAATCATTATGTAGCATCTCATCAGACCAGATTAACATCGCCTACAAAAATTTCGAAACCTATTTTAAAAAATGAAATCTGAGAAAATTCCGATGAAAATCTACAACGCGTACAGTTTCGGGTCTGCTTCGTTCGGTTCGGTTAATTATTTCACTACTAAATGATTAATTATTTCACTACTTAATGAGCCTTTCAGAGCACAAATTCATTAACTTCATCATATGAAAATGTTCAGTATAAACAGTTAAAGTTATTTTGTCTATCAAAATATTGTATTTACATAATATTTTTTTTAGGGATATTTTGATTGAACTCATTAATCTTCTTTTAATCAAGGGTAACTATTTATCACTGTATAAATATATTGAAAATTCTCAATGTTCCTTTGTTTAAAAAATGCGCATTAAAATGGAGTTAGTCGACCTGACTTCTGAATGCCTCAAATATGCATATTTTTTCACGAAATTTTAAAAGGGGTTGATATACGTTTGTAATCATAACTGATTAAAATTTCAGAGAGTTAGAAAGAACATAACTGTTTTTTTTTTCCACGAAGCGCAAAAAAAAAGGGAAAAGAAAAAAACTTTCTTTATTTTTGTACAACTAGATATCGATAATTTTTACGAAATTTTTAGGCGGGCTCCAACAAAACCGTTACATTTATATCCCATAAAAATTTAAAAGAGCTCGGACAACAGGACTATGAAATGACTTTAAGTGAAAAAAAAAATATATATATATATATATATATATATTATACAAGCGCTTAATATAATAAAAACAATCGCTTTTACCACTACATATCAATGTGTTATTGCGAATTTTTCATAAAAAAATAAATTCATATAATACCGGCTTAAAGATAAAAATTATATAAATTTGACGTTTACTTAAAGTTTTTATCAGTGGTTTGGGTACAGCATGGAGGGTTAACATGTTTAAAATAATGAAGAATTCTTAAATACGTTTATATATGAAATGGTTTGGAGAGTATTGCTCGAGTTTATTCAGGCTGTTATTTAACTTGGTTCTATGTTCTTTGAACACTTAAGTTATATTAATAGAGCACACTTGTAGCAAATCTGTGATTGGATATATTTTACTGCTCTTCTGGCATGGTTACAACATTTTCACCATATGGTTAAAACTTTATCAATTACTTTTTTCTACTTTTGTTTGCAGATGCATCTTCACAGAAGACTATGAAATTACCATACCACGTTTCTTCAAAATCTGATAAAAGTCATAGAAATATACAAAGTAATATAACTTAATATTTGCTTAAAATTGTTGCAATTGAAAATATGTTATAATGTAATAATGATGTAGTATATCAGTACAATGCATACAAATAACTAAATAATAAGTACTGTAAACTCTCGCTACAACGATATCCGATACAACAATAACTCCCTCTACTACGATAATATTTCGTGGTCCGGACGAATTTGCATATAAACTAATGTAAACCTTCCCTCAATATTGCGATATTATCTAGAGCTACAAACCTCCATAAAACGATATTTCTTTTAAAATTTCACCGTTATTTTCACCCTTTATAACGATATTTTGATTTTCAAATGCTGAAAAAAGAAATCTTATTTTTGCCATTTTTCCCCATCTATTTTAAAAACAGAAGACTCACTGTTGATTTTCAACTTATCCCTCTAATGTAAGAATGACTGTTTTTCCGATTTCAAAACAGGTGGAGACTGCCTAAAGCCAGGGCCGAAACTAGAGGGTGGGGCAGAGGGGGCATGTGCCCAGGAGCAAGAACGGAGAACAAACAGGGCGCCAATTGTAGATTGGTTTTTGAGTTTTAACTCTTTCAATACGGCATCGCTTACACAATTTTTGGGTGGCACCGCTTTTCTGAAACAGTTCACTTTACTTGTGAAATAATAATAATAAAAAATATTATCGAATTAAAAAAGATAAAAATTACATTTATTTATTAATAGTGCCAAAAAAAAATTCCACATGCACCTCTTGACTATGCATATGTAGTATGCATCACCCGTGCCGAAGGGGTTGAGAACCTACACTAATCACGCGAAGAAACATGCAAGCTAATGTTAAATGTATGGGAACTCCTTTTCAAATTTCTCGCTTGCATTTTAATATTTAACGATTTTTTCCTTAGCTGAAGTTGATTTTTAACGTTGTTTGCTTGCACGTTTTTGATTTTGGTTGCAGTTTTTTTTATGAGGCTAATTTCACTTTTGGAACCGGTTCCGAAAGTGAAAGTAACTTTATAAAAAAAAAAAAAAAGCTACAACCAAAATCGAAAAAGTAAACAATAACTGTGTTAAAGATCAACGTCAGCTATCTGAAACAGAAAAAATCATTTAAAAATATTAAAATACAAACGAGAATTCTGAAAAGAATGTTCTTATAGTTTTAAAATTAGCTTGCGAGTTTCTTTACACGACTAGTATAGTCTCTTAAGACAATGTGATTCATATCTCTATGACTTTAAACGTCCCATTTGCAATACTACAACTACCGTAAAATCGGTGAAAATGAAATCTGCCTATAACGGAATTCTGTTCTAATGAAAAATTACATGTTCCTAACAGAAAGAATACCAACAATTATACCTACTAATATAGAAACCTGTATAAAGCGGTATGTTTTTCGGCTCCTTTGGATTTCATTTTCAAGGTTTGAACGAATAAATGTGTGACTAAGTTTATTACGTAAATCAGTATTAAGTATTTTTTTATTTCATGTTTAAAATTTAAGTCAGCTAGAAATTTTGTAAATTTACTTTCCAGAAACGGAAGGGGGGGGGGGGGGGGCGACAAAATCTATGTTCGGTCAGGGTACAAAAAAGACTAGTATCGGCCCTGCCTAAAGTCCTTCTAGGAAATGTATTGCGAACGAAGAGCGGGGGAATTGAAATTTACGTGTAGTCTCACTTCTTGGAACTTAGCTTCGGAATCCTGATAATGATGGAGATCGAGCGTCTTTAATCAGGATAAGATGGGCGTGTCTGGTCATGTGTCATCCATGTCAGGTGCCAGAACAGGTGCCAAATCGTCTTATTTCGTGACTTTCGCTTTACTTTGGGAAGGGGGGCGGTATGCATAACTGAGGTACTGAAAAGTGAGTTCGCAGCTTTTAGAAGGCGTTTGGAGTTGGACGATATTATAGTCTTTAGCTATTTTGAGTTCTAAACGAAACATTTAATTTTTGATTTGCTTCCTTTCATGAGTGTATTTTCTCCTAAGGTGGCAGGGCGAAAGCAACTATCCTTTCGAGATAAACTGAAAGTTCTCAACGATATTGATGAGGGAATGAAGCAGGTTGATGCAGCTAAGAAATATGGATTATCGCAATCTACAGTTGCAACGTTCTTAAAGAAGAGGAAGCAGATCGAACATGCTGTAAGTTCAAATGCAATTAATCCACAGCAAAAACGACAAAAATTGCCACAAATGAAAATACTGATGCTGCTGTATTAAAATGGTTCCAAGAGATGCTGGCAACAAATGTCCCAATAAATGGATCCTTGTTATGTGCACAAGCACGGAAATTTGCAGTAATGCTAGGGACCGAAACTCTTAAAGCTAGCAATGGTTGGCTAATGCGTTTTCAGGATCATAACGGAATAACTTTCCAGGAAGTCCATGGAGAGAAAAAAATCTGCCCCGATTAACGACGTAAATGAATGGCGGCAAATCAAGATGAAAGAAATCTTTAAAAAGTATGCTCCAGAAGACGTTTATAATGCAGATGAAGTTAGGTTGTTTTTCAACTCCTAACCGATCGAACATTGGCGTTCAAAGGTGAAAAGTGTTATGGAGGGAATAAATCGAAACAGAGACTGGCTGTTCTTCTGTGTACAAATAGTACAGGCACACATAAAATCCAACTTATCGTTATCGGTCATTCATTGAAGCCAAGATGCTTTAAGAACGTGAAAAGTATTCCAGTGGAATACAAAGCCAATAAAAAGGTTTGGATGAATTCTAAATTTTTTTCTTAATGGTTACAAAAGCTAGATATAGAAATGAAAAGCAGAAAGAAAAAAGTTGTTTTGTTGATAGATAACTGTGGTTCTCACGCCTCATTTCCAAAATTAGAAAATGTCGAATTATTTTTTTTCCTACCAACTCTACTTCAATTTTGCTGCCCCTAGATATGGGTATAATTAAGTATTTTAAAGGGTATTACAGAAAACGGCTGGTAGAGTCGATACTTGTAAACACTGAAAATAAAGTAGAAGATCCTTTTAAAGCTGTAAATGTGAAAGAAGCGTGTGATAATATTGCTGGTACTTGGTGGGAAGTAACAAAAAAAAAAAAAAAACATTCACAATTGTTTGGAAAAGGCCGATCTTTGTGTCATGGAAGATAAGAAATCAGATTGTGATGAAATTTCTATAGACAGTGATCTTTCAGATGATCAAGAATGTGTTTTGAACCTCCAAAAATCTCTATCCGTCCTTAATGAAAAAAGCGGCAAAAAGTCTGGAATTAGCATGGAAGACTATTTAACAGCAGATGACGACCTTATGGTTTTCGCAGGAATTACTGATGAAGGTATTCTCTCTGGAATTACTGATGAGAAAGAAAATAATGATGGAGAGGAGGAGAATGATACAGGCCCATAAGAATTCTTATTGTCACCCCAGGAAGATCTTCAATCTGTGACATCTTTACGGACATTTTTTTAACGTTTAGTCGACAAATGAAGATCATTTTCGTGCACTAGACTCGATGCATACCTTGTTGGTTGACTTAACAGTTAAAAAAATCAATAAACAAACTAAAATTTGGATTATTTTTAATAAAAATGGTTTTCAGGTATGTGAATAATTCTGTGGTTATTTTCTGAATTTATTTATTTATTTATTTATTTTTTTGTAGTGTTTAACCTGTACTATTAACACTCTGATAATTGATATCTTCTAAATATAAAGCTTTTAAATGGTATATACCTTAAAATTAATAAAAAAAACCTTATTAAATGCCCAAAATATGTAGACCCTCGAAATAGCAATAAATCCCTCCAGAACAATGTATTAATATGGTCCCTAAAATATTGTTGAAACGAGGTTTTACTGTGTATGACTTTTCATTAAAAAAATCATTTATTGCTGGGCCGTACGATATTGTTGGAACATATCTTATTGCTGGACCAAGCGAACAACAAGGATACATTATTGCTGGACCAACAACAAAGAAACCTTATTGCCGGACCGTACGTAATTGTTGGACCATGAAAACAAAAAGGATACTTTATTGCAGGGCCAACAACAAAGAAACCTTATTGCCGGGCCGTAAGATATTGTTGGAATATAACTTATTGTTGGACCAAGCAAATAACAAGGATACATTACTGCCCTTGATAGAGTCGGAAAAAGAATGAATTTCCATATAAACATTTCCATAAGCTTTTATGGCATTAGTTTGCACCATTTACAGGGTCTTTAAAAATTTATGTTTTCATTATGCATTTTTTAATTTAAAATTAGTCAGTTCTTTATAATCACTTTTTAAAAGTATTTTCGGATTTAATTTTAAAGGACAATATCGTTAATTTAGTATTTTATTTCAAAAATAACTACTTTCGAAAGAAAATGAATCCTGTGCGTGTACAAAAAGTTAATTGCTACTAAACAGTGCAACAGCTGTTAGCTAAAAAACAGTGTGAAAAAGAAGCCGTTTAGTCCTTTTAACTGTTGAAAATCTCGCAAGTGCTAAATTTTCCCAATAAAATAGTTTTTTTAGTAACAATGAAAACATAATGAAGTTAAAAAACACGACACGAAATCCCAGGATCAGTTATGAAAAGGTAAATGCAAAAATAAATAAAATAACATGTAATCTTAATTGCACTTATAATAAAAACTGACACAACTTAATTCTGCCAAATGAATCAGTTCTGCCCGATATTTATTGTATTACAATTAATTTACCAAAAAAAACAGGTTTACTGAATCATTTTCGTGGATATCATGGTGAAGAACATAGTATACACAAAATGAAGAAATTATATTTTAATAAAATATTTTTTTTTAAATTTCCAGATAGTAACAGGAGAATGTTACATAAGTTAAAAACAATATAAAAATAGTTTTATGCACTTAATCTGCATTTTTTAATTAGAAATTTCAGCACTGAAAATATACATTTCTGGGAGAGTTACACTGTAAAAAAAAATCTGTAAAGTTACTAAAGTTTTTCTAGGAAACTGGGATTCCTAGAACTTTTTAAGTAATGGCAACAACAAAAATTCCTGCAATAGCGTCTTTTACAGGAATGTTTGTTATTGTCGTTACATAAAATGTTCTAGGAATCCCCGTTTCCTAGAAAAACTTTAGTAACTTTACAATTTTTTTTTTTTTTACCCAGGCCTGATTATGCTGTGATGCTATGTAAAACACTGTATGAATTTTCAGGTTTATGCACAAATGATACATTAAGGTTCTATTTTACAATATTAAGGTCTTTTAAAGGCACCATTTTACAACATTGTTGGTCGTTTTAAAGTTCCTCTGAAAATTTAGAGGGGAAGCTCGCGCTTCATGTACCTTTTATATAATATCTCCCTGGAGTTAGACATGAAGAGAATGGTCTATAATGTGCCCTATATAATTATTTTAGTTATTTTAGTTATTTATGAATAAATACAGAGGATGTTCCCAATGTAAAAAAAACGACATTTTTACAGTACAAAGTACTGTTCATCTCGCGCACAATCTCGATCACAGTTGAATGTAGTTGGTATTGTTGATTGTAGTTATTTTCTTTGGTTTTCTGACTATTTAAACATGGAACATACAGTAGTTGCGTAAAATTAACAGCACTATATACACTGTAAAAAAAAATCTGTAGTTCTACAGATGTAAAGTTAAATGCTTACTAAACTTTCACCTGTAACTGTACGAAAAAAGCTGCAAATCTACAAAACTAGTTTTTGTAAAGCTACAAAAATCTGTAACTTTACAAATGAATCTGCTAAAATTTCAGTAATCTTACTTAACTTTTATTTGTAACCCTGGCTGCAGTTACATGAAAAGTTCTCGGAATCCCAGTTTCCAAAAAAATTCTTAGTAACCTTACAGATTTTTTTGATTTTCGGCGCAAAAGTGTGTCTGTTACATGAAATTTTGTTGTTGCTGTTACATGAAAAGTTCTAGGAATCCCAGTTTCCTAGAAAAACTTTAGTAACTTCACATATTTTTTTTTTTACAGTGTACTGGCAATTTGGTCTCCAGTAGTTTGTGCTGTAAAAAAAAATGCGTCCAAATTGCCAGTACATTGTACTGTTAATTTTACGCAACTACTGTATTTTTCATGTTTAAATAGTCAGGAAACCAAAGAAGATACAGTACATTCAACTGTGATCGAGTTTGTGCTGGCAAATTTACTGTGGTTTTTTTTACAGTGCACACAGTTTTGTAATGATTTTGACTTTCTCTCCAATTTAAGTTTAAGCAAAGAAAAACCTATAAGTAAACACATCGTAAAAGATTTTAATTATCATTAAAAATTCATCAATAAAAGAATTATTTATTTTAAAATATCGCTGTAAAATAACCAATGTATCGAAGGCTATGTATTTGCGCTTTGTAGAGAGAAGCACTCTTTTTCGTTTATTTAAGCAAATGTATGAAAAGCATGCTTTTACTGTTTTTTTAACATCAAATAAGTGGCATAACGAATAACGACAAAAAGTAACGTCAATAATTGACTGGAAAATGGTAAATAATTCATACCGAAGAAAAGTACATTCACCACTTATTATATAAAGCGGCATGTACTGTTAAGAAAATCCCATCCACCATAAAACTATGGTAAAATCTTTAAACATGTCTATAGCAAGGAACTGTAAGTAAAATTATAAAATCATATTTATAGAAAAAAAAACATGATAATTACCATTTATTTCAAAAACATGTTTCACAGATTGTTGTATGAAAATTGCTAGTAGGTGGAAAATGGAAATACAGTTTCAATTTATATTAGTAATACACTTACAATGGATGTTGTAAGATGAATGTAGTTACAATTCATGACTTGGATATATTTATCTGATTGCAATAGAAAAAAAACCCGATTTAGTATTGAAAAAGAGAAGAAAAAGATTAAATGTCGGTTGGGAGAACTTCTTTTATAATGATGTTTAAAATTAAGAAATTGTAACAAATATCAAAGTTAATGACCATTATTATCACAAAATTGTTTCTTTCAAAGAAGACATTCCACCACTTTACCCAGTCTGTATTGTGTTAATTTTAATCAGGAAAAAACCAAAAACCTTACTTCTAAACTTACTGTTATATTTTTTGAAAAAATGAGTGTTTAAACAGACATTGAGACTCTTTAATTTAAATGCATCCCAATCAAGTCCCTTTATGTGTATTCAAAGCATTTGTGCATATTTTTAAAGTAAGCTTTTTCACAAGCGTCATCAGAAAACATTGTATGGATTGTGGAATATTGTGGTCGAAGAGATATTAACATAGATATTTTAAGAAAATATCTTTTATCTTTGAAATCGAGATGTTCTGCTAAAAGGGAATCACATATAACATATTAGAATGTAAATTTTTTATATTTGTGCTTATATTTATTTTTCTAAAATCTTTACAAAAATGTGTGAACATTCTCTGTGTATTATACATAAAAATGATAACAACCTTCTAAGAATGATTAAAATAATTTAAAAGGTTCTAAACAATTACCTTGATGAGCCGCATTTAGTATTAATTTTCTAGAATAAGCTATCAAAAGAACAATAACGTTGATAAATGCCCTAATTTTAAAATATGCGACAACTTAATTTTAAACAATTTTAATAAAAATATTTAACAGCATTAAAACACAAAAAGTCCAATATTACATAAGTATATTTTTAACATAATATGGCATTTTGAATTTAATTTAAAATATGGACGTTTAGCTGATAATCCCTATCATTTAAATAATTTCAATGAATATTTTCTATCAGTGCAGACGCAGACAATCTTCTAATAATTTTCATTTCCTAAAATCTTTGTGTGTGTTTAACAAAGCTTAGATAACTCCTCTGGATTTGGAAAATTGATCACTACTGAATTACATTGCAGTGCATTTTAATAAAACCTTTTCAAGTATTTTCCAGGTTAATATTTATTCTAAGAATGGATTAGTCGTGACATCTATTGTTATTACAGAATGTTATAACCATACTTAGGCAAAATAAACAAAATGCTGCTTGATATTCTGCTGATATATTTTCACTAAATGTATACTACATTGCTATTTAATCTAAGAATATGGGGGATTCATTTATGGAAATATCTTACTACTAATAAAATGTGTTCTTGTTTAATAAGGCAAATGGTATCTTTTAGTTTGTGCTCTTTAAATTTGCAAATTTCGAAAATATTTCTCCTGTGATATACTTAATATATTTCTGACATTATTTAATCTACTTTACTTAGAGTTCATATATTTCAGAATATTATATTATAATTCAGAATACAGAATACAGAATACTGTAACGTATGTTTATTCACAGTAAGAAATATGTCTGCTCAGAAATTCCTTATGGAGATTTAGTTATTCAGTGATAGATTAAAAGTCACGCAAAGATACTGAGAGGAAAATGAAAGGATAATCATGTATCCAAACATAAGACAAAAATGTATATAGGACAAAAGAAGTAAACAACATTTAAACAAATGAATAATGCAAAGAAAACAGATAATTTTTATGCTTAAATTCATAACAAATATTGCAATTACAAAACAAAATAGTAATAATAAACATTCATTAAACTATTAAATTAATTTTTAATACAGGGTGTTTCAAACTATCCTGGGTTGAATGTTTTATTTTTAATATTAGGTATTAAATTAACATTAATTAGTATATCTTCAACTGATCACAGAGATGAAAAATGTAGTCTAGTAATTGAACACAACTGGAATTTTAAAAACTCCATTTTCAAATATAATTATATCATAATTAGAACGAAATATTTTTACAATATCAGTGAAATGACCTGTTAATTGTGAATTATATCATGAATTCTTTTAGTTATGTTATAAAAGATTAGAATGAATATGAAATTGATACCGTGTATAGTAGTAAAATAACATTAACGAATTTCGATATTTGAACTTGTCTTCTGCAAATTGTTTGATAGAATGGATACATGCACTTGATTAGCTTGTTAGGATGTATATCGTTTACAATGTCCACCAAATAACCATAAGAAGTACTCACGAGGGAGGGGGCATGTACGGACAAACCATGCTGGCGGCATCCAATGAGAAATATAGATGTATGATTCTACTAGTGAAATAGATTTCACAGAACTTAGAAGTAACATTATGTAATTCAGAACTTCCTAGTTAGTTCTTTAAAGTTCGAATTGCGGCTATAATTTGTTTAAAAATCTTACTATATTAAGATGAGTTCATTGTTTCTCTCATAAAGAAATACTATAGTAATCAAATTATTCTACACTGCATATCCAGAGAGAAGTAATTCGGAATGCAATCAATAAGAATGCATTATTGGTGTTACAAATTTTTGTTTTGTTTAGTGACTAACACTCAAAATTTTACAATTTTTCTACAGATGTCGATGTTTCATTTGCCAATTCTGTATTGGTCTAGCAACACCTATAATAATAAGGAAAGAAGTTTGTCTATGTATGTGTGACTATGCTCTGTCTTTTGACGAGACCGTTGGGTGTAAATCCTCAAAATTTGGTAGAATTTGACTGTAGTTATGCGCATTAGAGCAATTTTTTATTAATTTTTTATGTTGATTAAAAAATATAATGGACACTGCAAAACAGCATGAACAGTCGCAGGAGTTGAGAGTCGGAAAACGCAAATTTTACTCGTCTTCCGCAGCGCGCATCAGCTTATATATTCGAAATACGATAGAACTAACAGCATGCTTAAATGTCATACTTTCAACTTGCTGATAGTGTAATTTGATAAAAATAATATTAATTTAAACTATCCCCCCCCCCCCAAAAAAATAAATAAATAAATAAAACGTATTTCTTCGTGATTCTTTTTTTCATTACGAAGCCTGTCTCAGTTGATATATTCAATAAACGAGAAAATACCAATCTATATGTACGTTTCTTTATTTTCTTACGGTACAATTCTTTGTTCAAAAATAATAGCATTAACCCTTAAAAAAATATTTTGCAAAAGCTGTTTTAGCGATTTTTCTGCATTTTTTAAAAGTCTCAATCTGCTTTCATGAGAAATATAGGAAGAAATCAAAATACACACTTATAGCTAGTTACTTCAAATGACGTCTTCAGAAAAAAAGGCAAAACATTTACTTTAAAAATATGCATTTCCGGAAGTCAATTCCTGATCTCTTTTCACGTATTCGCAAGCCATTTTTTTTTTTTTAACTTTTCTCCACTTTAGAATATTTTTGACGCAATCGTTTTTGTGCGTGCGCCAGTGATGTATTTATACTTTGCTTTGGAGTTTAAGGCTAATGTCAGACGAACGTCTTTATGCACGGCATTGTGTAGGGATGATACGTAAGGAAAAAATCCTGTAAAAAGGCGTTCGTCTGACATTAGCCTTTGAAGTCAGCCAGAGATTGAATAGTTATTTACAAAGTCGATTATTAAAACAATTCCTTAATTTAAGTTAAAGCAGTTACTTTATAATGGCCTGCATACGATAAAAGATTTCATTTAATTAGATTAAAAAAACAATAAATTTGGCGTTTGTATACAATGAAAATATATATATATATATATTGGTTGAATGATATGTTCTACGAAAGATTATGAAAGAAGTCTCGCGAAGAATCTAAATTAATTTCCCTTAAAGTGAGAAATAATCTTAATTAAATAATCTTACTGACACAAAAATAAACGCTCAAGTGCGAGTATTACATGCGCACAAATGGTCTCGTACAATAAATATATTAATTAGTAACTGTAATAAAAAAAGAAAAGAAAAAAAAAAGACATTGTTAAAAAAAAAAAAAAAAAAAAAAAAAAAAAAAAAAAAAAACTATACATCGTAAGGTTGGGTATAGCATTATGTATGTACTGGAAAACTCTTCATTTGGCATTTCATAAACCCAAACTCAGCGTACTGATAAACTTTTCTTTTTACAGTGTACCTAAAATAAAAACTTGTTCAAATTTTAAACGTAGCAGTGTTCTAAGGGTGCTTTGAAAGGATGTCACAAAGTTGCAACGCACCCTTGGTCCGTACCACGTTTTCCGAGATAGGTTTTTAATTAACATTTAAACACACGGGTTGCGTATTGAGATATCCACTCAATGTAAACTATTCGCGAATTCCATAGTATTTATGATTAATTATATGTAAATTAGTCTGTTTTTAACATTTTGACGTTTATTGCTTTTACACCACGACTGGGCATTGCATTACACAAATATATCAATAAAAATGTTAATATTATCCGTTTTACCTTTATTAAGTATGGAACCGTGAAAAATTACCTCATTCACAATATAAACTATAAAAATAGTTTTTTTCATCCACGAGAATATACAATAATATTTTCCTGATTAACCATGATTCTGAAAAGAATTCTTCATCATTAGAAATCGCAGAAAACAATATAGTTCCGTTCCAAGATTTTCATAAGTGCTTATAAAAACAAAATGTCTTTTGCTGTCAATAATTCTCGGAAACTTTTCCGAATAACAAGTTTGCATATAGTATTAATGAGTTTTCTCAAGGCAGAATATTGGCTTTTAGAATATGGTGAATTGTCAATTAAACATTTTCATATGCATAATTGAAATCGCATGGGTAACAAAAATAATATAATGTCTATGATGTTAATTCATTATGTTTCCTCACAAAAAAGGTTTGTGGAGCCTGAAGATGCTTAGTTAAGAATTGATAGCTTCTGACAAAGGTACATTCCGGATTTAAAAAACAGACAAATACGCTATAAAACTACTCGGAAATGTTCACGAAAGTCAGGAGTAGGCAAATAATAATAACAATAATAATAATAATAATAATAATAACAATAGTAATAATAATAATAATAATAAGGTTACAATAAAAAGTAGACCTTTGTTTTCATAAATGCTTCTTTAAATCGCGAACATGTATTGGTTTCTGAGATTTCTAAAGATAAAGTTTTAGGAAGGTAACTTGGAAGAGTGAATTATATTTCTCGGTCGTGGTTATTACATAGTGAATTATTTTATTTATTTAGCAATACAGAATTTGTGCTTATTTTTTGTATCGTCGACGAACATTTTAATGCCTGTTTTTAAAAATTTCTAAATAGTTTGAGATATAGTGTGGAAAAAATTTAAATCAAATTACATCAAACATCTAATCAGAAGAACTGGGTGATAATGAAAATGAATGTCTTATTTCCAATCTTGGTGTAAACAGATATTTTACATGTAAGGATATTTTTACCCGACTGCCAAGAATGGTTATGTGTTTCATGCGTATGTGGATTTATTTACACCCATGAAACATCCCAACGTCTGGATGGATTTTATTGAATGAGGACTCTACTGATTCGTCTTAACCGTCCGATGGTTATAGGCTAGATTTTGTTTTTATAAATTCAAGATGGCGGTTGAGATGAAAAAAATCACGCAACCTATTGAGTGGCATATCACTGGATAGGTCTTTCAAAATGAAGACGATGTTTTCATTGACTATTTTACTGTCAGAAGCCCCGTTTAAATATTACACAACCTTGAAGTTGTGTAGGTAGGATCTCTAGCTTTACTGCAACTCTAAACTTTATAGACATATATAAACCTCATCAAAACATTTTATATTGATATGAATTAACAATTAAATACAACTTAAAAGTCATCAATAGAAGTAAATAAAAAAATAGGTAAGTACCCAGCAAAGAGGAAATTGTTGGCCTTCAGCAAGATAGGTGCTGGCAATGATGGAGAAGTGCTGGCTGATGGTCTACCACTGCATCACCACTGCTGGACAGCTTCAGTCAACTTTGCTGTTGGAAATCATTAGATAAAATTCTGGTGGGCATCCATTTTATCTCATGCGCTGGCCCACCACTACATGGAAGTGCACGAACCTTTGCAGTATTATTGCTGGGAACCCTTACGCTAAGTGGCGCTGCGAATATGGAAGACATTGAGTATTTGAACACAAATCTGAAATGAATATCTTAACACAATTTAAACTGTGAAGCTATTTTTTTAAACTAAAAAATATAGCACCACTGCCACCAACAAAATAAATAAGTAAATGAATAAATAAATAAATTCTTTATTTCAACGTACTTTTTTTTCTCCTTAAATCTAGTTTTACTAGGTTACAAAGGATTTCGGTTTTCATAATTTACGCAGTTCAGAAACAATAATTAAAAAAAGCGTATAAAATACGTAGGATTTCTATACAATAGAATAATTTCTATACCAATTTAATGATTGGGAACGTAAATCATAAAAAGAAACAAACTTGAAATAGTGCAATGAGAGCTTGAAAACTACGAGCAGTCGCAGCGTACGCTGAAAGCACTTGTTCATGTCCGATCGTGAAAACCAGACAGCATCGAGCGCGGTCAGTACTTGGGAGGGTGACCACATGCAGTTCAAATATTTCTATAGACATTTTTACTATAGACACTTTTACAGATATGTCTATAGCTCTTGGTGAAACTAGGTCATAGAAAAAAGAGCCGTAATTATATAATACATTCTTTTTTTATAGAATTCTATAAGAAATTTTTGTAAGGGAAAGTGATGGGCCAGCAAAGGAATAGCAGTGGGATAGGTGCTAGCACTGCAATAAAAGTGCCGGATTGAAGTAATGTGATGGCATACGAATGCTGGCCTGCTGTTGGCCATCACTGATGGGCCAGCTGCATTCGTCTCGGACAGTTTTCGACAGGTTTAAGTCTTGGCACCCTTGCACTTTACCGCTGATGGCACTGCTGGATGCCATCTTTTTTCCAGCCGATGGCCCACTGTTTCTTTCTTTGCTGGGTAATATAAAAAATAGTTTCACATTGATTAGAAATAATTAATTAGTTCACTTTTTACGCAGTCGGGTTTTTTGATTATTTAAATCTGCCCTATATATATAAAATCCTAATGAAACGAATTTATGAAACGGATTTCATGAAACGGCTGAAATGAAATGAATTTATGAAACGATTCTATGAAACGGCTGATTAAACAACTGATTATGTTTCATGGCGATTTCATCTAAAATACGGAATACCTTGTGATGAAATTAAGACCAAAAATACGTATTGATCCGCAGATCTCCAAATTGATATTAGAATTTTTACATTAGGCTAATTTTTCGAAATATTAATTTTTTTCTACTTTTATATGCTTTTTTCTAATGATAGCTACTCAAATTTTAATCATAAAAAGTATTTTCTTTTTCATATTTTAGAAAAGTTTATTATTTTAAACAAATTTGGCGAGCCGTTTGGCCTCCGTTAAATATATGCTAAGAAATGCATCATGTTACCTTTATTCATAATTCAATTTGTAATCCATAATCATTTTATTTAACACAAAACTTTCATTTAAAACTGAAACATTTAAAATAAATGGCTTTCATTTCTTTCTTTTTTTAAAAAATAGACGAAAAAAAAAATTAGGCACAGATGTCATATACGCAACGCTGTACCTAATTGGCGCCAAAATGGCGCTATTTTGCCTAAAATGGTATTCCGGATACTGTTCTTATTTATTAATAAATGTTTATTTGAATTAATTTTCTTTTTATTTACAAAAAAATTTATAAATTGTTTTGTTCTATTGTTATTAATTAAACTTTTTTTATTTATTGTTATTTCATTTTAAAAATAACAGAATATAATTTAAAAATACATATGTAACTGGTATTAGAAAACGAGGCTTTCGCCAAATTGTCGTAAACATATGACAATACAACAAATCATGACATTTAATTTCAACTTCAAAGCAATGTTTTAATGGTACTACTTCTCACGTCAACCAATTTCACCAAATTATATAAATCGCCAAACCACTCGCTAAATTACACAAATTGACATAATATTTTATTTTAAATAACGAAATAACAAATAATTTAGTATAACATTAATAAAAATACAAATAAAACGTCAAAATAAAAATCACTTGATGGCGTAAAGACTTGTCCTTAAAGTCAAATGAATGTGGCAGTTACGATCAACCATTATTGGCATTTAATCTTATAGTTTGGCGACAGACTTTAGATATTAGAAGCAACAGATTGTGAATCAAACACGAAAACAACCACTGTATGTCTTAACAGCAACTGTTTCTGCTTAGTGTCTGAACGGGGGTTGGCGAGCGTAGCTTGCAGGGGGCAGAGCCCCCTAGTTTAATAGATACATGAAAACTACTATTCGCAGTTTCGTGCTAATATGAATCAATTACGTGCTTAAACTTTAAGATTGAAATGATTATAATCATAATTTCTAATTATAGGAGCAAAAAGATATGCTTTCATTTTTTGATAGTCTAAATTTACATTACGATGTAATTTTAGTCTATTCAAAATAGAGCTTGAATGCACTTGAGATTTGGCAACATTTCGAAAAAATCAACATCAGCCATGCACACGATTGTTGTTTTTTCTTCAAAAAATAATTTATTTTCTCTTACTTTAACCCTAGATTACTAGACGCTCGTAATTATCGCGACTATGGCGTGGTACGGCTGGTATGAACTAACTATGTCTAGTATTCTACGGTTAATCACCGGTATGTAATAATGGTGTTTGCAGCATTTTATAAATTTTCATAGGAAAGGTAATTTAAAATATTATGTACAAAGCATTAGTATTAAAATATATGTTTGTAACTTGATTTCCCAACAAAAAAACAAAATTCAGTTATTTTCTTTTACAAAATCACAAAGTCGGTAAAAAAAGAACAGAAGTTGAACTCCATGATGTAATATAGCAATCCTAACATTTATATGGAGTTTCTCTTTGTCTTCATTGAAATATAGCATTATAAAAATAAAAGAAGAAGAAGAAAGATTAAAAGTACTTTCCTTTGTGTTAAATATTTTTTCACAGCTTAACATATTTTCTTTTCAACACAGTACGATACTGGTATTTAAATTATACAAAATGGACGCGCTTTTAATTGTTTCTTCACCCTTTACACGCTATGAAAATATTTTTATCCAAATAACTATCAAACCTGGTAAAAAATTACTTTATAAAGAAAACGGGATACATTAATATTAATAAACTTATACATATTAATAATAATACATAAATAATAATACATAAATATTAATATATTTAAAATATTTTGATATTTAAAAAACCAATGCCGTGCTTTTTAAACAGACACATTTCCTCTCATGAATTCCCTAATTCCCTTCTGGAAATAATCCATGCAGATGTTTAAACACAAAACTTACCTATATTCTATTTTGTAATAAAATACTAATAGCTGTTATGTTAACGAATTGAGATGTAAATGAGCTGCTAACAAGGAGAGGGCCAGGCTTGGTAATCACAGATTTTGAATATTTTAACATATGTAGTAGGGTGGAGACCTCTTAGACTCAGGTTCAACGGATTTTATACAACGCTCCTTAGTTCATGAGAAACAAGGGGGGTCTAATATTATAACACAACTTAAATACTTATTTTTTAACGTGGAGACTACATTGTCCTATCTCAGTTGATACCTCGTTTGCTCAGTCCGCGCACTTGGGTTCAATAACGGATCGCGCTGTTTTTTTCTCTGATTTTTGTTTTATAAATATACTTGTAATTATAATTTAATAATCTCACTGTTAATTAAAAATTATAAAATTGTATATCAATTAAAATGTTCATCTATTTATTTTTTATTTGTGGCTAAATAATAAAAAAACATCATTAAAATTTTATTTTTTTTAATGACTTTTAAAATTTATTTTATGAACTCTTTATCAATGCAATGATATTGAACAATTGTGTCAATGCGTGATTTTAAAGAAACATCATTTATGTACTGCCTTAAAAGTGAAGTGAATAACGATGATAATATTACTCTGTTTTTAAAGTAACAAGCATGATTATACTAAAAATTAGCATAAGAATTAAAGTACAACCTATTTTTTGCATATTTAAAGATGTTTAAATTTGTACTATGTATGTTGGTGCTTTCAGTTTTTTTGCTTTTCCATTTATCTTCTTTCTGCATTTATTTTTATTTTATTTGAATATGTACAACGCTTCTTACTTCTTGAGAAACAGGGGTGAACGAATATTATAAAATAACTTAAATAATTACTTTGTAACGAGATGACTACGTTGGACGTAACTCAGTTGGTACGGTGTTTGCTCATTGTTCCGTGAGCTCGGGTTCGATACCGGAACACGCGATATTTGCTTTTGTCCTTTTTTATTTTATAACTTTTGGGAAGAGTAGTGCCATAGACTTCTAATATAACAGGACGCAGAACCTTTTCTTGAAACACATATCATGCTCATATGTACATGCGAATATCATGCTCATGCTCTCATGCACATATCCAACCATCACGTGATGGTGGGAGAATTGCTCGCCAAACCAGTTTTTTCATCCAAAAACTGTCATTGGAATTACTTCTGCCACCATTACCGGTATGTCATCTGCGTGCATCCGGAGCTTGACAGCAGAAACATAAATTTGCCAACAAAGGGATCGCCGCCAAAAAACTACACTCTTTTGGCAATAAAATTTCAGACATATATGCTTCAAGGTTTGGAGGATATAACAAAGGGACTTGTTCTTTATTCAATTTCTCCTCTAAGAGTAGTACACAGTGAGCCATGGTACACAGTGCGACAGCAGCCATTTTGACATATAGGTATAACTTTTTTCTCCTAGCTGGTACCCACACATAACCACTTCATCTTATGCAAATCGTGGATGTAGTTTCGGTACTTCGGTTACTCGTCCAAGAAAATAGTAAGTAATTCTTTATTTTACAGGTGTTAAAGTTACATAAACGTCTATTTTAGAGTTTATTTCCTCCCTTATGGCATATATTTACTTAAGCAGATCCAGCTATATCTAAGAATAGATTATGTCGCAAAATGACAAAAGCATTCAAAGCGATGAAATTAATGATGAAATATATAGGGCATCCATTTTGTTACAACGAAACGAAAGTACACAATGAAACACACAGTTGTGGTACGCAGTGAGACGTGTCTCACAGTGTACACAGATGGTTCTAGACGATTCTTCTGACGACAATGAATAATTTAGGTTTCAGGATTTAGAACGGGAGCCTGCCGTTCGTGATTATGTTCTTGTGCGATTTCTAAATTATGTGTTCTATGTAGGAGCTGTAGGACCTGTAAGGATGAAGATGATGGTTTTGAAGTTATTTATCTCCGAAGAGTGTGAAAGCGGCGGGCTTCGTGCATCATGTTCCAGATATGCTGTTTGTTAAGGGATCTCAGGACTCTTAAAATTGGAAAAAAAAGAAAAAAAAAGACCATTTTCAACATTTAATATCTTAAAATGTATTTGATTTTAAGACACAATTTTAATTGGAATAAAATATATAAGTATGTTCTTTCATTTCATGTAGTTAAAAAATTATACGATGCAGAATTAGCATTTACAGGGGGCTCCAAACTGTTAGACATTTTTCGAGCAAAAAATCGGCATAACAGCTTACGCACACGATTACAAAATAAGTGTTGCAACTAGAATGAAAATTTTGGAACCTAGTTATACTTCAGATTAAAATAATGATCCTGAACATAAATAAATTTGTATTTAAAGTTTTTTTATATTTTTAATACAAAGTTGTATTTAGCTAATGCAAAATTAATAAAATTTCAACAGTATAATCACCTAAAAAAATATTGTTTTGAACAATAAAAAGAAAATTTTAGGTTCAATTTATACAGACTAACATGAAACATATGTTTTGAAAATTTCATGAAAAAATATTTATAAGTTTTTGAGAAATCGTGCGCGTTATGCCCAAAAACGTCATTTGGAGAAAAATGGCTTCAAAGTTTCCGAAACGACGCTTCAGCTATTGAACGTGTGTAAATGTAAAAGCCATAACTTCAGTTCTAATAGGAATTTCAAGGAAATAATTATATCAAAATGTTCAGAAAATATAGTTGTTTAACATCTAAAAAAATTAAAATTTCGAAAATTTTAAAGCTTTAAGAGTCCTGAGACCCCTTAATGGATCAGACACTTCAATGCTACTGCCAGAACTACAATTTATGAAAAGAAAGCAAGCACCGGGATACCACCATTTTCCTATTTCTTTTGGAAATCTGAATGTACAGTTGTGGAAAAAAAAGTAAACACCCCCTACTAACTCTTCAACAAATTATCGTAGAAGAAAGTTACTGGTACCGAACGATTGGAAATAAAGTCTACTTTTAAATGACGTATATAAAATTTTCCCAGGGGGCCATATACATATTAAAGCGAACCATAACTTTCTTTTTTTCAATAGCAGTACACACTTCTGACAACATAAATAAACTCTACACCCTTCAATTAGCCTAAAAACAAATTTTTATGCAATCCGAACCATAAAAAAAAATTGTAGGTTGCAATTCATAATTTTATTGAATATTAATTTCATAATTCATAATTCATATCAGAAAGTTATAAAAATTGCAAATTCAACGTATTTATGTTTGGGTATCTTAGTATTATTGCCACACAAAAAATTAGAACATTAGTATCATAATTTTAGAAGTTATAAATAAAAATATGAAAATGTAATTTAACATTAGAAGCACTAAATTTTGAATGTTTATATTTCAAAAACTTATCATTGAAATGACTTGAAATTTGGTGTATAGGTATAGTTTGAACCAAAGATTTGAAATATCTCGTT
Source organism: Maratus speciosus (assembly GCA_963932465.1). Classification (NCBI taxonomy): domain Eukaryota; kingdom Metazoa; phylum Arthropoda; class Arachnida; order Araneae; family Salticidae; genus Maratus; species Maratus speciosus. The sequence continues at coordinate 317,216,414 of OZ010800.1, forward strand.
AAAATTGAGAATTGTTATTGAAAAAAATGAAGTTTTGATTCGTTTTAGTATGTAGATGGCCCCCTAAGCAAATTTTATATGCGTCATTTAAAAGTAGACTCCTTTTCCAATAGTTTGGCACCAGTAACTTTTGTCTACGATAATTTTTTGAGGAGTTAGTGGGGTGTTTCCTTTTTTTCCCCCATGACAGTACATTGAGCTACACACTGCCATTTTTAGGCATACTCTTAAGCCTTTATTTAATAGGGACAACTATAGTTTAATTACCACAATCCACCTTACGTGTTAAGTTAAGCTCAAAATGTGGATGGATTGTTAATAATATGTTTACCTGTAAATATTGAAATTTTCTTTGCATTTTTACTATTGCTCTATCAAAACTATTCGACCACTAAAATGTCCGATTACACTCCAGGTGATAAACACGATTTCAGGCAATAGTTAAGACACTATTACAAGTAAAAAATTATGCATAGAGTGTAAAAATGTGTGATTCGTGAAAATATATACTGTCTCACTGTGTTCAAATAGTGGAACACAGTGAGACAATTTCCGATACTCCGTATCATGCTTCTATGATTTTATAAATAATTTTTTTTTAATCATTTATACATTAATGTGTAGCGTATTTGAGTTGCTTTAAGATGTAGCAAAAAATTTTTGAAAAGAATAAAAATAGTCTTCATACGTTAAGTAATAATATTTTTCTTCTCACTGTGTACTACTCTCCTTTACTTGTAATTATAATTTAATAATCTCAACTTAAAAATTTTAATATCTTACATTAATTAAAATGTTAACATATTTAAATTTCAATTTAGCATTTTTCATTTTTAAACTATTAATAAACATTTCTCATTATTTAAACGGATTAAGAAATTTGGATCTATTATTGAATAATAAAAATTCCAAAATCGGTGGAAATACCTGTTGTTGCACCCTCTAGTTACAGTAAAATAAAACATATTGAAATACAATAAAAATAAATGCAGAAAGAAGATAAATTGGAAAGCAAAATGATTCAAAGCGCAAGCGTACATATTACAAATTTAAAAATCTTTAATATGCAAAAAATAGGTTGTACTTTAATTCTTATACTAATTTTTAATATAATTATGCTTGTTACTTTAAAAAACAAATAAATATTATGATCGTATTGACCTCACTTGTTAAGGCAATATATAAATAACGTTTCTTTAAAATCACGAATCGACACAATTGTTCAATACCATTGCATCAATAAAGAGAATATGAAATAGATTTTAAAAGTCATTAAAAAGTTTAAATTTTTTGTTTTTACAAATATCTAGTTATAAATAAAAAATAATAAATAGGTGACAATTTTAATTGGTATACAATATTATAATTTTTAATTGACAATGAGATTATTAAGTTATAATTACAGGTATATTTATAGAACAAAAAAGAGAAAACAATGTAGCGCTTTCCGTTATCGAACCCGAGCCCGCGGACTGGAGCAAATGCTGTACCAACTGAACTACGACCAACGTAGTCCTCACATTACAAAATAAGTATTTAAGTTATGTTATATTAGACCCTCCTTGTTTCGGAAGAACTAAGGGGCTTTGTATAAAATCCGTTGAGCCTGAGACTAAGAGATTTGCACCCTACAATATATATTAAAGTAATCAAAATCTGTGATTACCAAAGTCGGCCCTCTCCTTGTAATATATTGTTATATCTTCGACGAAAATGATCTCGCCAAGCGTACTTATACAACAACAATGTATCCAACCACAATGTAGAGTTTAAATGTCGATTAGAATAAGAAAAGTTTTCTTAGATAATTATTTTTTTATTTCTTTGATCGCAAATAAGCAGCATATTAAAATTGATATATTTTTTTTTAAATTAATGTTTAGCTACGCGTACATTTATGGTACTTAATTCAACCTGTAATCGTACGAGCTCAAAAATAATGAAATTGTCCAAATGTTTTAGATTTACATTGGCTTATAATAACTTAATTTGTTTTTCATATTTTATAATAAACCTCGTATTTATTGTATAAAATATTTGTTGCAGATCACCACGCAAAATAAAATAATACACACTGCTAACTCCCCTGATCAGCGACCTTTCGGATCGTGTATATCATTCTTCACTAGGCGTTGCAGCAGAGTTCCTAGCTACTCTCTTATAAGTGCACTAAAAAGGTCGAGTGATTAAGCGAGTTAAAAGCTAATCTATACGGTTTCAAATCATCATACCTTGAAGATAATATTAACACTATTATGAATATAATAATTATAAATTAACGTAAATAGTCTAAATATTAAAAATTATTTTATATGCTCACTAAAGCATCCTGGAGTAAATTATTACAAAAGGCCATAAAGAAGTAGATGTTTAAAATAAACAGGTAAGAAATAAGATAAATAATTTAATAAATATGACAACATAATTATTTTAGAACTGAATAAATAATTACTTAATACTGCCATCTACCCAAACTTCAAAAAATTAAAAATGTCCATCCGTTTTCACAATCTCATACTAATAGAAGTAGAAATAATTAGTGATGCTTCCATCTATCGGAAATTACCAAAAATAACTATGTAGAAAAATTGCATATTGCATGTATTAGATCCAGATTAATTCACATTAAAACAACTCAACAATTATCATTCCAAATCAGCTCAAGAGAATATCGATAATAATTACTTAGCATCTTTAATGTCATGTTTAGAATTATTTTTAATTATATTTCAGTTAAATTTAAGTAAATTAATAATAATTTTAAATAAATTATAAATATAATAATATAAAAGTAGGATATATACATACGAGTGTACACAATTTAATAGGAAATTCTTTTTAAATGTAAAAAGGGTGTAAATACAAGTGATGAAATTACCATTTTCTCAAACAAAAATATTTTATTACTAATTAAATACGAATTTATAATTTAGAAAAGGATTGGCACCTGCGTATACTCTGGTTTAATACACAGAATACACAGGAAGAGATAGTTTTTTCTCTGTACTACACGCGTAAACTTGTTTTTAAATTGATTTTTTGACTCTATTTAAATATATTTTAATTTCCTTATATGTTCAAATTAGATTAGCTGAAAAAAAAAAAAAAAAAAAAAAAAAAAAAAGAGAGAGAATGCATTCAAAATACAATACATTAAAGACGAAATATGTAACGAAACAAAAAGAAGAATAATTTAAATAAAATATTTAACATCTACTCTTAAAACTTGCCTAAACTTAAGGGATAACCAAATAAAGTTCCTACATTATTTCAAAATGAAAATTACCACGTCATATTCAAGAATAAATTTCTTAACCTCTAGACATTCTCTTATATATGTCGTTATTTCTGTGCCTTAAAGAAATGGTCGTTAAAAAACATCTAAAAATGTTGTAATATTGTTATTTATACAAAATAGTTTTGGGTGTAAACGAGAGATGTTACGCTAAAAATTTATTCCCCATAGAAAAATAGGATTATCTTTAACATTATCTTTTATATGAATTTTTGGAGCTTTAAGAATATACATAAAAGCCATTAATCATCTTTTGAATAGGATACATGTTTTTCGCTTCGCTTCTGTTCAAAAGATCCTTAAGAATATATGAAAATATATTTATTTTACATGTAGTATAGTTATTACAAGAAAATGCGTGCCAGTATTCATATTGTAAGGAGCATTGTTAAATGTTACAGCGGTAGTAGTGTAGAGGATCTTAATATGTTGTTTATTCTAAATTTTATTATTACATATTTTTGAGATACTTTTATAAAAATGTTTTGTAATAACAATACGGATGTATATTTTGTGTAAATAATTCATTCATACAAATTTTTTTATGAATTTACAACAGTAAGAGTAAAAATTTTGCAACTAGGTAAAATACAGGAATTGAATTTTTTTTAAATTATTAGTTGAGCATAGATACGTGAAAGATACCCATAAAGTTTTTCTTTTAATCCACGAAGAAACTCATATTCTACTTACCTCTATTTTAATCTCTACATTGCAAATGTATATATATATATATATATATATATATATATGTGTGTGTGTAATTCTACAGATGTAAAGTTACAGAAAAATGCATATTTATTAAAATTTTGTATGTACACTGTACAAAAAATATGTAAATCTACAAAACTAGTTTTTGTAAAGCTACAGAAATCTATAGCTTTACAAAAAATCTACTAAAATTACAGCAATCTTACTAAAATTTTAGCTGTAACACGGGTTCCATTGAAATAAAAAGTCCTAGGCATCTCAATTTCCTAAAAAATTCTTAGTGACCTTACACATTTTTTGATTTACAGTTCAAACGTATATCTGTTACATGAATTGTTGTTGTTGCCGTTATATAAAAATTTCTTGGCATCCCAGTTTCCTAGAAAAATTTTAGTAACATTATAGATTTTTTACAGTGTACGAAGGAAGGAAATAAACCATAATTTTCAAATAATAAATACGTTTATAATATGCAATAAAAGCTTTCTGTGTTTATAAAAAAGGGGATGAAACGTAAAAGAATATTGAATTAAAACATGTTTTAATTAAACATTCTTTTATGAGTGATGAATTTCTTCTTATTCTTTTAACTACCGTCAACCGAGGTAACTTTGGGATAAATTTATCTGTTTCATGGCATGTTCAACATCTCCGTTCTCTTCTTTCATTAAAAAATTAAATATCCTGTTATCTGTAGTTTTACAGATGTAAAGTTTCATGTTTACTAAACTTTCATCTGTAACTGTACAAAAAAATCTTCAAATCTACAAAACTACTTTTTGTAGAGCTACAGAAATCTGCAACTTTACAAATGAATCTGCTAAATTGACAGTAATATTACTAAAGTTTTATCTGTAAACCTGGTTGCAGTTACATGAAATGTTCTAGGCATCCCAGTTTCCTAAAAAATTCTTGGTAACCTTACGGATTTTTTTTTTTCGGTGCAAAAGTGTTTCTGTTACGTGGTTTTTTATTGTTGCCGTTACATAAAAAGTTATAGGAATCCCAGTTTCCTAGAAAAACTTTAGTAACTTTACATATTTTTTTAAGTGTATGAAACCACGCCAATATCATAAATCTGTCGACAGTGGAATTTTTTTTACTAAAAAGTGTTTTAAAAATTTGGTAGAATGTTACTTTGAATTGGAGTAACGTTGACCCATGTGTTAAGACGAATGTTATAAGTCCTAAACAAGATGTGGACCAATGTTACTCGATAGAAAAAGGCGGGAATGAGAGGGTAAGAATTGTAAACATGTAAAAAGACAGTAAATTAGCATATATTCTAATTTTTAAAAAATTTAAAAATATCCTAAATATTGCTTAACGTGGATTGTCCAGATCTGGGACTGAATACTGATTTCTCATAGACAGAAGTTTTAGTGGACTATTTTTTTTCATTCATACATCATCATGTTCGACCGCTGTGGCCAATGCCAAGAGTTTAAGGCTGTTCTTAACTGTTCTGCTCAACAAGCGCAAAACGTTTTGACACATTTACAAATTCATTTGTAACGGAAAGATATAAAACTGGAAAGTCTGGTCATGGAAGCGATTTGGAATTGAACTGCTTTTTTTTCATTTTTTCATCAATCAATTACCTATTGAGTTAGCATTTTTGATCACGTGACAAACACGTTTTTCGCCCGCTCTTGAGTGCTTATTCTTCGTTCCCGCGGAAACTCGGTTCAAAACCTCCACTTTGACACTCTTTTCTGAAAGATCCATTGCGTTTGCAAAAAAAAAAATGGAAAAACAGCTCGATTGCATAGTTTATGAACAAGAACACCAGCTAGTTTCATGTATTTTCAAACAAAAAATAAATTAAACTTACATCAGAAAGTTGTCTGACTGTTATGTCTAAAGATTATAGTACGGCAGTTAAATATTTTCTTCTATCTAAATTTAATCTGAAACACTGCCACTTCGTCTGTCCAGGTACGCATTTAAAAAAGAAAGTGACGTATGGAACAAAGTGATGTAATAAAATAAATGGAACTGTAGTTAATTATAATATATATTTTCTCTAATTAAGATCAATCCAAGAACCTGCTACTTCTACTTTCAACTCTAATAATTATTGGCTTACGTATTTTCAGTACGAAGTGACCTATTTGTATAAATAAGCAGCAATTAGTTATTAAAATATTATCTGATGAATATTTTAGAAAAGCTTGAAAGTACTAAGAAGTTTTAAATAAAACTGTTATTATTTTTTTTTTAACCTGTAACATCTCTTTTATTATTTATTCACCTTTAAAGTAAAACAGTAAACTTTTTAAAGTTCATATAATATATTTTATACAAAAAAAGTTTTTCTTCAAATATCACATTATTTAGAATTGACAAGAGGAATATACAAAAAATTAAATGATAATTAGTTGGGCCAATGTTATCCCAAATGTTGGGCAAAAGTTACCCCAACTTAGAAAACCGCTTTTCTTTGTTATCTCAGGAAAACAAACGGATAATCCTACATTTGACCTTGATATACAATAATGAGATTATAATAACACGTACTTACCAAGGTCCAAATGAATTGATTTACAGCTTGGCATACAAAAGTTGTAAAAGCGAAAATGTCACCGTTTTCACGCGTTTTTGTTTGACTGGTGCTGCCACGGTGAACACTTGGCGAATTACTTACAATGAGCTGCAAGCCTCAAGTTGTTGTTACCACCTATATTTTGATACCAAAAGTTTATTGATAACTCAAACGATGCAGAAAATATAGCAGATTTAATCTTTTTTTTTTTTTTTTTTTTTCTTTTAGGACAAAGTTAGCCCAGTTGGTTAACCATTTAGGTTTGCTATATTCTGCGCCTAAAATAAAGAAAAAGAAACATAATATTTTCTATCCTTTCAATGTTAAAAAAATATTTCAACATTGTACAATGCTTTCTTTACGTTAATATTATTTCAAAATGGTTGATATTGTCTTATTCAAAGGAATATTCAAAACAAAATTATATGAAAATATTCTTTATTATATTTTATAAAATATTTCTGTAATAGGATTTGTTTTCAAACTACAGGTTACACAACTCAGAAGAAATATAAGAACACATTATCTAGGGTAAGAAATAAAATATTTGAATGTAAAGATAAATTAATCTTCTCGTGAATAGAACCTGTTTTCATTCTTTTCTCCGAAACGATAATTTCAAAAGATATTTGATTTTGCAATAAATACGCTGTTGTTATAGCTGTCAAAAATAAATGCCTGAACATTAGAATAAAAAAGAGTGAGCTTGGTTTTCTATATTATGATCTTCACAATAAGTTATTATTGTGATTGATATTGCTATTTTACATCGAAAATAGTTGTACTATTGTAGTATTGAAGATATTTTTATTTTTATTTTGTTTTTTATGTGAAGTTTCTTTAATGTTATTTATTTTGTAATTCATAATAATTGACGGTGGTAGGTTATGTTTAATTAATGGTTATATATATATATATATATATATATATATAATTTTCTTCCTGTTTATTAAAACTCATCAGAATATCAACTATGTCGGATATTTTTGTCCGTCTGTTACAGTACTTTAGTTGTTTTATAATATATATTTTAAAAGAAATATTTCGGTCACAGAATCTATTTCCTCGTGTTTTAGAATGGGGTAATTGTTAGACAGAAACAAAACTTTTGCAATTACTCAGGAATCGATGACTGTTTTTTAAAAATTCTCTTAGTAAAATCATCACATTCCTGGTGATTATTTTGTAGCATTTTTGAATAATTTACATTAATAACAAAAATTAAAATTAATAAAATGTGTGATAATTATCCGGTGATTTGGGGTCATTTCCAGACACCCAAGCGGTAATTACCGGACAGCTATTTGTGGGGTTATTTAAGGGTCTGGTTTAAACACCATCTACGGTAATTAAAAGGCACTATTGTAAAAATTTACAACACAAAATGGGATATTAATTAGATCATTTTGAATACAGAAAAAGGCATGAAAACGCAATTGCAACTATACACCTGAAATCCATTTATATTTTTGCGAATAAAAGTATGGTATATCGTACTTTTTCACCCAAATACAGTTTAGCAGCAGTAGCTATATCTGTTTTACATAAATTTAAGATTTAAATTTGAGATTTTTAAACAGTTCTGATAGCTGAAACAAAATCAACATTAAATAAGAACATAAACCAGACACCAATTTCGTAAAAAAAAAAAAAAAAAAAAAAAAAAAAAAGGAGCTTAACCTGCCTTTTAAACTGCAATAATTTCGACAGGCCTAACAGTTTTAGTTTTCTTTGACAATAAAGATACCATTGTAATTTTTTTTTATTATTGTATCTCTTTCACATCTTCCATAGTTTTACCATGAAAAGGATCAACAGACTGATTCTCTATAGGTCAAAAAAGAAAAACAAATTAGTAACAATTTCACCTTGATATTTCTTTGGCCACCAATATCAATCATCCCCAAGCCAGTTTAAACATTTCAACGCCCAACTGATTTTCTCGTAATCCTCTTTGTGGAACAACTTTTGTTCCTGTCAAATATAGAGTGTTTGATCATTATACACAACATATATATTTGATTAATATTAATATTCTGAAATTTTTCCAGAGAAAAATATTCGCCTTGCATACAATATTTTAAATTTAAATCAAATTTAAATTATTTGCTTAAAAGGCTCAAAGGCTAACCTAGTGAAAAAGATTCCCTGCCGGGACTCGAACCCGGGCCATCAGTATAGCGCACTGGCGTCCTACCGAGAAGTTCCAGGCTGGGTATCGTGCCATGTAGTTTAGTCGGTAGAACGTCAGTGAGCTGTACTGATGGCCTGGGTTCTAGTCCCGGTATGGAATCTTTTTCACTAGGTTGGCCTTTGCGCCTTTTAAGCAAATAATTTAAATTTGTTTTTCATTTGAAATATATATTTGATCCTGAAATGGCATCTTGCACTTCTTCATAAATCTCTCCCTTTTATCATAAATCTCTGTCTTTTATCATAAATCTCCCATTTTAGCTCAAACTCCACCTAGTACTTTCATTTTAACTTTAACTGATGTGACTAACTGATTTGTCATACAACTGATGTGATGTGGTCTCTCAGACCGTTCGAATAAAATGACTAAAAAAAGAAAAGTAACTTAAATGGTAGAATTCACCTTAAATTTTGTCCCAACAAGATCCTTGTATTTCTCTTAGGAGCATGTGAATTAAATTGCATGATAAAATTATTATATTCATATTACGAGGGTGAAACAAATATAAACCGGAATTTTTGTTTTTTAATTTATTGGTACTAGGTACAAAACAGAAAGTTACATATTATTTTTCTATATAATCTCTTAATTTCAAAACATATTTTTTCCAACGGATCGGCAGTTTTTTGATGCCGTGACCATAGAAAGAAGAGGGGTGTGTCTCCAGCCAATTGCGCAAGAAGGCTTCAACAGCAGTGTCATTGTCGAATCGTTCAGTTCCTAATGCTTCTTTCAAAGGCCCAAACATGTCATAATCACAGGGGGACTATAGGGAGGGTGATCCAGTGATGATCAATGCATTTACTCCAACTTTTCGCGAGTCAGGTTGGCTGTATTAGGACAGGTACTGTCATGAAGCAAAATCACTTCTCTCACCGGAAATTCACGCCTTTTCCGCCGATATGCACGTTTTGTTTCATCCAACAGCTGACAGTAGTAGGCAGCACCCTCGAGAATGTCCCGAATGGCGCTCAATGGCCCGTGTTTTCTTCAGTCAAACCTGTTCGAGGGTGGGGGGGGGCGTGAGGGGGTGTTTTCAACTTCTGTTCATCCTCCCACAAACATTCTGCGCCAGTCATACACTTGGCATTTCTGCAGGCATGTCTCCCCAAGCTGGGCTTGAAGTCTTCCTAAGATTTCAGACGGTCTTACGCCTTCATTTGTGAGAAAATTAACGATAATGCGTTGCGCAACGTTGGGGTGAACATCTCTCTTATTCATCCTGATGCCAACTGAGGAACGGAGTGGATAGCACATATCGGCGCGTAAATAGTCATATGACATCCCCACCTGCCATGCGCAGAGGTTTGAGCGCCCTCGCGATGACCTTCAGGCTTCCCGGCAGGAATTCCGGTTAATGTTTGATTCACCCTCGTATTTAATTTCAGTACAGAAAAAAATACTTTCTTTTACAAAATAAATGTTAGTTGGCTAATTTTGCTAAATAATTATAAAAATTAATAGTGTACAATTTTTTTTTTTTTTTTTTTTTTTTTTTTTTTTTTTTTTTTTTACAAATTATCGTTGGAACAAAATATGAAAATTGAAATGCAATGTTTTTATTTAAAAAACTTAACATTTACCCTACGAATATGAAAGAGTACATCATTATCGAAGTCAATACACATTTTTCGTGTACATTCAATGTATACTGACTTTTGGCATAAAATGCACTTATAAAATGTTTTTCTCTAAACTATTCTTTCGGTAATAAAAATTATGTTTAATTCCATCAGATATATTTACATTTTCGCAATCGGAAAGTTCAGAATTCGTGTCACGATCTCATTCGTCAGTAAAATCTGCATCGTCAGAACTTTCAGTATCGGAAAATTCTTGATCTGACCAGTTGTTCATGATACCTTCTATTTCCTTCTGCCTGAGGAAAGTAGAATGTTTCCGAGGTTGTGACTACATCATATCACAAAAAGACGCTAAAAAAATGAAAAAAAGTACAACTAATCACGAGTATTGCACTACAGTTTCAAATAATCACACAACTGATGTGATGTCGTCTGACAGACCCTAGCGTAAGGAATAGCACGTTTAAAATCATCTCACAGAATTATCGCTTTGTGTGTGATCTTGACAAGCTGGTAGAAGAAGGTACTGGTACGGGCAAGTAATGTTTACACTTTTGAGGGGTGGAAGTATGTATAGCTGGGAGTCGCAGGGTCTTTGAGACCGCGTGACATCAGTTAAATATTAATGTACAGTCAAATACTAACGCCTTTGTAAATTATATTTTAATATACAACCCATTTAAAAACACTCGCAAACAAATAATTTGCCATGTAGGATCACTCATCAAACACATATAAGTGTCTGGAAATTATCCGGAAGGCTGCCTGATAATTTCCCCGGTGTTTCTTAAAAGCTACACTTTTTTTTAAATTCTATTTTTGCCCAGATTGATATCCAAATAATGTTACTTCATTCACTCCAGAAAGATAATATGCCCTAGTACGGAGATCCAAACACGAAGTAGCACTTGTGGTAGTGTTGCTACACACGAGAAATTATAATTTTAAATCAGGGAAGCGAAAAGTTAAATAGCGATATATTGTATTATTTTGGAAACCAACTTTGTACTAGGCAGAATAAGCTGCTGATTACTAAGAAAATACTAACTGAATTAGAAAAATAGTTGATTTAACTAAAAATAAAACTGTTTTTGCCTGATTCCGATTAGTGTGCGAGTATTACTGCTGTCTCTTAATTACCCCCAGATTCCCCTGTCTTAAAATTACCGCAACAATATGCAAAATAATTTTACATTTTTACAAAAGATTACATATATGAGCCGTTGATTTCGAAAGTTGGATAGGATTATTTTGTAAAAAAAATACTTAAGGCTAAATCTGATTACAAATTAACGTTAAATTTATGTTTTTAATCAACTCACAATAAACCTATTTTAATATCAGTATAAATTATTTAATAGTAATTTATTTGGTCAACGATAGTTCTTATCTGTTGATTTTGTGGCATAAGTTCGTTTTGAATGGTATTATTTTTGGTATTAGATGTAAATTTCCAACTGGGCGAAAAATGTCCGGACCAGGATTTTCGCCCAGGTGAAAATTTACATCTAATATGATTTGTTTACCAATTAGAATAATTGTGTTAAAATTAATCTAGTATTATTTTTTGTGTCAAATAATTTTTAAAAAGCACTGTCAGAATTTCATAATGATTTATTTAAAATCTTTGCTATCTAAATTAAGTAATTATATTAGAGGTATAGAATATATTTCCGAATATTGGTTTCTGATTTTTTTCACATTGTCCTACTTTTTTTATGTATTATTGTAACTTTTCTAAAGAAGAAGGAAATATGTGGTAATGACATTGGAGCATACCAGGACTATGATTTTTTTAAGCTGATACGGTTAACCAATATTGCATACGAAATTTTCATCAACTAAAAATCAAATATAAATTATGTCTATAATTTCTTACAAATACTTTTTAACCGGACCAAATCCGAAGCATTAAATAACTGAAAGCTAAAAAACCAATGTTTAAACATTATGCAAATGATGCACCATGAAAACGAACATACGCGCGTTTCGTGAGTAACTTGGACTTAAGGAGACAATGCACATTAAAAACCAAATCCCTCTATTTTCAATGGATTTAATGGGCAGACTAGTTAAAGGCAAGCTCAAATAGTTTTATTTGAAATTTGGTGATAAAGTAATGAAAAGTTTTTAAAATATTCAATTTTTAAGTTTTTTAAATAACGAATAATTGTCATTTTTTAAAACTAGCCGCCCTTGGCGACCAGTTTGGTCTCCCTTAAATCTATGCTAAGCATATTGTATCATGTTACTTTTATACATAATTTAATTTACTTACTCAATCCTTCGCCAAATCCGAAGATTCTGATACAGAAATCATGAACTCGGCATTTTTATGTTAGCCAGGCGCAGGTGATAAATCGCCAAAAATTGTTCCCGTCGTATTTTCTCGTATTTCATTAATTTCATTAAAAATATAGTTCTTTCACTCATTTTATTTAAAATGCATAACTTTAATAAATAAAGACACATAACCTTGCTTAATGGTACACAAAACACGACCTTTAAGAAACTAAAAGTTAAATTCTATGTTTCGAGCTGTTTCTACAGCCGTTTTCAGGAAAAATATGTTGGTTAAATGGCTAAAAGTTCAGAGATGTAGGCTTCCTGTGCGAGAGATAGTTTGTCGAACCTAGTTGACAGTACCCTAGTTATTTTATGGTGCAATTGTCCAGTATGTGTTAATACATAACTTTAATTTATCCCTCTCGCTGCGTAAGTAATTCTTAGAATCATTAGAATCATTCTTAGAATCAGAAGAATTATCTTTAAATCAGAAATTTTTGACTATCGTAATCGCGGAAAATGTCCTGAGTAAATCAGACAAACTTTTCGCTAAAAAATAACTGGTGGGAATAACCAAATAGTATTTATTAGATGGAAAAATGCATGCCCGAGTATATCTCGGGTTGCGCAGCGAGAGGGTTAAATCTGAAATATTTAAAATTCATGGCTCTCAATTTATGCTTTAACAAATGTAAAGAAAAGAATAAAGAAAAGTAATAAATAATACCATAATCCTTGACAATAAATTTCAACATCAATGCTTCATTTTAATTTACCACGCGAAAAATTGTTTATGACAGTCGCATGAAATGGACTATTATAATACTGATGACATAATGGCGATGGAACAATATTTGGCGATTTATCACCTGCTCCCGGCTAACATTAAATTGCCAAATTGACCAACAGGCATACGAAAAGCGAAGCGGTTAACCCGGAACTGTTGATGACAGTCACATGACTTGAGCTTTTAATATATAGCTGCCCCATGCGCAATTCGTTTGCATAAAATACGGCAATATTTACTCATGAGATACTTTTTATATATTACAATGGAAATTGGTATGAATTGTAAAAGTTCGCTGAATATATAAGTATAAATAAATATTTTGATAATTATACTTTGTTTTTCTAAAAAAGTAGCTCTATATTTTCATCTACCCAATCTATATATATTTCTCTTACGTAGCGCTAAAAAAGGGCTGTATTCGTAGCTTGCTCAAAGCGACCATTTCAGTGGTTAAGTTACGATCACTTGTCCAACCCACTCAGCAAATCGAAATCCAGACAGAATCTCTCTTTTAATGCAAACCGTTTGAGCAATACTTGAATAACAATTGCTATTGGTCCTTTTATGGTGACGTGAGGAATTCAACGAATCAGCTTTTTGATCCAAGGTTGTATTTAGACACAGGCGAAAACGTTTTGTTTACAGTTCGATAGCGTGATTCGTAGTATATTTTATAGCGTCTTATTATAGTTTTAAATTAATTTAAGTAATGATATTCATTACTATAGGCAAAATGAAAGGAGAAGGACCCCATCTGACACTAACATGCCATTTAAATTTAAACGGCGACAATTTCCTGTTCGCTTAGCTTTCCCAATGAGGATCAACAAGTCACAATGCCAAAACTTTTGATTAAATGCATTTTTATATATAGGGGCAGAGTCCTCTAGTATTCACATAAATTTCAACATTGAAATATTACAGAAATGCAACTTTTTATACTAACATTTATATATTATTGTACAGAGGTTAGAAAGTATAAATTTCAAGAGAATCTGATGATTAGGAATTCGCATGGAACTTTTCAAAGGTTGGAAATGTGCAAAATTAAAAATTTTGAGAATACAGTATTTTAAATTAAACCAAACTGCATGAATATATACGGTTCTTACAAATATAAAAGCCAATATCTCTATGAAGAAGCGTCAGAATTGAAAAATAATTTTTGCATCAGATAAATTTTCGCATCTACTTTCATAATTTTCGAAAAAAAAAATTAAATAATTTGTCAAACTGGCAGACCCACCAGGCGTTGCGTGGGGTCGATAAATCATAACCTTAAACAAAACTCAAGTTTGTATAATTTTACATCTTTTGAAATTCTTTTAAATGAACATAATTTCGGAGGCTCTTTGCCTTCTGCAGCGTGTAGTGTGTTTCCAACAATTTTTTTTTCGAACGAAACTGTAACCTGGGTCCCCAGTACCTAAGGCAGCATGTACCGGAAGTGCTCCGCCCTTGCCGGAGACAATCGAAAACCAAGTTGAGTGAGTGAAACCTCGTAGTAACCAAGCCCATAGAATAATATAAAAAAAGAATGCATCATTAACATTAGAATTTGTTAGTAACTGAAGTCTAAGATAAAATTTCCTAAACCAGAAAGTTGCTAAATTGTAAAATGCATGCCCCACAAAAAGTTCAGGGGACGCCGGATCAGGCCCTATGAAACCCTAGGGTGCCACAGGATTTTTAACTGGTACAAAAAAGCAGGAGAATAACTAAATGGAAAAAGGTATCCAAAAATGAAGATCGGATTTAGAGGAGGCAATTTATTAACAATTTCTGGTGCAAAATCTTTAAGTGGCACTGTAGCGGGCCCCAAGGGTCCAGAGACTTAAGTGGCATTAGTTGCGTATAAAGATACCTTTTAATAGTTTTTAACGTAGTCAGAGGATGCTAGAAATAATTAAAGAAAATTGCAAACAATTCCGATCATTTTTAAAGAAGCTGCACCAAGGGCCCCAAGAAGGCGATTAATATTCAAAATTGGTGGTAGCTGAATCCTGGAACTTTTTTTTTGTCGTTCATGTAGTAGCTGGAGGACTTAAGAAGTTATTAGAATAAAAACCCTAGTGAATCGGACCATTTTTAAGGAAACTATAATAGGGGACACAAAAGGGTCTAACTGATAGTTGAGAGCACGGCCCTAACATGAAAACATGTTAAAATTTTTTAGAACTTGGCGTTTTAGATCTTCAATTAGTGAAAATAAAGCATGGGATATGAATTAATCATTAGAATAATATTTTAAATAAAGGCGCAAAAATTTGTAAAAGCCTAAAAATGGGCCCTAGGGGGGCCCAATAAAAATATGAGGGTGTTTATCTAGGGAGAAGAGTCCAAGACTAAATTTTAAAATTATAGACTGAAAAGGTGAGAAAATTAGGGGGCGAAAGATGCATGGCACACAAAAAGTTTAAGAGGCCTTAGGTTAGCCCGGGATTTTAACTGGAATATTGACACGTGTGAATAAATAAATGGTAAAAAGGTTCCAAAAAAGAAGATCGGATTAAGAAGGGGCAATTCATTAACAATTTATGGTGGAAAAACATCAAGAGGAGCCTTATCGGGCTCCAAGGGAACAGTGACTTAAGTGGCATGTAGTTGGGTATAAGATACTTTTTAGTAGTTTTTAAAGTAATCAGAGGGCGCTAGAACTATGCTAAAGAAAATTGCAACCAGTTTGGATAAATTTTAAAGAAGCTGCACCGAGGACAACAAGAAGGCGATTAATATTCAAAATTGTTGGTAGCTGAAATCTAATTTTTTTTTCTTTCTGTCGTTTATGTAGTAGCTGGGGAATCTAGGAAGTTATTAGAAAAAAAATCTAGTGTATCGGACCATTTTTAAGGGAGCTATAATACGGGGCCCAAAAGGGGCCAACTAATATTTGAGAGCAAGGCCCTAATATGAAAACATGTTAAAACGTTTTAATACTTAGCGTTTCATACCTTTGATTAGTTAAGCATAGGGTATGAATTAATTTTGGAATATAATTTTAAAGAAATCCGCACAAAATTGGGAAAATGCTTAAAAAAGCTCTTTAGGGCCCCAATAAAAATATGTGGGTGTTGGTCAAGGGAGATGAGTCCAAGACTCAATTTTAAAATTACGCGCTGAGAAGGTGAAAAAATTAGGGGGTGAAAAATGCATGTCACACAAAAAGTTCAAGGACCCTTGACCAGCCCCTACGGGACCCTAAAAGGGCGTAGGTTCTTAACTGGAATGCAAAAATGGGATAATAAATAAATGGAAAAAAGGATCCCATAAATGAATATCCGAATAAAAGGAAGCAATGTTTTAACAATTTAGTGCACTAAAACTTCAAGGGGCCCTGTAACTGGCCCGAAGACATCCACGATCTTAACTGAAATATATAAATGAGGTAGAAACTGAATGGAGAATTTCTCCTCAAAAACGACGGAGATCGAACAGAGAAGAGGCATGTTATCAACAATTTAGTGCATAAAAATTTAAAGAGACCCAGAGGCCCCGGCCCTTAAAAAAATTAAAATGCTGAGCCTCAGGCGCATCAAGACCTGTCTTGGAATATTCACACTTACATTTTTAGACTTCTACGTGCAGTAGATTTTGCAAGCCATCGCACACACACAGACACAGAGCGTTTTTTTTTATTAGTATAGATTTCGTGATTTTGAATGTCATCTGTCACCTTACCTGATCAGTGTCAATAAAAATAAAAATGACAGCCCCCCCCCCCAAGGACGGGAAAATGACAACCGAAAACCCAAATAGGAGTAAACAACAATACGAAAGACCATCATCGCTCAATAACCAGTGAGATTAAGCGGGAAGTGACACATCGGAGCACAATAAATCAACGTGTGATGCAAGGTACACTGCAAAAATCTTTGACCAGTGAACTTCTAAATTTATGAATATAAACAATTTCAGAAAAGTGTAAATCTGAAGGAGTATTGCATTTCTTAATGACAGTGGCCGAATCAAAGTTGAAAATATGCCCTTCTCCCCAACAGTGGAAAGCTTGAAGATTAACACTATATACCCATTATTCGCCGAACAATTTCAATTTTAGGATTTTGTTGAATATTTAAAGATATACATGTCGAATTTTTTTGGAACTTCAGGATTAAAAATGTTTGTCTTCATATTTATCAATGTCGATTTAATAAGAAGAACAATTAGAGGGGCAGCAAAAGATTAAAGAAAAAAAACAATATTTGGAATCACTCTGTAATGTAAAAAGCACGAAATTATCTATAGCATTACGAATATGCGTATATTAAACAATATGTGTATTCATTTTTGCAAGAAAAAGCACATATATCCTTGGAGATATGTCGTTTTTTTTAGAGGTTAAAAAATTCTTGCACATGTTTTGTTTATATCACGCAGGGTTTTCTCCCAATTTTAACGCAAGTTAAAAAAAAAAAAAAAACAAATTGTAGTAGAAATAATATAGTACAATTGGAACGTAAATATTGTCGTAGTCACGACATAAATACCTTGGTTATTCCCCCTTTATTCAGTTTTGCGCCTTGAGTTCGCTTTAACTCAAGCTAGGCGTACCTTTTGTCCACCAATACTCTTGGTTTTACCAGTTGTAGCCCAGCTGAGTCATTCTTTTCGCAGTTCTTGCGATCTCCCGTTTTACCTACTTTGACTTTCACTTCGCGTAGTCTGTCTGCCACGCTTGGCGTATTAGCCCGCGGAGGTTGGGGTTTCCCGTATTTCCATGGATTTTCACCAATATCTTGGCGCACGATGTGACGGTTTGCCTTTTTATTTTGGCAACCCTTGCCATGCTTATAATCTGTGGGTTTTGTTAGTTTCGACAGGGGATCTTGCGGTATGCAGAGAGTGGTTTCCAGTGCTTCGTATTTTTTGAGAAGGCGTTTGGGATGCCGCTGTGTGCGATGGATACTTATTGACAGTGAAGATGACAACAAGAAAGGTGATATGCTGGCTTTCGTAAAATGTATTGTTTTATATTTTTTATAACACCTTACAATGTTCATTGCAATGCAGATTTATTTCTGCGGTCTAGTATTTTATTTTATGTTGACTGAATCACATGTCAATAGACTTCGAAGTTAGCAGCAGTGAGGCAGATATATTCTGACATTAATTTCGCCCTTGAATTAGTCCCATCACCATGCCTAACATATATATTGGATTATTATTGAAGATTAAATAAACATTAATGTTGGAATGAACTATTGGTCTCCAGTCACTTTATACTCAACCAATGCTACAATATCAGGTCATGGAAGTAAAACTTCCCAGTTACCTGGTTTATATTTATTAAAAAAAACAAAAAAAAAAACACAACGCAACATTTTAATTCCACTATACGTCGGGTTCATTGGATTCCTGTATCAAAAATATCCTATAGTTTGGAGTCAAGTGCCATCAATTTTAACTAAAATATCGCAACTTTACAGCCAACCATTAACCAACCATTCTTCGTATTCTACGAATGCATGTTTTGCTTTTTAAGTTGACTTTCAATTATCGACTGGTAATAAACGTGAAATGGTACAGGCACAACCAACCAACCAGTATAATTTTAACACGACAGATGGTGCCGTAAAAAGGGTCTCAGTAGTAATCCAGAGGAACCTCTACCAGTTGTTAACAGCAAAAATGATTTACATAATGATATTCAATTATGAATTTTTGGCATCACAGGATAATTTTCAAAATGTTAGCCAAGGCTGTGATCACTTTATAAACGCTATGGATCAAGCAAATACTCGGGACCCTATTTTAGAAATCCTTGACGAGACCATTCTCAAAGAACAGTTGGCGGATACTAAACTAAAGCAAACTATTCAGGATTTGCATAGGGGCAAGAAGGGCAAAAAACTTAAAGGGTACTATCTCCACCCTATGAGCGAATTTCTTTGCTTTTTTAAAAATTATTCGTATGAAAATACTGATTTCCATAGAGCGGTACTTCCAACCTCTCTTCAACGTAAAGCTCTTACCATTGGTGACGTTTCGCATGCTGGTATCCATAAGACTTTACAGAATTTGCGGAAGCGCTTTACTTGGCAGCACTTTGTTTCTTATGTGTATAACTTTGTTAAATCATGTGAGACGTGCATTTTACATAAGCATCATAAAAATAATAATGCGCCACTTTTGCCAGCTCCTGTTCCAACGGCCCCTAATCAGAAAGTCTCTATGGACATTCTTGGTCCCGTGAAGGGTTCACATCTGCTTACTGTTACTACAAAAGTAACTGTTACCGATCATTTTTACAGATACACTGAAATATATCTTCTGAACAACATCACTGCTCAAGCTCTTTCTGAAGCCTTGTTGCACTATATTGCCACGCACGGAAGACCCGAAATCTTTTTGAGTGATCAGGGTAGTCAATTTACTAGTGATTTGTTGCACTCCTTGAGTAAATTGCTAGGTATTTATCTCAGACACACGTCTATTTCGCTCCCTCAAGCTAATGGAATTTCTGAAAGAGTGAACACTCAAATTAAGTCTTCCATAAGAACCATGGCTTCTCAAGTTTTGTTATTTTCACTGCTGTAAATATACATCAGTCGATTTACAATTCGACCATTCACCCAGCTCACCAAATGTTTTACACTTTGGTCGAGAGATAAGTGATATATATTACAACTACAAAAGTGAAACGACATGGCATATTAGTGGTAATAACGAAGTTGCAAATATTGCAAAGAGTCTCGATAAAGTCCACTCATATGCATACACAAATAATGAAAATATCCGTCAGGACTTGTATGCTACATCTCGTCTTAACAGAAAGTTCTCAAAAATTGAAGTGGGTGATACAGTTTATGTAAAGTTCCCTAGTGCGTTTGAAAAGAAAATTCAGGGTCCATACACTCTACAGAAAATCATCTACCCAGCCCTACTTCAAATTAAGTCTCAAGACGATACCCAAGCTTCACCGCTCCTTGTACGTACTGATCGGATCGAAAAATTGCTAAGACGCAAAAAGAAAATAACTAAGTCTACAAATCTTCAGCAAGATCAACCAGTTACCCCCACTGCTTCTACTCAGGTACAACCTAGCACTTCTTGCAAGAATTCCAGGGTGGCAAACCCTTCGTATACAAATGTCCAGTCTGATTATGCTCTTCGACAAACACGCAAAAATCCAAACCTCAGCGTGATTTTCTTTATTATTAATCTCTTATCCTTTGCAGACTTGTCTGACAGTCTCCACCTGTGTGCGGAACAGCTGGCCACCCTTCTTCATGCTCGTGTTGCTCTGACATGTATTCAATGGCTCCTCATTGGTTGAGAGGCGCTTCTTGAGATGTCTTTGGCATTTTCCCTGTAGGACTCTGTGATTAAGTATCATGAAATTTTATTTCTTTTTTAAACCTTTGTTTTTTCTTAAAACCATTGATTTACTTGTAGTATTGTTAATTTTGGTCCTTAATTATAGTTTTTAAGTGTAAATTTATGTGGTTAAAATTTATAATTTTAATTGACGTATTGTATTTAAAATCTGTTTAATATTTTAAGAAGTTGCATATTCGAGATTGCATTGCTGGACTTATTCTTTATATATTTATACTTAAAGTTATTGCTTGCAACTAAACAAATTTCTTCATCAATTTAATATTAAAATGTAATTATAAGGTGTCGGTTGGCATATCTGTCTTCTTAGCTAATTAGTCAAAAAAATAGACGAAAAAATCTGTTAGACAGCTTCCTTTGCGTATAATCTCACTTGTGATTGAAAAATGTAAGGCGGCTTTGAGCAAGATAAATTTTTTTCTATGTCTATAAAAGTTGACTACCACTTTTGTGGCATTTTGTATGCCTCCCCTGCAAGTTTTTGTAGGAAATTTGTTTTATTGTAAATAACTTTTCTTGTTTTAAAATTGCGGTTTTGCCAAGCTCGCTTACTAATGTGAAACATCTCTGTTAATTGCAAGCTCAAATTTCGTCGTTCATCTGTGTTTGTTGTTTTCATCATAATTATTATAGTAATTTTGATTTGTAATTATATATTTTAATTTTAAGCATCTTCATTCCTGTACTCGCTGACAACCGGTATGTTGTTATATACCATGCAACTGTACATACCATGCAACTGTGATCTATTGCATTAACTTGACTGTGCCCTATGGTATAACCTTATTCTTTTATATGTGTACAGAGTGTTATGTTTTTTGTTTTATTATTATGAGGTATAAGTGGTATTGTTTACAGTGTTTTTAAGGATTTAAATTTTATGCTGTTATAAACATGATAATTTAAATTCAAAGTCCTAGGCACTTTTCAGCATTTTTCGGCCATTTTCATCATTTTTTAAAATTTCTCTTTTGTCATTCTTCATAAATTTTAGGTTTATTAGTTTTCTTTTGGAAAGTTATTTTTTTTATACGGTGCAACAATTCAAAATTTGTTACATATCTTTGCTAGTACCTTCATTCTGAATTACCTCATTATCAATTTTTTGGGGGTTAAATAGTAAACACTACTAATTCTTCAATTACTATTTATATATACCTTAAAACATTTACGTTTTTAATGATAACTTAAAATGTCAGTTAGTTATATATATTCTGATTTTTTTTAAAGGATATATATAAAGCAAATGCTAATGATGCTTTTATTTTTATCTGCTGTATTATAGTAACCTTTCTGTGTTCACGCACAGGTGTCAGCCAGTGTTACACTGACTTACTACTGTATCAGGATTTATTAATGAGTTTCTCCTTCGCGTGCAGGTGTTGTGTGGTCAGTTCCACACAACTTGTACCCTGATTAAAGAAAGTATCTTTGATTTATTAGAAGTATGGACCACTCTTCAGCTAGATTGTTAGTTAAATACAGAATTTTATATACTTTATTTGTAATTTTTTTAAGTAATGTAAAGCATTGCTGTGGAACACCCTCATTCTTGTTTTGGTTTTCTGTTAAAAAAAAAAAATAGCTGTCATTCTTTTGTAATTTTCTATTTTTGCCTTGGTGGTTGGTGTGGTTTTGCTTAAAAAAAAATAAAATTAAAAAAAAATTTCTTCATGAGTGAAGGCATTCATCCATTTTTTTTTTCTCCGTTGTCCTGGTGTATGTCGTAGTCCCGACTTAAATACCTTTGTCTTTCCCCCTTTATTCAGTTTTGCGCCTTGAGTTCGCTTGAACTCAAGCTAGGCGTACCTTTCGTCCACCAATACTCTTGGTTTTACCAGTTGTCGCCCAGGCGAGTCATTCCTTTCGCAGTTCTTGCGATCTCCTGTTTTACCTACTTTGACTTTCACTTCGCGTAGTCTGTCTGCCACGTTTGGCGTATTAGCCCGCGGAGGTTGGAGTTTCCCGTATTTCCATGGATTTTCACCAATACCTTGGCGCACGATGTGGCGGTTTGCCTTTTTGTGTTGGCAACCTTTGCCGTGCTTATAATCTGCGGGTTTCGCTTGTGTCGACAGGGGATTTTGCGGGATGCAGAGAGTGGTTTCCAGTGCTTCGTATTTTTCGAGAAGGCGTTTGGGATGCCGCTGTGTGCGATGGATACTTATTGACAGTGAAGATGACTACAAGAAAAGGTGATATGCTGGCTTTCGTAAAATGCATTCTTTTATATTTTTTATAACACCTTACAAAGTTCATTGCAATGTAGATCTATTTCTGCGGTCTAGTATTTTATTTTATGTTGACTGAATCACATGTCAATAGACTTCGAAATTAGCAGCAGTGAGGCAGGTATATTCTGACATTAATTTCTCTCTTGAATTATTCCCACCACCATGCCTAACATATATATTGGATTATTATTGAAGTTTCAATAAACATTGATGTTCGAATGAACTATTGGTCTCCAGTCACTTTATACCCAACCAATGCTACAATATCAGTTCATGGAAGTAAAACTTCCCAGTTACCTGGTTTATATTTATTTAAAAAGCAAAAACACAATGCAACATTTTAATCCTTCTATACGTCGGGTTCATTGGATTCCTGTAACAACGATATCCTATAGATTAGAGTCAAGTGCCATCAGTTTTAACTAAAATATCGCAACTTTACAGCCAACCATTAACCAACCATTCTTCGCCTTCTACGAATGCATGCTTTGCTTTTTAAGTTGATTTTCAATTATCGACTAGTAATAAACGTCAAATGGTACAGGCACAACCAACCAACCAGTATAATTTTAACACGACAAATATATTAAACATTTGATGAAATATGGCTGCTGTATGAAATATTTTTCATCTGCGCATGCGCTCACGATAATTTTTTTTCATGATTTAATAGTCAACTCTATGAAGCAACACTAAAAAAGCCAGTCAAATATGGTGAACATACAGAAAGATATCGGCGATAGAGTGAGCTGCTCACTAAAAGCATCTGAATAATAAGGGATTTTCCACAAATTGTTATTTTTCATCAAAGAAATTAGTATTTAATGAATGCCAACGTGTAGATATAGAAGAAATGTTTGGATTTTATGCTTCTTCTTTTCTTGAAAGTGGATTGTACTGGTGGTTGTCCAAGAAGAATTAAAGCATCAATTAAAAATAAAATTAAAAAAAAAAATTAAAAACAACAATTTTCGGAAAAACCCTTATAAATTAGCTGTTTTTAGAGAACAACTGAAAGTCAGATAAAAAATATTTTATACAACTGTTCATATTTCATCAAATATTTAATATGCATTCTATATACATTCCAAAAAATATACATTACAATTGCACTATTCTATTTCAACTATATTTTGTCAAATTTTCGGAAACTGGCGCTAAATTTGGTAGAAAACCCTACATGATATAAACAAAGAAACATAGAATTTTTTTTTTTTTTACCTTTAAAAAAATTGATATATCTCCATGAATATACGTGCTATTCTTACACAAGTGAATACACATACTGTAGCACAATATACACATATCCATAATCTATAGCGATAGCTCATTTCGTGCATTTTATTTTACAAGGTGCTCCCAAATATTTTTAATAGATTTTTTGTTGCCCTCCTATTTGTTCTGATCAAATCGCCATTGACAAATATGAACTCAACCGTATTCTTTATAAACGTGAAGTTCCAGAAATAAAATATCATTAAATATTCGACAAAATGTCTAACATTTAAAGTATCCAATGTTTAATTGCTATATAGTGCATGTAATTCCTTATTCCTAACATAGTTTATCTATGGTAACATCTCTATGGTTTACAAGGTAGAAGACCAGCAAAAACCCGTTTGTTATCTACTAAGAATAGGAAGGCTAGAGTTGCATTTGTAAATCGGCATAACCCTTTCAGGGGCAAAGCAATTCCATTGCTAAAGTGTTGAAAGTAATGATTGACACCGGAATTTGAAAAAAAAATTTATATTTAAATAAAAAAAAAAAAAGCTATATTTCACACTCATAATAAACTGAATTTTTTTTAACCAAAATTTTGGTGTCAGTCATTAATTTCAACACTTCAGCAATATCATTGCTTTGCACCTGAAAGGGTTATGCCGTTTTACAAATGCAATTCCAGCCTTCCTATTCTTAGTAGATTAGAAATGTGTTTTTGCTGGTCTACTGCTATGTAAACCATAGATGTTTAGGCTTCGTTTGACTGATGAAACGTGTTTCATCAGTTTCATCAGTGTGTGTATGTCTATGCCGTAATTTTCTTTCAATTCATTTTTTATTATTACAGCGAACTTACGACAATCACTTGTAGATATCATTTTTATAATACAGTCAACATTGCAAGTTTTTTTTTTTTTTTCGGATGGCCACTTTGAGGCTTATTTTCGATGTATTTCTGTTTATTAAAAACTTTATTCCATGTGATAACAAGTTGCCGAGACACGTTAAAAGAACGAGCTAATTCTGCTTTCAGTCTACCTTTCTTAAGTGCATTTACAGCGGCTTTTCTGGAATCACTTCAATATTTTTTTACATTTCGGCATTCCTGATCATTAAAAGTAATCACAATAAGTCAATATAAACACTAATCGAAAATATAGCGCCACTGACACATTCAAAAATTAAATGCAAACTAATTGTCAAAATACTTTTGAGCTAAGTAGGAGTCATATTTCTTCGGTGGCGCCGAATGTAAACAAATAAGTTGACCCTTCATACATTTGAATAACTGCAGTCATAGTGTTCTCAATTATAGGGAATATATTTTCTTTTACATTTTTATCATATATATTATAAAGCAGTAAGTTCTGAAAGTTCCGCTCGAGTGTTTTCAAAAACTACCCGGTGGATTTTTTTCCAAATTGTATCATTCGATAGGAAATATTCCCGTGGTGGTTTATGAGTCAAATATACAGGGGTAACTATGATTTTTGGTAATAAATTTCGTATTTTATTGATATTTTTGACTACAGGGTTGCCAAATGTCATTTTTTGGCGACAAAGGAAATGAAATCGCTGTATCCGTTAGAAAATAATGCAAACACCTTGCAAACAAATGAAGAAAATAATTACTGATATTTAATTGTAAAAAAAAAGAAAAGAAAAATCCCTTTAAATGAGGGATAATGTTAAAAACCGAAAATATTTAATTTAAACTTTAAAGAAATATTTGTTATGCTTAAAAATTAATTTTAAGAAAGATTACAATCGATACGCAATATTTGGCTCTTTATCGCATGCGTTAGATTATAGAAATGAATCTGAAAATTTGATTAAATGAATTTTTAATGACGTTTTTTTTTCTTTTTTTTATCTAATTGCCCCATCACGTGACTTATAGAAGAAACAAGCAGATGTAATTGTAAGTGATATATGTAATTATTATTTCTTTCTTTACATTTTTTTATTTTATTTTTGTCGCCAAACTATGTGATTTTAAGCCAAAAATGCATAAGTGTGACATTAGCTTGAGGATGTTCTCTCAAATGGTGATTTTTTAAGTGAACGAGACCATTTTTTGAGTACATTTTTATATTCAATTGTAACTTATATAGATATCAGTTAATACTTTAAAAATGAAATCAAATACTTAAATTTTAGTGTGAATTTCTGCCACACATACATATTGTAAAATAATTTCATACTTTTTAAAAGTTTTTCATCGTAATTCCGAAAGCCTGGGATATATATAAAGTCGAGCAAATATTATCTATTGTTTATTTCATTTTTTGTTAAGCCATATTGCCAATTTCATTTATAGGAAAATTCACAGCTTCCAAATCTAGGAAATGAAGATAATATTTAAGGAAATTTATACAATCATGCGTTATTACTATCGAAAAATTCAACATTTTGAAAAAAAAACCCGCCAAATGGGATATCTATATAGTATATAAAATAAAGATTGAATTATTGGACTAATTAACGCACAGTGCAAACTACTGAACCTAAAATCTTGAAACACGTGGTAAAAATACTTCTTATGACATAGACTTCCGCTAAGAAAGTATTTTTTAAAGTATCCCACATAACGGGGTTTTTGCAAGGGGAGGGAAAAAAATTCATAAAAATCGAATATTATAATCATGCGTCAAATGATAGCATATTTTAATGTATTTTTGTACGCTGAATCGAATGGTACCAAGTAAATTCTTATAAGTCCAACAGTTCATGACATATTTCATATTTTTCTAATTTGGCGGTGTCTTTGGCGTCTAAACCTCAAAATATCTAACATTACATCCGTTACTCTAGCAACGGAAAAAATTAAAATTAACTCTTTTGGCTAAAGAATAAAATGGCTCTATGAGTTTGAAAAAAAAAAATACGAGCATCTTAATAAAAAAAAAAAAATGTGATTATATGTAAAATAACAGGGGAAAATTTACTAAGAAATTAGTATTATAAAACGAAAAGGTACTACTTAGATATTCCGTCGACCAAAAATCTATCGCCAAACTATAAGATTAAATGCTAATAATGGTTGATCGTAAATGACAAATTCTCTTGACTTTAAACAAGTTACACGTGTTTACGTAATCCAGTGGTTTTTATTTCGACGTTTTATTTGTATTTTTATTAATGGAATACTAATTTATTTATTCTTCCGTTTTTTTTTAAATAAAAATTATGTCAATTTGTATAATTTGGTGAGTGGTTTGGCGATTTATATAATTTGGCGAAATTGGACGACGGAATAACTAAGTAGTATCAACGCAAAATATTTAAATATTAAAGCAATGTTTGTAACGACTTAAAAATTATTTTCAATGAAAGAAGTTGGAATTGGAATAATATTTGGCGGTTTATAATTTACTCCTCGATAAGAAGAAAAAATGGGTACAATTATAACAGCTATGCACATATCTCGCTAATAGCATTTTTAAAATTGACAGTAGCAGTATCATTCAGCAGTAGCATAAATCAGTAGCATTTTGCGTCTGTAAAATTCTTTGTTTTTAATTATGTCATTATTTCCTGTTATTGTTTATCTTTTCAGTTTTTTAAATGAATTTAGGGAAAGGCATACATTTTAAATGAAATGAGTGAATGGTTTGTTTTTAAAATAAAAATAATAAAATAAGAATATGGTATGAACACAATCGTTATTGATTTTTTCCCTGCGCCCGGGTAACATAAAAGTATCACAAAAGCCACATATTCACTTTTCTTTGTGTAGTTGCGCATGATAATCCAAGTTAACCTTCCATAATCGGATACTTCACATATTGGTGTATTATCTATAATGTTCAAAGTATCGTTTATGTTTGAAGCGAAATTTTCACGATGAATTTTATTACACAAAATCGCATCATCATTATCTACTATATTCTTAAAATGGAAATTTGCATTTCATTCCGATTGTTTATAATACTTTGATAGGGTATACCACAATTAGTTAGGTAATAATTTTGGAAAGGTACATATACATATTGTTCAACGTTACTTAGTTATAGAGCAACAGAAAAAGTTAAAAAATTAAGTGACCTGATTATGAAAGTTTAGCTTTTTTTTTTTTTTTTTTTTTTTTTTTTTTTTTTTTTTTTTTTTTTTTTTTTACAAAATTTACAGAATATATTTTGATACAAGTGGCTTTGTTACATGACATTTTAGGAATGGTGTTAGTATATAATATTTCATTATGTGTTGATTAGTTATAGAGCTATTATTTCCTGTTGTCATAACGGTCTCATTACCCTACCAAAAGTGCATTGTTCATAATCAACTAAAAGAATTACTTCTTAATAGCTAAATTTTGTCCAATGCTTAAGATAATATTATATCGCAATGGCGTTCGCATCATTTTCAGCAATGAACAAGGTCCAGCTGAAGGTCCATATTGTTTAAAATATGGACCTTCCATATAGTGCAAATTCACCATTTAGTCATGCGTCAAATGATAGCATATTTTAATGTATTTTTGTACGCTGAATCGAATGGTACCAAGTAAATTCTTATAAGTCCAACAGTTCATGACATATTTCATATTTTTCTAATTTGGCGGTGTCTTTGGCGTCTAAACCTCAAAATATCTAACATTACATCCGTTACTCTAGCAACGGAAAAAATTAAAATTAACTCTTTTGGCTAAAGAATAAAATGGCTCTATGAGTTTGAAAAAAAAAAAAAAATACGAGCATCTTAATAAAAAAAAAAAAATGTGATTATATGTAAAATAAAAGGGGAAAATTTACTAAGAAATTAGTATTATAAAACGAAAAGGTACTACTTAGATATTCCGTCGACCAAAAATCTATCGCCAAACTATAAGATTAAATGCTAATAATGGTTGATCGTAAATGACAAATTCTCTTCACTTTAAACAAGTTACACGTGTTTATGTAATCCAGTGGTTTTTATTTCGACGTTTTATTTGTATTTTTATTAATGGAATACTAATTTATTTATTCTTCCGTTTTTTTTAAATAAAAATTATGTCAATTTGTATAATTTGGTGAGTGGTTTGGCGATTTATATAATTTGGCGAAATTGGACGACGGAATAACTAAGTAGTATCAACGAAAATATTTAAATATTAAAGCAATGTTTGTAACGACTTAAAAATTATTTTCAATGAAAGAAGTTGGAATTGGAATAATATTTGGCGGTTTATAATTTACTCCTCGATAAGAAGAAAAAATGGGTACAATTATAACAGCTATGCACATATCTCGCTAATAGCATTTTTAAAATTGACAGTAGCAGTATCATTCAGCAGTAGCATAAATCAGTAGCATTTTGCGTCTGTAAAATTCTTTGTTTTTAATTATGTCATTATTTCCTGTTATTGTTTATCTTTTCAGTTTTTTAAATGAATTTAGGGAAAGGCATGCATTTTAAATGAAATGAGTGAATGGTTTGTTTTTAAAATAAAAATAATAAAATAAGAATATGGTATGAACACAATCGTTATTGATTTTTTCCCTGCGCCCGGGTAACATAAAAGTATCACAAAAGCCACATATTCACTTTTCTTTGTGTAGTTGCGCATGATAATCCAAGTTAACCTTCCATAATCGGATACTTCACATATTGGTGTATTATCTATAATGTTCAAATTATCGTTTATGTTTGATGCGAAATTTTCACGATGAATTTTATTACACAAAATCGCATCATCATTATCTACTATATTCTTAAAATGGAAATTTGCATTTCATTCCGATTGTTTATAATACTTTGATAGGGTATACCACAATTAGTTAGGTAATAATTTTGGAAAGGTACATATACATATTGTTCAACGTTACTTAGTTATAGAGCAACAGAAAAAGTTAAAAAATTAATTGACCTGATTATGAAAGTTTAGCTTTTTTTTTTTTTTTTTTTTTTTTTACAAAATTTACAGAATATATTTTGATACAAGTGGCTTTGTTACATGACATTTTAGGAATGGTGTTAGTATATAATATTTCATTATGTGTTGATTAGTTATAGAGCTATTAATTCCTGTTGTCATAACGGTCTCATTACCCTACCAAAAGTGCATTGTTCATAATCAACTAAAAGAATTACTTCTTAATAGCTAAATTTTGTCCAACGCTTAAGATAATGTTATATCGCAATGGCGTTCGCATCATTTTCAGCAATGAACAAGGTCCAGCTGAAGGTCCATATTGTTTAAAATATGGACCTTCCATATAGTTCAAATTCACCATTTAGTTTAATCTAAGGTTCATTTGAAAATATTGACCAGCGCAGCGGGCATAACCTGCTAGTATTAAATAAAATAAGAGAGAATATAAGGTTGTCAAAATACTTTTGAGCGCTACTGTATATTTATTTCTAAAATAACTCTTGCATTTATTCATTATTTTATATATATAAGTAAAGATTAAAGTTTAATGTACTCTTTGAAATTGTTAAGGTATGCATATTTCTCTTAAAGTTAAAACATAAAAAGTGTTATTTCTTGCATAAACTAAGGAAAATAGGCATAAAATGATGTCCTTCTTAATATAAACTTTTGTACGGTAGGATAATGTATGACATTCAGGCGTGTATTTGCATATTTCAAAAAATTATATTTTTTAAATCCATCTTTATAAATCTAAAGAACATTTCATTTATAATAAAAGGCAATTTTTTCACGAGAACGGAATACAACTGTTTTAGGTAGCTTTCAATACAAAATATACAAAGTAAAAAGCTACCTAATGCAGCTGTCCAGAGGACAGCACTTCCGAAAAGCTTTGGTATGTTTTCACCAATCAAGACCCCTAGACCCTAAAACCACCATCCGTTCAAATGTGGCTTATATATATACCCGTATATATAGATATCCATATATATATATATATATACCTGATTTTTGTCATGCGATAACTCCCGTATTTATAAAAAAGTTACGATGATATTTATTGTGTGTATAGTACAAACAAATGTCTCGACCATGTTCGTTGGCCAACTTCATCCGTCATCTTGTGCCAAAATGTCGGCCATTTAAATACTTAAAACTAAAAGATATGCACAAAAATTTTTTAAATCCAAATTTATTTTATGTTTAAGTGTTAGACCTTCATACGAGGATTCCGGAGTATTATTTGTTTCGTCTCTAACTTAAAAAAATGGTTGAAATACAGCAGTTTGAAATTCTAGGGTGGCTGACATTTTGAAACAAGACAACAATTAATGAAGTTCAGGTATTCATTTATGAGTGTTAATGAACGCTAGCTTCAAATTCTCGCCGACATTTGGCGACATTTGGCGAAATACCGCCAAATTTGGAGACCAAAACTAAGCAACCATAAACAATGCCAACTTGGCTATAGCTTAATAATTTGGCGCAATTCTCATTCACATTTAGTATTGACCAATATTCTTTTATCGGGTTCGTCGAATTTTAGCTTCTTAAAATTTGAGTAAAATTTGTAAAATTTTAATACCAAGACATAAGGTATTTTTATAGAATCATCTAATCGAGTTCCACTAATTTAAGATCGTGTGTTTGAGTACAATAAGCAATACTTAAAAGAACAAAGAATATGAGGTCCTCCTGGGACATGCGAAAGGACTTTTTGTAATTAAGCCGCATTTAATGTACTTCTTTGTAAAATAATTTTTGCATTAATTCCTTAATTTATTCATATAAGTAAAGATAAAAGCTTAATGTACTCTTTGAAATTGTTAAGGTATGCATATTTTAGTTGAAGATTGAATGTGAAAAGTGTTATTTCTTGCATAAATTTTGGAAAATCGCCATAAAATTATGTCGTTCTTAATATAAACATTTGTATGAAAGATTATGACATTTAAGGGTATATTGTAAAAATGTATTTTTTTTTTTATCGCGAAGAAATTTAAAACGCAACCATTTAATTGCAGAATTTTTTAGTTAATCTTATTAGTACAAGTTGAAAAAGTAACGGATAAATATCAAGTTGCCTATTGCTTGATATATATTTTCCTCTTTTAACTTGAAAATATGGTAATACTATAGCGTCTAGAATACATAGTGTGGAAATCAGCTATCCCTTTAATACTTAAAAAATCACTAAAATATTGTATCCCTTAAATGTGCAAAGATGCCGCTGCAATGTGAAGATCGCAGCGACATCTGTAGGATATTTTCTAAAACTGCAAGATATTGCTTGTCTATTAAATGTAATACGAAAATCCCTCACATGTCGCTCGACTCTTTGGATTTCAGCAGTATCGTCCCACATTTAAGGGATGCAAATTTTTAGCATTGTTTGGATAGCATATTTCCACATTATTTATTCTAAATGTTGTAGTAATATTATTTACAATTTATTATTTGAAGTCAATTTAAAATAACTTGGCGTTTTTTAAAAATTTACGTACTCTTTAACATTCTAATTCATATGCATTTTGATTAGCATTTGGGTTTTATTTATCTATTCATCATACTTGTATCTTTTGCATTATTCATATCACTTCAAAAATGCATGGAAAACATCAATATACTATTTACAACTATATAGAATATTCTATTGTGAAATACAAAACCAATATTCAAATATTCTTGAACAATGTTATATATTTTCTCATGGAAGCTGAAAAACACAATCTTTTTTGAAACATTATGTTAGAACTTTGACTGCCCCATGACGTGCAGTCGGTCAAATATTCTGATTCCCCATAACGTACTTGTACTACCGGTGCTTATTTCGAATTATACCTCCCTGTCCAACTGACAATGCCTATTGAAGTTACTCTCAACCACACCCCATACGTAATAGTTCATCGGTTTTACATCTGTGGATGTAGGGGGGACACAGATTGAGGTTGGGCATGAAAATTTTTGGTCATCCACTTTTTGGTTGTATGAGCTCTATGAGATGATGCGGAATGTTGTTGAAAAACCTACGGCTTCCCCCATTTTACAGAAGTATTCTTGAGCTTTAACATCGGGTTAAAAGAAACGGTCATTGACTTTGGCACCTTGAAGAAAGAAATATGGAGGCATCAGGTTGCTTTCTCTTCTCAAAATCCAAGAATCCTCAGTGAGGATGGAAAGTTTGTGTGCATGGCTGTAGGAACCTCTTCGGGTATTTTACACAGTTACCGATCTTTTTGCGGTTCACTTTCTGGACCTAGACAAACGTTTTATTCATAGGAGTGAACGCACGGCATTTCTTGCTCCTCTGGCTGCTTCAGCTTGTTCATTAGGCGCTTGGATCTGATCAAGTATTTATACCTGGTTCTTTCGGACATGAACTGTCCTTACAACGAGGGTCCTCACGAACCACGAGTCAATGGTGGAGTCATCAACCTGCAGCTCCCCAGGGAGTTCTGTCATTGTCTTCATAGGATTTTCATTCACAAGACAGATGAATTCAAGCGTAGAGTTAATGTCAGATCACCGACTTTTCGTTCCCTGTATGAAAACATGTACATATGCCCTCTGTGCGCTCCTTACTTTAGAGATAAATGACCGGGCGAGTTTCAAGAATGTGGCAATCTCTAAATCTGAGTCTCCTGAAACCAATGTGACAAGTACAGCATGACTTTTCATTTCATGAATTGTATCAGATTCTGACATGTTTATGTGAAACAGAAAAGTATTTGTAACTCTGACGTATAGGGTGGGATTTCACCTGTAATGTGTATTCTGAAATACCTGCCATAACCTGTATAATTATATGCCACTGTATGTGTATGCTTTTATTACACTGGGCAACAGTGGTTTTGTCCTAGAACTAAAATTAGTTGATTCTAGATCAGTTTTTGGCGCTGATTCCGAATATGCTTTCAATTTTTCTCTGGTGGTCCAGGTTTTGAGAAATTACCATATTTAAATTTATGGAAATTGAAGCTTTTTTGTGCTATTTTATGCAAATTTTAGATACAATATGTCACATCAAATTACATTTTCTAGATAATGACTACTTGACTATTTGCTTCAGATAAAGGTCACGATTTGCATATTTTTAACATTTACTGATCAGTTATTAAGCCTAATTTGCATATTTTCCCATGGTGTAATGTTTACATCACTATCAACTTTAAAATAGTTGCCGCAGAATTGACGTAATGTTTTTCTACACTAGATTTTTATGCTGATTTCAAATTTGTTTTCAGTTGATTTCAGTTTGTTTTCTTATGTCATGTCTAGTTTTTGAGTAAGATGAATTTCTACTTTTGCACGGCATTAACACTGGTTTGGTATAAGATGCTTTTTAGGGGGGTGTAATTCATTGATAAGAAGGTGAACAGGGTCATATTTATATCAGATACATAAACAAAAATTTATATAATAAAAAAAAAAATAAGTAGTGGAATCTATCCTAACTAGTTGAAGTTTATCATACAAAGTATCATAAAAAGCTATTGCTGACTTTTTTGACCAAAAAATAAAATTTCACTTTTTTCAAAAACTTGACGTGATAGAAGAAAACAGATACAAGATTTCAATTTAGCTCAAAAAACTCGTTTAGAAACATATTACCGTACTCTTGCAGGAGAAATATTTGAACGTCAAGAAACATTTTAGGAAAACATGAAAAATATGCAAATTAGGTACAATATTTCACAGTTACATGTCAGTATAAATTCAGAAACAACGTTTTTGTGAACTAAATTAGGTAGTAATCATAACATAAAACAAAAAAACTTGTCTGATAGTGCTTTATACCTTAAATTGGCAAATAATTATTTGTAAAATATACTAAATTTGCATAAATTGAAATATGCAAATATCTCTCAAACTTGACGTGCAGGAGTAAATCTAAAACTAGATTCGGAATCAGCACAAAAAACCGCATAAAAAAGGAACTAATTTATGTTTTAGGACAGAGCAAAAGTTAAAATTTTTTGACGAGTGTTTTTATTACTTTATTTAGAGTAAAACATTTAAACTTAAATTAAAAAGAAAATATCCACTTCGATCACTTCAAATTACTGATGATGATTTTATTTCACACATATGTTTCACTCTTCATATTTAGAATATGGCTTACTTTTCCAAATAAGTATAATATCATTAAAAAAAATGTTTAATTCCGCTTTAATACATTTTTCAAACGTTTTTTGATATCTTACTATAGTTTTTTTCACATTAAATGTACGCAAAACAATATAATTTTCTTTCACTTAATGATAAATTCATAAAATTTCAGTAAACCTTAACTTTTGTGATTTGTTTACTCTTTTACATTTTAAACGTAGAAAATATACCCCCTTCATCTAAAAAATATAGCAAGCGAAAGGGGTAAATCGATGCAGAAAAATAGAAAAGAATAAAAATCCTCATGTTCAATTAGTTTTAATCTTATTTAAATTATTTTCACATACGTAATACGTTAATTTAATAGAATTTACATCCAAAGAATAATATTCCCTCATTTGTTCTTGATCACTGCATTTTGGAGGTATTTTTAGAAATCTAAAATAAATGTGTTACTACTCGTATTTAAGGGGGTTTGGGACACATTTAAAAAAAAAATTATTTATTGAGTTTCAATTCTGAATTTTTTTGTGATGGTCAACCTTATCATTTGTAAACAAAATCACATGATAAAACTTCTCATAATTTAAAAAAAAATTAAATTTAGAACTTATTAAAAAAGTGGAGAAATTTAAAATCGTTATAACTCGAAATCTTATTTACAGAATTTCAATTTTTTTTCCATTAAAATAAACAGGAATATAAAAGTTTATTTTGATTCAGCATTTTTAAAAATATTTATTGATAAAAAAAATTTAAATTATTTAACGAAAAAATTTAAAAAAAAAATCATATTTTCAAAAGGAAATATGTTTTTCAAATATGCTGAATCAAAATTAAAATAAAAGAATTGAAAAAAAATATGTTCTAAGTTTGAACACTTTTTTTTTTAACGGTTCTTGAGTTATAAGAACTTAAATTCGAGAAATGGTGAAAAAACCTATCATGAAGACAACGCTTTTTTACAAGTCATTTCCGTGACAGAAATTGCTTGAAAGCTAGATTTAGAAAGCAAACCAAAACGAAAAAAATAATAATTTGTTGTTCTAATTCATATAGAAACATGATTTAAACATCATTTTAAGCAGGAAAAAAACAGAGAAATTTTTAATGAAATAAAATGTTTTTGCAAAATTTGAAGATTTTTGTCTCCCGGAGCCCCTTAAATAAATAAATATATATATATATGACATTTTTATATGTAAGCAACTTTCTTTTTATAATTCTGTTGGATACACATACAGCAAATAGAGTCAAAATCACTTCAGTCTTTTATCAAAATTGACGGTAGAATGTTGATAATTGACCGGTGATGTTAATTTGATATCAATCGATCACCTCTTTTCAAATGGTTTCATGTAGATAATGGCAGGATTTTGCAATAACTGAGAGATTGCAGTAGATTAAACATTATCCAAAAATATTTTACAGTGAAGTACGTTTAACATGAAGACGCTTAACATGAAAAATCGGTTAGCACGAAATGATATAGCGGTTCGGACAGTATACTATACAATTTAATACTTTTTTTAATCACACGAAAAAAATTCGCTTTTGAGGTAGTTAGTTTGAGTTTAAATTGGTGAATTTTGTGTTAAAACCACTGAATTTTTTGTGAAAATCCGTGAATTTCGCATTTTTTGTAAATTTGCTTATGTTTTATTAGCACAATGGTTGAGAAATCGGTGCGAAAACAAACTGCCATTTCGCTTCAAATGAAGATGAAACTGCTTAATGCAGTTCAGTTGATGAAAAAGAAGGACGAAAACAGAAAGCTGCAAAGAGTTTTGCATTGCCAATTCTACTTTATCAACAATAATAAAAAACAGGGATCCTATTACGTTAATGTTTGAGAGCAATATATTTAAGCCAGAGAGAAAATGCATAACAACGGCTAAGCCCAGAGATTTAGAGACGACTTTGCTTATTTTGTTTAAACAAGCTAGATCTCAGATCTCTAGATCTCACGATAAAATTATGATCCCTGAAAAAGACACTTAAAAAAAGATATATGATTTTGTTTCCCAAAAAACAATATTTTTTACTTACTTTTTATCCTATGGGATGCAACTTACTAGTAGTTTAACAAGAAATCAAAGTAAAATTTGACGACGACGAAAATATTTGAGCTTTGTTCTTTTTTACGAATCTTTAAACGCAAAATTCTTTTAACAAGAAAAAAAATTTCGATCAATCAATAACACTTTCGTGTTAAACGTATTTCACTGTTTGGCTGAAATCATAGGTCTATGAATATCCAATTATTTCTTACTTCACTAATTTCCCCAAGTTTCAATATATTGACGATGACCGATATATTTTTCAGTTATGTATCAAAAGTTCAAAATATTTCAAATAAATTAAAAAAAATAAAATGAATTTCAATTCATACATGTAAAATGAAATTTTATTGTTTATTTAATACTTCGACCACAAAACATTTGCATCATACAAAAATTTTCCGACTGATACATAAAAGTAACATTGTCGTTTATTCTATGATATTGTTGGGTACTTCAAATTTCACAAATTTAAAATTTGAAACTCATTATATCTGTTTACTTTACTAACATCAAACTTGGAAAAATAAGTATAATATTGCACATTTCTGACAACTGGATGTATAGCTAGTGACGTTACCAAACATGTGACAGCGCTGAGTTTGAAGAGCAAGAGTTTAGGTTACAATTATAAATTCATTTTCTTACACTTTATGTTTCTTAACAACAATCAAATAATAGCATATATTTGGGGGTATCCATTTTTCTTTGCATTTATTTAAGAATATAATTGATCATTATTTTAATATATTCTTTAAATATCAATTATATGTCACACAACCTTTTAAATGCATCACTCAAAATAACACTCCCAAACAACCACTTTTAATCTCAACATTTTTGGATGAAGGCAATCAAAATAAAAAAAAATTATTTAAAATACACGCGACACGCTATTTCGAATCTTAATAAATACAACTATTCTTATAGACTTTCTTAAATTTAGTATTAAAACAAAAATGTTTACAGACTTTTCGAAAAAGATTAAACTATAAAATCTCCTTTAATAATTATAAGATAATGACAATTCTGCAAACAGCTTCATTCTGCAATGCTAAAAAATGTTTAACGAACATTCTGATTTTTCTATTCTATGAGTGTGCTATTTAATTTAGTTTTTATGTGTTAGTTCATTTTAATTTTTCTGAGATATTTATTATTACACTTTTAATTTAATTACATTTTTGTAATTCAAGCGAAACGATGTATCGGAAAA
The DNA here is from genome assembly GCA_963932465.1 of Maratus speciosus. Lineage (NCBI taxonomy): Eukaryota > Metazoa > Arthropoda > Arachnida > Araneae > Salticidae > Maratus > Maratus speciosus. Next base: position 317,254,859 of record OZ010800.1, read on the forward strand.
ACATTTAATTAAGAAATAAAATAATTTTCGAATTAAAATGAATAGTATAACTAAAACTCCAAAAATGATAAAACAGATATAAAACCACAAAAGGGGAAAACTACAATGGACTGCTAACATTTATGGAAGTAGTAAGCATGGAGAGAACTGTTTAATGTGAGTACATGCGGCAAGCCAATAAAGGAAAGATTAATTGCACTTTCATAGTTTTAAGTGTTATTAAAATTGATTACCGATAGTTAGTTGTGGTTGCCATTATTTGCTGAAGCTCAAATAATAAATATTGACCGTAAATTACATTAGCGGCTGTCATCATCGAAGAATTAGACATTATACGCCATTTTACCAGTAGAAAATTTTAAAATGAATCATTAATAACATATTTATTTAAAAAAAGTTTTGGTAACAGATTATTCAAAATAATCAATATGAACTAAAGGAATAAGTGTGTTATACGTTTGTGTAGATTTACACGAAATATTTAAAAATGAAATAAATCTTATGATCGTTCGTATCGTTTTAGTATAAATGAAATATAAATACATAAATTTGCAATTCTTTTCAAAAATAACTTTAAGGCTAATATAATAAAAAATTTAATCTGGCCACTTTTGACAAGTTTTTAATTTCATTTTTCAGTAAGAGCTGGTTTAATCACAAATATTTTAATAAGATTTCTTCCGCAACCCCAATTATTACTTTATTAATTTTTGCTGTAAGATTTGTTCGTAACAAAACGTTGTCATTATAAAAGTTGTAGATAATATTATGAAGTTTCATAGAAAATTTAAGCTGATTTCATATCTTGCGAATTGACGAAGTTATGCATTTTTTTCCTTTTTCAACCCCTTTTATTATTATTATTATTCTCTTTTTTTTTCCAGTAAAAGTTGGTCTTATCAAAAACTTGTCAATATAAAAAATTAAGAACATATTCAGAAGATTTATAATAAATTTATGTGGATCTGATATCTTGAGATTTGACGCAGTTGTGAAATCCTAAAACCCTATTTTTTGCTCCCCTGAATCTTATCTTTAATGGTATCAAAAATCTGTCATACATAATTTTTGACCTTTTTCCTGGAAGTAATAATTACTTTAAACTGATTTGATGTGTATTATAATTAAGAAATTAAGGGGGTTTCTATTTTCACAAAACACTTTCTCATTTCCATCCCCTTGGTCCAATTTTGCCCATTAATGAACTTGATCGAATTTTGTGCCCCTTGATTTTATGTATCATCTTGGAAGAGACTTGTACAAAATTATGGAAGTTATCGTGTCCATAAAAAGTGATACATATATATAGAGATAGATAGATAGATAGATAAAGTTTTGAACTGGGTGTGGTTTTGTGTTCTAGGTGTCATGATTTGAGTAGATCTGCGGATACTTTTCAGAATTTCCAATACAGATGAGAATGTAATAGGTAGTATGTGGATCTGATATCTTGAGAATGGACGAAGTTGTGAAATTTTTTCTTCTTAAAACCCAATTTTTTACATCCCTGAATTTCATTTTTAATGATATCAAAAATCTGTCATACATAATTTTTTTACCTTTTTCCTGGAAGTAATAATAACTTTAAACTGTTTTGATCTGTATTATAATTAAGAAGTTAAGAGGGGTTTTCTATTTTCACAAAAGTTTTCTCATTTCCATCCCCTTGGTCCAATTTTGCCCATTAACGAACTTGACCGATATTTTCTGTCCCTTGATTTATGTATCAGTTTGGAAGAGACTTGTACAAAATTATGGAAGTTATCATGTCCATAAAAAGTGGTACATATATGTATAGAGAGATAGATACATAGATAGATAACGTTTTGAACTGGGTGTGGCTTTGGGTTCTAGGTGTCATGATTTGAGTAAATCTGCAAATATTTTTTAGAATTATAGATGAGAATGTAATAGATAGTATTTCCTACAAAATCTACCTAAAATTACCATAGATGACAGAAATAACCTTTTTTTTTAAATTGATACTTTAGGGGACTGTAGGGGTAATTTAGGTTCCACAAATATAGATCTAAAATTACTTACTAGCCTTTTTAAAATCCCAATTTAATTATAAATACCCTGAATTCACGGAGTAACAGATTTAGGAGTCCACTTCTGTCACGGCAAGAAAGGAAAACACTAATGCTAAGTATATGGGAGCGTTATTTTCAAATATCTCGCTCAAATTTTAATATTTTAGAATGGTTTTTTGCTTATATTCCTGAGGACGATCTACAACCGGGCTAGGTTTTTTTTTTCGATTTTGGTTTCGGATTTTTTTTTTTTAATTACTATTACTTTCGGAACCGGTTCCGAAATTGAAACCATCCTATTATTAAAAAAAAAACTATAACCAACTAGCCCGGTTGTAGTTCATCCTCAGCTATCCGATTAAAAAAATCATTCAAAAATATTAAAATTTGAGAGGGAAATTTTAAAATAACGCTTCAATAAATTTTCCATTTACTTTCAACTTTTTCCGAGTGACTAGTGTGGAGTCTTAAGGCTTCTAAATTGGTGAATAATCTACAAGTTCTCGTTTGTTTTGGGGTTGTTATTATCTTTATTATTATGTTTGTAAGGTGTTTAAGTTAAATCATTATGAAGATTACTTTCTTGACCATATTGTTTTGGAGACATTTTGCAAACTCAAATGAAGGAAACACTTATTTTATGAGGCAATAAATGCTGTAATTTATTTGTTTTTTTTCCAGAGCAAAAAACATTCAGGTATATCCATGTAAATTAAAAAAGCAAAACAATCCAGCTGTTGAAATTTTAAGAGTTTGAGAATATAGGTCCACAGTTATGTACCTCGGGTCGTAAGAAGTTAAATCGATTGCGAATAAAATAAATTTCAAACATTTTTGCCTCAACAAGATTTAATTTAATGCCACATAACTGAAAGCAGTTAAAAACTATATTTAACTTAATTGTAGAATAAATCTATTGATTTTGCAATAAGTCAGTCTTTGCTTAAATTCGATTTCAATTATAAGCATTCTGAAATATCTTTATGCGGAATTCGTTGTTTTTCAATAGCTGTTTCTTTTTTAAATTTCATCAACTGTTTGTTCTACGAAAAAAGAAAATACATATAAGCAGTAACCTAAAAAGAAAAGTGATGATATATATATACATATATATATATATATATATATATGAGTGTGTTATGGTTATTCATAATAATCTGGCGAAATTGAAGACTTGGTCCTACTTCACTTGTAACTGATTAGAAGACTCCTTCAAACCAACTTATCATTCTCAAATTCAAAGAAATTCAGCCGCAGAATACCATTATTTTTTTAGCAGATACCAGCTGAAATATAGGGATTTTACAATAGCTGATTGCAGCCGAGTTGTCGTTTCGATATAGATTCGAAAATCATTAAGACTTCAGTACATAATTAAAACATAATTCGTTGAAAGCACTTCATTAAATATCAATTATATCTAACATAGATGAACATCCTCCAACATTGAAAATTTAGTTGGATACTTTCACTGTTTATCTGCTTTTTTAAAGATGTTGATATCACATGATACCTCCGACGCCTCACTTTCTCTCATCAAATAATAGAATTTCGTTTATACAACAGATCAGACAACAAAATCTGAGCTCCGCTCTCATGTTTGAGGTTAAATAGTGAGAAGCGGAAAGTTATCTAGGCTAATGCACATGCGTGGGACAGCCAATCACAGCCTTGAAGCAGGAAATAACTATATTCTAGCCGCGTAAGAAATTAGGACACCTGCGATGTTTACGAGAAAGGTTGCGAAATTGACTTTTGAAACAAAATAAGAAAAAAGAAAATGGTATAAATATCATAACTTTAACCCCTTAACCTACGATTTACGTCTCAACAGTTCCACGGTTTGGCAAAGCCATAGCTAACACTAAAATTTAATAGAGATTTTCGCCTTGCTTAATCATGGAATTTCGACGATTAAGTTAAATTATATTTACTGTGAAATTTTAGTGGTAAGAAGAATTTACATTTGGCTCGATCATCGTACGCGGGCTATGCCCGTCATTGTAGGTTAAGGGGTTAATAGGACAAATATCGGCGTTATAAGATTCAGAAATTAAAAGATTTAGAAGAAAAATTATTACGGAATATGTTTTTTTAGGAAGGTTTTTATAGGGGGAATAAATATTAATTTACTCATATTAAATATAATAAATTTAAGTAAACAGAATGAAGAATGGTACGAAGTGGAATGAATGGAATGATTTAAGATAGGAAATAATTTTATAAACTAGGATAATTGTAGAATAATTTTAGAAATTTTTACGGAATAAATTTAATAAAGCGTTATAATTAATAATATATACATATTAGGGTGGGTCGAAAAAACCGAAATATTTACAATCGAAATGTAATAGAGCGGAAAAGTTGCCTTTTGTAATAAAGAATAAATTCGTAAAATATTATATCGATCAGATAATATCTTTTACCGCCGCAAAGGGGCCAAATTTTCAAAAAATTGCAAAAAAACTTGTTTTTTTTTTCAATATTTTTTTTAATTATCTAAACGTACGAATACAATTTCTAATAGGACGCTATGGTTACATGAAGATATAAGAAATGTCCCGGCAAATGTTCATTATGATAAAATAATATCTTTTACTGCCGCAAAGGGACCATATTTAGAAAACGAATTGTAAAAATTTTCAAATTTTCATTTTTTCTATATTTTTATAATTTTAATAATATGCCTAGAAGTAAATAAATTTACTTTGTATCTATTAATATGTCATAAATTTTGTTAACTATTTGTCATAGACTGGAAAATAAAAAAGGTAATCATTCATTGTTCTTTACGATCGCTTCATCTACTGTTGTTTTACTGCATATCAGCAGTTCATATACCACAAATCACAAAAATGATATAAAATGAACAAAATATTTTAGTATTTTATTAATTAAAATACAGAAATGTTTAACCGAAACGGATTAAATAAACTTAAAATGAAGAAGTATTTAAAGTAAATGAATTTTATAATATGACTTGCTTTCAAATAAAGCCATTGTTCCTCGAGAGGCCGAAATTGATAATATGTGATCCTCACTCTGTTCTCGTCCACAAACTTTACCACCACTTCAGCGACTAATTTCACGCATCTTTCTACTGATTGAGTGGTACAAGGAAAGTTATAATAGCTGGCATCTTTAATCGAACATTCTAAACTCACCAGCGTTGTTAGATCGTCAATCGATAGACAAACCGTAACAGGTGGTTTCATTAGTTTACAGTTTTGCCTTTCGACTAAAGCCATACAATTTTAAGCTTTAAGTTCAAGTCTGGAATGACCAATGGCGCTATTCGTGCCCACAGAACTTCGTGCTTTGGATATTTTTAATTTTGGCAATCGGCTGATCAGGATGTACTCAATGAGTACATCCTGAAAGAGTATTGCATCAGTTGGTTCACAATTAAAATGAATCCATCATGTTTTTCAGATTTTGTGGACTATAATTAGTAACACTCGTTACTTGCCATATCATCTACAAAATATTATAGTTCCCGTAATTTCACGAAATGCCTGTTTCGCAAATCATGAAAATAGCCTCATTGGAATGATAGCATATGAAGGAGAGGACATCAGAACCCCAGCCATAAAGAAAAGCACATCATTTTTGTGATTTGTGGTATATGAACTGCTGATATGCAGTAAAACAGTAGTACATAAAGCAATCGTCAAAAATAATGAATGATTACCGTGTTTTTACCCAGTCTATAACAAATAGTTAACAAAATTTACGACAATATTAATAGATATGAAGTAAATTTATTTACTTCTAGATATTATAGAAATTATAAAAATAAAAAAATAAATAAAAAATTAAAATTTTTACAATTTTTTTTTAAAATATGGTCCTTTTGCAGCAGTAAAAGATATTACTTTATCATAATGAACATTTACCAGGGCATTTCTTATATCTTCATGTAGCTATCGCGTCCTATTAGAAATTGTATTAGTACTTTTGTATAATTTAAAAAAAATACTGAAAAAAAACATGTTTTTTGCGATTTTTGGAAATTTTGGCCACGTTGCGGCGGTAAAAGATATTAACCGATAGGTTTAATATTTTACGAATTTATTCTTTATTACAAAAGGCAACTTTTCCGCTCTATTACATTTCGATTATAAATATTTCGGTTTTTTCGACCCACCCTAATACATATATATATACATATTATCAGATAGTTCTTCAGCAAAAAGTTATTTATTGCGATTTATTTTCCGTGATATGAGCAGACTTTTTTTGCTGTCGTTCGCAGTCATGTGCTTCTTATTTTTGTGAAAAAAAAATATAACAGTTTGCTTTTCCTTGTTTTTGCAGCCCGCTAATAACATTTCCTTACAAGTCGAAAGCAATCTTTATTTAACTGGCAGTAACATGTACAGTAGTATGTACATTCTTCAAAAATACAAATGCACGAACATATATTATAACTTCTTCCGGGTTACCCATGATTCCGAAAATTTTTCTTTATCTTTAGAAACCTCTGAAATTCATATAATTTAGAGAATAAAAGACTTATTTATAAAAATAAAGTCCCTTTTTCTTCCACTGATTTTCAAAATGTTTTCGAGTAGTTTTTATATTAGATCAATCAGTATTCTCAATAGGGAATATAGGTTTTTCAAATGCTATCAATTCTCAAGTAAGCGGATTCATGTTCAATAAACATGTTTTACAGATAAACGGGATAAACAAACAGCATTCTTAATAAAATTAGCGTATTTCTGTTGCTGTTGTATGAAATAATTCAACTACACTGTAAAAAAAAAGACATTTTTACAGTACAAAGTACTGTTCATCTCGCGCAAAAACTCGATCACAGTTGAATGTACTGTATCTTTCTTTGGTTTCCTGACTATTTAAACATGGAAAATACAGTAGTTACGTAAAATGAACAGCAAAATGTATTGGCAATTTGGACGCCAGTAGTTTGTGCTGTGGTCCAAATGCGTCCAAAATTACCAGTACATTGTACAGTTAATTTTACGCAACTACTGTATTTTTCATGATTTAATAGTCAGGAAACCAAAGAAAGATACAGTACATAAAAGTGTGATCGAGTTGTGCTGGCAAATTTACAGTGGTTTTTTTTTTTTTTTTTACAGTGTATGCGCTGAAAATATTTAAGTGAGAATCGATGGCATTCAAAATAACGATATTCTGGTTTGAGAAAAATGTAGATTTCAACATAAAATTTACATGACACCATTTCTGTACATCAGTGGTGGTGAACAAAACTTCGTTTTCAAAAATGGCTAAATCTCAAATGCATATCAGTTTTTGAGGTTTCTAACAAAAAAAACATGTGACGGAATCACGAATAACTCGGGAGAAATTATTGTACTTTATCGAACGGTTATATCATTTTTTTTCTAGAGAAAGAAACATTTCTTTTTTACATTGTACATATCGGATTTCAACCTGATATAATAAATAAATATTTAAAGATTGTGGTCTAAGTTTAAAAACGTTTCTCAATGGAGTGAAATTGTCCCTGGCCTAAAAACTGTTCATTCTGTTGAGAAAATGTCTTGAGCTATGACTTATACTTTCTAAGTATCAAGCATTAATAATTTATAGGGTAACTCTAAGATAGATGGCCATAGAGGAGTGATGGCCAGTCTAAATATTTCCAAAACTTGATCATTAATTGCAACATAACTGTTTTTGCATGAATTAGTTCCACCAGATTATTTATTGCGACGTGCAGCTGTGTTTTTCGATTATAAAATGTAAGTATAATTTTAATGTTTATTTAATTTAGTGGTTGACTTTTTTTTTTACTTAGGTATCTGAACGTTTTGCAGTACGTACGTTATATATATTTTTTACTATATGGACTTTTAAGGCACGTATATAATTTAATCTTTACTTATAAGCCTAAAACAAAGACGTGCAATGGCTATTCATGTTTTAAATTGGGCGACCATTAGTCCTTCAATTTCAGGAGAGATGGCCAACTTTAATCAATATTACAAAATTATACGGAATGATGATTTTAAATAAATATAATTAAATTTAAAATAAATATATAACATTTATATTTATAAATATATTAATTGATATAATTATTTAAATTTTAACTAATATAAATATTGTAATAATAATAATAATAATAATAATAATAATAATAATAATAATAATAATCATTATTATTATTATTATTATTATTATTACGTAATAAGACCTAACGATTTATTTGTTCAGAAAATACTGAAAAAGACCGGAAACTTTCACAACAAAAACTGATAAAGTTGATAAATAAACTAAATTAACGTAATAAGCCTAAAATTAACGCGAGAAAAAAAAAAAAAACACGATATTTCTCGAAGCGAAGAAAACGAAATAAGTTTAAATAATCAGATTCTACAGATTCCGAATAAATAGGATCAGGAGCACTGTATTTTTTGTGCAAAACAATATGATATCGCATCGAAAAAGTATGTATGGATACAATGCATAAGGTACCTGAAGTAATTCCATGATGCGTTTACAAATTATCAAGACATTTGCCAAACATGTAGTAAGATTTTACGAAAAGTGAAGTATTGAAATTGTGCTTCAAATTTTGTTTATTCGAGTCTTATTCACTCATTTTCCATCCTATAACTGCATGTTTACAAATTGTTATAAGTTTTTCATGATTAACTATAGGAAATGTGTTATTTTTTGTTCTACTTAACTTCACTTTTTCTTTATTGGATGGCCATCTCTCCCCGGCTTGAAGGAGCGATGGTCATCCGCCATTTTAATTTCAATATTGTTTAACACTTTTTGTTTTCAATATTTAATTACTTTTTGCTTAAATATTATGAGTATATGTATAAGAATTTTAATTTTTTAATTATGAATAAATATTTCTTGTATCTGCATTCTAAGAATTTTTATTTTAATCTTTAGAAACTATGGCATCATCTATCCTAGATTTACCCTACATTTTTCAGACATAAGCCAGTCCTAATTTCCCAACGTTAAACCTGATCACGCTCTTCGCCGAAAATAGTAGGGGGAGCGGATGCTTAGGGACAGAATAAGATTTAGATTTTCGACTATATACATTGTAAAAAGTAAAAAATAAAATGTATACAGGGTGCAATATGTTATCTATCACCAACCTTTAATTTCTCAACCGTTGGTCGTAGACATATAGTTCTAATTACAAAAACGTTTCGAATGAGGTAAACATTCATGTTGTGACATTATTTAAAGTAACAAATCAATTTTATAAAAATTACGAAATCTAATTTTTGTACGGTCCCCCAGTCCCTATAGTTATATTTAGTAAAAGTTCACACATATCATAGCAGATATAACACAGAAAGTTTGACATATGTACTACAAAAGTTGACACAGTTATTAAATTTCAAAGTTTGAGATTTTTGCATATGAATTATCTTTCTTGGAGGGATAAGTTAAAAGATTAATTAAAGTAATTTGAGATTTAAATCAGGGTGTAATGTCCTTTTTACGGCGAAATCACCTTTAGCCGGTATCGCCAAAGAGGGTTAACCCTCTTTGATGAAATAATTATTTCATTTATATCATCAATATTTGTTGAAATAATTATTTCATCTACCTACTTTGACTTTTAAATGTTGATTGACCCCTAAAATTTACCGAAAAATTTTAGATGAAATAATCCTCTTTGGTGACTCCCCGTTTTGGCGATACCGGCTAAAGGTGGTTTCGCCGTATAAAGGACATTGCACCCTGACTTTGATCTCGAATTACTTTAATTCATATTTTAACTGATCCCTCAATGAAAGACAAAATCATGTGCAAAAATCTTAAACTTTGAAATTTAATAACTGTATATATTGTAATATGTATATCAATTTTTGTAGTACAGATGTCAAACTTTATGTGCTATATCTGCTATGATATGTGTAAACTTTTGCTAAATATAACCATAGGGACTGAGAGGGGGGCAATTTTTATAAAATTGATTTTTTTTTTACTTTAAATTATGCCACAACATAAATATTTACCAGATTTGAAACGTTTTTGTAATTGAAACTATATATCTACGACCAACCGTTGAGAAATTAAAGGTTGACGATAGGTAACATATTGCAACCTGTATAAAATTAATAAACAAGGTCTCCTATATTTTCAATGAAATTGAAAATTACTTTAAAAGTGATGTTTTTTAAGAAGCGACGAATTTGGATCTAATCGGGGGGATTTTTTCCAATATCTACAAATTCAATCACATAGGGAACCCTAATTTTTCAGCATGAAAACCCCTTTTCAAAATTGAAGTAGAGAACAGTGGATGCTTGTTATCAGAATGTGTTTTTTATTTTCGAGATTATCTTAACATAGTTTTAATGTATACTTTAAATTATTGTACATTTTTAAAACGTATGAAATAAAGTGCTCCTAAATTTACAATAAAATTGACTATAATTTAAAAAGTATTGTTTGTTAAGTAGCGACGATTTTAGGTAAAATTGTTTTTAGCATTTATTGTTTAAAATGAGCTTTTAACTTTATCCAAAATTCAGCGATTGAATTTCTGATTCACGACATCCTATCTTAGAAATATTTCTTAAAAATAGGTAAAAAATGTATGTAATTTTTGTAAACATCAAAACCTTTGAAAACAATTTAGAATATATATATGTTGCATTCTCACAATCTTTTGACTTACGGGAATAAAAATCTGGTGAAATTAAACTTGCTAAAATAAAATTTTAATCTGATAGACGAATGCCTTAATGATTCAAAATAAACAAAAAATGGTCAGCGGCAAAAAATGTTTTATTTAACTGAGGTTTAAGTTAAACTTACGAGTTTAATTTTTCTTACCATTTTACCGCTATAACTTTTTATTTTCTTCTAAATTTTTACTTATATAGAATTTGCATAGTAACCACAGGACATTCAAATAAGAAATAATAACAATGTAGTATTTTTAGTATAAAATTTTGGTATAACATTGTCTTAAAGGGGTGTTAAAGAAGGGACGGTATGGTAAATAAAGGGGATGGAATAGGAAAAAAGGGACGAAATGGGGAAAAAAGGGACGGTAAGGATGGAACGGCAAGGAAAATTACCACCTATTTTAGACATATCATGTTAAGAATAAGTGGTAGCCAAAATGTTCATTGATTTTTAGAAACAGTTATTTACATTGGATTAAATTAAAAAAAAATAATAATAATTTACCTCGAAAAGTGCAGGAATAAACCTTGGGAATGGTGAGACAACCAATAAAGCCACGATGCTTGAAATTGATATTTAAATGCTGATTTAATTCTACAGTAAGTTTCCTGCCAAAGAACTTTAGACATTATTTCTCTAGCATACTTCTGCATGAGAAAAAACTTGATAGAAATTCTGTGGCTGCATCTGAAGTGAATTTTCTGCATAATTTTAGAAGAGGGATTGTAAGGAATCTAAAACCCAGGAACAGAGTTTAAAAAATAATAACAATCCTAAAAATGTGTGCAGGTTAATTTTTAGCTACATATTTATATAAAACAATAGTTCCAGGTTCAGAAAAAAATTACATCGAATTATTTTTATAGAAACATTTTTATCCAGACAGCTCCGAACTTAAAAATCAGCATCAGGACACGGGACGGTATAGGAGTTTTCCAGGTGTTTGGATCCCCAACGTCGTGCAAAACTTTTTTATCTCGTTAATATTGTTGTGCAATCATGCAATGGGCTGTTCCCTAGTATATGAAATGAAAAAAACCCACAAGAACATATACTAAAATAAAAATTATTATTCAGGGACATAAAAGTCAAAATATTGTGAGAATGCCCCATATATAATTTCTTCTTTAATTACTTTGCTTCATGACACATACTTCATTTCTTTTACCAGTATTACCATATGCATCTTTATATCAAGACACGTTTCTAAGAAGAAAAATTATTTTTTTTTCTTTATTTTTACAATAAACATATATTAAAATTTTTAATATTATTCAAGCAATATATTATTTTGTATGCTAAATTGGAAGGACTGATTAGTTTTATAACCGTATAATTTTTATTTTTTTAAAATACATCTAAAGCTAATTTTTAGATGAGATTGATTAGTTTCTGAATTTAAAACTCTTTTTACAGTTATTTTTCTACTGCGTAATTACATTTTCTAGTGCTTGTAAAAACGTAAATTACTTTAAAATGTCACAACAGTATTTTAACTCAACTGAGTTTGACTGTCCTTATTTTGGAATGTGGCGTATTTATAGTATCGTTTCCGGTGTGATGGACTTAAGTCGCAAATTTTCTCATTATTTCATCATATGTTAATTTTTTCTTTCTAAATATTCATACTTGAAGCCTCTGATGAACTGATATATGTTGACAGCTCATGACATTTTTCTTTGGAAAAATAATTAAATATATCTTTTACGGTAATTTGATTACCCTTTTCGAAATTTTAATATATTCCTACCGTTATTTTAAGTTACCGTTTATTATAGTTTTGTCTTTATTTTAATTTTCAAGCACTGATGACGAAGCCGTAGAGGCTTCTAAACAGATGTATGCGGTCTATACACACTCCAATTTGTGCTTTTTGAACGTTGTTTTTTCTCTCTTAATGAATGCTAAATACACAGAATATTTTAAAAGGAGCAAAAATATCTAATGTTTCAAAATTTTAATTTATATATTCCAAATAAAACCTTTCACGATGCACCCGTGCTTTAATACATGTGTTTTTAATTAATTTAATGTATAAATAAATTTTAATATATCAGGAGGAAATAGTAAAATGTACTTATTTTTAAGAAATCAAATTTCAATGTTAGCAGTAAATGCAAAGACATGAGGACTTCATCGTAAAATCTCAAACAAAAGCATTTCATACACATCTTTCAAAACTCGTGCCACACGAGAACAAAGAAGAGAATTATTCAGTATTGTTTAGAATGGATTTTCTCTAAACTATATTTCAAAATATCTTTTCAAATTTTAATAAATTATCGATTGATACTATCCAGATATTTAAATAACGCATTTAGAGAATTCTTTTCAAAAGCAAATCCTTTATTTTGTTCTTGTAAGATGTTTCTTTTGTCCATGCGATTATTTTCATTAAATCTCATTTTCCTTTTATTGAATAGAATTTAAACATTTTGGATTTAAGAATTTATTATCTGAAAGATTTCATAAATATGTCATATATTGTCTCTGTTCTTAAATTGTATTCATATAAGAAGGGTTTTCATTCTACGAAAAGTCGAAATGCCATATAATACATCTTTTATAAGAAAGAACTCTCGTAACATTTTTTATATATACGGGGTGATTCCAAACTCATGTTACGAAATTTAAATGTTCATAGAGGAGAATGTAACAGCCATTTATTGTAAATAAATATACTGGCACAAGCGACACGGCACAAGTGGTGCTTTGAGGCACAAACCAAAAAGAAGGACAAGAAACGAATATTTATTTACATAAGATTTGCAAATGCTATGCTTACAATAAGTGTTCAAATTTGCGTCAGTCAACAGTAATTCGTGTCTATCAGCATTAATAGAGCAAATAGCATACGGATTCGAAGATGACAGTTATTTCACCCACACGTGCAGCAGCAACGGATATTCGAGCGACCAGATCCTCCTGCAGTCGCATAAATGCTCATCCCTATCCATACCGCCCAAACAGTGTCATCCAGGTAATTGCACACAAGAGTGTTGAAATGGCCTCGCGCCCCATCATGCTGAGACAACAGTTGCTGACAAATAGCGATTGGAACATCTTAAAGCAATTCTGGTTAAAACTATTCCAGAAAAATACGCTAACATCTGCCTGCACCCTAGACCAGTCTCTTGACTACACCTATCTATCGTTTTATCTACCTCCGATCATTATTATGGGGATATCTGAAGAGTCTTGCATATTCAACCCCAGTCGGCACTGTTGACGATTTCGTCTCTTCAATATACATTGCTGATGCACGTATGCCTACACCAATCGCTCCATCGAAGCTACAAAGGCATGAGTTTCTGTCGGTAAACCCAATTTAGAACACTTATTGTAAACTACTCACTTGTCAATGACGTTGCCAAAAAACCCTTCTTTCGTGTATCTTTCCTCTATTTCTGTCTCGACGCATCACGTACAACCATTCATTCCCGTTATAATTGATTATTACTGTGTTCTCCATCAACCATTCAAGTTTGTACCATAAGTTTGGAATCCCGTGTATATTAAATATATATTATGTTATGTAATTTACATCATTTCGATATTTTTCTATGAAATCATCCATTTTTACTGTTGCTTTTTAAGCAAAATAATACTTCAATTATTCATCCTACAATTGTGAAAACTAGATTTTTTTTAATTCTTTTATTGAATAAAAACAAAACTATAAAAAAGAACTGTTACATAAATGAAAAAATTACTATTGTTACCATAATACGAAAAAGTTAAATATTTGTTGTTGTGGTAAAGAATACAGGTATAATGGAATTCATTTGTTTGTTTTTTCTTCAAAATTATATGTAATATTTCTTCTTTGCGTAATTATTCAATACTATGAGATTTTTGTTTTTAGAGAAAACAAAAAATATTTATCTTTTGCGTTAAAGATGGATTTCTCCAATTTTCTTTGACCAAGAATAAAACTTTTTTTTTTTTTTTTTTTCAAAAACTGTACCAACATAGAACATATAAGGGGCACAGGACCTTTACACTTTCAAAAAATCAGTTTTCGGTTTTTGTTTTCTTATGAATTTTTTACAATTTTAGAACGATATGCAAAAAATCCTATTCAAAAATCTTCTTTATTAGGCACGTTCGTAATTATATAAATACGTAGCACCTATAGTCGTCGTTCAGTCCGTCTGTCTGTCTGTCCGTCCGCATATAACAGAGCAAGAACTACCCAACCGAATGGTCTGAAATTTTAAATATATGATTGTTGTAAAATTTTGTCGAGCCATTTCAAATTTTATGAAAATCGGATGTATACTTTAATTACAGGGACAGTCAAAAGTTTTTCTTTACATTACGGCCAATGGGAAACATTATTGCAAGTGCATTTTAATGATGTTACAGCCTTCCGAATTGTCTGAAATTTTAAATATATAATTGTTGCAAAATTTTGTCGAGCCATTTTAAATTTTATGAAAATCAGATGTATAGTTTAATTACAGGGACAGTCAAAATTTTCCGTTACCTTACGGGGAATGGGAAAAATTATTGCAAGTTCATTTTAATGATGTTACAGATTATGCACTTATGAAGCGCAAAAAAATATACATTCATTACAATATGGGGTGCAAAAAATAATTACAAAACTAGTTATAGTACGAACGCACCTTATATGCCACGTTTGACGAGCAATTTCCAACTTGTTTTTTAAGCTATAATCATTTACATACAGTGAGTATAATTGAAAGTCGGTAGTTATTGAAACTTTAAAACGCATTTTCTGAGATTAGTAAATTTGGAGTTTGCTCTAACTGTTATTTTCAAACTATGTAAGCTATAGCTTTCAAAAATTAGCCGAATATGCTTTTTATTATAGTCTACATGCTATAACGAAAAGAAATCACATATTTTGGTTATTTATTTGTTTGCACCCGGAAAACTTGAAAATGTTTTTGAAAATGTTGATTTTTTTTTTATATTTTGTGCTAAATTAAATTTTAAACAAAACTTTTTGTGTATATTTTTCTTTAAATTTAGAAGTAGGTGTGATATGGTACATTTTGTTTAAAAAAAATTTTCATATGCATAATTTAGAGTATTATCAGGCGCGTAGTATTTAATGGTTTTAATTCATGTGTTACTGAGATGAGTTTTTAAATTTATGATTTAAATATTAATTTTTTATATACCACATTAATTTTTCTGGATTATACAGTTAGAATATATACTTTAGGCAGAAATGGAAAAAAAAAATCTTAATTGCGTATTATTTGTGTTTTTGTACTTTGAAAAAGACGATATTTTTTATTGTTTCGACAAACTCAAACCCCCTTAACCAACATAGTATGCACCGTTCTCGACCTGTGCTGCGTTCGCCTAATCCCGCGCTTATACATTTACTGAGGTTTCTTGATAAATAACTGCCCCAGTTAAATTTCAAGTGTTCAATATAAGTAACTAATTATCATATAAACTGATTTGAATCGATCTAAATAAAATATAGTAAAAGGTTAGAAATGCGGAAAGTATAGTAAATCGACCAAAATATCCAATCTATGATGAAGAAATTTGTGTTGGGTTGTGGAAGTTCTTCTGTTGGATAATTTGGATATTTTCTGGTAGAAGTAGATATTTGGAACTGGATAAAAGGCACCACTTCCTACTTCCAAGGCATCTTATTAAAATTTAAGTAGCACACTGTAAAAAAAAAAAAAAAAAAAAAAAAAAAAAAATCTGTATTTCTACAGGAGTGGTGAAATTGTGGAAATTTATATACTTACTAAAATTTTATCTGTACACTGTACAAAAAAGCTGTAAATCTACAAAATTAGTTTTTGTAAAGCTACAGAAATCTGTAGCTTTACAAAAGAATCTACTAAGATTACAGTAATCTTACTAATATTTTATCTGTAATCCGGGTTGCAGTTACATGATTATTTTACGCATCCCAGTTTTCTAAAAAATTCTTAGTAACCTTATAGAATTGTTGATTACAGTGCGAACGTGTATCTGTTACATGAATTTTTGATGTTGCCGTTACATAAAATGTTATAAAATTTCCAGTTTCATAGAAAAATTTTAGTAACTTTTCAGATATTTTTACAATGCAATAATCGAATAATAATTTCTACTAATTATTGCTACACGAATTTTTAAACCTTTCATATACGCACAGAAATTGTACAACACGCGAAAATGTTGAATACTGACACCTAAGTTTGCTATCGTATTCGGTACAATTTTTCATAATCTTTCAACCAGGTAGTTTAAAAATTATGCAGGTTTAAAAATTACAGCTTTTAATTTTAACATCATTTTTATTTTGTGCGAAACAGATTCCAATGGGGTAGTTTTTTAAGCTACTTCAAAAAAAGCACTTGGTCTTTGAGAACGACAGATTTCAGTATCTATCGCCATCAGACAACGACAAACATATTTTTTTATTATTATTATTAATAGTATGAAACTCACCCTCAGAGCGCAAAAGTACCTTACGTCTGTTAGCTTTGTTAGCTTTGTTAGCTTTTTTTTTTTTTTTTTTTTTTGTGCATTCAATTTGTTTTCGGGAATGCCAATATAAATCTGGAGGAGAAATGGGAAACTTGATAAAACATGAAAAATACTCACAGAATTTTTTTAATATAAAACATTTTCAACTTTTTTTTAAAGAAATGACAGCATGAGTACCACAAAAATACCGATAGGCATTTCTTTTACTTCCATTCAGCCAAAACGACTGAGATTTTAAAATGTTTATAAAACTAAAATATGGAAACGACTATCAGATAACAGTTTTTAAAAACGTAATTAATATTTATTTCAAATGAAAGATACCATCAGTGCTATGAAATTACAGAAAACAAGTAAGAATGTTTAATTTTTTATAAATCTATCCGAGCACCTTCAATTTTACTTTTAAAAAGTACACATAACAGAAACTATGAAAACGGCATCCAGCATTTTTTTTTAAGAGTAATTTTTTCCATTTTTTTTAATTGAAAGACATTATAAGTACCACTGAACTATAATTATATATAAATGTTGGTCTTTTTTTCAAAAACGTTATCTCTGCATCAGCGATTGCTATTTTAGAAAGCACAAAATTGATAAAATCAAAAAAGATGAAAATAGTCCTACCTTTTTTATAGAAACTACTCAAATTTAAAATAAGAAAATTGTCATAGGTGCCAACAAGGTACCGGCTATTTGTGAGCCTTCTAATTCTGTCCCTCCAAACACACACACAGAGAGAGACGCACTTCATGTCATGATATTTCGCGATTTTAAAGTCTAGGAAGAAGCAAACTTTTTTTCTGCCATCTGCGAGCTATTTGGTTGAAAAGCCACGTTTTCGCCGGACATAACGTAAGAGAACTCGAAGTAATTATAAACTGTTAATTAGCGTTTAATGTGTGTTTATAATTAATATGACTGCTAATTATTTAAAAAATAAAATTCTGAGTCGCAGATCCACTGGAATCTGTCTTCCTCTATCCTTAACCAAGATTTCAGGCCACTTCTCGAGATAAATCTCCATATTCATCCACAACTGACAGGCAAACAGAAAAACACATTTGTTTTATTAACATAGATACATTTAAAGCAATCTGTATTTTTTACCTTTCAATATTAAACTATTGTAACATAAATAATAAATTTCTTTTTTTACTTCTTACCACTGTACCATTCTTTATAAATTTTATCTCGTATTTCAAAGAAATATTCCTACTAAAACATCTAGGAATCTAGTTATATAACTGCTTATACAAAATACTTTTGGCATGATAAGAATGGGTTGTACGTTAAACATATTCTCTTGGTAAATGTCAGAACATATTATGCAGTAGAAGCGTTTGCAAAACTTCTTTGAATATAAATACAAAAGCGATAAATCTTATCATGAATAGGATACTTATTTTCCATTCTTCAACTTAAACGACGGAAAAAAATGAGAAGATAAAAATGAAAAAATGTGTTATTTTGGTAGTATACATGCGCCGTCTTTTAATCTTTTCAAAAAGAGATGATTATATCTTACAATAAAAAGACTATGCATCATACTGTATTATTCTTATTTTATCTAAATTTTATTATTTTACTTTATGGAAAATATTTTTGATAACAATAAAAAAATAAATCTTCTTTTCAATGTTTTCAGAATTTTTTTTCCATTGTAAGACCGCTTTTATACTACAGGGTCATCGAAAAATAATGCCTAGATTTAAAAAAAAAATAACATCGAAACCTTTTATGTTAAATGAGTAATTCTTTCACGACACGATAACAGGTGAACACAAGTTTGGTTTTAGTTCACCAGAATTCGTTTGCTTGTCTGTGTTATGCGCGGATTAGTTGCGAAGTCGTCAAGGTCAGCCGACGCGCCAGACTGCAGTTGCTCAGTACGATGTTGACAGTGCAACAAAAAGCACAGTGCGTGATTTGTTATGCGGGTTATTTCATGACAAAGTTATTGGATCTTTCTTTTTCGAAGAAAAAAAACTATGTACTGAACAGCTGTAGTCTGGCGCGTTGGCTGACCTTGACGACTGCGCAACTAATCCGCGCATAACACAGACACGCAAACGAATTCTGGTGAACTAAAACCAAACTTTCGTTCACCAGTTATCGTGTAGTGAAAAATTACTCATTTAACATAAAAGGTTTCAATGTTATGATTTTTTTAAATCTAGGTTCGATGACCCTGTACTAGCTGTATAAAATTTTAGTTTACATACACAGTGCAAACTTAAAGAAATTAAAAAACTTAATAAAATGCAAAAAAAATCCATGAGGCTAAAAATAAAATAATAAAATAATTTTAATTCTGTATTATGGTAATTATATTATTTTTTTAGGCACAAATTTACCTAGGACTAACAAAATGTTAGCGTAACATTTACATTACTTTCTATTCTCCCTAAAGAAACTCACTATTTTACTGACATTATATCTTACTCTGTGATCCGTTGCTATTTGTAGTTGCAAAATATGTGCTTTACTAAGAAGGTATCGAGTGGGTAAACTTTTGCTTTAAGTTAACATAGATTTTAATGATCTTCAATATATATGCTCTAAAACATTTTTTCAAAGAGTTGTGTCTAAGGAATATTTGGAAATACTTGTTAAGATGACTGAAATTCTGATTTCATATGCTCGATATTTTCTTGCATTTAAAATGATTGATATTTTGTTCTTTATTTCTAAATTAATATGCTGAAGCTCAACTAAATTATATACTAGTAGATACCATAATATTTTTATATCATGAAACAATTTCAAGAAATAAAGATAATAATAAAGCTAATCTCAAACTGTCCAGCACGCATCTTTGTGCTATAGCAAGAAGGTTTCAGGGTCGAATCCTAGATATATTAATGAGTCGGTATTAACTTTTAATCGGTTTTGGACTGTTTATGCTTCGCGTACTAAATATTATCGTATTAAACTGGCAAAACAATATGATGCTTATGTTAATTTTCTAAATATTACCATGATAACATCATTACATTTTCTTACGATACAAAAATGCATATTTCAATATCGGTGACGTATGTTTTATGAAAAGAAAACCTTTGTTTAACATTTAAGGGGTTTTTTTTTCTAAAATTTTTGAAATAACTTCGGTCACATTTGAAGTTTAATTAAAATGTAACAAGTTAAACGATTTACTGGGTATACTTTAAAGAAGAATCATTTCTTAAAAGCAGCTTTATATTTCTCGTTTCGCGCATAAAATACGTTGGATTAATGTGAAAAAAAGTTTGAAAAACAATTATAAAATATGAAAGTTAATTCAAAAACAATTTTTTATTGCATTTGCTAAAAATTCATTTTAGTACTCCGGTGGGTTTCTCTAGAAGAAATAAACATAAATTATACGTTTTTTCTTCCCAAAATTAACAAAACTTTAATTTAAACAGTCATATTACTTTTTTATACTTTAAGATTAAATATACTTTATTTTTTAATGAACAGAACATACAGAATGAAAAAAAAATGAAAACAAAGAACATGTGAAAAAGCACAGGTTTAATTTTCTTGAAGGATAAAACTTGATTGATGTTATGCAGCGATGTTTAACTTTATTACCTTCAGCAAAATGAAGAAAAATAGCATACAAAATTTTTAACTAAGAAAAATTTTAACGTATATATATTTTCATAATACATGCAACACAAAAATGTCTAGTGAGTATTATAATTATAATCATGATAGTTTTAAAGATGCTTCAAAGTATAATTCAATCTGTATACTTTTACTGTGCAAAAAATCCCTTTTAATACTCCTTTTGATTTTTTTTCTTTTTTTTTTGTAGGGGATTATCATAAACTTTTGTTTTTTTCTTTCAGACTAAAATTATCAAAACACTAATGTAGTCATTCATCTAACTGTTATCTACTTTCAGTTTTCATTGGATTTAATTTTTTTTAAGAACATAACATGTATAATGTGAAAAAATGAAAAATCACAGATTATAATTTCATTAATCATTATATTTTATTTATTTTGCTTGCAGGATAAAATATGGTTGATGTTGTGCAAATATGCTTAACTTTATCACTTTCATTTGAATGAAAAATACTCTATTGCTTTATCGTCATAAACTTGTGAATAATAAAATGTTATAGCATATATCTATTTACTTAAACTCAGATTAATATCTAACATACAAAAATGAAAATTTGTAACTCTGTCTGGCTTTCTATACAAATCCACTGTTTAGAAGCGAAAACTGTGAAAATTTACATACAGGCTTATTAAAATATGACCGATGCAACTAAAGTAATCCGAAAGAAATCTGTTGTTAATTAGCCCAGATATTAATTAAAACCCGTAATTAGTAAAGTCATAGAAGGCACAGTTGTGGCAGGTAGTAATAATACTGCATTCCAGAGCTGCAATCGTGGAAGGTACGGATGCTTTTTTTTACCGTTTTTCTTGACCTCTATCAGACAGATCGTTCCAGATACGAAAAAAATGGTTGACTTATTCTTAAATTTCCTACTTTTACTCTTTAAATACCGCAATCCATTTGAAAAAATATTGTTCTTAACTCTTTCATATACTGCGATAAAAAATATGGTTTTGGCATCTAGAATCTAAATTGTAGCTCTAGAGAAAATAGTTCCATGTCATTCCTATAAATTCTAGTTCTCTTTGCTAGAAAATTCTAGAGTCTCCTACTAGAATTCAAGAGCGTTTTCCTCTATTATCGTACTCAAGCATTTTTTTTTTTTTTAATCTCTGCAAATAGATGCGAACAAAGGAGGTTAGTTTTAGTAACTATAATTCTAGTTTATGAAACCATTCCAGAAATTAAGTGATAATTTCTCGCTACTGAAACGATTAAATATCGTTTCGTCTCCTAGGAAACAGGAGACTAGAAATTCTCGATCAGTTCGTCTGTTCAGATTAGTTGTTTACCCTATTCGCATAGCTGGAAAATCTATATTTCTAGTTTAGGAATCCAGAAGTTGCCTACCTATTCATTCTAGGTGAAGGATGTATTTTTTTCCCTCTATGAATGTTCTATTTCAGGGGTTCTTTGTCTCCCTTTAGGCGACCTTTAACCTTTCGCACAATTTCCGGGAAATCAATAACAAAATATTTTTTCTTAAAGCTGATATCTTCTGCTCTTGAATGGTGTAATTATATTTCACAAATATTAATTTAACTCTTTCGAAATTCGTGACTACGGGTCATTTTACGCCTTTCGGAGATATTTTCTTTTACGCCTTCTACGTTATAAGTTAATAAACGCCAATATTTCAATTAAATCTTTTACACTTTCTTATCACACGTTATTTACATACCCTATAAAAATTCAAAATCTTTGGCCAGTACAGGTATTTTTCCAAATGAATTCAGAGAAATTTTCGCGAATGCAAAAATGCTGGCTGTTTCGGCGCTGTTTTTTCTCTTATTTTCACAAATAAATATGCATTTTTTTCGTGAAATTTATCCTAGGGCGTTCGATCAAGTCAAAATTATAGGCAATAAAAATTTCAAAGATCTCGGACATTGAAAACTGTTTTTTTATGTTAATGGACACTTGTAAAAGAAAAAAAAAACAGAAGAAAACACAGTTATTTTACAACAAGATAGATAATTTTTTTTCTCGACTGCTTTACTCGGATTAAAAAACTGTTATATTTATAACCGATAAAAATTTCAAAGAAAACTTGGACAACAAGAACTATATTTTTACACTACTGAACGTACAAAAGCGATAAAAATGTCTTCTTAGCAAAGCTTTACGCATATACATAAATAATTTATCACGATTTTTTTTCGCATGCTTTTTCGTATAACTTTTTATATTAATATATATACATAGTTTTTATTTTGCTCTTTATATTTTTAACTCATAAGAATTTCGAAGAGTTTGTAACTCAACGAATATATATTTCTTAACATATAATGTACCTGACGACCTCCGCCCTTCTCTTTTTTCGCCATACACTTAAAAATTGCGAACAACGCCCTAAAATTTAAATACGCAAAAAATACATAAATAAAAAGATAAAAACCACATGTACGTTTATTTTACTTTCCGTTCGTGCAATCCGTTTTTAAAAATACGAATATTCACACTTTAAAAATATAGTCCTTGAAAATCATTTTCGGTGATTTTTTTCTTTTGTATGCGCAATTCTCATATGATAACATTACGCAAATTTTGATATAAAAAATTAGCTACATTTATACAATTACTCTTAAAATTTATTACCATACTTGGAGGAACTGCCCCCAATGAGCTACGCTCGCCAACCCTCGTTCAGACACCACAGACTAATAATACACGCTAATAAAAACACGCTAATAATTTGATCGATTTCAAAAAGTTTACGGAAGATTGAATAATAATTAAACAACCAGTGGCGATCTCCCGGTAAACATGTTACCATTAATTTACAATTTACCGAGGGATTTTAAGTCATAATAAGCTGCTGTTAAGACATTTAATGGCTATTTTCATCATTGATTAAATAGGATCAGTAAACACCTTTTGAAAATCAGCTTATATAAAGTGAAGTAATCAAACAGAGTTGTTGCCTTTTGGAATTTTTAAACTACGTTATAAGAAAATTCTTTTATATAATAAATTTTAAATGCATCTTTTTAAATCTGACGTACTTTTCACCAAAGTTTTATTTCTCTCTTTAATATCCATGTGAAAAAAATTTTATTGTTAGAGGGGCAGGATTATTATTTGAGCTCTTTGAAAATTGGAAACAATAGTTATAAGATAAACTCAAAATACAAAATAAATCTCTCGTGTTTTTTTTTTTTTTTTTTTTTTTTTTTTATTTATTTAAATTGTTTGTCAATATTATTATCTGGCCATTTTAAATTTGACGTAAAGTTCTCCTATTTACTGCTTTTAACACATATTAAAGTTGATTTAAAAAATTTCTTTTTTTAATATTCACGTGTAAATACAATTTTTATGGCGGAATATTTTTATATATGTTTCTGCTTTTCCCATTAGAACAGAAGTTTTGGCTTTTAAGAATTATACCCGCTCAATAGCTGAAGCGGTGTTTCCGAAACTTTAAAGTCATTATTTTCCAAATGGCGTTTTTGGGTACAACGCGCAGGTTACCTCAAAAACTTCTGAATATTTTTTTTTTGAAATTTTCAAAACATATATTCCATGATATTCTGTATAAACTGAACCTAAAATTTCCTTTTTATTGTTCAAAAAAATATTTTTTAGGGGATTTTACTGTTGAAATTTTCAAAATTCCGTACTAGCTAAATGCAGCATTGCATTAAAAATATAAAAATGCTTTAAATACAAATTTATTTAAGTTCAGGGTTATTACAATCTGAAGTATAAGTAAGCACCAAAATTTTCATTCTAGTTGCAATATTTATTTTGTAATCCTGCGCGTAAACTGTTATGCCAATTTTTTGTTCGACAAATGTCTAACAGTTTCGAGCCCCCTATAAATACTAATTCTGTATCTTGCAATTTTTTACATACATGAAACGAAAGAACATACTTATATCTTTCATTCCAATTAAAATTGTGTTTTAAAATCATATACATTTTAAGAAATTAAATGTTGAAAATGGTCTTTTTTTCATTTTTTCCACTTTTCAGAGTCCTGAGACCTCTTAAATTAGTGTGTTTTAACAATTTGACGTTTATTGCTTTTATACTGTTACTGGACATTACGTTACACATATATATCATTAAAAGTCGTTAACTAGGCATAGAGTACGCCGCCCTGTCCTTATGTATGTCCAAACTCACCGTACCTTTAAGGGTTAATATCTCAGCTAATTACCGATTTTTTTTTTTCGAAAATCATTATCAACAATGCTTTTATTCTTCTGCAACGATAGGTATATTCAGCGATGCTCAACAATTTTTCCGAATGCTCGTAAATCGAAATTTGTGTATAACAGAAAAATGCTAATTACTCAAAAACTATGTGACCTAGGGTAATCGATATAATTTTCCGGCAAGGTTTATATTAACGTCTACTACCTCTATTTTTTTCATAATTTTAGTTTCAGTAGATTCGGAATTAGATGCGGGGGAACATATTTTTGCGCTACATTTTCAACAATATTTTTGAAAATATAATACCTAAAATTAAAAGGAATGCATTTTTTAGTTCAGCGTTGCAAAAGCTTTCACAGGATACCCCACATCATATACAAAGAAAATATTTTTTCTTTCAATTAGCATAATTAGCCCCTCTACTTTTTTACTAAATATATTTATGAATGTTTATTAATATGAAAATATGTGGGTGAATGGTCTTTATTACTTCTCCGAATTTGAACGTTGCACGTTCCATAGTTTACGATTAAAATGGCTGTGGCAGACAGACAGACTGACAAACAGACAGACAGACAGACGGACAGACACAGGAGTGATCTTATAATGGTTCCATTTTTACTTTTTAAGTACGGAACCCTAATAATAATAATAATCAGTCAAATTTAAAAAATAAATTCAGTCTGCACACCAAGAGCTTGTAATGTACATCCTGAGAAAAAATGATTAAATTTCGATAGACAGTTTGTGCTCCTATCGAACTTTTTAAAGGGAACGATGTTGACCAACGATGTCATAGAATATCTCTTAAAATAACTATTCGATTTTTTTTGTGTTTTTTATGACGGCCGATTACCTGCACGATGGTTATAGGCCCGACAGGGAGTGCCCTACGAATCGGGGTCTTTCTAAGAGAACCTAACTCGTATTTACGCATGGTTACGCATGGTCCAAGGTTTGAAGAAAACTGCGAAAATTTTCGAACGAATAGTGTGACGGGCGCGATTGGGTTAGGGCCCAGAACCTCCCGTCTGCCCTCTTTGAGAGCAGACCTCTCGGCCACTGGTTTCGATTATTAGATTTAGAAACTCTCTGCATCGGAGTGTTTATCAATCATTTCTGTATAATACTACCAATTTTCGTATTTTTGAATGCAATAATTTTCTTAATATTAGCGAAGAAATACCACCTGTCTCAAAAAGTTCATTTACAGCGTCGGCGGTGACAGGGCGATAGTTACTCTTTCGAAAATAGAGATATACTAACTTTAAGCTAATGATCGAGTATAAATTTGGTTTAGAAATGTTGATGTATAGGGGGAAAATAACACTGTGCAACAATGAAATTGCTTATGAAGTGAAAGTATCCAATACTATATGAAATAATTCACAAAACACGGACATCACTATGAAAAAACTTCATTGCTCTTGTATTTGAAATCCAGTTGTCCAAATTTAAGATTTTGTTAATATATATATATATATATATATATATATATATATATATATATATATATATATATATATTAATTAATATGCAAAAAATATATAAAATGTAACCTATTAATTATTTTATCAGAATTCGATTTCTAGAAGCTTGAAATATTGGGATCTAAAATTACAGCTTATTCCACAAAGTAGTTTTTGAGTTGTGCTTAAAATACTAAGAACATTGCAGTTTGTTTTGCATCAATATTAAAACGCATTTAACATCAGGATTTCCAAATGTTACACATGTATATGTCTTAAACTACTTCTCCTAACAAATTTCCCATTTGATATTTTAAAATTAAATTTATAAAAGATTCCAAATATATGTATTCCAAGGTATGTAAAATTTAAGTCTTAATACTAAAAATTAAAAAGACTGTTACAATTTCAATAGGGAAACACACTCCTAAGCTTACATATTTCCTAAAATATAAATTGAAAAAGGGCAAATTTCAATCGAATGGCCCTTTTATTCTCTCACTGAAACAATTTTGTGATGAAAAAATATGGGGTGTTGTTTTCTCTCTCTCCCTCTTTTAATTAATTTTAGAAGAATGTAAAATAATGTATTACACTATGTAATTTTAATTACATTATGAATACAATTATTATTTTTGATAAATTCATTCACATTTATTGTTCCGATTAAATTTATTTACAAAGAAGTCTGATGTAATGCATGCAATATACAAAATGTCAAGAGTGGTAGCAGCATTAAGATAAACATACGTTTTTTCTGTATCTCTCTATTCTAAAAAAAAGTAACTACCGCTGTCACCGCCGCCGCCGCCGCCGGTTTTGATTTTTTTGTGATTGGAGGCCTTTCTTCGTTAATATTAACAAAAATAATGCATACAAAAATATGAAAATCTGTGGTTTTATACAGAAATATTTGATAAACACGCTGATGCAGACAGTTTTCAAATCGAAGAATTATTTTAAGAGTTATTTAATGCTAAAGTTGGACAAAATCGTTCCACTAAAAAAGTTTTATAGCAGCAAAAACTATACATGGCAGTGTAATCATTTTTAGATCATTTTATGCGTTAGAATTTGCCGGAGTGCAGATTGCATTAATTTTTTTTATTTTGACTCATTTTTTCAGGTTTTATTTCTATTTTAAATTCAAATTTTCAGCATATCTAGAGATATTTTTTACAGATTTCAGAAAATTGTACTAATTTAAACTGTTGCCAACTGTATAAAAAGCGCAAGCAATAATGTTTGCTTCAAATTAAAAATTTATTTACACGTGACTATTATAAACAGGAAAAAAACTTTCAAATTAGAAAAATAATTACGTATAAAAAGCAGGAACTTATTAAAAATTACGTCATAAAAAGTATACACGTGAATTTTAAAAGAGAAAGGATATTGTAAAATAATAAATTCATTAACATGCGTTAGAAGTCTTAGGAGAAATTACGTCATATTTACGTCACATTATAGTTATTACATAAAATGAACACAAAATAATATTGCAAAAAAGTTTAAATTTAGAAATTGCGCTAGACATTTATTTGTTATTTTGAGAATTAATTTAAAATGTCTCATTTAAAAGAACTTTCTTTTCGCGTTGCTAAAAAATACCAGGAGACAAAGACGCTCTTTACTTAATTCCTTTTATATTAGCTTATTTTGAAATGTTGTAACACGTGTATACGTCATCAAGTTATTTTTATTTCGACGTTTTATTTGTGTTTTTATTAATGTTGTACGAATTTATTTGTTCTTTCGTTATTTAAAATAAAAATTATATCAATTTGTATAATTTGGCGAGTGGTTTGGCGATTTATATAATTTGGCGAAATTGGTCGACAGGATAATCAAGTAGTACCGCAGCGGATTTGGCGTTAAAATTCCCCAATCAAAGAGAAATGAATAGAAATTCGTTTATAGGGAGATCGCCACTAGTTTTTAAATTATAATTCAATCTTTCGAAATCTTTTTAAAGCCGATCAAATTAGCGTGCATTTAGAGTCTGCGGTGCCTGGACGGGGGTTGGCGAGCGTAGCTCTTAGGGTGCCGAGCCCCCTAGTATTACAAAATAATCGTAGCCATTTCAGCTTTTTTATGGTGATATTGATGTTAAGCACACTGATTTCGAAAATAAATAAGTATTTTTATAACGAATTCATCGATTTTTGTTTCACAGTGTGAAAATAAAAATAAATTATTTTAGGGTTAACACAAATTTTGAAATATTTTCTAATTCTCAAAAAACATAAAAATACTTTCCAAAAAAACAGGAAAACTTTCTTCTTCTTTTTTTTTGTAATAACAACGCAAGTGTTTTTCTTACATACAAAGTTGTTTGAAATTCAGTTCATATTCATAACTGAATTCATACCTAATTTCGAACTGGATTTTTGTTAACAAACGTTCTTAAAATCCCGTTCAATGCCGAGTACTTCAGCTAGTTAGTTATACATAAATTTCTGAGATTTTTTTTATGCATAAAATTACGATTTAAATTATATAAATTTACTGTAAAATAAGGGACATTTTTAAAATGCATTACTTTATAATATAGTTATATTTAAATGACTAACGTTAATTTTAAATACTTTGGTTTTGACATAAAAAATAAAATATTTCGTAGCTACCTCACATAAATATACTATCACAATCAAGAATTTTTTTCGACTGTGACCTTGATTTTGAAACAATATTTTTTCTAAGTTTTATTTCTGTTTTTTTTTTACCAGATAAAATTTCAATACAATATTATTACGATGATATTAAAATAAATCATAAATTTTAATAAAATGCAATTTAAGTATTTTTAATACAATTTGACGGTGCACATATAAAAATTTCAATGGATATACTATGAATATCTTGTTTTATTAAGAAATAAATGATGTTAATGGGGCTCTTAAACGAAATAAATTATTAATATTAAATTTGACAAATTCAAATGCATATATAACTTTAAAAATAATACACATGGTTAATAATAATAATAATCTGTTAATTGTAGAGAAAGACACTATCAGCCGGACGCCAATACTCTAAATATAATCGATTTTTCAACGTTCTAAAAATTAATACATGGAATCTTGGATGATTTTCCGACTGTTAGATTTATTTTGTAAAGTGTTATCTACAACTATTATCTATATGGGACAAAAGAAAGAACATAAATGAATCTGTCTTTGAGTGCATAATACAATAAAAATTAAATTTAAAAAATCAAAAAACCTGACTGCGTAAAAAGCGAACTAATTAATTACTTCTCATCAATGTGAAACTATTTTTTATATTACTTACCTATTTTTTTTATTTACTTGTATTGATGACTTTCAAGTTGTGTTTAATCGTTAGTTCCTATCTATAAACACTGTTTTGATGAGGTCTATATAGTCAGGACGGGTAATTATGACCACTTTTTACATTTTCAAATTTGTTATTTTTTTCTGTTTATTTCTATTTGGAAAAGTGCTGTTTTTAGTACATAGGAAGTAACTTTGATCCTATAAGAACACATTTTAAAAGTTTTAATTCTCATAGCTGTTTTTCTTTTAAAGTTAAAAGGGTGGTTACAATTACCCCACCAAAAACTCACAATCACATAAGTTTGGAGTAATTAAGACCAATAGTGGGGTATTTATGACCACTATATCTTCTCTTTATACTCGCCAATACACATTTGTTTGGGATAATTATGACCATTTTGAACTCCAAAGTAACAAATCCGTTTATCAAAAATTTTATAGACTTAGTTTCAAATTGCTATTTGGATCTCAAAAAGGCTTCAGACTAGTAATAAAGAATACCTAAGATGAAATATACATTATGAGGTTAATATCTAAACTTGAAACAAAATTTTACCATCACAGTTTTCTCCAATATGACGGCGGTCATAATTACCCCCTGGTCATAATTACCCCACCTGGCCTATGAATGTTAGAGTTGCAGTAAAGCTAGAGATCCTACCTACACAACTTCCAAGTTGTGTAATATTTAAACGGAGCTTCTGGCTGTAAAATTGTCAATGAAACATCGTCTTCATTTTAATAGACCTATCCAATGATATGCCACTCAATAGGGAGCGTAACAACATTTTTGTCTCTACCGCCATTTTGTATTTTACGGCCACCATTTCGAATTGATAAAAACAAAACCTAGCCTATCGGACTTTTAAGACAATTTTATAGAGACCTCATTCATTAAAATCCATCCAGCCGTTGGGATGTTTCGAGGGTATAAAGGAATCCACGTACCCAAATACGCGTGAAACACGTAACCCTTCTTGGCAGTCGGGTAAAAAACTTTTTTTTTTTTTTTACGAAAGATTATGCAGTTATTACAGATTTTCTGTTATTTTACCAGATTTTACCCTTAAGTTAAACAGTTTACAGATTTCTTTAAAATTAAAATCTATATTTATCACGATCTTTCTGTCGTTTTACCAGATTTTGCACTAGAATAAACATTCTGATTTTCTTCTTCTTCTTCTGCTTCTTCTTCTCCTTTATTTTTTGGAAAATTATTTTTTACAGGTGACATTTTTTTCCTGTATACTGCAATCTTTTTCAAAACATTTTCACTTAAATAAATTTACACAGCTCTTAGAAGGAACAGATATATTTACTAAAGATGTTATAATGTGTGTTAAAGTAAAACAAAAGCTGATAACAGACGCTTTAATCTTATTATTGTTGTTTCCGAACAAGTATATAATAAAAAAATGAAATTATTGCATGAATAATTGTTTTCCATTGTTTAGCTACTTCATTAAAAGTAAGAATTGAATAAAAGTTTTGCTTTGAAGTATTATCATTTTTGTGAGAAGTGGTTAGTAAATTGAATGCTAAATGCTAAATGGTTTAGTTTTGGTGCATGCTTCTCGCAAACTTCTTTAATGATGATAAAGGATGCATAAAATGAAATTATACAGTAATTAGAGAAATAGAAATATATCAATTAATGTCATTTATACTGTTTGTTTAAAATAAATTAAATTGAATGATCTTTTAATTTCATTACAGTTCTTTCAGAACAGTAAATAATGTGAGAAAAAATCGTTGTGCAAAAAAATTAATTTATATTGCGAATTTTCATAATTTATTTAACGAGTCAATTATAAAGCAGTTATGCTTTTAAATTTCCTAATTATGTTGCAAGAAACAGTTTTTAACTTAAATGTTAATTAATTTATCGATTTTCAACCAGTTTTCAGCCAGTTTTCAAAAGTTCAGACTTATTTTAAGCCGTATAACAAGGTTATGTGCTACCTGGGAGGGGACTCTACTTGTAGAGTTAGCTTTCAATTTTGAGTGAGATCGTGTTCTCAAGAATTCTAACATTTGTACTTGAATGGAACCCATTCTTTCAAATCTTAAATTTTGCAATGTATTTAAGAATATCCGTGAATTTGATTGTCAAGGTTTGTGATATCGTTTGTTACATGTATTGGTTTGTATGAGTAATTAATACTATCGCTATAAAGTTAAAATCTAATATTAACTCTCTAGAAAAATCTGTGCCATAATATTTCTTTTTGTATAGCTAAGTGTTATATTAATCTATTTCCCTTTTATGTATTACTTTAAATGTTCCCAGTACTCTACTTCTTTCTCTAAGTAAAGACAATGAAAAAAGAATATTATTCACAAACAAATATATTCATAAATTCTTTTTCACGTTGCATCCGCTCATGCAATTTTATCCCAGTCATATTTTTCAATCGGAAGCTTTGCCAAAATATAGTCAAAATTTTGGTTAGACCAGGGATTGTATAAAAATAGCCAGATATACTTTTAAACATATGTTGACTTTAATTTCTCCTTAGTAGGTAAATAATGCACCGTACCCGTTCTAGTGCTATCAGCAGCAGTAAATTTCTTCTTATATTCTCACGTATTAACGCTTACTCATTATCACCTATTACTCTTTTCATCTAAATTTAAACTCTGGCAATGTTACACGTAAGCATGGTGAACACTTGATAGAAGATGCGATCAAATAAACGGAATTTAAAATACCGTCAGATAAACAAACAGAAAATAAGGTACCTATGAAAAAATGAAAAGAAATCATTAAGAATCAAAACAAGCAACAAGTTAATAAAAATATTTAATATATTTTTTGTGTGTGTTTATGCGTACTTAATGCAAAATGTTATTATTATCATTATCTAGGATATTTAAGACGAATATAATCCTCGAAATTCGAATGTCACTTTTCAAACAAAGAAAAATATCCTGGGGATTAATGGTTCAAGACATGCTCTTAAAAGTAATAAATTAATCTTCAACAAAATTAAAAATTCGGCTTGCAAGATTAGTGTACAATAATGAGATTTTTTTAAAGAAACGCGTATATAAGAATATTTTATAAAAGTAATGTTTTTTCCCTAATTTAGTTTCATATTTTAAAAGTCTAATAAAATACAACATAAAATAATTCAACGATAGGTAATCTAAACAATAAAATTTTGCATTTTTATGAATAATTTTATACTGAATTAAAAAAAAAACTCTAAGTAAAGTTATTTTTCATAATTAAATAACGAGCTTCTGTATCTATGTGATCTGAATTAATTAGAAAGTATTCTGAATTTCGAAATTAAATAATATATTTTTTCTTTTTCACACAATGTTTTTTTTTTTTAAATGCAGTAAACTAATTTTCAAAGAACAAAACAAACAAAAGTTTTCATACGGACAAAATTGCTTTTATTAATAGAAAAGTATTTTATTTTTTGAAGATACTTTTATTATATTTAAAATTACTGAAAGTGTTTATGTATGTCTTAATTTTCAAAAATGTGTTTTTATATCAAAAAATGTAAATACATTAAAAACTGAATATTTTTTATATTGATATTAGATTGAAACACTAAAAAAGAAAACATTATTTATTATTGCACACCTATTTAAAATAAATGTACCGGAAATCAAAATGTTTACAGAAATAAAATTAAATAAGTATTATGGAATATATAAATGATATCATTCATTTCATTTTTCGGGCAATTAAGAACACATATTAGTATTTAGTGAAAAAAAAAATATCAAAAACAGTTAGTAATAGCTAGTAACAAGTTAAAAATTACCTCTATTTCCTATACAATTTCTAGAACCAAGTTTACAATTAATGTTAATTTGATTTAACAAGTTTCTCTAGGTGCAAAATTAATTTATATTTCCATTGAATTTTAGTTAAAAATTTCTTTTAACTTCATGCTATTTAGAGTAGCTCTCTTGTATCGAAGTATACTCGCTACTTTCTTTGAAGAGTATTTTTGGTGTCTATGATATTTTAATTCTAAAATTAATTAAATAAAAAATCATGCTCAGTTTTTTTCTTATTGCATAAACATTTTCTGTCTATTTGGCAAAGTTAAAAAAAGTATTAAATAATAATTGCGAAATTTTTTTACACATGGCAATCTAAATTATATCAACAGAAAATTTAATATAAATAATTTTTAATATATAGAATATTTATATAAATAATATAAATAATATAAATAAAATATAATAAATTTAATATAAATAATAAAATAATTTTTTAATAAAAATATTTTTTTAAATAAAAAAACGCCAAAGGTTTTGTTACTGATCGTAATTAAAATCTCCCGTACGAGGGCGCTGTGTCAGCGCCGTAATTTTATTTATTATTCCAATCGTCTGCGTGTTGACGATAGATTGTAATTTAGTTACTAGTGAGTGGAAACACTGAATTTTTGTTGTTGTTGTTATTGAGATAATGGAATGTTTGATTTGGAAACGGCCAGAGAGACTGTTTCACTCTTAACAATTATTGTTTTAAAATAAAGAAATATACAGTTCACTGCGAAGAGTTCCTTAAAAATGGTGTCATTGAGTAACTTCTTGTTTTATTCTTAACAAAATTTGGTCCGTCGAGCCGGAGTAAACGGATTTATCGTTTGCTTTTAGAGTCAAGAATCAGCGACGAGACTTGGTTTCTTCGAATAAGGTAGGACTTTTTCTTTAACATGTCTACTGAATTAAAAAATATTTTGACAAAAAAAAGAGTTTTAAAATGTAAAATTACTAAATTTGTGAGTGAAATTAAATTAAGTGACTCTGATGAATGTTCTTTAGAACTTGTAAATACGAAATGTGATCAATTCAATACAGAATTGAAAGAAATGTTTGATAAAATTTATTCATTGTGCGATGAGGAGGAAATTGATAAATATATCGATGAACAATCATCGATTGAAAAAGAGTTAGATGAAACTTGGTTAAAAATTAAAAGAGCGAAACAAAAATAAATAAATGTTCTTAATGAATCAAAGCCGAAACAAGAGAATAGTGTAACGGAAGTTCGACTTCCCACGATTAATCTACCTTCTTTTAGTGGAAACGTACAGGATTGGATATATTTTAGTGATCTTTTTAAATCTAGCGTTCACAATAATAGCGCACTTTCGGGTGCTCAAAAGTTATCATATTTGAAATCTTCGCTTCATTCTGAAGCTGCAAAAGTTGTACAAAGTATAACGATTTCAGATGATAATTATCAAACAGCGTGGTCCTTATTAGAGGAAAGATATTCCAATAAAAGACAACAAGTGTTTGCTCACATTAAAAAATTAATGTCCATTAATTCAATACAAAGTGAAACACCTAGTGCTATTCTTAATTTAGCAGATATCGCCAGTGCATGTATCAGATCTCTAGAAATTCTCGATCAAAAAATTGAAGGGTTTGCGGATACAATAATAACTTATATATTGTGGCAGAAATTAGATGGGTCCACAAAATTATGGTTTGAACGTGAACAAAAAAAAGACGAGCTACCAAAATTAAAAGAATTAATCGAGTTTTTAAAAAGACAAGCGAGAACACTGCAAGTTTCCAAACCTCTTATAAATAATGTAACTCCTAAACGCAATGCTCAACAACGAATCGCTAGTATGGTATCTACATCTAATGGTAAAAACTCAAAAACATTTAAATGTGTTAAGTGTCAGAGTAATGAATTCCACGGTTTGCACAAATGTCCAGAATTCTTAAATCTTTCAGTAGCTTCTAGATATGAATTCGTAAAGAAAAATAATATTTGTTTTAACTGTTTAAAATTCCACTCGGTTAGAAATTGTAAATCTACTTATTCTTGTCAGAAATGTATGAAAAAACATTCGAGTTTACTGCATTTCGAGAATGAAAATGAAAAGCAAATTCAAAACAGCGATAGAAAAAATGAACTTATTTCAAAACCCGAGGTCAGTGATTGCAATACCCAAAACCAGAATCAAATCGTAGCGCATTCAAATCTAGACCCGAATGCTGCAACATTTCACATTTCTAACGAAAGAGCATTTTCAGGTACATCTGTTTGTGAGATGAATTATTTAAGTTCTGGCATCTTATCAACTGTCATTGTTTATATTAAAAATAAATTTGGTGAATTTAAGCCGTTAAGAGGTTTGATTGATGTTGGATCAATGAGTAATTTCATTACGATTCAGTGTGCTGATTATTTAGGAATTAAGAAAGAAAAAATAAAAGTTGCGGTTTCAGGATTAAATGGCATCTCCGTGAATATTAACTCCAAGGTAAAAGCATTAATTTCGAACAATTCAAATTTTAAGGCGGAAATAGAACTTCTTTGTGTACCAAAAATATCGGATACTATTCCAGTAAATCGGATTAACGTTCCAACAGAACAATACCTTAATAACATTAAATTAGCGGATCCAGAATTTTACAAACCTGGAAAAATTCATGTTCTTTTGGGAGCTCAAATATTTTATGATCTTTTAGAAGTCGGTCGAATTGAAGTCCCCAATTCTAATTTAAAATTCCAAAACTCGGTATTTGGATTCATTGCCTGTGGAAGCGTATTAAATCCTGACAATCAAATCACGCAAAATGCTCATTGTGGGCTTGTTTGTAACTATGAAGATTTGACAAAAGAAGTTCAAAAATTCTTTCAGTTAGAAACATTAGGGATAAAAGACGATCCCACATGTACTGACGAAGATAGAGCATTAGAAATATTTGTTCTAATGCTCTAATATTTGTTAGAAATATTAGAAAGATCTGTATCTTATAAAAATAAACGTTACGAAGTTACCTTACCATGGAAAAAAGATTGGCGAGAAATGAACGACAATCTCAAAATAGCCAATAATAGACTAAACTGTCTTAAAGTGAAAATGAAGCGAAAATTAGAGCTTCGTGCTCAATATTGTGAGACTTTGAAAGATTATGAAAATAAAGGAATCATAGAAAAAATAACGGAAACGCACAAGCCAGTGGAGAAACCACTTTTTTATCTTCCACATCAACCTGTCTTTAGACAAAGCCTGACAACAAAAATGAGAGTAGTCTTCGATGCCAGCTCACACGATGTTGGCGAATTATCGTTAAATGATTGTCTTTGGCCAGGTCCAAATCTAAATCCAAACATATTCGATCTACTTATCAATTTTAGATTAAACAAAATAGCATTGATAGGTGATATAGAAAAAGCCTTTCTGCAGATATCCCTAGCGGAGAAAGACAGAGATGCAGTGAGGTTTTTATGGATTGGAGATAGAGGTATAGAAATATATCGCTTCAACCGAGTTCTTTTTGGTATGAATGCTTCCCCGTTTCTTCTTGCTGCTACTCTAAGAAAACATATCAAGAAATTTCAAGTTAGATATCCTACAACAACAAAGTTATTAGATAGGTGCCTCTACGTTGATGATTTCATCGCTGGTGCTGACAACTTGCAAGATGCGTTAGAAATCTCTCGAAATGCTGTTTATATTATGAGCGAGGCAAGTATGAAACTCAGAAAATGGTCAACTAATGATAACGATTTGATGGAGCAATGGAAACAAGAAGGGTTTGATACTCAGCCTCTACACAACCCAATTGAATTAGGATTTGACTCAACAAAGGTTCTAGGAATGTCTTGGCATACGAGTGAAGATTGCTTTATCGTAAATGTAAAAGGCTTATTAGAAATGTTATCAAAAAATGAAAACACCAAGCGCTTCATCCTGCGTGCTATTGGAAAAATATTCGACCCTCTTGGCTTGTTCACTCCTTATACTATTCGCATGAAATGCCTATTTCAAGATCTGTGGTTGAGGAAAATTGCTTGGGATGAAGATCTACCAATAGATGTTAAAGAAAAGTGGCTTCAATGGTGTTCTGAGATCCCACGCCTCTCCGACCTAAAAATTCCAAGAATTGTGCTAAATTCAACGAAAGAAGAAAATTCAGATGTGGTAGAGATTCACTGTTTTTGCGATGCTAGTAAGAAAGCCTTCGGCACTGTCATATACCTCAGAATTGTAAAAGAAAATGCTATTGAAGTTAACCTTGTGACTTCAAAAAGTAGAGTTACACCTCTTAAAAAAATCACTTTACCAAGATTAGAGCTATTGGGAGCTTTACTTGCTGCCCGACTAGGTAATGCAGTCAAGAAAATAGTAGATCATAAGAAGCCATCAGATGTGTTCTTCTGGACAGACTCGAAAATCACTTTGTACTGGATTAGAGGTTTTAGTAAAAGATGGAAATCATTCATAGCGAATCGTGTCAACGAGATTCAATCTCTGACTGACTCCAATTCGTGGTTTCATTGTCCGGGAAAGTCTAATCCAGCCGACCTCCTTACCAGAGGCGTCAGTGTTGATATGCTCTTAGAAAAGGATTTGTGGTTTAAAGGTCCCCCCTTTTTGAGAGAAACTGTTCTCCCAACTAATGACTGCAACATCCAAAATTCGCCAGATGACTATTCTGATGAACTAAAGAAAACAGTTAAATGTGAAAATGATAACTCTTTAGTTACTCTAGCTATTTATGATCAAAATTATTTATTAGATTATATTATTAGTGTTAGTAATAATTATATAACTATCATTCGTATTTTATGTTATGTGCTTAGATTTATTCATAACCTTCGAAATGTTAATAGAGTGAAAGATCATCTTACTTCTAAAGAATTGAATGCTGCAGAATTATCACTGATAAAGATGGTTCAACAAAGTGAGTATCAGGAAGAAATAAAATGTCTTCAGAAAGGTAATTCGGTACCAAATAAAAGTAAACTAAATTCTTTAAATTGTTTCTTAGATGAAAGTAATATTTTAAGAGTTGGGGGTAGATTGGGTAACTCATATTTGACAACAAATGAAAAACATCCTATGGTTCTGCCAAGTAAG
Source organism: Maratus speciosus (assembly GCA_963932465.1). Taxonomy (NCBI): domain Eukaryota; kingdom Metazoa; phylum Arthropoda; class Arachnida; order Araneae; family Salticidae; genus Maratus; species Maratus speciosus. Next base: position 317,293,454 of record OZ010800.1, read on the forward strand.
CATCCCCTTACTTTAATTATTGTAAGATATTTTCATTTAAAGTATTTACATGTAGGATCACAAACATTGTTGTACCATATTCGTCGTAAATTTTGGATAACTAATGGTAGAAACATCTGTCGCAAAATAACATATGAATGTGTCACTTGTTTTAAAAACAAGCCTGTATTAGCGAGTCAAGTTATGGGTGACTTGCCCAAAGAGCGTGTTACACCTTCATTTCCATTTTCCATTATTGGAACTGATTATTGTGGCCCTTTTTACATTAAATTCAAAAATCAAAGGAAAGGTACATATAATAAAGTGTATGTATGTATATTCGTTTGTCTCTGCACCAAAGCTATTCATCTAGATTTCGTTTCAGATCTCACTTCTGCAGCCTTCATTGCTTGTTTTAAGCGCTTTGTTAGCAGAAGGGGAAAGTGTTCAAAAATATTTTCTGACAATGCAAAAAACTTTGTAGGGGCAAACTTAGAATTGAAAAGGCTTCACAATTTGGTTAGACACCCAGATGAAGCATTAGCTGATTATTTTGCAAGGGAAAATATCGAATGGAATTTTATTCCTCCGAAAGCGCCGAACTTCGGTGGTCTTTGGGAGGCAGGGGTTAAATCATTCAAATTCCATCTAAAACGTGTAATTGGTAACGCGCACCTCACTTTAGAGGAATTTCTGACAGTAATTCTAGAAATTGAAAGTGTTTTGAACTCAAGACCTCTGTCCCCATTGTCATCAGATTTCGACGATTTCGAGACTCTGTCACCGGGTCATTTTCTTATAGGTAGGCCCTTAACGTCTATTATTGAACCCCAGCTCACTGAAATTTCGGAAAACAAACTTAGCAACTGGCAAAAAATAACAAAATATAGCCAGCAAATATGGAAATTATGGAAGCGGGACTATCTGAACACCTTGCAGCAACGTAATAAATGGCAAATAAATAAAAACAATATAAATGTTGGTTCTCTCGTATTGATCAAAGATGAAAATATGCTCAGCACAAAATGGGCAACAGGTAGGATTTCCGAGATATTTCTCGGTAAGGACAAAAAAGTTCGAGTAGTGAACATTCGTCTGCCTAACGGTACAATAATAAAGAGAGATGTGAGAAGTATTTGTCCTCTTCCAATTAATGGAAACTAATTTCTTTAATGTATATATTTGGTATATTTTGAATATATTTTGTTGTTTAATTTCTATAGTATGTTTTATTGTATTCAAATGTAAAGTAATTTAGCCATTTTTCCTTTGTTATTAATTATATCTTTGCATTGTTATATGTAGTATTATGTAATTTTATATTATATATTAGAGTAGTTTTGAAACCTGCAGGTTTCAACGGTCGGGAGTATGTTACTGATCGTAATTAAAATCTCCCGTACGAGGGCGCTGTGTCAGCGCCGTAATTTTATTTATTATTCCAATCGTCTGCGTGTTGACGATAGATTGTAATTTAGTTACTAGTGAGTGGAAACACTGAATTTTTGTTGTTGTTGTTATTGAGATAATGGAATGTTTGATTTGGAAACGGCCAGAGAGACTGTTTCACTCTTAACAATTATTGTTTTAAAATAAAGAAATATACAGTTCACTGCGAAGAGTTCCTTAAAAATGGTGTCATTGAGTAACTTCTTGTTTTATTCTTAACAGGTTTTACAACTGGACAAACAAACACTTCCAACTGCTTCAAACAGTCATCACCAGGGGAATTTTCTGAAATGTGTTTGCCGTTTGTTAAACATCTAGAGACAAGTCCATTTTAAAATGGTAAGTAAGGGGCGGGGTGTTCAATGATTATGTTCTTAATTCGCCATAGATATTCAAAGCGTTAAACCAAGTCCGAGATGCCTTTTCAGAAAGCCTCGCGCTTTCAGCACCAGCTTGGCGAGTTCGCGAAAATGAGAAAGTTCATCCACCTCTATTGCAAATTCCAATCGTCGTCCTTGTTTTTCGTTTTGAACATGAGAAAATAGCATTATTATTATTTTTATTTGATAAAGATTACATGAAATTTTTCCTTACAATAATACTTTACTATTTTAAAACATTTCTTATAAAAGGCAACTTGTAACATTAAAATAATTTAAAATAATTTTTATGTTTATATGAAACAAAATTAATTCACATAATTTTAGATAATTTGTTTATCTGCTTTAGATTTTTCAGATTTTTTTTCTCGAGGATGCCACACATCCCTCTAACCAAGTTATTATTATTTTATTTTTTATCTTTACATAATTTGTACGACGTGTCCTACAATATTGGACGATCTTGTACTTTAAAAAAAATAGTTGTTCAACGTCTATTAAATCAGTTTTAATTTCTAGCGAGAAAATTCGATACGCAACAAGAACAAAAACTCATGAATCCCTGATATTGAAAATGAGAAACCAGCGATGAAACCACAGTTCTTCTGAACAACTTAGAAGAAAAAAAAGCCACGAGCACGCCACCAGATAGCAGCGGCTTGGAGGAAACGCCAAATCCCGACGTGAAGCTTTTCGCTTTTTTTCCCGCAACGTTTTCTCGACGCTCGTCTGAACGGACTAGAAGATTGCTAAATTCTCAAGAGATGCCGTCCGTCCGTATCTCCGCTTTCCGCTAACGCTTGTCGCTTTCGATAACTCTAATTTAGTTTAGGGATGTTTTTCATTTTTTATAAGTTTTTAAAACCTATCACATAGAATTATATTTCAATTAATTTTTTAAATAATCATTTTCCTTTTTTATAAGAAGGTAAAGCAGAACTTACAGTTGTTATGGGCGATTCTCGAAAATTTACCAATCGAAAAAAAATTTCATCGTAAAAAAAAACAAAAAAACAAAAAAACAATCGATACAGTCATCGAATTCTTCCTAGAATCTACAATCGAGATGTTCTACAATCGATTATTAAAATCATTGTTTTTACATGATTATACAGCAGTTTTTAGTAAATAATTGGCAAATGAAAACAGATGGAATTAAAAAAACAACAAACCGAAGAGAGGCTATAATAGAGCCACAATAGTGAAAAAGGTCATTTGACGGCGTCACCTGGTTGCAAAAAGTTCAAAAGGCGCGAGTAGGTATGAAAAGGTAAGGTCAGTTTAAGTATCGAAAATTAGAAGTTTTTGGCAATAACAGAAAAATGATCAATTAAATAAGAATCAAAAGCACCCCTAGTGGCAAAATCATCAACTAAAAGGATGGTAAATGTGATCAATAATTTTTTATGGATTTTTCAAAGCCATTTGAGATCAGTTCTATAATTTTCCCATTATTATAAGACCCTATACTGGAATACGTTAAATGTACTCCCCGGGGAGGCAAGGAAGGCGCATAATATGAATAAGTGGTCACAGGGCTTTCCAACGCTATATCGCATGGGCGAGTGTCGGCTAAATTTAGAATTGTGCCCTTCAACGGGGGCAAAGTGGGGAGAGAAGTGTTGGAGGTATGTAAAATGGAATAGTTATCACAGAGCTTTCCAATGATATATCACATGAGGGATGTCGGAAAAAGATAGAAAAGTGTTCCCCAGGTTTCCGACTAATGCGACCACCGGAATACAACCTGCCCCCCCCTTTTCGTTGAAATTTTCATATATTATAAATTATTTATCGGAGAACTCCGTAAAAAAATCTGATCTAAAATGATAAAAAATCTACGATTTCAAAAAAGTTCGAAAAGTGCCTTCCACGTGGACCGAATTGGAGAGGGAGAATAAAGCTTCATAATATGAAAGAGCGGTTCGAAAAATTTCCGATGATACATCACATGAAGGGTCCAAAATATGTTTGAAAATATACCCCCCCTCCCCAATCCCGCGGTTTCACTCTTTCTTTCCAGAATACACCCGGAAATCACGCAGCCCCTGCTTTTAAATTTTATATTTAATAAATTATATTTACCGGAGAGCTCCATCGAAAAAACACATCTAAAATTATATTTACTGTAGTAATCGCTACAATTAAAAAAAAAATGTTCGCGCTTCCCTCCTCCCTACCGATATTCTTCTCTGGGAGGAGAAAGGTTCATAATATGAAAGAGTGGTCAAAGTGCTTTCTCATGATATGGCACAGGAGGGGTTCGTTAACAGTTTGAAAATTAATCCCCAGTCGGTCAACTCCTCCCCCCCCCATCCCCGGAATTCACTCAGCTTCCTCTTTGAAATTTTTATATTTAATAAATGGTATTTATCTGAGAGCTCCATGTATGGGGCAGCTTCGTAGAGCTAAAATAAGAGATACATTGAACGTTCGGGAAAAATGACACTAAATTAAACAGTAAAAATTGAAACAAGGACTATACGGTAATTAATACATAAACCCCTATGGCTCCTAACACATATCGGTTAATAATGAAAAAAGATTGCATAAGCAGATGCATACCTATGAGAAATTAAAACTTACGGTATGTGCCTACCCTCAAATTGCTGTTTTTGCAAAAAAAAAATTAGATTTATTTTCTTATTTTAAATTACCATTCATACATTTAGGATTCCAAAAATGCCTTACTTTTGGTTCAGCGATAATTTAAAGCAAAGTTATAGCTAGCACTATAGATCGGAAATGAACTTTCTGAAACCGAAAGTGACCGTTTAAAAAGGCACATAAAAGTAAACAATACATTTTAATGCACAAATATGTATTATATAATATGTATATAAACACCTATATACCAAATATATAAACACCTGTAAATATGGAGGGTTTTAAACTTGTAAACTTTATACATAATTTTTTGTGCTATATCAAAATCTTAATTTGCTTTTTCTGTTAAACTTCGTTTTTTATTGTGTACGTTTACGCGAAACATCATTTCTGAAAAAGTTTTTAAGATATTGAAATAAAATTTTGTAACAAGTTTCTGCTTATATATTGGTATGTTATGAAGCAAAGTATAGCTTCTAAGTTTGAATATATTAATTTAAGAGCTATTTTTATTGAAAATACACATTTTTTAAAATAATTTTTGTATACAAAACTTGGTATACGTTAGTAAATTTAAGAGTTATTTCAAATCTTTTGGTTCATAACACAGATAAGTGGTTTGCTAATATATTGTTGAAAAAAAAAAGTGAAATATATGGAATAGATTTCGTTACAGAAGGTTTTGCGTAAACGCAATTCTTTACTAAAATTTGATTAAATATTGCCTAAATTTGAAAAGTTAATTAAATTCCCATTAAAAACTTATATGAATGCATAGCTTTATTCCCTGTTTCAACTCAAAGCACATGTGTTTGATAAAAATTTTATATTTTTTAAAATAAAGGGCACATACCTTAAACCAGAAATGCGATAAGTTTAACTCGGAAAGCATCATTTTTCTCCCTCTCTCTCGCATTTCGGCAAATCTCATCTCTGACATCTCGAGTTCTGGCTTCTCGAATGTTTCTCTCGCGCTTTTCAATATTTCATGTCGGCTGAGAATGAGAAAGGAATTTTCTTCATTTCTCGGTATGTTGTTCTCGATTATTTTGTTCTCACACGTTGGTCGAGAACGATAAAACCACTTTCTCGTTCTCGGCAGAGAAGCGATGTGAGAAGATTTATCGAGAAGAGATATACCAAGGGACGAAATAGGGAATGAGGCATGATAATGGGCTGTGAAATGAAGCCCTAATTTTCAAAGTTTTTGTTATTTTAGCTCTACAAAGCTGTCACATATCTGGAGCTATCCGATAAATATTATTTATTAAATATAAAAATTTCAAAGATGGAGGTGGGTGAATTTCGGCGGCGCGACAGTGGACCAATTTTTAAAGTTTTACCGAAACCTCACTATGACATATAATCTGAAAGAACTTTATCCACACTTTCATGTTGTAAACCTTCCTTCCAAGTTGAATTTCAGTGGTGGGGAAGGAGCGAACAGATTTTTAAAACAGTAGCGATTTCTACAATAATTACAATTTTAGATGTGATTTTTTATAGAGCCTTCTGGTAAATATTATTCATTAAATAAAAAAAAATAAAAAATGGGCCTGCGGGGAGGGGGGGGGGGGTCAATCTTTTTTTGAACCCGTCATGTGATATATCATCGGAAAGCAAACGGGCCACTCTTTCATATTATGAAACACTGATATATTATGAACTTCGCTCTCCCCAATTTGGCCTCCACTGTGGGGACACTTTTCGAACTCTTTTGCGTTTTCATCATTTTAGATCGGATTTTCTTACGGAGCCCTCCGATAAATATTATTTACAATAGTATATGAAATTTCAGAAAGGGCGGTTGTATTCCGTGGGGGGTGCGATAGCTGCTCCCCCCGGGAGGAGAACTTTCCTAAGTTTTGTCGACTCTCCTCATGTGATATATCAGTGGAAATTCCTGTAAACACTTATTCATATTAAGCGCCTAGCGTGCCCCTTCCCCACACAATTCGCCAGACGGGGATGGGGCATTTTTCTAAATTTTGACGAGACCGGTAATGTGACGTGTCGTTGGAAAGGCTTTTGACCACTTATAGATGTTATGCACCTACAATGTCCAACCACCCACTTTTTTCCCACGGGGGTACTTTCTAAATTTTGCTGACACGCCTCACCAGGGACATTTTTATAAATTTAGTCGAGACCCTCATGTAACATACCGTTAGAAAGGCCTGTGACCACTTATTGCTTGTATGCACCTCCGATGTCCTTCCCCCTTTGCCCCCATGGCACATTTCTTTATTTTTCTGACACCCCTTATGTGACATATAGTTGGCATTACCTGTGACCAATTATACATGTGATACACCTCCGGTGTCACTTCCAGTTTGACCCCACAGGGGACACTTTTCTAAATTTTCCGAGAGCCCTCATGTGGCATATCATTGGAAAGGCCTGTGACCACTTATTGATGTTATGCGCCTCCAGTGACCCTCCCGCCACTTTGCCCTCTCGGAGGCACTTTTCTAAATTTTGCCGATACCCCTTATGTAATGTATCGTTGAAGGGAGCCTGCTATATGGTGCGTATGCAACGGAGACTCAGTTCGGGATTTCATATTACAAGATTACGTATAAATTAGAGGTCCCGTATTAAAGGAGGGCTATGATAGCACGCGAAGGTACATAGTCCTTTATTAACGCCGACTCATTCCAGTTCACCCGCAGACAATTCTTGAAAAGTTTGTATCGGGTATTATAAAAACAATTTGCAAACTGGAGTATCGAGAAAAAATTTACAGAATCGAAAAATATCGAAATGTCCGTACAGTGGAGAAAATCGATAAAAACATCTCGTTATCCCGAATCACTAACTTACGGTAATATAAAAAAATATGCAATATTAAGAAGAAAGTGATCGTGTCACAAATGCTGCCGATGAATTGTCTAGGCTTCGCAAGTTCTATATCTTCAAGCTTTCTAAAGTAACCAAAAAATCTATTGTCTCTCATAAAATAGTAATATGCGGAAGTAACTGCTTTAAAATTTTGTAATTAAATAGATTATAAACCAAGTTAAGAGTGCCACGTCAGTCACCGGTGCTGACACAGAACTTCCCATTTAGGCCGCGTCAGTCATCGGTGACTGATACATTGACAGATTGGGTAAAGGGAATCTTATTTCGTGGCCCAAACGGAAAGACAGAAAAAAAAAACTTGGCATTCAACGTGTTAATATTTTAAAATAGTATTAAAATAGACCGTTTAAATTTTCACATAAAATGCATTTTAGGTGAGTTCGAAATCATATGAATACGTAACAACTTTAGATGCCGTCTGGTCCGCCTGTCTTTCCGTCTGTTCACATATAACAGCGCAAAAAGCACACAATAGAATGGGTTGAAATTTAATATATATAATCACTGCATAATTTTGTCGAATCATTTCAAATTTTATGAAAATCGAATGAAAACTTGAAAAGATATTCACAAACGTATTCTTCATTCTATTAAATCCTATCATTTGTAATTGATTCAATAATATTCCATGATAGATAATGATTCTAGGTTGTCATGGTGATTACGTAATATTTGAGATTGAGCCATATTATTTCCGTATTTCTAAATTTAATATATAAAATTGTAATAAATTTTATATCTATTCATTTTTGCATAATAGTGCAACATCTATTGCATCAAGATCTGAATATTTATAAAACTAGTTATAGTACGAACGCTACTAATTTGAATGTTTGACATACAATTCCCGACTTGTTGCTTTAGTTGTTGAGAAATCCAAAATATATATTTAACGTTAAAAAGAAATAGGGGTTTTAATGAAGAAGAATATGACATATGTTCTATATAACGGTTAGTCCGTTGTTAGTCCGTTTGTTCTTTGTTATTATCACAATGTAAAGAAAAATAATATTTTGATTTCTGCTGTCGTATAACTATAAACAAGAACTAAAAATCATGCATTAGGTAAATATTATAAAGCACTTTACAAAACACTAACAGAGTATAATGAAGAATTTTTGTTATTTCAAACAACTATAAGAGATATCTGAAGAAGCAGCTTAAATAAAATGCATCCAAACGATCCTTTTCCATAATGTAACGAAACTCTTTTGTGTTTTCCTGTAAAACAACTATAAAACCAGCACACTTTATTTTCAATTGAAAACAATCTATTGCAAACCTTATTAGTATGATATAAAAAACTGGTGGAACCAGATTGAAAAGTAAAGCTCGATCTAAAAAAGTTACAGTAAAAAATTGGCAAATAGTTTCAGTCTAAAATAGTAAGTAGTGCGTAGAAAAGTAATGGAACCAGATTATCTATAAAGCTCATGAAATTACCCAATTTTTTGTTGATAGCTGAAAATGTTGACTGAGCTTTACTGGTGCCTTAAAATCAATCAGGGTAATAAAGGCATTTTTAACACATTCTGAATTCCAATCATTCATAACCAGTTTAAAAATGTGGGTTCATAAGAATAGGTTAGAGGCTGATTTGGTAATGAGCGACAAACTGAGAGATCCGTTCAGTACGAAGTATGGGCCAAATTCTATTCCAGGGGTCACTGATAAGCCTGGAAATCAAAGCCCAAGTAAACCCCAAAACCTAAGCATGTACGATTCAACCATACACTAACTATTTGTCTGGCGTAAGACCATTGACATAATGCTCCCTTTTCACAGTAATTACATGAAAGAAAAATTATTACTTTAGTGTGTAAAGTCAGAAATGTTAATAACAACAATTCCTCAACAACCTGACTATATTAATGTTACACTTAAAATATTACTTCATGGTTTACATTCTTTTAGCTTTGTGGAGTTTAGCTTGAAATGATGCAATCATGTCTACATTTCTGGGCTTGACAGATTTTTTTAGTACATAACTACACATTCTGCTTACTATACCCGGTACTAATTTTGAGTGGATAATATGATTCTGAATATAAGGCACCGGTAAAGCTCAGTCCACATTTTCAGCTACCAACAAAAATTTAGGTAATTTCATGATCTTTATAGATAACCTGGTTCCATTACTTTTCTACGCACTACTACTATTTTAGACTGAAACTATTTGCCAATTTTTTACTGTAACTTTTTTAGATCGAGCTTTACTTTTCAATTTTGTTCCACCAGTTTTTTATATCGTTTCATACCTGTTTCAGATCCCTTCAGGAACTTAATCAATCAACTGCTACTAACGCAAATAACTGCCCCAACTAACCAACCAATGACATCAATCAACCGGCCCAACCAATTTCCCTAATCAAAAACTAACAGAAACTTTGGTTCTACAGTGTATTTCAAGAGCTCTGATGACCCCATACATATTGCTAACATCCATATTGGGATATTGACCTATACTTTACTCAGGACTAGCCGCCAAACTAGTTTTATACATAGTGTGATTTCTTAATTTTTTCTGCTACGTAGCTTATCTGCTCCTCTGTATTAAGGGACTTTGCAGTATCCTATGTCAAACCCTCAAACACAGAAAAAGCTAGGGTAAGAAACAGTCATAAGAAATGAATTAAAACTGTGAAAAAACTATAAAAAGGAAAATTTTTGTTTGGGGGGCTTCATGGGAATTTAAAATTTAAAAAGTCTGAAAACGACTGAATTCAGAAAAATGATTAAAAATGATTGAAAATATTATAATATAAAAATCCTGTAAGTAATATAAGAAATATTGCTAATATTGGATATTTATAACAATATTTCGTAGGTCAAACTAAAATACCGCGATAATGACTAACATATTTACATCTAATTGTAACCATTGATAAAAAAAAAAAATCAGGAAAATTGGAAAGTAGGTGTCCTTTGTAAAATATGCATTAATTAAGGAGATAAATTACGTAAACGAGGCTATAGACAATTGGCGTATTTGGTACGGATAAATTACATAATTGAATCTACAGACAATTGGCGCAGGTTACCGGGCGTCGTTTAGCACATAATTAACTTAAACGTAAGCACATGCACCTATTTTTGTAAAGTTACCACACGCATGGGGTAACTCATTATTACATTTTGTCTAACCATTATATTTTAGGCTAAATGCGTTTTAAAAGCAAGTCTCACAACTGTATATTGTAAAATGCATCAGTACTATTTCTTTTTCTGGAAAAATGAAGCGTTTCATATTTATTTTCGGATTTTGTATCAGTATCTGTAAAAATCGCGTATTTTTTTTTTTTTTAATAAAATATGCAACGATTTGTTTTACCTCTTAAAACATGAATTATTTTATAAACTTTATATTATTTACATTTAACACACTTTCATCAACATATATAGGTACCTTTTATGTCACTCTTTAAGTAAAATTATTTTAGTGTGTGTTATCCCAAAACGAATGACCATATCGAAATGGAACGTTTGTATACGCGCGGGAATACTTAATCCCAAAAGGCATATTTTCCCCTTCTAGTCAATAACAAAAAAAGACACTCCTTCACAAATCTTTTCTCAACCTTGACCTTGAAAGGTATAAGGAAGTTCAGAATTGTCCTCGAAAAATTTATAATTTCTTTTTCGAAGAAAAAATGTGAGTGGGGTGAGATTTACCCCAGCGCGTGTGCTTACGCGTTAAAAAAGGAATAAATTGATTTTGTGTTTTTAAAGCGAACCTATTCCACATTCTAATTTACAGAGAATTGGCGTAAATTGGGACAAAGTTTTTTGGAGCCCTTTCGCTACTTTTACGTTATACCAACTCTAAACTAAAATGTATGCTATTGCGCCATTTATTTCAATCCTGAACATGCAAAGATTTTTTGGTACTTTTCCAATATAGAGACCTTTGCGAAATAGAGAATAATTAGTTTTGGCGGAGAAGGAAATTTTGCAGCATATTTTCTGGCAACCTATTCACTGTTTCATTTCATATACACAAGCATTTTTTCAAGGTTTATAAAATTTATTTAACATAAAGACGCCATTTATCTAATTTTATATAGAGACAGAAGTAATTTGTTTATAAAAAGCATTTATAATAGACATACGTTTAAAATACATATCTAACTAAACAAAAAAGTCCATTACTCAAAACTGGCCATGTTTATTGAAGTGCTAAGAGACCCTTACAGTTTCATGTATGTAATTTAAAATGCGATTTTGAAAAAACATTTTTTGTATAATATTTATTTGCGCTTTTAGTCCAGAAAATTAGCTCAAAAAAGGGCCGTTTTATGCAAAAATTCCTGGAAAGCTGGAAATTATTTTAATCACATTGTTTTTATCCAAATGAAAGGATTTGAAGTTTGTCTCATTTTTACTATTAAGCTTCAGAAGTGGCACCACAAAAACCTAAAAAAATTCGTACTTTTTTCAGTATTTTGCAAATAACTCAAAAACCGTCCACTCTACAGAATCAGTTCTAATTTATAAATTGTAGACCATAACATTCTGCGTCTATTGAGTATTACAAACTAAAATTTCCGCCAAAAATAAGCCAGATATGGTAGATCAAAGAGTACTTTTTTACAATTTTTTCTAAAAAATCTCAGAAAATTGGTTTTTTGAAGTGCTCATGTAACCAAACGAAATATACTCACATGTATATTTGCGCTTATGATTACAATTTTGAAACATTAACACAATCCTAGTGTTACATTAAACAAACACTAATAGTGTCTGAGTACAGGAGTGATTGGTGGCTATAAAATAAATTGTCATCTAGCCAAACAGATTGGAGTTGCAAGTATAAAAAGTGTCATTGGTGGTGATTTTGGCCATGTGAAATTCAAGAGATCCAATCGAGTAACTCCAATAAAAAGCTTCAATTGTACTGTTAAAATCCATGATGAGGAGGTATCCGTCGATCCAGAAACTATTTTTCGCCGAATTTCTTTTCACAAGAAATTAGAGGAAGAACTGAGTATGAATTGGCTCCATTTCCGACTTCTCTGTTTGGTAACTTTGGGATGAGGAAAACGCGAATGTCGGTATTTTACGATTTGTTTACCTCCCTTAATAATTTAGAACAAACCATAAAAACTGTCCAAGTGATTGATGGTGGCTTCCTCTCTCATCGAGTGTGTTGGGACCTAAGAGAAAAGTTCTCTTCAATTATTTCCAAGTACATTGGATAGTTGAAAAACAACTATGGTAAAACTACAACAATTGTTTTTGATGGAATGCAGAAGAATCGTCAAAACATGGCACCAAGTCTGCGGAGCGCTTCCGTCGTAAAAATAAATACATTGCAGCAAGTGTTGACTTTAACGAAAATACGACGCTCACAATGCAAAAATGATCACTTCCTTGCAAATGAAGGGAATAAACGCCGTTTAATAAAAATGCTCGTTGAAAAATTGAAGCAATACAATTTTACTGTAAAACAAACTGTCGAGTATGCAGATACTAGCATCGTGATGGAAGCCATCCAACTTGATCAGCAGTCAGAACGTGTCATCATAGTTGGGGAAAATATTGATCTGCTTGTGCTTTTGACTACATTTATTCCCAACTCATCCACGATATACTTCTTGAAACCTGGGAAAGGACAGTCGGGCAATGTTTTGCATTCACCATTAAGCTTCAAATGCTCGCCGATTGTTAATAAAAACTTCCTATTCCTACATGCTTTTAGTGGCTGTGATTAGACATCGGCCTTCTTCAGGCAGGGCAAACTGTAATTCGTCAAGCTTTTGGAAAATCATGCTCACCTACAGGATGTTCCAACGGTGTTAATAACCAATATGCTACGCCTGAAGAAGTAAGTGATGCGAGGAAGAAATTTATTGCCACATTTTACAATCCCCAGTATGACGAATCCACAACACTGCACAAATTGCGATACAACACATTTACAAAACATCTTATGAAGACCCAATTTAACCTCGCTTCTTGCCGCCAACTGATTAGGCAGCCAAATACCATTCATATAGAGTTTTTCTTCAGATCAACATCTGGAATGGAAGGATGATGATGATGAATCCCACTGATTGGGGTTGGAAGTCATTCAAACATGGTATACTTCCAATCACCATGAACGATATAGCTGCAACACCGAGCTTCTAAACACTCTGTCATGCAAATGTGCAAAGGAATGCAAAAGCGGTATTTGTTATTGTAGGAAGAACGGTGTTAAATGCTCAGTTATATGTTACCACTGTGAAGGCGCGTCGTGCACAAGTACTGCAGAAGAAGAAGACTCACAAACCGGATACGACGAAAAAGTAGATATGTACAAAGATGCCTTCCATGGGCAGATCAAGGACCAGCAAAAAAAAAAAGCACCCCAAGTTCGATTTCCCTGTATTTCCCTCAAGTAACTTGAGTTGATATTATCAGCATTGCTTATATACTAATTTTTTAAATAAATTAATTTCCTTGATTTTCTGTTATTATTATATTTTTCTCTAACATTTTATACATCAGAACTTCAAAAAACCAATTTAATGAGATTTTTTAGAAAAAATTTGAAAAAAGTACTTTTCTGATCAATTATATCTCGCTTATTTTTAGCGGAATATTTAGTCTGTGATACTCAATCGAAGCAGAATTTTATGACGCAGAATTAATTATAAATTAGAACTGTTTCTGTAGAGTGGACCGTTTTTGAGTTATTTGCGAAATACTTAAAAAAGTCCGAAAATTTTGAGGTTTTTGTGGTGCCACGTCTAAAGCTCACTAGGAAAAATGGCACAAACTTCAAATCCCTTCATTTGGATGTAAAACAAAGTGATTAAAACAATTTCCAGTTTTCCGCGAATTTTCGGTTAGAAAATACTATTTCTACTGGCCTATTTTATTTTTAGTATATTTGTATTGATTTCATAAAATAGTTCTCGAAACTCTGCAATTTTAAAAATTTACGTTCTTTAAATGATTACTTTCGCGTCAACAATGTTATTATTTTTTTTTTAACTCGCGAAACTGAATTTCATTTGGTGTTGTAATGACGTAGTTATAGTAGTGTTTCAGCTTTTAAAATTAAAATGCATGTTTTCTTTGGCGCGTGCAATAGGAGGCATATTTTTTTCCCAACTGAGATTTGCCATCTAAATTGTATCTCGCAATCTGATTGGTCAGAGACTTCGGCATGAATTTGATGTTTTTGGCGGGAATCGTGCTTTGCGAAAACACTTCTTTGTTTCTTGTCGTGTAAGATTTTTTTTCGTTCAGAAATTCTTTAACAAAAACGGCCCTTGTCAGGGCCAATTTCTAAGTTAAGTTTATCTTTTAAAATTGAAATAATACGGCTGTTCTCAAATACCTTTCTGAATTCATTTTTGTATTCTTACAGAAAGGCTGAGCCAAGCTTAGCTCAGCCTTGCTTTTTCTAGCACGCTGTTCCTTTTTCCCTATCTTGCACTATCCCTATCTTGCAAGAAGAATCTCGCTAGTAGATTCGAAACAGCTGTTTTCTGCTTTTCACGCGTTATTTGTGCATTTTAAACGTCGGTTTATTGCTTTTTAATATTCCTGCACAAAGGCTTTAATTGCTATTTTAATACTGTGTTATACTTGAACAGCATTTTCGAATTTTGTAAGCATTAGGTTATTATTCCTTAAATAACATCATGCAGTCAAAATGAAAAACGCAAATAATTTATTTTTTCTTCTACTTCAAAAGAAAATAAACTAGCGATTTGAGGATAATTTTCAAAAAGGAACATATTAATTTCCTTAACTTATTCAGAATAGCCATTCAAATGTTGTGTATAAAGATATGTGCATACAAAAAGAAAAAAAAACTTTAAGAAAACTGAACTTTGTTGTGTGTAAAGGGGGAAAGTAAAAATGTTTTTGGAGAAATTTCAAGGGAGATATTTCAGCAAAGTAACAAACAGGTTTTTTTTTTAAGTTTTAAAAATTTTGCATATCGCAGATTTCCACTTTTTCTAAAGATTTCATCTAAGTTTACAGCCCTCTGAAATTTCTACTTCCATAAAATTAAGCAAAGTTTAATATCTATATGTACTTCTTTTTTAAATCATTTCTTCTATTTGTTATTTTATAGTATTTTATTACATCTGCTACGATTCCCCGTCTCCTGGCAGTTTTATTTTCATTAGAGCTTACAAAGTTTCATAATTATAAGGATTATTAAATTTTAAATCATTAAAAAAAGGTAACATTTATAATTTATTTGAATAATTACGAATTCAATTAAATAAATTTATAATTAAATAAAATTACAAATTAATAGAAAATTTAAAATAAAAAAAATATTGTAAAATAGATTAAAAAGTACCTTAAATTTTAAAAAGTAACAAATTTATTAAAATTATTTGGAATGTTTTCACTTCTCAGATGACACACTGCCCTCTTTGTCATTAGGTAATGGAAATTATCTTCTTTCTCTAGAAATCATTTTTACCATCGACCTGTAATTTTAACAAATAAAATAAATAAATAAATAAATCAGAAGTCTATTGAAATGCATCCCTTTCCTCGTGCCCATCCTATCAAAATTCTCTACTTTCATGGTCGCAAGCACAATTCTTTCCCGCCAAGAAAAGTCACTTTGACACAGGAAACTGTGACCAATCAGGTTACGAGATGGCAAATCTCCGTTGGGAAAAAGAAATATGCCAATAGGAGTATACGATTTCCTTGACAATACGCAGGAAAATGCAATAAATACAACCAAATGAACTAGCATTTACCGAATATTTCTTTCGTATGACTTAAAAATAAATCTTTTACTTTATGGATGATAATAATAAGGATTAATTTCAGATTATCAGGAGTCTCTCTTCAGAATAAAACTTCACTACAATGGCCGCGTCCAGAGGAGACACCGGTTAGTGACCGGTGAGATCGGTTAGTCACCAAGGCGTTCAGTGCTGCTAACCGGGTCGCAACCAATGTCGTTCAGCGCAAGTAACCAAAGTGACCGGTGAGAGACCGAACTAACCGAAGAAAATTCTTGGTTAGTTGGGTCACGTGATCGGTTACATGAAAGTTTGTTTACATTTGCATCGTACATGATAAAACAATAATAAAAGGATAATTACAGCAACGTAATACAGATGACGCCAATAGAAAATAACACCAGTGCCGTCCAGTAGGTCTGTCGACCGGTTAGACACCGGTCACTTACCGTGACGTCACGTAACCAATCTCACCGGTGACTTTGGTGCGGTCTGTTGGACTCGCCCAAAGTTATGTCATTTAAACGGAAATTGACGTCATACCTAGCAAACGATTTTTTTTTATTATTATTATCTTTTCATAAATTGTTTTCTTGAAATTAAAATAGATTTTTTAACTTTAAAAGCATTCTAATGAAGATACTACGTCATTCTAACACGTATTTTGTTAAAGTTTTTACATATATATAGGCAAAATTTTCATTTTCTAACTAGAATGACTTCGATTTCAAAAATGCAAAAATATAGCGAGAAAATCTGAAGTTTTATTGGCTCGTAAAAGCAAAGTAATCGCGTTATCACTTTTTAAAAATTATTCTGCCGCTTTTTAGAGAGTGGCAACAGGAAAGAAACGATTTAATTAGAAAATTAAAAAGGAGATATTTCTATATTGTTAAATTACGGAAGGTATAGTGCTATGTAAAGTTTAAATGGGTGCCATTCCCTTAATATTGGATATTTTTTGACCGGCCAACCTGCGAAAGGCACATCACTAAATTAAGAGCTTTCCAACAATTCATTATACATCACTGAATGTTTTCTGGTTTGGATTGTAATTGAGTTGTTGTCTTTTCGTCATATTTCAAAACGTAAAAGATGCGGCTGAGCTCTACTATACAGCACGATCGTGCTGTATGATATAAAAATTACGAGTCTTTTGGAGTTCAATTTTAAGAGCTAAAATATGGACAGACCGACAGTCAATCCGATTTTAGAAATATTATCAAACAATATTGTAAAATGTCTTATAAGTATGATTTTTTTTTTATTACGAATTCTTGACTTTTCACATTAAAATCTTTTATAAAGAATGGAATTTTAACTAAGTTAAATTTAGTATTGTCCTATTTCTTTGAAAAACAATCGCTAAAACTCAATTAAAGATGAAAGCGATAACACAAAACCATAATGAGTTTTATGTTTACACGTTGTTTTCGAATTTTGACGTATACTAAAGGTGCTTCTATTATCCGATTAATGTGAATGTATAAATATTGCATTCTGAAAAAATAATAATACGTGAGTTCTAGCAGATGTTGCAGAAAATAAACTGAAATTAATATTTTCTTTCTTTTATTGCTTCGAAACATGTTTCTAAATACAAATAATGGTGATTTTTCCTAACGAAAACAATATGAGTTCCATGTCTTTTGTTCTGTGTCCCAATATTAATACATCTTATTTGTATGTAGTATGTGCATGTTTGCAGATAAATTATGTTTATTTAATGAATAAAAATTGTGTCATTTTGCACATTTCAATATTGTTCAATAAATAATAAAATATATTAGAAAATTAGCTCATTTGCATTATTATCGTGCATTTCAGGAATTTCTTTAGTATTCAGAAACTCTGATTTCATACCAAAAATTCTGAATAATATATTATGAATTTTTTTAATGACAAAGTAAAATTCTTCTTTCGAAAATTTTTTGTAAAGCTTCCTAATTTATATAAAAAAATAGGGAATTTATTGCCATGGGTGCTTATATGCTCTAATAATGCAAATGCTTCAGGAATAGAGAAATTTTAGCAGACAAAAAATGATTTAAAAGTTTTTTTCATCATTTTTCCTTCGAATTTATTTTCTTTGTTAATATCTACAACTCAATAATTTAAACATTTATATATGTAAGCTACTAAAGAGAATGAAAAATAAAACAAAAAGGGTAAAACGCAATGAGTTTTATTTTATAAAAGATTTGGTTCTTCCGAATGCAATGCCATTATAATTAATATGTTTACCTATTTATTTTACGATAAAAAAGGAAAATAGATTATTCAAATAAAACACATGTGAGATTCACCAGCTGCTTCTGAAAATAAACAGAAATTAATATTTTCTTCCCATTTCTGCTTCGGAACATGTTGCTGAATACAAAGAATGATAATTTCTCAAAAAGAGTTCCGTATCTTTTACTCGGTTTCTCAATCTAATTTTTTTTTCTATTAATATTGTAACTGTGCACGCATTTTCAAGCAAAAATTGTATTTTTATGATAATTTTGGAAATTTTCTTGCATATTTCATATCTATGTTGAATAAATAATAAAGTATCTTGGAAAATTAATGTTCTAGAGCAAAAAGAATCATTTACGATTCACACTAATTTATTTCCGTTCATTAGTTTTTACTTTCTTCTGTCTCTTCTATCGACTTACGGTTTTCGGCGGATTTATACGTTTTAGGATTCCGAGATCTTAAAAAACATGTTTTTACAAAATATCTTTCTGTGAGTCTGTGAGTCTGTCCGTCTGTCTGTATGTGACACAAATTTTGTGGGCACTCTATCTCAAGAACTAATGCACGGAATTTAATAAAAATTTATATTCAGGTACTCCCTGATACAAATTGGTGCAGATTAGTTTTTGGTGTAAATCTTCCAACATGTGGCGCTGCTATGCGGCATTTTTCACGATTCTTGCAATAGCTCTATCTCATGAACTAATGCACGGATTTTAATAAAACGTCAAATTCAGTTCGTCTTTGCTACGAATTAGCGTTGTTTATGTTTTGGTCTAAATCGCCAAACCGATGGCACTGCTATGCTGCACTTTGCAAGATTTACACGATTTCCGCAATAGCTGTATCTCAAGAACTAAATGCCCACAATTTCCTCAAACTTCAAATTCAGTTAGTCCTTGAGATGCAATGATGCTGATTACCTGTTGGTGTAAATCGTCCAATAGGTGGCGCTACTCTGCTGCATTTTGCGCGGTTTTCTCTATAGCTATATCTCAAGAACTAATGCACGAATTTTCCTCAAACTTCAGATTTAAGTATACCTTGATTAATATTGCTGCTGATTATGTTTTGGTGTAAATCGTTGAACAAGTGGCGCTGCTATGCTGCACTTGTCATGACTTTGGCAATAGCTCTATCTCAAGAACTAATGTTCGAATTTTCCCCAAAATTCATATTCATTTAGATGTTGACATAAGTTGATGATAATTAGTTTCAGCAGTAAATTGCCCAATAGGTGGTTCTGCTATGCTGCATTTTGCTAGATTTATATGATTTTGGCGATAGTCGCATTCCAAGAACTAATGCATGGAAAATCATCTTTTTAGCATCCTCATGATGAGCATATATTGCCATTTATTTTTGGCACTGTGATAGCGAATTTTGAAGTATTAACCGGTATGAGATAGAAAAAAGTTTTAGTATTGGTACATCTGGCTAGTTTATTTTTGGTATGTATGAATTGGCTGGCATGCAATGAGTATGCAATTAGAGTTAATTAAAGAAAAAAAATCACTTTACTGTCTTTGATATTGTCAAGTATTTTGAAGGTGCTATTCTTATTAAATTAGTATGCTTAACTAGTATTTCTACGGCACATAAGAAATAAATACAATGATTCTTACTGCAAATGCAAATGTTTGAATTTCAGACTAAAATATTTCTGAAATGGATGGTTCAATTTTAATATAAAAAACTCTGAAATGCTACATCAGGCATCTGAAAAGTTTGAATAGGCGGTATTTTTAAACACTTATTTTTAAGGAAGAAGCCTATGTTGTTAATAAAATTTGGCTGTATACACGGTGCGGCAGGTATTTGAGAAGACACATTATAAGTGAAATACCGCCCTGTACGTTATTGTTACAGATCTTTATTACTTTATTCTATCTTTACAATAAGAAAGTACAGGATTCGTAAAAATTTTCGACAATGGGTTTTCGATGGATTTACACGTTTTAGGGGTCAGAGACTGTGAAAAACCTGTTTTTACAAAATGTCTGTCTGTGACTCTGTCTGTAAGTGACACAAATTTTATGGGCGCTCTATCTTAAGAACTAATGCACGGAATTTAACAAAAAATTATATTCAGTTAGTCCCTGATATAAATTGGTACCGATTAGTTTTTGGTGTAAATCGCTCAACACGTAGCGCTGCTATGCAAATTTTTTTCTCGGTTACCACAATAGCTCAATCTCCAGAACTAATGCACAGATTTTCATCGAACTTCAGATTCAGTTATTCATTGGCACGAGATTGACGTTTTATAAATTTTGGTGTAAGTCGCTCAACAGGTGGTGCTGCTATGCTGCATTTTTGCGATTTACACTATAGCTCTAACTCAAGAAGTAATGCTTGGATTTTCAACAAACTTCAGATTCAGGTACACCTTGATATCAATTAGTGTTGTTAATGTTTTGGTGTAAATCGCTCTACAGGTGGCGATGCTATGCTACATTTTTCAGAATTTCCGCTATAGCTCTATCTCAATAACTAATGTACGAATTTTCATCAAACTTCAAATTCAGATATACTTTGATATGAATTGGTGCTAAATTGATGTCATTTATTGTACTATTTAAATGATTTTATTGACGTCATTTATATATATGAAAGTTTATGATGACCACAACTTACTAGTTCTAGTATAAGAAGACATATCAGAACCTAGACAAATTGAGGAAAAGAAGTGGCATACTGTCATTGTTTCGTTGGTTGAAGAACACTCCGATATAGAAATTGGCGCAGACTTGACACTCGCCCGGTCATTCGACATTAAAGTAAGGAGCGAATTGAAGGCTTCCAGTATTTATGTGTCAACAATTTCATACAGAAAACGACATTGTCAGTGATGTGACATTATCAAGTCGTCAGAATTTGCCAGTCGTGTAGATGAAAATTCTAGAAAGTCAACGAGGGCACTCAATAGGGAGCTGTAGTTTTATGAGGCCACCCTCCGGTGTATGATTCATAAGGACCTTCGTCAGTCATCGTGCGGGATGAGGAGAGAACAGTTCCGCTCCGAAAGAACCGGGGATAACCGCTTGATAAGAGCCAAGTACCTTCTTATCAAGTTTAAACATACAGAGAAATCAGAAAGACTGTCGTTTCAATCCGATGCGAAAAACTTTGTCAGGTCCAGAAAATGAACCTCAAAAAGATCGGTTGGTGTGTAAAATTCCCGAAGAAGTTCCGCGCGTCATGCACAGAAAATTTTGATCGTCAGTAATGATTCTTAAGGTCAAGATGACTAGATAAGAACACAACCTGATGCCACCAAATTTCTTTCTTCAAGGTGCCATTGTCAACGCCATTGCTTATATCCAGGTGTTAAAGCTCTGGATTACTTCTGTACCACGTGGGAGGCCGTATATTTTCACCAAATTTTTTCATTATACCATACATCCATATAACCCAACAATGGATGGATAAAATCTGTCATGGCCATGCCATCCTCAACTTGTTGCCCCCCAGTTCCTCAAATATAAACCGAATGGGCAATCAAGTATGAAACGTGCTTGAGAGACACTCCAATAGTCATCCACACAACACTGTTGCGGCTCTTAGGGCATACGCAATGGCAAACGTCTCCCACACCAACCTGATTATTGCCTGCAGTCAATTTTGACAGCATGTGGAGGCAGTTATTGCGGCTGGAAGTGCCTTCATTGAGTGATGTCATCCATTGTGTATATGGTCAACAGGGTTCAACTAGGTGATGAGGCCTACTCAAGAGTTGAAGATCTTTTAGTACAGAACATTAAAATGTAAAAAAATGCTTAATCTCTAATATCTGCTCCTGTTTAAAAGCAGACGTTAAATCGCGTTATATTGCCGCACATTGTATAATAAACTTTGGATTAACTTTGAACGCAATCCCGATAACAAAACTCACTGTGTCACAACCAACTGGTATTTGTGGTATTATAGCCTATTGCTTACTGAATATACTAAAACTAAACTAAGAGAGTCGCCATTAAGATCAAGGTTCCTCCTGCTCAGAGAAGGATTGGAATATATATAATGTATTGTATTAGGACTATAAAGGAATTCCAATGTGAATAATCTTTTTTTCAGATAATGTTATTGTACTTCATGGTGGTATAGCAGATAATTATTCAGTAAATGAAATATAAGTTAAAAATGGTGTGAAATTTCTTGCTGCTGCTGGTCAGACTTGGAGCTGCTTTTATAGTGGAAGCACGTCTTTGCGCTTGACGAAGAAAGACTAAGTTTATTCGAAAGGCCTGGCGCATTTCAAAATCTTTAGCTGTTTGAAGATCTTTTATTTTTTGAATTTCTTTTCTATGAATTCAGATTGTCGGAATTGAGGAATTCCTAGAACGTATTCTACTCAGGGAATTAGAGGGTTAATGTAGATGCAGATTTGAACTAAGAAGATTTCAATCGATTATGTAAATACGTATTTTAAAGTACTACAAAACAGAAGATTGTATTGTAACAGGAAATTTTGGATTGTCATTTATAAAAATAAACGTTATTTATATAAATGCGTTTATATCAGGCATATCCTGTGTGCTATTCTCTATATTTTATAAAAAATAAAATTATTTTGTTGAACAATCGCTGTCGAAGAAAATATATTTGGAAGCAAACAGGAATTATTTCGGTGATGGTGTGTTAAGTTTAGCAGAAAAAATCTCTTTCTTTTAAAATTGCTGTTAATTTTTTACCAGGATGCATCGCCATAGCATCAAACTATAGCGATGTTTGCAACAACATAGCAAAAGCAAAAATGTAGTTATTTATCAAGACCTTTTAGCATATTCACAGAATGTTTTTGAAAATATTTAAATTCACCAAATCAATATTTGGTAAAATCATTTAATGCTGTTTGCTCTAGTCAGTTAAAAAGAATTTTAACTTAGTATTTACATACAAAGACTAGCGCTCGATTTGCAATAGAAGGCAAACCGTTAGTGTCGTCATAGAAATCATTCTTTTTCGTGTTTATAATAAATGACCAATTTAAATAATAATGTTAATATTGCAAGAAATCCGTTCACGTAAGATTAAATATAAAATAGAAAATGCTGAAAAATACGAAAAGTATTATTTACGAAGTCGTGACTTCGATGATTCTCGAAATCGAAAAAGGCATATTTCATAAAAAAATCGGAATTGTTTACGATTTATACCATCAATTTGAGCATTGGGCTTCTTTTAAGCATAGGAAATGAGTTTCATTGCTACCGAATTATAAGGAATAGTCAAATGAAAATCCAATGCACACTAACTAGTGAGTTTGGAATATTTTTATTAAAAAATGATTGTCAGAACTGTTCAGACATTTATCCTACTAGGAAACTAGACGATCAATTCCAGTCTTGTAGAAAGAGTTAGGTTGCGGACGGATCCACAAACTTACCACTCTTTTACATCTTTGTCCAAATGAAACCGACATCCACGAATGAGTTTCTTCAAGCGGTCAAATCAGGGAGACATGTCCGCGACATGTAGTGTTCACCATAAACAGCAGACATGTGACAATGAATTATGTGTGTTCAGCATCCTCAGCCACCAAAACCCAAATAACATCTCTCTTCTTCAACATTTGCTCTTATTTGCTTGCCTCCATTTCTAATGATGGACGAACACACTTTTCACTACGCTCACCTACCAAGAAATAAAAAAACAAGTGTGAATATCTCTGAGCTGTCATTATGCACTTGTACTAATCATTGGGTATCGATCTGTTACAACAACGTTTCCAACTTTGGCGTGAAATGTGTTTTATGGACGGTGTTCTGTTGTCATTTGACTGCCCCTCATAGTATAGAAGTCAAGTTTTGTAAAATTCGTTTGAGCCGTTTTCGATATATAGCAGCATTTTGAGTGCTGGGTGAGTTTTAATCAAATCGTTCTGCTACTGTCAAAAAGAACATTTCCAAATTCGAGACCTTGCTAGTTTGCATTCTGGTGTCTGAATTATATGAGTAATATCTTCCAGGGTTCTTTTTACTTTAAAAACAGAACTTTTCAATAATTTTATCCAGAGGATCCAAACAGGGATTTCCAATTTTTAGAACGTACACCCCGGTGTACAGGGAATGCATGAGAACCATTTTTAGTAGATTTTTTTTACATTGAATATATTTTCTTAGATTGGTGGTCCGGGACACATTTCAAAAAAAAAAAAAAATTATTTATTGAGTTAAAATTTTGAATTTTTTTGTGATGGTCAACCATATCAATTGCAAACAAAATCAAATGATAAAACTTCTCATAGCTTTTTTTAAAAAATTTCTAAATTTAAAATTTATGAAAAAAGTGGTATAAGTTAAAATCATTATAACTCGAAAGATTATTTGTAGAATTTAAATTGTTTTTCATTTAAATAAACAGAAATATATATTTTTTAATTTTGAGCCAGCTTTTTTAAAAAATATTAATTTTTTAAAAAATTAAAAATATTTAACGAAAAAATTACAAAAAAAGTGGTGCAACTTTATTTTAAAAAATCATATTTTCAAAAGTAAATATTTTTTCAAATATGCTGGCTCAAAAGTAATGTAAAATAATTGAAAAAGATATGTTCCGAGTTTCAACCCTGTATCTTTAACGGTTCTCGAGTTATAAGAATTTAAATATGAGAAATGTTGAAAAAACCTACCATGAAGAAAAACGCAATTTCACAAGAACTCGTTTCCTTGACAACCATAGCTTGAAAGGCAGATTTTGAAAACAAACCAAAACGAAAAAGTTAATATTTCCTGTTCTAATTAAGATAGAAACATGATTTAAACATCATTTTAAGCAAACAACGACAGAGAAATTTTTAATCCAATATGAAAATTTTAAAATTTGAAGATTTTTGTGTCCCGGACCCCCTTAACACAATTGTATTACCAGAAAGCATTTTTGTATTAAAAATATCAATGATGACTTAAAATAAAGTTTAGAATTTTATTAAAAGAGATACTTTGCCTTAGTCGCATAGTTAAAAGCCATTTTTCTATTTACAGCAGTGTTTCTTTATAGAATATTTTCGTGGTTAAGTGGAGTTCTGTTATATGTCTGTTGAATTCATGTTTTATTATTTTTTAATTTCATTAATTAATTTAATAATGAAGATTAAAGTGTGTTATGGAATATTTGTGGGAACAAATGACCAAACTTTTTATGTACATTACGAAGGAAAAACATGAGTAACTCATACGTCACATCTACGGTGGCGACAATCTGACCAAATGTTTTGCATCTATATATATAAAAGAAAGTCAGGATTTTGTATTAATCAACGCGCAGTCAAAACTACTGAACCTAAAATCTTGAATATCGGGGTAAAAATACTTCTTATGATATACAGTGCCGCTAAGAAAGGATTTTCCAGAATTCCACCCCTAAGGGAGGTAAAAAAGAGAACGAACTTTAAAAAAATTCCTTAAAAATCTGATTTTATAGTTATTTTTCAACTGATAACATATTTTGGTGTATTTTTGTATGCTGAATAGAATGGTACTAACTAAATTCTTTTAAGCCCAATAGTTCGAGAGATATTTCATATTTTTGTAATTTGGCGCTATCTTTGGCGCCAAAACCTCAAATTTTCGAGTGATAATGTCTAAAAAAAATTCTGTTACTATAGAAAGGGAAGAAATTCAAATTGAATAATTGTTTAATCAATTCTTTTGCTTAAATATTTAAAACAATTATGTCAGTTAGGAAAAAAATTATAAACGCCCCAAAAACGAAAACTAAATAATAATAATAATAATAAAAACTCTTGTACTTTTCCGTTCTATCAACACTATGCCAAAATGTATGGTATCGCGCCATTTATTTCTACCCTTAGCGTGTAAACGATTTTTATTACAAACCGTGCCAAAGATTGACATTTGCTATTTATTGAACGTGGACATTTTTTATGAGTATTATGCCATTATAATCTCGTAAAACTTTTTAATTTGTTACTTTTTGAATAGAAAATATTTATTTTTAAATTATAACTTACATTTATTACTGACACTGACATGGATTTTACGACTTGGCAGTTACTTGATGGCGAGGAAGGTGTAATAAAATCATTTCAGATCTTAGGAACTATCTATATTATAAAGGACAAACATATCTGTGCGTAACGCATACGTCATTTTGCGAATGGCAACACTTTGAAATTTGAAATGAAATTTTGGTTTTGCAATTTTCTCTACTGCAAATTTTTAAACTTCTAAACATAGCACATTTTAAATTTTTACACCGTCGTATAAGGAAAAAAATGCTCTTTTAAATGCAATTTGTTTGAAAGCTGTATCTCAAATAATTTTTGAGATATTAATTTTTTTGCAGTTTTTATTACCATTTTTCTTATCGTGGCAACAAAACTACCTCATTTCTATTGAAAGTCATTGAAAGTAAACGGAAAATAGTTGAAAATAGGAGATACTGTATCACGTTGTTGCCATTTTCTCATAAAACCTGAAAAAATAGTTGAAAATAAAATATGGGCTATGTCAAGAATATTGTCTGTTATTCCGTGATAATGACGTCATATGCACACTTTTCTATAGACGAAGTTTAAGACTGCGTTGTAAAAGTAGATTGCTTTAGCGGATGCAAATGACGTCATTTTATAAAAGAGCGTGTATTTTAATTCTTAAACCTGAATTATGTTTTCTAGAAGTGCTCATTTTCACAGCCCAGCTGCTTTGAAATTCTTCACAGGTGAAATTGCTTCACTTTTGAAAATAATGTAATCGAAAGCACACACTGATAAACGCAATGTTTTACAAAAATGTAGAGTGTCTTTATAAAAGAGAGGTGACATGCAAATAATAGCGATTTATATTACAGAAATTGATGATTCTCACCTGGATGGATTTGCTTCGCCGAGTTAGACAAGCAAGCAAATAATTCGTGGTTGTCGAAAATTCTCTCGAATAATAAAATTTTAATGCTGTTCTTTAGGACATTCTACTATAATTTTATCAAAATAACATAAATTGCTTAATTTAATTTTTCCTGATTTTATATAACCTATATATTTAAAACACAAGTGTGTTTTTTAGTCATCTGCCCTGATCTTTCTGCTGAACCAATTTTACAAATATATATATTTTTAAACCTCTTCCTTTGTAGATGTGGTCGCACTATCTGTTTTTTTTTAAATATCCCTACTTTTATATTTTAATTTTAAAAGCATTTTATGAAATTTTTTCAAAATGATGAAAATTAGATAGCTTTCATTGCTGCAGCTTAGCATTGCTGCAGACAAGAGAGAAATAATGAGGTATTTTAAACTTTATTCATGCTATTTTCTGATAAAAATTCAAAATTGTTTTATAGGGTTTAGTGGCGCAAAATCCCATTAGGAGCAGAATATTATATTAGGGGCATAATAACGGAAAATGACATACTGCTTTTGAAAACACGCATTTTTCCTGATACATTTTCTATAGTGATTTTCCTTCTGCATGTGTACTGATACTAAGTTTCAGACACTAGGCGAAATGCTTATTTAAGTGAAAATGAAGCCATATTTAAAAGAAAACTATCATTTTGTTAGATAGAACTAAGCCTTTTAACACAAATGCGTCTAAAAACCATAAATTACGGAAATTTTTACTTTCCAAAATTGAGATTAGAATCTCAAATAAAGAGTGCGTCTGTTCACATAAAAGATGTTGCTGGCAATCTTGAATTCAAGTTTTGAGTTAAAATGATTTTTAAATGATAAAAAAAATACAATTTTTTCAAAAATGATGAATATGGATATGAGAAGTGCGTATGCAAATTTTGAAAAGGTGAAAATTGCTGTTTTCGTTCCGGAAATCCAAGCATAAGAGCCTCAATTGATAACCACATCCTAATAACTGATCTTTATTATATTTTACTGATTATGTATATATATTATAAAGAACAAACGTATCTGTGCGTAACGCTGACGTCAGTTTGCGAATGGCAATAAATCAAGATCAAATTTCGGTCTTGAAATTTTCGCTACTGCATTTTTTCAATCTTCTGACCATCATACATTTTCAATTTTTGTCGCATAGGGAAATAAATGTACTTTCAAATGCAATTTGTTTAAAAACTGTATTCATTGACTAATGTATTATATTTTCTAAAATAATTTTTAAGCATGATTTTTTTAAAAAGTTTATCTTATCACGTGGCGGTTTCAATACATAAAATAATAAACATTTTACACATAAAGCAACAAACATTTTTCAGCATTTGTTTCTGACTATTTTTGCATAATGAAATTAATACTTCCTTTATAAGCAAATAAAATAATAATATAAAAAAACCCCACCAAACTAACATATTTGTGAAAGACATATTAACGAAATTAATACTTCTTTTATAAAGAATTAAAAGAATAATATTGAAAAAACATAAATCTAACTTATTTGTAATCGTACAATTTAAATTTTTAGATCACCAAAAAGGATTTCTTTTTCAAATGGAATTTGTTTGCAAAGTTCATCTCAGTTTACTGATTGTCTATGGTTTTAAAAACAATTTTAAAGCATGGAAATTTTTAATTTATCTATATCGCGCGGAGCTCGATTACGAAAGATTAATCCGTTTGCCCTTAAAACAAAATAAAGAGTTCATCATTTTCTTACGACTAATTTCCATTAAAAAAAAACTTCCCTATGAATAAATAAATAAAATAATATAAATAAAACACAAATTTACCAGACATGTATAAGCTCTGAAATTATGAGAATATAAAAGGATGCCATAAGTAGTAAAATCTTGGCAAATATCTCTTAGCATGCGGCTAATAAGAAAATATCGCTTTTGATAAATTTCAAAAATGTATTTGATTGTGTAATTCGTATTTTCCATATGAAAAATGCTTTTTCAATGTAAGTGGTCAATCTAAAAAATTTATTGCATATAAAAAAATTGTTAGTTTTCAATTAAAAAAAAAAAAAATGTTTTCACTTATATTCTTTAACCCGGGAAGCCCGGGTACGATCCCCTAGTACCTATAAAAATGTTTGGTTAAAAAACGTTGCACGTCTTCATTGAAAAAATTATATGTTTACTGCAATGACAGATATGCTTATTACGTACGCCACGCTACAATGATAACCTGAAAGACATTTATAATTCGAGACCTGTAGATTAAATTGACTTTATTTTATTATTTTATTGTCTTTTATTTTAAGTATTGATTTGTATTGATTAAAAAAAATAGTTGGTGAAAGTCTGTAATTTTCAAATGTTATATATTTTAAATGCTCATTTTTGTATCATTAAAATTATTTTTTTTTTTTCAAATGTTTCATTTCATTTTCCGCTAATTATTATGCTTGGCGACAACGGTGTTGGTATAACGGAAAAATAGCAAAACAGTTACTGATTTTATTTAAAATACAAAGAAAAAGGGTTTAATAAGAAATAAATATTATTAAACGGAAATATTTAATTTAAGTATGAAAGCAATGTTTGTAGTGTTTAAAAAAGTGTCCATATTCAAAGGTTAATTAGAAAAATATTTTGCAATTTGCTATTTGCTCCTATCGATAAAAAGAAAAGATGGATACTTTTACGTTAGTCGCGCATAAATCTCGCCAATAGAATTTTATAAATCGCAAATACCAATACTTACAATTTTACTCATCATCATCTACTATATTTGCAAAACGCAAATTCTTATTTCATTCTGATTGACCATAACTCAAGTTCTACTGAACATAATTTTGTAGAACGTACACTGTTAGTTAAGTAATTTGTTTTAGAAGTGTTTTTATGTAAAAAAAAAATAGATCTACTTTGAATTAGTGATAAGTACGGGACTTTTAAAATTAGGTGAATGCAATTATGAAAGATTACCTTTAATGTAAAGTTCTTCTAAATCGATTTTGATGCTATACTGAAAGTTGTCTATGATGTAGTAAATTACTATAAGAGGATGTACGCTATATGCATTGTGTATATACTAGAGAATATATATTCCATAAAGGTGTGCAGGGTTTCTTAAAAAATCCAGTGGGTATATAAAGTAGACCTACCCCTACATCCCTGAGAGTTCTATAATCTGGTTAACGCGATTATGGAAGATATATTTAAATTTAACTATCTATAACATGTATGAAATGCAAAGAGAAATTTCGTTTGGGCCGCTTACAACCTGAGTTTTGCTGAATAGATTTTTGATGGGACTTGCATTGTTAGATAATTTTTCAGAAAAAAAAATAGTACATCATATCGTTCTACGTTGCTTATTTAAATAATTATGGGGAGGCTTTTTTGTGAAAGATTGGCTTTGGGTTGTAAGACAAACTGTTAATTATATTGTCAATTATATAATTTTTAGGGAACGTTTTGGTACATTTGCCAGTTTAAAAGATTCTGCTAAGTGGATTTTGGTAGAACTTGCCCAGTTAGTTAATTTTTCAGGGAATATTTTGGTATAAAACGCATATCGTTCTAGGTTGCTTGGTTATAGGATTTTGGATGAAAGTTCCAGAATGATTTGAGACCAATTATGAAAGATTAGCCTTTTTCATATGTTCTATTGGACGGAATCTGATGAGAATTGCATTGATAAAATTTCAGAGGAAGGGTATAAGTATGTTACATATTGTTCTATCGTACTTTACAAAATCCTAAAGTAAAGGATCAACTAAAGAATTTGGTCCTTAGCAGCTCAAAGTTTGTCTGTCTCAATAGAAAATACAATAGTATAATGACGTCCATATCGTTTGTAGCAATTCGTATCGGTATGCCAGGTTAATGTCCATATTGCTTTCAAATGAATGAAATTCACAGATATATTTCGTTTGATTCATGGTTTGTTTAGAAAAACAGACCAGCGAAGCGGGCGAAGGCTGCTAGTATATATATATATATTAACTTTTAACCATTACACAATTTCATTTTTTACACAGTCTCAAATGTGTAATTTTAAAGCATAGCATAGCGTGAAACCGGATTACCAAAATTTAACTCGTTTACACAAAAAAATGCAAAAAGTTAAGATAATAATTGGAATCAAAAAGACTGCTGTAAATAGAAAAATCTTTACGATTTCTTGGTGTAATAATCCTTGTCATTATGCAAACACGAAAACATCGATTTTACTTAATTTTAAAACTTTATATTAGTTATTAATATGTTTTATATAAATAAGAATTTATTAGTGGGCAACTAAAAAATATATTAAATGTAAGATATATATTAGAATTTTCAATTAAATATATTTTTCACCTATATTTTATTATATGAATTATGTACAATAATTAAAGTTTTAAATTTCAGCTGTTTTACGAA
Source organism: Maratus speciosus (assembly GCA_963932465.1). Lineage (NCBI taxonomy): Eukaryota > Metazoa > Arthropoda > Arachnida > Araneae > Salticidae > Maratus > Maratus speciosus. The sequence continues at coordinate 317,324,934 of OZ010800.1, forward strand.
ATTTAGGTATAAGATCTTAATTCGGATAATTAAAGATATTAGATAAAATATTAGAAAAATTGTGAATTTTCAGATTTTGTTATGAGCGTAATTTTAATACGTGTTTTGGAATGGCAAATTAGAAAAAAAAAAAATATGTAAAAATTTGATAGTAATAATATTTTAAATGCAAGTATTTAATGGTAATAAGATTTGGAAAGTAAAAATTTAATGATAATCAGATTTGCGAGTGTTGACAGTATTATTTTGAGATTCATCAACATATATAATTACAAAGTCTGTTTCAATGTTGGTTATTAGTTTTAAGATATGTTGCATATTGACGATAACCAGTTCTGAATCTGTTTTTCATTAGAGCATAAGAGTGCGTTGATGCATAACTAATTGTTTACATTTATTAAAATAACAATACATGTTTATTGTACAATACTGAAAATTTATAGGTAAATTAATTAAATTCAAAACAATTCTAAGTGAGCTGTCTTACAATATTTTAAATTCGGAATTTAGAAGGAATCCGATATTTGGTTCAATAACCCATTAGTTGTTTCAATGAAACATCCTTGACAAAATTTAAATTACAAGAAAATACATGTCCATGATCAGTGTTTAATGCATTTTTTAGACAGAGTTTTAACATTTATAGGGAAACGATTTCGTAGCAGAAAAAGTTTTTGGAAAGGAATTGTACTTCAAAATCTTTATTCAGATAGTAATTAGATATTCTTATCTTCTTGATATTTAAATATAATTATTGAGATAGTTATTTTTTGTCCTTTATTAACATTTAAGTGTAATTAAAATTCGAGATGTCAATTGAAACTGTGAAGATCACCGGAATATTGTTTTGTATATTTTAGGTTTTTTGTTTTAATTATATGTACGCGTTTTGATGTCGTCATAAGAAGACAGAAATAAAGATCCTGGAAGAAAAAGCGTAGAGGATATCTTTCTATGAAACACATTTACATACTGGAGATGGTTTTTCGTGTGAATGAGAAATGCGTATGTTTACACTTAAAACAAATAAAAATAGTTAAATGATTTCTAGAAGAAGAGTTATTTATTTAATTATTGATTTTTTTTTTAAATATTAATTATGAATATGAAAAATTTTCACGGGATTTTGCTTTTTTGTTTGTTCGATTCGGATAGTTTTTTTATTTACATAATAGCTAAGTGTACGATGAATTGAAGAGTAATCTGTTATATTATTAATGATTGAAATTACTATTATAGATTTTTAAAATTTTTCAGTATGAAGCCCATATGAATTAATGGTGCAATAATATGTCATATACGATTATTCAATGATTGATGAATGTATGAAAATTGATGCAAAAAGTACAAAAAATAAACGGTCAAGTGCGAGTATCACTCGCGCACTGTAGGTTCCGTAGAATAAATACATGAATTTTTAATTGTATTATTAAAAAAAAAAAAAAAAAAAAAAAAAAAAAAAAAAAAAAAAAAAAAAAAAAAAAAGTTGCTAAAAGAATACCAAGACTTTGTAAAAAACTATACAACGTAGGGTTGGGTATAACAGTATATATTAAAAAAGTGTAAATGGGTATATCATGAAAGTTCAAAGAGATATGGAACCTAAATTATATCAAATATAGCTATTCTGTATAACTCATTTCTTAATATTATCCTAATCTGTTTATGATGAACTTAATTCGGTACTGACTATAAAAGCAGTGCATATTTAAACTTCATTTGGTATTTCATAAAACTAAATTCAGCCTAGAATTAACCTTTATTTCTACAGTGTAGCTAAAACGAAACCTTTGTTCAAAGTTTAAATTTGGCATTGTGCTAAGCGCTCTTCGAAAGGAGGTCACAAAGTTGCAACGCCACCCTGGTCAGTTCCGCGTTTTTCCAGATAGGTTTTTAATTAAATTTTAAAGTCACTCGAGGCGTATTGAGAGATACACTCAATGCAAACTAGACGCGAATCCCACAGTATTTATGTGATTCATTCTAATTAAACCTTTTGAGGGCGGTGTCCTTTAAAAAAGGACACATAATTTTAATTCCAAAACAGACAAACGGCACCAAGAAATTTAATTAAAATTTTCCTTTTATCATCGACATGAAGATAAGCGAATTCGTATTTTCTAATAAATTCGTTTATAAATTATGGTGTCATTCCATTATTTCAAAAGTTTATAAACAGAATTACTCCGCGCTGGAAAGTGTTAAGCGGTCGCAGGACTCTTAAAGCTTCAAAATGGTAGAAATTTTATTTTTTTAGATGTTAAACTCCTATCTTTTCTGAACATTTTGATATAATTGTTTCCTTAAAATTTCTATTAGAACAGAAGTTATAGCTTTTAGAATTATACTGACTCAATAGCTGAAGCGGCGATTTCGAAACTTTGAAGTCATTTTTCTCCAAATGCCGTTTTTTGGGCATAACGCGCAGGATACCTCAAAAAATTCTGAATATGTTTTCATGAAATTTTCAAAACATATATTTCATGTTTGTCTATATAAACTGAACCGAAAATTTCCTTTTCATTGTTCAAAAGAATATTATTTTAGGAGATTATACTGTTGAAATTTTCAATATTTTGTATTAGCTAAAGGCAACATTGCATTAAAAATACAAAAATTCTTTAAATACAAATTTATGTACGTTCAGGGTAATTATTACAATCTGCAGTATAAGTAAGCACAAAAATTTTCATTCTAGTTGCAATATTTATTTTGTAATCCTGCAAACTATTATGCCAATTTTTTGTTCTACAAATGTCTAACAGTTTCGAGCCCCCTATAAATACTAATTCTGCATCTTGCAATTTTTTAAATACATGAAATGAAAGAACATACTCATATCTTTCATCCCAATTAAAATTGTGTTTTAAAATCATATACATTTTAAGACATTAAATGTTGAAAATGGTCTTTTTTTTTCTCCAATTTTTAGATTCCTGAGACCCTTGAAATTAGTATGTTTTTAAGAATTCGACATTCATTGCTTTTATACTGTTACTGGACATTACATTACACATATATATCTTTAAAAGTTGTTAACTAGGCGTAGAGTACGCCGCCCCTGTCATTGTGTGTGTCAAAACTAGCCGTATCTTTAAGGGTTAATACCTCGACTAATTACCGATGATTTTTTTTGAAATTCATTATCAACAATGCTTTTATATTTCTGCTACGATAGGTACATCCAGCGATGCTCAACAATTTTCCTGAATGCCCGTAAATTCAAATTTGTGTGTAACAGGAAAATGCGAATTTTCTCGAAAACTACGTGACCTATGGTGATCGCTATAATTTTCCGGGAAGGTTTAATTAACGTCTACTACCTCTAATTTTTTCATCATTTTAGTTTTAGTAGATTCCGAATTAGATGGGGGGGGGGACATATTTTTGCGCTACATTTTCGACAGTATCTTTGAAAATATAATACCTAAAATTAAAAGGAATGTATTTTTGAGTTCAGCGTTACGAAAGCTTTCACACGATACTCCACACGATTTACAAAGTAAAGAGTTTTTTTTTCAAGTACCATAATTAGCCCCTGTACATTTTTACTAAATATAGTTATGAATGTTTATTAATCTGAAAATATGTGGGTTAATGGTCTTTATTACTCACCCGAATTTGAACTTTCCACGTTCCATAGTTTACGAGTAAATTGGCTGTGACAGACAGATAGACAGAGACAGGAGTGATCTTATAATGGTTCCGTTTTTACTTTTTAAGTACGGAACACTAAAAACTAGTGAATTTTTTTCTCAGACATTTAAAAGTTACTATGTAAGCTAAAGGATACCCTAGTAAATACTAATTTAACGAAATATTGAAATATTTACTAATACATAGAGATTTTTTTTTAAGTGTACGAAGACTTTTGTGAGGTAACTTTATTGCTATCTTTTTATTATTTATTTCTTCAAAATTGCATTTTATTATTTTTTCAAAACATTTTATGTAGCTTTGTTAAGAATAAGTTAATAAGTTATAGATATTATTATTAAGGGGTTAGGATAGCTTTAAACACGTCGAAAAAGTAAAACATATTACCATGTTCCAAGACTCAAAACTTGTGTAATAAGTCAAAAATAAAATTCAAACTTCATTTAAATAAAAAGCCCATATTTAAATTTATATTTAAAAATATATCTATAATTGTAAATTCATAAATAAATATTGAAATGATAAGTTAAAAAATATATGATAATAAGATCTTGCGCGCATGATAAAATCTGAAAATATGCATATAAAGAGGATATTTTGGTGAAATTAAATACATAATAGAGTTACCTTTAAACTGAAACCAGAATATTTGTAAAAAATATTGACTAAATTAAAAAATTAACAAAAAATTTAAAATTTTCACTTTTTGAAAAATATTTTCAAAGTACAAAAACAGAAAAAAAATAAAATTTTACATTTTTCTGGTTTTAAGTTGTAAATAATATAGAAAGGAATATGTTGTAAAAATTTCTTTTGATGGCCATGCATAGTTTTTTAGTAACACTGCGCGCAGTATCAAAATTCATCATATCGAATAAACGCAACGCAAAGTTTAATTATTGTATGTAGTCTTAATATGTAGTCATAATAAAACTGCTATAATTAGTAAACTAATGGGAATTTTTTAATGCAGTTTTTTGCATATTGTTTAGAAACGATTACGGAATTAAAATATGTATTTAAAAAAATTCGAAAATTTTGATGGTTTAAAGGTATCCTACCCCCTTAAATACCCATCCTGAAATATTAATTTTAATTAACGGATAGTGAATTATTTCATTAGAATTCGTAAGTGTATGAACACTTTTGGGGGCCACTGTACTTAAGGAATTTTAGATTTCTATTTTGTATTTACATTTTCATTCAGCGCATCTGAATATATTGTGATATCTTCACTTAAATAAAAAAATCTCCACAGCTAGTCCAATCATTGAATAAACTCGCAATTCAATATTAAAACATAATACTTTTAATAAAAAAAATACTATGTACAATATGTACACGGAAAATAACTGCACAGGTTTCTTTAGTGGAGTTAGAAGCCACATTCCAGACTTATTTTTAAAATCACCATCAAAAATTTCTTAAAACAATAACAAAAACTTTCGGCTCACACAGAGCTCCTTAGCGAACGACATCCCTCGTCGCTATCCCCACCGTCTCTGACTTCATTATTTCCTTTCCTCTCTCTCCGATGGCACGTGAGACCTCCTACCGGAAATTCGATGAACTCGTTCTCCCCATCGACATTCGATGAAAGAAACAGCTGCTACTTCGTCGGACGATGGATTCGATCAACTCGCTTTTTCCTTCTCGACATTCGATGAAAGAAAAAACTGCCACGTTGTCGGACGATATTACAGCTCCTTCCGCCTAAAAATTTTTTATACTGTGCATACACCTATGAAAATGTAGAGCTGAAGCATGGCAGTGAGCCCCTCATTCCCATCACACTAAAGCTGAGAGGTCACAACACCTAAGCACTATTTATGCACATAAAAATCTAATACATAATGGTTTTGTACACTTTAAATTTCTATGCAAGAGATTCATACTATGCACGCGTACTCAGTTTTAAAATACTCATCATCATCCTAGATTTTACTTTTAAATTCTAAATTTAAACAATGAAAACTAAATTCACTAAAAAAGATGAGATATTCATCTGAGCTCAACAAATGACATAGTGCGATGCTTGAACAAGTGATATAAAGGAAATTCCATACAAGACTGAATGATATAAAATATATACAATTACAAAAACAAAACCCCACAATATACGTAAATGAGTGAAACCAATGATTGAAACTTAATATTTACAGAACGCCCCTACTCAGTTCTACTCAATCCATACAGAACTATACCCACACCATATAAACTAGCATTGGTCTGAACAATAAACTCTTGGCTATTAATCAGGGTCATACAAATACGTACTCTGGGTCAACTTCCCTTTTAATTTTTGAAAAGCCTTTTCACAATCCTCACTCCACTCTATCTTTTCTATTTCTAACTTCCCGTTCAAGATATTAGTTAGAGGGACCGCAATTACTGCTTAATCTTTCATGTAACGAGAATAGTAGCCTGTCATTCCCAGAAACTTGTGTCTTAGTTGAAAGCGTTCGGAATTCCTGAATAACTTTTACTTTTACGTCACTGGAGGACATCTTTCTCGAACCTACCTCATGACCTAAAAATCTCACAGTATCCCGTTCAAACTAACTCTTCGTAGGCTTCACTGTTAAGCTGGCCTCTAACAACAGCTTCCAAATCTCAGGAATATCTTTCATGCGACACTCCCATGTAAGTACAAATAGCACAATATCATCAATGTATGGCCAGGCCAACAATTGAAGGCCACCCAGAACTCTGCGCCTACCCACACGCTTTCAGATTTCATTAACAGTAAAATTAGGTCTTGACATTCTTATTCACCGACCATCTTTGTCTTTAACTAAAACAGGTTTCACAAGACTATGCTCTCGCAAACATTTTGGTTTGAAACCATCTACTTTCATTTCGTCATCAAAGCACTCTTGAAAACGATCACTATTAAACTTTTCCCTACCTGAAAACATTCTGCGTCCTTCAGTTTCTTTATCTGACAAGCAAATCTCTGTATCATGCTTGCGCTCTTTAACTAGTTTCTTCCAACGTAAGATAATATACCAGATTGAAGTACCTCCAAAATCAATATGAAAAACAGTATAACAACTTTTACCACCCATGAAACAATACTTTTTAACTTTAAGAAGTTTCATTTCATTTAGTGAATTTATCCATTCAGTCTGACCATCTTTTAAATGACGGGACCAGCCAAAATCTATCCAATCAGCTTTTCGAACAACAGTCGTACATTCAACTGGATTCTTCAGTCTAGTATGACTGAATTCAAAAGCAATGACATTAAGAAAACTATCTCTGTTTGGATTTTCAAAATATCAACAACCGATGTTCATTGTCAATTCAGGATACTTTCGAGTATTGACATCCACAACATTAATAATGGATGTGGAAATCATGTTTTCCACCGAAATAGCATCAGGGGAGCTAGAAGCTGGGCGAATGGAAGCAATAAAGTATTTATTCTTTTTGCTGCTAGTTTGGACTGGACCGATCGCATCCAGATTTATCATGGGAAAGCATCCCGAAATTTTGGGTATCAAACTTAGAGGGACCTTAAACCTATCCCAATTACTATCTACATTTTGATTATCGAAGGTTTGAACATGATTTTCAATATGGTAATAATCATTAGGCGAAGAGTAACACCTAAGAACTGTTTCCTTTCACTTATTCGCTCCTAATTGTCCTGACACCTGCTCATGACACAATGCTAACAGTCCTCTACAATAATTTTCCGGTACACATAACTGAACTTTCTCATCACCTCTCCTTGACTTCGACAAACACACAAGCTTACCTTCTCTAACACAAAATTCGTTATCATTAGAGTTTTTGGCTTTCTCCTACAACTCCTTAAGTGAAGGGCAATTTTTCTGCTCTCCCTTAAATTTCTCTGCACCTTTCCGTTATAACTGTCCCTTCCTCTTCCTCTTGATCTCCAGCCTCCGGACCAATTTTCCCCTCAACTTGAACTGCGGATATCTCCCTTTCATGTTCCCGCTTCTGACTGCGCGTCATTACAGCATTCACCGATTCAGGATTACATTTTGATTTCTCAATAATTTCAGCCGTTTTGATTACCAACAAATAATAACCTAGTTCTAACTCAATAGGTATCACAGCAGCCTTGGTAACCACCCTTCCAAAATCTCCCTTAATTGTAACTCTAACCACTGGCAAACATTTACACTCATTATCCAGGGGTTGTTTTATCCATGTTACTTCATCAATTAAATCCTCATTATCAATCCAACTACGGTCGCTAAGGTCAAAACCAACCCCGGTATCACGTAAATAATTTCGTTCTATCCTATTAATTCCTGCCTTTTTGAAATACGGTGTAAAACACTCTCCTAAACTTACATCTACATGCAAGTGACTAACTGTATCTCCAGAAACCTTTCGTTTTAAATCCGGACAATCTGGTCTGATGTGCCCTACTCGATTGCACTGGAAACAGGTAATAGGCTTTTTCTATCAAATTTATACTTATTCCAAGTACCCCTATGCACGTGATCTCTTTTATCAGCCCCACCTGATTTAACTGCCTGTTCACCTTTATTTCTAGCACTATCATGCCCATTCCTGTCTCTAAAATAGGGTTTATTGTTCCAGATTTTGTGTCCGATTTCCTGACATTCCCTCTCACACTTTCGTATTTATCACATTTTTCTGCTAAATACGACGCTTTCTTAATCCTGCCCCATTCATCTAAGAATTTATCCTTAATTTCAAAAGGTACTCTACGTTTCACCTGCTCTGTCAGCATAAGATCTTTGAGCGATTCAAAATCATTTACTTCAACGGTTTCTAACTGGTATTCCAAATACCCTCTCAACTCATAAACAAGCTCAGACCAAAGTGCACCCACCTTTCTTTGATGAGTCTCAAATTTTGTTCTCAGGGCCCCTGCTCCTAATATAAACCTTTTCAGAAAACGCTCTTTATATGCTGATAATCATCCCTTTTTTCTAGGGGTTCTTTTACAATAATCTCAGCACATCTTTAGGTAACAAAGGTATAAATTGAGATACATATTTTGATTCTTCTAAATTATCTTTTGAGGCCTGACTCTCAAAAATCATAAAAGACAAGGTAATATCAATCGATTTAGGAACTAAATCCTTTAAACTGACTTTTTTATCTTTATTTTCAGCCGTTACAGAAACAGTGGAAGCTAGAGAGCTAGTATCTACACTGTATTGTAATCTCACCTTCTCTAACTCCAGTTGTCTATCTTTCTCTCTTTCTAAACTTTCCTGCTCTTTGCGCTTTGATCTATCTAATCTTTCCTGTTCCGCTAATTTATCTATTTTTTCCTGTTTTGTTAATTTTTCCTTTTCCTCGAAAATTCCTTCTAACATATCTTTTGCTATTTGTTCATCATAATCAGAAGCATTCAAAATTGCTTGAATTATTGGCACTTTTTTACTGTCAGCGGATACTTCTGTATCAAACTCTGACACGAGCAAAAGCAATACATTCTTATTGTGCCTATTCAAGAAAGTAGCCATAATTGAACTCAGAAAATATCTCACTTCAAATAATACAAATAAAATATATTACAGTAATTTTCCTGAGCACAATTAGCACTAAAATACCAAAGAAAATCAAGGATGCGATATATATATATATATATATTTTTTTTTTTCAAAACTGAGTAACTCCCTTCACAAAGCCCGATAAATAATAAAGGGCGTAACCAAAGTACTCAAAAAATAATGCACAATATAATAATAAAAAAATCTGTACATTAATTTACTTTACTGTGTCACCTTGCTTTAATGCCCTACGAAAATTCAAATAAAATTCCTCTCTACTAATAACATCAATTATAAATAGAAATTTTAAAGAAATAATATTTCAGTAAATTCAATTATCTAATTCAATAACCTTTACACTGTAACTTATACAGTTAAGTTGCATTAGCGCACTACACATGCAATGAAAATTAATTTACTCTTAATAAAAATCCCTAACAAATTACACATAAAATACCTAATACTCCACTTTTAGACTTCTACACTTAATATTTACTTGAGAACAAAATAGCAAAGCAATTACCAGAGAATATATAAAAATATAACAAATAGATAACCCTTATGCATGAACCTTGCAAAAAAAAAAAACTATTTTAATTTTCCTAGCAAACAATATTAATACTAAATTTAACACTGGGACCTCCCAAAATTTAGCATAAAATAGAAACATAGGGATTTACCGTTCGATGCTTGAATTACACAGGGCCGACAATAACAGTCGTCAAAATTAGCTTCTCGTATTCACTTGCTAACACACAATATTAGCTACACTGCTTGTCTCAAAATTTTTCTAGAAGTGTCAGAGTTCGCGGAACTAATTTATCTAGTTCCTATATCACACCGCAAGCCACCAAAAATATAATATACTTAGCTGTGATATCTTCACTTGAATAAAAAAAAATTCCATAGCTAGTCCAATCATTGAATAAACTCGCAATTCAATATTAAAACGTAACACTTTTAATAAACAAATACTATGTACAATATGTACACGGAAAAATAACTATACAAATTTCTTTAGTGGAGTTACAAGCCACATTCCAGACTTATTTTTAAAATCACCATCAGAACGTTCTTAAAACAATAACTAAAACAATCGGCTCACACAGAGCTCCTTAGCGAACGACATCTCTCGTCGCTATCCCCGCCCGCCGTCTCTGAGTGCATTTCTTTTCCTTTCCTCTCTCCGCCGGCACGTGAGACCTCCTACCGGAAGTTCGATGAACTCGTTTTCCCGTCCACATTCGATGAAATAAAAAACTGCTACTTCGCCGGACGATGGATTCGACCAACTCGCTTTTTCCCTCTCGACATTCGATGAAAGAAAGAACTGCCACTTCGTCGGACGATATTAGAATATTCTGATGTACAAAGATTTACAAAGTTTTTAAATTTTCACTTTGGTCACAAGTGACTTTATATTAGGGTGTTTATTTTATTTTATTTTTATTTTTTATCGTAGTTATACCGTGGCGTACGTGACGAAAAAAATATGTGAAAGTGGCCAGAGACTTTTGTTTACTATGACTAATACGTTTTAATGTGATTTTTGTATAATTTTTTATACGAAATGTGAAATTTTTATGACAAGAGTGTGATTTTAGAAATGTACACACTTATCTGTGTATATATAATTATGTGTAAATTACAATTACTCACCAGTTCGCGTAAATTCAGGCATTTTTCTACATTTACACTTTCAAAGGATAACAAAGCAGACGCTTTTTTTATAAGCTAAAATTCACATAAAAACAAGTAAAATTTTGCAAAATGTGTGATTTACTTGACAAGTGTGTAATTTTAGAAATTTACAGATTCATATGTGTAAATTTGACTAATTTACATACTTAGTTTATAGAGTGTAGTTTTGTTTCGCAGCAGATACGGAAGAGATATTTCAGCTGAGTTACAATTAATGAGTTCTGTATAATCACAGCCGTTGAAGTTTAGTTTTGGAGTAACAACGTGTTTCATTGTTTTACCTTTCAAAACACATTCTCTGTCTTTTAAAACTCTTCTCAGACAAAACTCTGATATATATATATATATATATATATATATATATACTATGGTCAAAATTCATAAACACCAATGGTGCACAGAAAAAACTGTTTTGTTGAAATTACTAAATTTTGGTTCATATAGCTCCATCCAAATATTTTGGTTGTAATGATTATATTTTAGTTAGATTAACCAAATTATTTTGTTAATGCAACAAATCGTTTTGTTAGTCCACCGAAAATTTGGTCATTCCAACTAAAATATTTGGATGGAGCTATATGAACCAAAATTTAGTAATTTCAACAAAACAGTTTTTTCCGTGTGCATGGTGGAAAAAAAAAGTATTTCGTTCGATAACGGGGTCTACAACTAATTTCAAAATATCAGGCAAATAACGAGAAGTTTCGATGTCTCTGTTAACATGAATATTGCCATCTGTAAATTACTTGCTTATTTTAATTTCAAACCAGATTCGATGAGATTTTGTGATTAAATTCACTATAAAATTTAGCTGCTATGCTGTGCTCGAGCCAGTACTGTGCTATGCCGCCTCCCTGTTTTTTGTACATGTGCCCGCACTCAATATTTAAAAATATAATTCTGTTTTAATATTTTTATTTTAAAAGTATTTTAGGAAATTTCTTCACAGTGCTGGCAACTGGGTTACTTCCATTGTTACAGAGAAATGGGTAACAATCGGAATTATTATATTTTTACGGTTTCTATTTTCTCATTGAAATTAAAAATGACTGTTTTTTTGTTGTTGTTGTTGTTGTTTTTCTTTCCCTTTTTTAATAGAAATTGGCGTCATGTTTAAACAAAAAAAAAAAACTTATTTTTAATCATAAAGCTACTACATTTCAGTATTTTATACATTACGCTGATAATGAGATTGAGACGTTCATCTCAAACGACTTCAGTGATCTGAAATGACCTCATAGTACAATGGAAATTCGTATTTTCTTTAATAAAACTAAATATCTTACAACGAATGCGCCGAAAATAATAAATTTCTGGATTTCGCTGGGACTGAGATTTTAAAATCAGCTCAAGAGTGCGAATGTGCACATGCAAAATTGTAACTCACAAAAGTTAGATCTTGTTTGGAAATATATTTATTTATAATATATTGCACGTTATGTTTTTAAAATAGTGAATATGAATATGAAACTTTCCTATGTAAAATTTGCGACGTAAAAGTGACGTCATTTTTAGGTTTGTTGTAAAAAATAAAATAAAAAAAAAGATTGTGTCATAGGGTTGCAACTTTTTCATTCAACTCGATTTTTCATTTCGTAATACCAAAGATCAAAGCCTCAATTGATAACTTCATAATTTATTATCTGAATATTAGTTAACTGATTACTTATAGTAATAAAGTTTAATTTTTCAATAATTTTAATAGTTAAAGTTAAATTTTATTTATAAATAATATATATTTTTTATGAGTTAGGCCAGACTAACTCATAATATTGTTTATTTATTGTAATTATTTTTGTAGGTTTTTTTATAACTTCAATCTAACAGTTCTTTCAACCAACTCTTCATGAATCGAATTCAACGGGTTCCGACACGCAAAATATAATAAATATAAATGATAAAATAGAATAACAGCGATGTACATTTAATCACCATTTAATCTTAGAAAAGGCGTACGAAATTTCAAGTTCATGAAAGAAATTTAAATGATCCTATGAAAACAAAAATAGGCAAATTGGAAGTCTCAGAAGTTTTTCTAATATAAAACGTGATAAATGGTTAATTGTATTTGCTTTTAACTATCGGAGTTTGTCGCTTAATTGATGGAGTTATTCTTTTGTAAGTGTTAAGTGAACGAAGTCACGGTAACAGCTGTATTGTAATTGTATATGTACCAAAAATAATATCGAAATGCCGTTGTAGGGCTACGCATATCCGGCCTTTTCGGTTTTAATACCACGCAGGGCTCGCACCGTTCCTAAAATTTTCGCACTTTGCTACCAGTATTTTAATTAAGAATTCTTCGTGGTATATCCTTTTAACATCTATAATAGAATTATACAACTAAGATTATTGTTTTAATTTATTGGTAGCAAAGTAAGAAAATTTTAGGAACGCTGCGAGCCCTGTATCACGTAACAGTTTCTATCCCTTTGCGATGTCTAATATAGTTTTCAGTTAAAATCATAAGTTCAAAATATTTCCGACAAATTTTAAAAATAAAATGATTGGAAAGTGATACATATTAAATAAAGTGTAAAGGTTTATTTGATGCTTCTATCACAAAAAACTTTTACATCATACATAAACTTGCTAATCGACGTGTAAAAATCATATGGTTTTGATTTTGTGATGTTGTGCGATAGTTGAACTTTCACAAAATTTAAAATTTGAAACATATTCTTTCAATTAACATTAAAATCAAAATAGTTAGAAAATCAGTATAATATGTTATCATGCATTCCTGACTACTAGATGTGAAGTTATTACTAGATATTTAATAGCGGTAATATTAAATGCATTATAATTTAGAAATAAACATAGCATAGTTGCCAACCACCCGATTTTTTAATACTAATATTTGTATGCAGAAATACTTGTTTTATACTGTCCCACAATTTCTGAAATTAAAAAAAGCGAACATTATTGTAAGAATCTACTGGTAATAAAAAATCGGGAGGTTGGCAATTATAAGATTAAATTAAAATAATATAATTAAATAGACTAGACTAAAATACTTTAGATTGTAATTAAAAACTCACCTTCTGTCAATTTATATAAATGATTCATAAAACCAAAAAACAGCATACATTTATGGGGTTTTTTCATTTATTTAGGAATAGTCGGTATAATTTTTGTTAATAATTTTGCTAAATATTATTTATATATGTATGACACAAACTTCAAAATCCATTTCTCAAAATAACACCGCATACAAGTAATTTCCCACTCAACGTTTTCATAAAAAATTATAACAATAAAACTTTAGAGTAAATTCGCCATGTAAAATCAAGTGCTTAAAAATATATGAAACCTTATAGTATTTTCCAAGCTTCGTATAAAAATAAAGAAGTATAAGGCATTGCAAAAGAAATGTAAACAATAACAGAAGCACAAAAAATCGTACACAAATAGCAATGATACGAACAAAAATTTTCCGCAGTGTTTAGAACTACCAATTTTATTCACATTCAGATTCTTTTTCAATATTTTTCTATCCCTGTTTGATATTTATTTCCTAATGTCTGATATATTCATTGGTGTATTTTTAAACATTTATCTGTACAAATGAACATTTATTTTATTTAATAGTAGAAGTAAAATAAAAAGTATAAATAAAACTCGACCAATAAATGAAAAAGATATAAAACCACAAAGAAAATAAAAGCTAGACGGCGAAAAGTTTTGTAAGGTAGTTAAAATGACTGAATCGAAAATAGCTGTTTCATGTGAGTAATTGCGGTAAGCCAATAAACGCCAGATTAATTACAGTTTTATAGTTTCACGTGTTATTAAAATTGATTTCCGATAGTTAACGATAGTCAGTTTTGGTTGCCATAAATTTCCTGAAGCTCAAATGATGAATATTGACAGCAAATCATTTTAGCGGCTTTCATCATCTGAAAAATAGATATTATGTGTCCTTTTACCAGTAGAAAATGTCAAAAAGAATAATTAATAAGATATTTATTTTAAGAAAAAGATTCGGTAAGTGATTTTTTCGAGTAATTAATATGAACTATTGTAATAAATGTAAGTTACATCTATGTATATTAACATCAAAGGGTTAAAAATAAAGTAAATCGTACGATAGTTTCTATCGTTCGTAGTATTGTCTCATATTCTTTAAATGTTATTCTTTAAAATGCATTTCTTTAAAAATACTTTCAATGCTTTAATAGTAAAATATATTTTACTTATAACAAAAGCATTAATTAAATTTTTAAAGTTAATCTTGTTCAGACTTTAAAAGTTTTTTTTTTTTTTCATCGAATTATTCTAACATGGTTATCACTGAAACAAAATTTCAAACATTTTCATTTAAGCAACATTTAATTCAATGCCACATAAATGAAAGTGTTTAATATTGAAATATGAAATCATTGTATAATGAAAGAAAAAAAATCCCTGCCGGTTTGGGCCTACAGGCGGAGGTAGATTTCGAAGTTAAATACTAAATTCTCCAACAAAACTTTAATCAAGATTAGCAATAAACCCAGTTCCTTCACTAAGAATGAGCTCTGTGGAGCTAAACATTTTGTGAAAATTCTAATATACACGAATAATCACACGGATGTATATGGAATAGGTTTAAAAATGGCTAAAGCAAACTCAGAGAACCTTAAGTGTTAAAATATGTTAAGGTTTCCATAGTCGGGTTTTTATCATGTTTTAATACGTTTCTTCAAACTCACATGACATTACATATTCACCTGCTGAATTCTATTATATTTCTAACATGACGCAATATTTTTTTTTTTTTTTTTTTTTTTTTTTTTTTTTTTTTTTTTTTTAATTCGTCAAACTATTTATTTCATTTTTTTTTTCATGAGGAAATCTTGCTCCAGAAAACTTATGACGTAATATTCAATTTGTTTTCAATTCTCAAACTGTTTATTTAATTTAATTTTCACATGAAAATCTGGCAATAGAAAAGCAATTGTTGTGGTGAGAATTTAATTTTTTTTTTTTTTTTTATTGTTGGCAACTGCTATAAAGAAAAATATTTATTGTTTTCTGTCATTGTTTTGAAAGAGCTGGTTTTATCAGAATCATGTTAGGACAGTATTCAAAATTTTGAACCCTCCCCATTTCCATTCCCTTGGGCCAATTTTGCCCATTTTCAATCCCCGCCGAGATATTAGCCATCTCAAAGTTCTTGGCGAGTTTGAAGACGATCCGTGCATAATTACGACTTTTATCGTGCGGACAAAATTTAGTACATACATACATACATATATATATATATAAACTTTTTAGGTGGGGGTGGTTTGGGGTTCCTGGGGTCCTATAATGAAAAGTTATGAAGGAATTTTTCAAAAGTCGCACCATGGTAACGACTGCAATAGGTAGTATTTCTTACGAAATCTACCTAATATACCGCCTTCATCTAGAAGGAATAGGTAGACATTTTCAATTAAGCAGACATAGGTAGACATTTTCAATCATTACAAATTTGACTTACGTAAAATTGAAGTCACGCAAAAGTTTACGGAATGCCGTGCTTACGTAAGTCGGGGATGCTTGCATAGGTGATTTATTTCATATTTCAACAGTTATACTTATTTTTAAAACTTCTATAATTTCTTACACGACAAAAGGAAGAAAAATTAAGGAGTATCCTGTAAAGAAAAACTATTGATATAAAAAAGTCCTTCCGGCCAGTGCCGGGAGGAAGAGGTAGCTTTCATATTCCTTATTTTTAAAAAGCCAACTTATATTATTCAAACACACGAAGCTCAATTAAGTGGAAACCGAATGTAGGAGATTCAATACTAATTTTTATCAATACTAAATCATTAGGAATGAGAATTTCGCGAAATTAGTCAGCTTTATCCAAGCTGCTTTTATTTAAAGTCACTTATATTTGGCTGCCAAATTCGGCGATTTCTTAAAGTGCCTGCCATTTTAAGACAACATGGTAGATGAGGCTAACCAGTGAACTTGGTCGAGACCTTAGTAATTGCTGTGCACATGCTCACTCATATCGGAATCGGTTGATATATACGAGTGCTGTCGCATGCAAAAAATCAGATTTTTCAAAATGTCACCCACTTTAGAAATTGAAACTGCTATATCTGAGCCATTTTTAAAGATAAAGACAAACAAAAAATGCTCCTGAATCCTTATATCAAGGTCAAATACTTAAGAAAGAAACCTTTTTCAATTTCTAATTTTTTTGCACCTCACTTTAAATATAATTTTTTTTAATTTAATGGCCGCCATTTTGAAACAAGAAGGTTGATGAAGCTGGCCAGCGAACTTGGTCGAGATATTGATGTATACTATCCACATGCCTTCTTCCATCGAAATAGGCGAATACGTGTGGTATCGAGTGACAAATACAAGATCGTTTCAAATTGTTAGCGATGATAGAAATTCAAAGTGCTATAATTCAACCACTTTTTAAGATATAAACAAAAGAACAAATTTTCAGAAACAAAAACTGCTCCAGAATCTTTGTATCAAGGCCAAACACATAAAAAAAATCTTTTTCATTTTCCAATTTTTTAATACCTCATTTTAAATTTTAAATTACATTTTTTTTTAAATGGCAACCCTTTTGAAACAAGATGGCGAATGAAGCTGGCCAACGAACTCGGTCGAGACATTGGTATGTACTATGTACAGACCAAGTTACATTCAAATCGGTTCATAAATATGCCTGTTATCGCGTGACAAAAATCAGGTCGTTTTAAAATGTCAGCCACAATAGAAATTCAAAATGTTATAACTCAGCCATTTTTTTAGATGTAGACGAAACAAAACCTGTTCCGGAATCTTTATATTAAGGTCAAACACATACAAAAAAAAATCTTTTTCATTTTCCAATTTTTTGGTATCTCATTTTAAATTTAATTTTTTTTAAATTTTTTTAAATGGCCACCATTTTGAAACAAGATGGCGAATGAAGCTGGTCAACGAACTCGGTTGAGTTATTTGTGTGTACTATATACACACCAAGGTACATCCAAATCGATTCATAAATACGTCTGTTATCACGTGGCAAAAATCAGGACGTTTCAAAATGTCAGCCACGCTAGAAATTCAAAATGCTATAACTCAGCCATTTTTTAAGATATAGACGAAACAAAAACTGCTCCCGAATCTTTTTATCAAGGTCAAACACATAAGAAAAAAATATTTTTTCAATTTTTCATTTTTTGCTACCACATTTCAAATTTAAATTTTTCTTAAAATTTTAAATGGCCGCCATTTTTAAACAAGATGGCGGATGAAACTTGTCAACGAACTCGTTCGAGACATTGGTCTGTACTATGTATAAACGAAGTTACATCCAAATCGGTTCATAAATACGCCTTTTATCGCGTGACAAATTTCAGGACGTTTCAAAATATCAGCTTCGCTAGAAATTCAAAATGCTATAACTCAGACATTTTTTAAGATATAGACAAAACAAAAACTGCTACGGAGTCTTTGTATAACGGTCAAATACATAAGAAAAAAATATTTTTCCATTTTTAATTTTTTGGTACCACATTTCAAATTTTAAATTTTTTTTAAAATTTTAAATGGCCGCCATTTTGAAACAAAATGGCGGATGAAGCTGGCCAACGAACTCGGTCGAGACATTGGTATGTACTATGTACACACCGAATTACATCCAAATCGGTTCATAAATACGAGAGTTACAGTGTGACATAGGTCATATATATATATATATATATATATATATATATATATATATATATATATATATATCAATTTTGAACCGAGGGTGGTTTCGGGGTCTGGGGGTCATGATCGATGAAAATATACCAAAATTTTTTGAAATCGCTTTCCTCCGAACGGCTGCAATAGGTAGCTTTTTGTAAAGAAAGCTACCTAAAACAAAAATACCCTAGAAAATAGTTCGGAAGTGAAAAGTCGTTTCTTGTGATTTTTCGTGGCATAAATATAGTTTTTGCTGAATTACATTCTTCTTATTTTTATCTGAAAACAACTAATACTTTTTTTGTATTTTACATCTTGCTAATAATATTTCATATTAACCTCTTCGTTTCTGAGTATTAATGTAATGTTACTGATTATAACTGAATTATTTCTCCTCCTATTTGACTTCAGATCGAGATTTTAAATTTATTTGCATTAGTTCGAACCTTAGACTTCGAAACATATCATTCTGATATCGAAATTGTAATTATGTTCGAGTATCGTTAATAAAACAGGGCAGAACGGAGGTTCACATATGTGGACCCAGGTAACGAAGAGGTGACGTCGAAAGAAATTTTTTATTATACAGGTAACAGTAATATACATTGTAAAAAACGACAGAAGTTTCTTACACTAAAAGATATATAACCACTAGCGAAAATATACTGTAAACTCTCCCGAATTACAAACAATTTCAAAAAGCGTTCATCTTTTGAAATCTCTGTAACTTATATATTTTCGCGTTTTATAAATAACATATAAATACAATGCTTCTTTTTTAATTTCGCTGATTTTCGAATTTTTTTCGAATAGTTTTCATATTATATTAATCAGTTTTCTCAACTAGGAATATACGTTTTTCGGATAATACCTTCTCAAGTAAACATTTTCATGTTTAACAAATGTGTTTTACAAGAAACGTGATAAAATAATAGCATTAGTTTTAAAATTAAGGTTAATTTGTTTTTCTTGCATGTATATATTCAATTAAGCAGCTGAAAATATTTAATTGAGAATTGATACCATCCTGAAAAACGTTATTTCAGTTTCAGAATACTGAATATTACACTATACAGGGTGTCCGGTCTCAACGGTGTCCAATGGCTAATTCCTAAACCGTTAGTCATAGGCATATAGTTCCAATTACAAAAATGTTTTAAATCAGGTAAAGAAGCATTTTAAAAGCGATTTGGGTCAATAAAAACATTTCTTAAAAAATTACGAAATTTAAATTTTTGTACGGCCCCCCGGTCCTATAAGTTATATTTAGTAATTTTTTCCTATTACACTGACAAGTAAGACAAAAAAAGTCCCATTCATATAACGCTAAAATTGAGCGAGTTATGAAACTTTAAAAATGCATGACTTATGCCACTTTTCTACTCTGAAAACAAATGAGTTCGGCTTGGCCTTGAGGGATCATATACCAAGTGTTTAAAGTATTCGAAGATCTTACTTCATGTGTATCTGCGCTTTGAAAAAAAAAATCCTACAAGTATTATGATTCAGTCTCAAATTGGCTAAAATAACACATGTTTTATTTTGTCAGGATTTGAGACTGTTTCTCTTATGATTTCTTTTTACAAAAATTATGTTTTTTTTGTAAGTTTTTATGTTACTTCAACAATCGCATGTATGTTTTTCCAGTTCAAAATTTGTACTCTAACTTTAACCCACTTTTAAATATCCGATCGAGATTGCATTTTACATACTGGCGCAAATCCGATAACAATCTGATATTATTAAGATTTTCGATGGTTACCATTTATACTTATTTTACAGGATAACACAAAAAATTTCGGATAGATTTCTGCCAAGGGGTTTAAGAAAAAAGTTTTAGATTAGATAATACAAGACTGCGATTGTTGTGTTTTTTAACTTTTATGTATTTTTTAGCACTGAATCCGAAAATTACCTTAATTTTTAACCATCATGTCAGGATATTTCGCAAGTCATAAATTTTCAAATTTAAAGAATAACAAAATCGAATACTATAAAGTAGAGGAGATGGTTGTGTTTTTTAACTTTTGATAATTGATTTTTACGCACTTTTTAGCACTGAATCTGAAAATGACCTTCATTTTTAACCATCACGTTAGAATTTTTTTGCGAATCGCAAATGTGTAAGTTAAAATATAGCGAAAATCTCATACTATAAAACATATGTAAAATATTTTTTATTTTATTTTATTAAAAAATGTATTCGATATTTGTGCTTATCCTGGGATTCTTACAGCTAAACAGCTGGGTGGTCCGATGAGATGGGGAGGAAATTCAATTTTAACATTGAACTTCTTAACTTTGAAATTTGCAATTTGCGAAAAATCCTGATATGATAGTTAAAAATGAAGGTCAATTTCGTATTCAGCGGTATAGAATATCTAAGAATCAATTATCAAAAGCTAAAAAACATGACATACCCCAACTTTTGCAGGCTTGTGCAATCTAATAATATTCTAAAATACGTATCATTTTGTAAAGAATTGTGGCTGTTAATTTAGAATCATTTTAAGAAAAATTCTGTTTTTTCTTTCTTCTTAAATATGTATTACAAATTGTATATTTTCCATTAATATGCCAAAATGATTAAAGATTTCAAATTTATATTGCAATGTTAATTTTACTCCTAAATTTTTTTTTATATCTGACGAAATTATATTTGGACTAAATTTGTGAATGACCCCCAATTTGCAGTAAAAAATATGCTCCAACTTTAAACAGCTACTACTAGGTCAATTTTAATCGTAGAATAACGGGACTTTTTTTGTATTACTTGTCAGTGTAAAAGGAAAATTTCACTAAATATAACTTATAGGACCGGGGGACCGTATAAAAATTTAAATTTCGTAATTTTTTAAGAAATGTTTTTATTGACCCAAATCGCTTTTAAAATATTTCTTTACCTGATTTAAAACATTTTTGTAAATGGAACTATATGTCTATCACTAACGGTTTAGGAATTAGCCATTGGACACCGTTGACACCGGACACCCTGTATAATTTATTTGGAATCACGTTTTTTTTTTTTTTTCCCTCGGAACTGTTTTTGAAAATCAGTAGTATCAAAAGAAACTTTGTTTTTATAAACGATTCTTTTCTCCAAAATATTTTGTTTTCTAATGTTTATAAAGATAAAAAGCTCACTTCTGAATGGTGACCAAGTCTGAAGAGGTTGTTGTATGTCTTCTAACGTGATTAGATTATATTTCCATAGATTAAAAGAAATATTTCTCTTTTTATAGAGATGTACAGAGAGGTACGCCCCGGGAACCCAGCATTTGTTATAGAGTTACAGTGCAATCAAGTTTAACATGGTTTAATGTCAGTTGACAATTGACCAAACAAAATATTTCTGTGTTAGATGCAAAATTTACAATTTCTTAGGTCTTTTATAACAAATAACCTTGAATTTCTGTAGATTTGATAATTGTGTTAGCTGCTAAATTTACAATTTCTTAGGTCATTTTTAAACAGATGATCTTGAATTTCTGTGGATTTGATCATTTGATATAGAATTTAAGGTCATTTCGAGGTTACACATGACCACTTTCCGTAACCGACGAAATATATAACTACTTTAGAAAACTTTGTACTACCAATGTATAAAACAGCGTACATATGAAATTGTAACCTCCAATAGCAACTCCTTGAAAGTTGAGATTTAAATTTTGTCAGGAGAGTGAAAATAATCCTGGAATAGGTATTTTTCATTCCGTTGAGAAAAAAATAGTCTTGTTTCACTTCAACCTTCTAAGAGTCAGGCAATAAGAATTTATACATACTATTTCAAACATAAGCCAGGCCTTATGATCCAGTATTAAACCTTGACTTCGCAGAAACTGGTAGATAGAAATTGATGTTTGGTGATTCAGTAAGCATTTTCATTTTCGGCTATGCAATAGACTTCCGATTATCCGTCATTCTACCAACTGTCCCCCTCGTTTAACCGCTACACCCTTCCCTAAATATTTTTTTATGTGAAATCAATTATGAAAAATCAAATGCACAGTAAACCCGAGTCCGTTTGCGCAATTCTGCGAAAAATGCTTGTTTATAAAGTATTAACGGAAGACAGAATTATTCAAAATATTTTGATTCCAAAGGAACATGAAGTGGATGAATGTGATGAATCGGGGAAGGATGATTCATGATTCATCAATGCAGAAGTAGAGATTATGCTTTCTAAGTGCATTAATTGTTTTGAGTTGCAAGAAAAAGCAGACGCAACCCAAGCACTTTTATTATTAGAAATCCACAATCTTGCTGCAGTAAAAGTGCAAGCAAAACACAAACAAAAATGTGTAATTGATTACTTTGGATGAAAAAATGTACTATATATATTTATTTCAAACGAAAATCAAATTTCAAAGTAATTGCTTAAAAGGCCAACATAGTGAAAAAGATTCCAAGCCGAGGATCGAACCCGGGCCATCAGTATAGCGCACTGACGTTCAACCGACTAAACCACTTGGAACGATAACCAGCACGGAAAATTTCTCACTATTATATGTTGGCAAGGCTACAAACGCAGCACAAGATGGAATATTCAACGTGAGACACCGACCTGGGGCAAACACGGAACATAATTAAATCCAGCATTGATAGAAACTAATATTCGCCTTGTATGCAAGGCGAATGTTTCTCTCTGGAATAATTTCCATGTATAGTATAGTTTCTATCAATGCTGGATTTAATTATATTCCGTGCTTGCCCCAGGTCGGTGGCTCACGTTGAATATTTCATCTTGTGCTGCGTTTGTAGCCTTGCCAACATATAATAGTGAGAAATTTTCCGTGCTGGTTATCGTTCCAAGTGGTTTAGTTGGTTGAACGTCAGTGTGCTATACTGATGGCCCGGGTTCGATCCCCGGCTTGGAATCTTTTTTACTATGTTGGCCTTTCCGCCTTTTAAGCAATTACTTTGAAACTTGATTTTCGTTTGAAATATTGTATGCCAGGCGAATGTTTCCCTCTGGAATAATTTCCATGTATTACTATATATATTTATTTTGTAAAATTCAAAATTTGTCTCACAAATTGGTTTATGATTATCAGTTATGGTTTTTATTAACGAATGTACACAACAGATAAAAAAACAAGCGTTTACATATTCTTATTATAAAATAAAGTTCAAACTATAATTATTGAACTTCATATTCACCTTGATTAACAAATAAAATATTCATAGACTCCTCTGATTTTTCCCCTGATGACGACAGTCATAGTGCAGTTGAAAGCGCTTGTGGGTTTCAACATATTTGACGGTTTTTAAGCTGTAGAAACCTTTTCATGTATATTTTAGCACCTTTTAAGTAAAATTTTATCAGAATTGTAACATCGTATATTTTATTTATTAAATATTCTTATTTATAATCAGACAAAAATAAATGTAATTTTAGAAACGGTCTTGTAGTGTCTTTCGATTATACGTATATTTCGATTATCCACCACACCGTCGGTCACGTGAGTGACGGATTATCGGAAGTTTACTGTATATATTTTTAAAGGTACCGTAAATTTCGGCGTATAACGCGCATCTACGCTTTTAGAAGGTAGGGGAGAGTGGTAATAAATGGGCCACGGGGATGAATGGGCCATTAACAAAATATGAAAAAGTAGTTGCATAAAATTATTTTAGATGCCATCAATACATGAAGTTATTTGTTCTACGAAACTCATCAAATTTTCCATTGTTTGGGAGAAGCCATTTTCCCACTAGAGTAGGATGGTCAAGAATTTGATTGAAAAGTAAATTTTTTCCCGTTTTCAGTAAAATAAATAAGCTGAAAAGTATCTATTATTTCATTGCAGATATGCGTATTAGCAAGTCTTTGCATATCCGTAAAATAATTTTAGGGTGTATTTAGATGTTATTTGAATTTAATGTACTAAAAAAACCTGAATATATTCCAGAAAAAATGGTGGGGCTGAATGGGCCACTATATCATGGTCATGAATGGGCCACCTTTGCCCTGATCATGAAAATATGGTTTTTCTTCCTTTTTTGTGATTTTCTCTTTAATATGAAAGATAACTGGCTGTCATGGATTTAGATTAAATTAACTGTCTAGTTAGAACAGGTTTATAGTGATGTCTAAAAAATAATTTGCGCATTTTCACCCTAAGAAATATTAGTTATTAATTAGAAATATAAGTTAAATTATATAAATAATTAAGGTGAACTGTCTAGTTGTTGACCACACCTACCCATATTTTCCCATTTGATATAAAACTAGAATAATTATTTATATTCTGAATCTGATGGGTAGAATAAATAATACCAGAAATTTACACTAAATAGTCAATTAATAGGCAGTTCAACCCTGTTACAACAATGTCGTTTAATATTAATTTTGAAATATATAAATTTCGTTAAATCATGTGTATTATCTATTATTTTTATGCATATTTTATGTTCTTTCTTTCTTATAATCTCATTATTTTGTCTTTTTTTCTGCTACAATAATGTGATTTAATAACATCACTTCTAACGTTTATAATTTTTTATAAGCGTTGTGTATTACTTACTATTTCAGTATGCCTTCGATCATATCATGGCAAGTGCCATTCATTTTGTCATATTTGGTGAATAAAAGATTAATTCCACATTTTTTCATTGAATTCATTTAGTAGCCCATTCATTACCTTCAATTGCCCATTAAGCCCCATGGGTGGGGATGAATGGGTCAAATTTGTATATATTTTTTTCTATTATCATGCATTATAGACATTTCCTAATCCAAGTTTTATGACTTTTTTATATAACTAAATAAGTAAAGTAACTTAAGAGCCAATTCTGAGCCAAAAAAAAAAAAATATTAGGAAAAATTATAAAAATTAAAAACCAAAAATTGGCCCATTCATTACCACTCTCCACTATTTTTCTATTTTAGGTATATTCGCTGTGTAACGTGCACCCTTTTCTTTACAAATAAAGCAGATATATACGTACACAAGCGATGCTCTTATATTTTGAAATCATTCATTCCAAGGATTTTCATAGGCCTTCGAACAATGGTATACCGGAGTGATAAGTAATACGTGAATGTTAGAAGGTGATAAAACAATTACAAAAGAGGGCCAAATGTTTCATGCCAGTCTAGAAACAGTGTATGAGTGGATAATAAAAGCATGGAATGAAATTAAAACTGACCTGATTGAAAAGTCGTTTCAAAGATATAGTATATCTAACAATCTAGATAGAACAGAAGATGATTACTTATTTATGAATCAGAGTAACAGTGATGGTGAAGATGAAACAGAATTTGATGATGTGCCTAGAGATGTAACAGAAGACGAATATGACGAAATTTTCATGTTACCATATAATGAAATTGTTTAATTTCGTAAGGTAATGTCATTTCTTTTAAATAAACAGTATTTACTGTACATCTAGAAATCTAATTTTTTTCATGCTCATCTTTTCCTTATTTTTAAATCTAACTTTTTTTTATATTCTGCATATGACGAGCACGTGTAAATTTCAATCTTGTTTTTGGTATTATAAGTATAAGTAATACGCCGGAATTTACGGTATATAACATAAAGTTTCGGGAATATTAGTATACAAGTGCTCTGTCGTTTTCAATGAAATTCGCAATCCTGATTAAGTTTTGTTTGTTAAGAAAGGAACTCTTTCAGTTTAATCACTGTTATATTTAATTTTATCTATAAAGCTTTAATTGCTGACTATAGAAGTAACATACAAATAATATGTCTTAGAAACACTTTCGTAAAATAAAATGATTGATCTCTTGTAAGACGATAGACCATTCAGAACACATTCAAAATTATCAATATTATTTTTTTCTTTACTTATTTTTCTACATGTCTAAAAGACTCTTTATAAGGATAGTTATATACAGAGTGATCTTTTTTAAACTGACAGTGTTTGGAGCGCCCTGTAGCGCGATCTAATAGCCGAAATGGCACCAAACATGGTATTTAGACAAATCAAGACATGGGAAAAAGGATTCCGTGAAATAAATTAGTTCCAAAAATCGCCGCTGGGGCATTTTGTGGCGCTTTGCAATGTATAAAATGTGAGAAAAGAAAAATACTAACACATACAATCCTACAGTTAAATTATTAATGTTTATTTACTACATTAACTTCCCCGGTGAGGAATTAGAGACCACCTTCAATGTGAGCACCGTTCTCAGAAATAACACCGTGCATTCTGTGCACAACGTTCTCCACAGCCGTACGTAACATATCACGAAGAATATTCCGCACTGTCTTTGTGATGTTGTCCTTTAGAATAGACAAATTTGATACTCCACTAATATAAACTTGAGATTTCAAATAACCCCAGAGACAAAAATCGCATGGCGTGAGGTCAGGGAAACGAGGCGGGCATGCAACTGGAAAACTCCGACTTATGACTCTATCATCAGTGAAGTTTTGGCGCAACAGCTGCTTTATCTTATTACTAATGTGTGGCGGAGCACCATCCTGCATAAAGATTGTCCGTTGAAGACGGTTTCTTTGCTGAAGTTGTGGAATAACAAACGTTTGCAGCATTTTGTGGTACATTTCTGCAATTATGGTGCACGTTTCTGATCCTGTCGGAGTGATGGTCTCAAAAAAAGAATGGCCCAATTACGAATTCGGTTGTGAAACCACACCAAACAGTGACTTTTGGGGGATTTAATGGGATTTCATGCACGGTGTGGGGCTTCTCAGAAGCCCAAATTCGGCTATTTTGTGTGTTTACGGGCCCATTGAGATAAAAATGGCACTCATCTCCCCAAAGAAAGTGCCATGGAAAAGCATCATCAATTTCTACCCTGGCAAGAAACGATAGAGCGAATATCACTCGCTTATCATAATCACTTGGTTTCAGTTTGTGCAAGCGGTTGATTTGTAGAGGTAAAATCCAATAACGCGCCGCAAAACTCTCCATACCGTGGAATAATTCTTGTCTAATTGTCGAGCTACACCCCGGGCGCTGCGAGTACCAGCAATGGTTCCCAGCGATCCTTCGACAATTGCAGTTGCCGCATCAGTTATTACATCTTCTGATACTTGTTTATGTCCTCTCCCAGCGCGAATGGTCAGTGACCCCGTTTCCTTGAACTTCTTAATCATTTCTTAAGACCATTCAGCGATAAAGGCCCCTTTCGTAATTTTTTTCTGGTTCGAAATTCCCGAAGAGCTGCGGATGCATTACATTGATTCATATAATACAGCTTCACCAGTAACGCACGTTCCGGTAATGTGAGAGGCATGTCCACTGGAGCTCGTTTACTTCAGCTGAGATTATTTGTCGGAGCTGTCTACTACTTGCTTTTATAGCCCCTATTACTGGCGCTGTCATCGCACAACATTTGCATTTTTCTTTGATACCCGTGTTTTATGCTAATCCTCGTTATTGTAAGCTACGGCAGCGCCACAAAATGCCCAAGTGGCGATTTTTGAAACTAATTTTTTTTTCACGGAATCCTTTTTCCCATGTTTTGATTAGTCTCAATACCAAGTTTGGTACCATTTTGGCTATTAGATCGAGCTACAGGGCTCTCCAAACACTGTCAATTTAAAAAAGATCACTGTATATTTTTGGGAGGATGTTCATATGAATAAAGCAGTTTATTTGCCAAAACAATCTCATGATTTTTTTTCAGAGAGCATTATTTAAGAGGCTCAGAACCATAGTAGACCAAGTCCATTTTGAATAAAAAGCGATAGTACATTTAGAAGTTGCGTAAAATATGTTTTATCCACTCTCACAGTAAATCAAGTCTGTAAACAGATGACATATGTCAGAAAGTATGTGAAAACAGACTTGTTTTATTGTGGGTATGGGAAAAACCGACTTTATGCCCTTCTAAATACACTATCTCATTTTTTTTTTTTTTTTTTTTTTTTTTTCAAAATGATCTTGGCCTACTGTGGTTGTGAGCTCCTCATTTAATACATTAATCAATGTTTAACGGCAAGATTTCTGCTTTTTTCCTTCCAAATATTCATACTTAGATGATCTGTTAAATGTTGTAAGTGTGTTTATTTTTTATTCTTTTAAAAGAGAACTATAATATATATATATATTTTTTTTTTTTACTATTTATTTAATTTCGGAGCGCTTTTTCAAAAAAAAAAAAAAAAAAAAAAAATACAACTTTAAAAACATTCGCATATTTTTAGTTCAATTTTAATACAGAATGACAATAAATAAATAAATAAATAAAATTCTAGTAATATTTTTCTAACATTTTAAAAAAATGTTTTTTCTTGTCAATTTTGTTAGCAAAATTTCATGCTTATGCCAGGTAGCGCACATTTCTTTTCAATTAAATATATTTCATTTCCCCTTGTACTACATATTATTATTAAACATGTACTAGGTTTTACAATATCTTCAAAATTAACTGAAATATTCCAAATGTGTCAGAAAATACACATTTGTTATTAAAAATTACCAGTTTTTTAATACTCGAGTGCCTAAAAAATAATTACATTATCACATAGAGCTTAGATTCTAGTTCATAACGTATTGAGTAATATGGAATGAATTATCACAAAATTTCACTAAATGATGTTTATGTTATATCTTTCCGATACAAAAAAAAAATAAATAATGTAGTCAATTGAGGATTATTAGTGTTTTTAAGTAAAAAACATATTTACGGTACTATTCAATTGTGAGATAAAACAAAAATACAATGTTTCTACTGCTTCCATCATGTTTCACATAAATGTTATTGGAGAAAAATCTTTCTGTTCATAATTTTGAATATTAATTTTGACTGACTATTTGAAGTGCTACTTAGTGTTTTGGAGATATTTTTATTTACATTGTACTATTGAATGCCAATGCTAGAATTCAGGAATACCATGGAAATAAACAAGAAAGATAGTTTTTGAATGGGGTAAATATTTTTTTTATTCTAATAAGCGAAAAATCGAAAAAAAAAATAAAACATTAAACTTCTCAAAGTTCCTGATTAATATCAGAAAATTTACTCCCATTCAGTAGGTGGGGCAACTGGGCCATGATTTTACAATGTGACTCTGGAGATTCTGGCAATTCAGCTTCCAAAAGCTATTGTTCATTTGAATTAAAGTTGGAAACTTCATAAATGTGTTCAGTTAGGTTCACTCTATCAGACAGAAATTTTCAAAATTACATTTTAATGTCTAAATATCTATATATATGTATATATAGATATGTATATATGTACGTGTGTGTGTGTGTGGTGCGTGTGTGTGTGGTGTGTATGTGTTTGTGTATATATATATATGTTTCTTCTTCCTTTCTTCATGGGTCCAGTTTCCCGCCACTGGATCTGGTAGGTCTGGTATGCATTTGCATACCAGATAGGTCAATTGCATAGGTAATATGTCTGTGTTCCACACGCTTTTATTTATTTATTTTATTTTTTTATGGGATATCAGATCCGGTTTGGATAACGTGTAAATAATTTTAAAAAATTAAACCAGGTAAATCATTTAAATTATATATAAACTAAAGAGCGTTATAAGGGAAATATTGCTGTCAAGGTGTCTAAAAAAACCAAAAAATCTAAAATTATTAGAATTAGTTATACAAAAAACCATAAGAATTCAGTAAGTGGATATATACTTTAGTATATGTAATATGTGAAAAAGGTTACATGGATATTTTAGGGGGGAAAATGAAAACGATTAATCCATGAACAAAAGGGTACGTAGATACGTAAAAAACATCTCATTCTCGTTTTTATTTACGCCAATGACAGTTCGATATCCAATAAATCTGTCAAGAATGTATAACCATGTTTTTATATCGAAAAGATATAATATTTATATTTGTTATATTTATACAATATATTATATTTATACAATATTATTTATATCAGCTTATATTTATACAATATAATATTTATATTGGTTTTGATAATTTTCTAACAATGTCACTTTGTCTTTATCTCTATCGTAAAATTTTGAAGTTTAGCTATCAGATTTAAGAAATCTAATTTGATACCTGCCAAGATGCTTTTTAAAATATTATTATGTAATTTTAAAAAAAGTATTATATAATTTTATTTATTGCAAGCAGGAAGAAAAAGAGAGAACATAATTTCCCGTAGTACGAGAAACTCCAAAATTTATTTATAACTGTTGGGATAACTGGATCCCACATGGCCCAGTTACCCATGATTCGTGTCCCAATCACCCCTTACTTGAAAAATTTATGGGGTAACTGGAACACCGACCTTACATTTGAAACATGGAGTAAATATGTATAGATACCTAATCATAATAATGTATTTATATGCCTAATTAAAAAATATATGTATTTGTTTAAGAAAAGTACTACCGTATTTTAATAAAAAGCCGAGGGAGTTTAACCAAACTGATGTTGTTTGCAAAAAAAGAAACATAAATTTTCGGCAGTCTATCTCAGCAAAGACAGAGTTAGGATTGAGTTGACACACGTTGTTTTAAGAAGTAAAGATAAGGGTGCAACAAAAGCTAAAACTTAAAAGATTTTTTTTTAATTATTATTTTATAAAATAGTCTTCGTTCCAGTTAAACTAGTTTAATTTAGAATAGTACTACGGGTTTATGAAATTAAATGTAGACTACATAAAATGTATTCAAGAAGATATAAATATTGGGCTTTCATGAAGTTGAATCGAAATTTTCAAAATCATGATGCACCCGAGCTTTAATACATATGTTTTATATTCATTTAATCCATAAACAAATTTGAATATATCAGGGGAATATAAAGTATTTTTTAAAGAATCAAAATTCTATTTTAAGAGTGAATACAAAGATATGGTATTCAACCTAATATCTCAAACATAAGTTCAAATTCTTCCTATAAATCTTATTGCAATAAAAGTACAAAGAAATGAAATTTCATGTATTGTATGAAATAGATTATCTCCGAAATACACTTCAAAATATCTTTTTCAAATCCTAATAAATTATCAATCGCTAGTATTTAGGAATTTAAATAAGATAGTTTAGTGCCTTAAAACCAAAATAAAAAAAACACATACATTTATTTTGCCCTTTTAATGTATTTATTTTGTTCATGGAGTTATTTTCATTAAATCTCATTTTCCTTTCATGGCATAGACGTCAAAAATTTCATTCTAAGAATTTATTATATGAAAGATTCTATAAATATGCTATACACTGCCCTTATTCATTAAATTGTATTCAGACAAGAAGAGTTTTCATTTCATGAAAAGTCGATATGGAATATAAATACTTCTTTTATGAGAAATATCTTTGAAATTTTTAAAATAAAATACATACATATTTTGTTATGCAATTGAAAATAACTCGGTGTTTTATATAGAAATCATCCATTCTTACAGTAGTTTATAACCAAAGTAATATCTCAATGCTTCATCTTTTAATTAAGAAAACCCGACTTCCCCGACTGCAAAAATCTTTCTTTTTTAATGTTGTGAAACCCACCCGGCGTTACCCGGTATAGGTCACGTTAGAGTCAGCCGAGAAAAATTATACCCGGGCCTGTACCTACAGCAGAAAAAAAAAGAAAATGACCTCCAGAAAATAACATCTAAACGTATTTTCAGAATAGTAAATATTCATATTTTTAAAAAGAAAGATAACGCTGAGAGCTAAAAAGTAGGTCCTTGCTTTTTTCCTTTCAATTTTAAATAGCTCATTACGGATGTAAATTTAAATCTGCAGAAGAAATAGAATATTTGAAAGAGACATACAGAAACTGTTTAATATAAAAAATATTCTACCTCTTTCAGTAAAAGTCAGTCCCACGAATCGGTACCAAGAAATTACCGACAGAAGGTAGGTTATTTTTTTTTTTCAATCCGAGCCCATTGCGATTTTAAAATTTCCAGAAAAAATGAAAAATATGAAAACGAACTTCAGATAATAATATAATTTTTAAACGTGTACATTCTCTTCTTTTAATAAAAAAACACTGACATATCACATTATCACTAAAGTACATAAAACAAGTAGGTTTATTTGTAATTTATTTTCTTAGCTCAAACCAAGCCCCGACAATTTTCATTTTGAAGTAAACAAAGAACGAAAAATATGAAAGAGACCTCCAAAAAATAAGTTTTTAAGTGTATATATTTATATATTTTCTCAATAAGACAGAATTCTGGGTACAATAAAAGTGCCATCTAAATGTTAGTATTATATTTATATAAATTCACCCGTGCACAAGCGATTGTGAATTTAAAAATCACAAAAACAGAGAGTATGAAAAAAAAAAAACAACATTTAAAAGATATGTTTTCGATGTAGTATCTATTCACATTTTTAATGTAAAGTGAACATTTAACTGATGTGACTAAAATTAGTCACACATCTGATGTGCTGCGGGCTCACAGACAGCTCAAAAGAAATTAATAAGAAAATAGCTTAAATCGTTTTATTTGCTTAAATTTTGTCCTAACAAGATAGATGAACTTCTCTTAAGAGCATGTAAATTAAATTGCATGAGAAAAGTATTTTATTCATATTATGTAACTTCAGTACGGATAAAATACACTTTTTGTTTCAAAGTAAGCTGCAGTTTGTCAATTTTGTTCTAATTAAATATAAAAATTAATCATGTACAGTAATTTTTTACAAATTATCTTTGCAACAATGTACGAAAATCGAAATGCAGTGCTTATTTTAAAAAATAATACTTACGCTACGAATATACAAGAATTAAATTAAATCACTACTGCAGTATACACATATTTTTCGTCTACATTCAATGTATACCGACTTTTGGTATAAAAGGCGCACTTATAAGATGTTTTCTCTAAACTGTGCTTTCCGAAATAAAACTTATGTTGAACTCCATCAGAAATATTTATATTTTAACCATCGGAAAGTTGAGAATACGTAACATGACCTCTTTCAACAGTAAAATCTGCATCGTCAGAACTCTGAATATCGGAAAATTCTTCATCTAACCAGTTGTTCATAATATCTTCTATTGCCTTCTGGCTGAGGAAAGTAGAACGCTTCTGATGTTGCGACGACATCATAACATATACACACACATACACACATAAAAAAGTCGTTCCGGTCAGTGCCCGGAGGAAGAGGTAGCTTTCATATGCCTTATTTTTTAAAAGACAGCTTATATTATTCAAACACACGGAACTCAAATTAGTGGAACACGATTAGGAAGATTAAATACTAATTTTTGCCAATATTGAATATAATGAGAATGTATTATACTAATTACATATAACTATGACTAATTTCGCGAAATTAGTCAGCGTTATCAAAGCTGGTTTTATTAAAGTGATTTATATTTTGTCGCCAAATTCGGTGATATCCCGAATTATATTAATAATTATATTAACCCGAATTATATTAATAATTATATTAACCCGAATTATCAGTGATAGCCCGACATTTTAAAACAACATAATGGGTGCAACAAAGCTCACCAATGAACTTGGTCGACACCTTAGTTGATTCCTGTGCACATGTTCACTCATATCTAAATCGGTTGATATATACGAGTGCTGTTGCAGGCAAAAAATCAGATTTTTCAAAATGTCACACACATTCAAAATTCAAACTGCTATATCTCGGCCTTTTTTTAGATAAAGGCAAAACAAAAAAATGATCCGGAATCTTTGTAACAAGCTGAAACACATAAGAAAAAAATCTTTTTCAATTTCTAATTTTTTTGTACCTCATTTTAAATTATTTTTTTTTAATTTTTAAATGGCCGCCATTTTGAAACAAGATGGCGGATGAAGTTAGCAAACAAACTCGGCCGAGAGATTGCTATGTACTATGCACATGCCTTGTCACATCCTAATCGGTTCATAAATACACGTGTTATAGCGTGACAAAAATCAGATCGTTTCAAAATGTCAGCCACACTAGAATTTCAAAGTGCTATAACTCAACCGTTTTTTAAGATATAGACGAAACAAAAAATGCTCCGGAATCTTCGTATCAAGCTCAAACACATAAGAGAAAAAATATTTTTCGATTTAAAATTTTTTTGTACTTAATTTTAAATTTAAATTTTTTTTAATTTTTAAATGACCGCCATTTTGAAATAAGATGGCGGATGAAGCTGGCCAACGAACTCGGTAGAGACATTGCTATGTACTATGCACATTCCTTGTCGCATCCAAATCGGTTCATAAATACGTGTATTATCGCGTGACAAATATCAGATCGTTTCAAAATGTCAGCCATGCTAGAAATTCAAAGTGCTATAACTCAGCAATTTTTTAACATATAGACAAAACTAAAAATGCTCCAGAATCTTTGTATCAATCCCAAACACATAAGAAAAAAATATTTTTCAATGTCTAATTTTTGTGTGCCTCATTTTAAATTTTAAATTAAAAAAAATTAAATGGCCGCCATTTTGAAACAAGATGGCGGATGAGGCTGGCCAACGAACTCGGTTGAGACATTGCTATGTGCTATGCACATTCCTTGTCATATCCAAATCGGTTCATAAATACGTGTATTATCGCGTGACAAAAATCAGACCGTTTCAAAATGTCAGTCACTCTAGAAATTCAAAGTGCTATAACTCATCCATTTTTTAAGATATAGACGAAACTAAAAATGCTCCAGAATCTTTGTATCAAGCCCAAACACATAAGAAAAAAATCTTTTTCAATGTCTAACTTTTTGTGCCTCATTTTAAATTTAAATTTTTTTTAAATTTTTAAATGGCCGCCATTTTGAAACAAGACGGCGGATGAAGCTGGCCAACGAACTCAGTCGAGGCATTAATATGTACTATGTACACACGAAATTTTATCCAATTCGGTTCATAAATACGAAAGTTACAGTATGACAAAGGTCAGATATATATATATATATATATATATATATATATATATATATATATAAATATTTAATGGAGGGTGGTTTCGGGTCTAGGGGTCATGATCGGTGAAAATATACCAAAATTTTTCGGAATCGTTTTCCTCCGAACGGCTGCAATAGGTAGCTTTTTGTAATGAAAGCTACCTAAAACTAAAGAAAGGAAAAGAAAAAATACAACTAATAACGTGTATTGTACTACATTTCAAAATAATGACACAACTGATGTGATGCGGTCTGTGACAGAGCCCAGTGTAACAAATAATACGTTTAAAATGAACTGACATATATTTCCCTTTGTATGTGACCTCAGCAAGCTGCTAGAAGAAGGTACCGCTACGGGCGAATAATATTCGCACTTTTAAGGAGTTGAAGTGTATATTTCTGGCGGTCGCAGAGTCTAAGAGACCGCGTCACATCGGTTAAAGTGGGTGATCACTCAGCTTTGGAATTCTCCCCAGTAATGGTAAATCTATGGACTTTTGATGCATTCGTATATTTAAAATATCTTCTCGGGAAATTCATATTTTTAACATCTTTTATCTGTGTTCTCTTCTTAAAGGACATCTCTTTTTTTCTTTAGTTTTCAAAATATTTCTAAAATCTATGTGTATGTGAATACTGTGTGTAACTTTAAGATTGAAGACAAATAGTTTCTTTTTCACATTTTTATATCACACAGCACACAAATGTTACAAACAATCACAAACACTGAAAAACATGTAGAATGATGAGGTGACTTTGGGGTAATAACCCGCTGTTAGAACAAGTGACGTTCATAAAACATCTTTTGGGGAATACTCCCGCTATAAGCAACAGAATAATTGGGGATAAGACCCGCTATAGCATAATGTGCCACAATGGCAGCTCAAGAACAACATACTATACTTGGGGATAACACCCGCTCGAATACACAATGTGCCGAAATGGCAGCTAAAGAACAACTATATACTTGGGGATAACACCCGCTCGAATACACAATGTGCCGAAATGGCAGCTAAAGAACAACTATATACTTGGGGATAAGACCCGCTCGAATACACAACGTGCCGCAATGGCAGCTAAGCCACAACTGAACTGGGTCACATGACCGCAAAGCTACGGAGCTCGTTCGGCATGCGCACAAGGTCTGAACATGCCGCCCCGCGTTGCAATGTGCGTAGCACATTCAAAATATTAAAATACACTATAAATACAAGAACTAAATAAAATACCAATACCATAAAATAATATTACAATACAAATACAATAATAATAAGTTGCAATAACAAGGACTATACAATACAATAAAATTAAATTCTTTGTTACAAAATTTAAGCTCTTTTCTAAAAATAGTTCTATATTGTTCTTAAGAAAAGTTGAATGTAAAATAACATGTAAATCTTAGGTGCACCTTAAAATACATAAACAATGAGAAATAAGTATATACATTAGATTTCATTAAATTTCTGAAGAAATATTTTGTTACTAAGCTAACGAAAATCGCGATATAAACCTTATGAAAAATCCCTTTTCCTTTGATTTTTATTTAATCTCAAAAGGGCCGCAAAAATCGGCTCCTGTATGGTTAAACGTAAAATTTGGAGTTACTCTTTCCGATGGGAGGTCACCCATGATTTGTTTAGCAGTAACTGGGTTGTTCCTAAAACAGACAACGCAATCATGCACTACTTTTCGCGCTAAATTTTTTCCACTTACGGGCCAAAACCGCATTCGTACGTAATGGATTAAAGTTTGGGGACCAATATCAAAATACTTCCTGTGAAAATGCTCAAATATGAGTTTTGTGAGCTTATGGCCTTTCGGCAAAATGATTTGATGCTTCTTATCAAAGTTTAAATCTGAATTTTCCAACCTACCGCCAACTCTTAAGATATTATCTTGATCCAAATAGGGGGATAAACATTTAATTTTACTGGAAGGGGGAACCCTTGATTCCCGTTTTAAACCCTTAATCTCTTCCTGAAATTCTGCATTTTGTACTAATCTAATTAGAGAAACTTCTGAATTTTTTATTTCTGGGGTTGTGAGGCTGCCTCTGTGCCGGTCTGCTAACTTACATTTGCAATTGTGAAAAAACCTATAAACATATGCCCGTATGCGAAGAATACTATAATATTTACCACTTATGTTGAGAAAAAAATTTACTTCTTCAGGATTCCTGAAAAGAGAAAGAGAAATATTAGAATTGAAATCATTACAGTTATTTTTATATTTTGATTTAGTCTCTGGAATGTAATCTGTTTCTGGCACAGAAATAGTTTCTTGCTCAGTCACTAAGTCATCAGCTGCTAGGAATTTTGGTCCCCTAAACCACATTGGATTCTCTACAAGGGAATTAACACTCGCACCTCTGGTCAAGAGATCGGCAGGATTCTCCTTGCTAGAGCAGTGATACCAAGAGTTCGAATCTGAAAGTGCATTAATCTCTATGACACGGTTAGCCACAAACTGCTTCCATCGCTTTGATGATCCTTTGATCCAGAATAAGGTTATTTTGGAATCTGTCCAATAGTACACCTTCGATGTGATTTTTTGATCTAGGATGGGTTTTACTTTATTGGTCAGTCTTGCACTTAGTAAGGCTCCGAGAAGTTCTAGCCGAGGCAGAGTTATCTCCTTTATCGGTGCAACACGACTCTTTGAAGTCACGAGATTGACTTCCACACCACTCTCTCTTTTTATTCTCAGATAAATTGCAGATCCGTACGCTATTTTACTAGCATCAGAAAAGGCATGTATGTCTACAGCTATTACTTGATTCAAGCTACCAAGAATTTTCCTCGGAATTTTTAATTCTGCTAAATTTGGAAGTTCTTCGAGCCACTTTAACCATTTTTCGTGCACATTAGTTGGTAACTGTTCATCCCATGCTGTCTTCTTTAGCCATAGTTCTTGGAACAGGCATTTTATTCTAATGGTGAATGGTGTCAGCATGCCTAACGGGTTGAAGATTTTACCAACTGCTTGCAATAGTAGACGTTTTGAGCTTTTTTGCGATGACAAGAATTCTATTAAACTTTTGACTTCGAATGTCAGACAATCTTCTTCTGTTTTCCAGGACATTCCTAATACCTTGCTTAGATTGCTTCCTAGGCTTATTGCAGCATGTTCTGTTTGAATATTTAAACCTTCCTCTTGCCAGCACTTCAGTAACGCTTCATCATTGGTTATCCATTTTCGAAGAATCATTCCTGCTTCAGACATTATTTTGTTAGCATTCAGGGAAACATCAAGAGCTTCTTGCAGCGTATCTTCGCCAGATATAAAATCGTCCACATAAATATATTTATCGAGTAGGTGAACAGTTCTTGGGTGTAGGTTCATAAACCGCTTGATGTGCTCCTTTATTGTAGCAGATAGGAGGAATGGAGAGGCATTGACTCCAAAAATAACACGTTTGAATCTGAAGACCTTGAAAGATTTTAAACCATCATCATACCACAGAAAACGAACAGAATCCCGATCTTTTTCAGCTAGTGAGATTTGAAGGAACGCCTTCTCGATATCAGAAGAAAAGGCAATTTCGTATAATCTGAAGTGGATTAAAATATCAAATAGAAGTGGATTTAAGTTGGTGCCGGGCCATAAACAATCATTAAGGGACAAATCATTGTTATCATGAGAGCTGGCATCGAAGACGATTCGGACCTTTGTAGTAAGTTTATCTTCTTTACAGACCGCATGATGGGGCAAATAATAAACTGTCCTGTCTAAAACAGGTTCATTTTCTTGCACCTGCTCTATAATTCCTTGCTTTAAATATTCCGTGATTATTTCAGAATATTGTCGAAAAAGCTCTGGGTTTCGATAAAATTTTCTTTTTAGACCTTCCAAACGCTGTTTCGCAACATTAAAATTATTTAAATCCTTCCAGTCTCTTTTCCAGGGTAACTGAACTTCATAACGATCGCCTACAAATTTGACAGTTTTATCGAATATTTGTTGTGCTTGATCAGTTTCCGATATTTTCGGATCATCATGTTTTATGCCTATAGACTCAAGCTCCCAAAATTGTTTTAAATTATCATTTATTTCATCGAAATCTCTAACGAAATTGCACATAGTAATATTGTTTGTTTGCGTGTTCTCCTCTAGCGCCCCAGTTGGGATCCATCCAAAAACAGTGTCTTGCAGAAAAAGTTTATCATTTATCTTAATTGAATTATGCTTTAAAATTCTATAAAATAATTCAGCGCCAACCAATGCGTGAACTTTTCCCGGTTTGAAAAATATGGGGTCTGCCAATTCCACAATATTCGTTAAATTAATGTCCGATACATTTAATTGCTTTGATGGAATTACATCCGTGATTTTGGGAACAATTAAGAAATCTATATTCTCCCTGAAAGAGCCATCTTCGTTTGTAATTACACTCGAAATTTTATTTTTTACATTATAAGTATAACCGTTTAATCCTGTAACGGGTACATTAATTATCCTTTTTTTAAATTTCAGCATGTCAGCGCAATCCTTAGTTAAAATATTGACATTGCTAGCATTATCCAATATTACTCTAAACTTTCGTTTATTTCCGAAATTATCTTCAATATAAACAAAGCATGTACTCAATAAAATTGATTTTTTTTCTTTACTTATATTATTCAAGGTCTTTAAAGATTCGTCATTATTTACCGAAATGTTTTTCATTTCTCTATTTACCGCACCTGCAAGAGGGGAGGAAATTTGGGGGGAAGCCAATTCATTTTTGGATTTATTTTCTTTTTCTCGATGAAGCCATGAGCTGTGTCGCAATCCACAGGTATTACAATTATATTTTGAAATGCAAGAATTTACGCAATGAGAATTATTCAAACAATTAATACACAGCTTATTTTTCTTCACAAAATCGTATCGTTCAGAAACATTCATTTTTTGAAACTGAGAACATTTGTTCAAATTATGAAAAGCCAATTTACACAGAATACAAGTTTTTCCATTCGATTTATCATTCGAATTTAGCATGAAATTTTTTTGTTTGTTCGAAAGAAGAATGTTTTTGTTTAAGGGTTTTGAAGCAGAGTATCTATTTACGCTTTCTAACGTAGAACTGCGGTTTTCCAAAAATGACATTAATTCATTAAATTGCGGGTATTCTGATTTTTTAATCGAATATTCAAATAATTTTCGAGATTCCTTATCTACCTTTTGCAATATAATATTGATAAGGATAGCATCAGACAGATTGTTTTGTTCATATTGTAATACTTTTAAGGCCCTCAAATTTTTATTTACACAATCAATAAAGGATCTCAATTCTTTAGAAGACTCGTAATGTATTTTTTCATAATTAATTATGGCCGATAAATGAGTGTCAATGAGCAAACGTTGATTTTCGAATCTTTCAGTAAGTGCTGTAAACAATGACTGAAAGGAATCGTCTGGGCTCTCTAGTTGTTTTGCTTCATTTTTTAGCGATGCTCGCAAATAAAACAGCTTCTGAGCGTCATTTAACTGGGCATTATTGATAATTAAATTTGTAAATTGTACTTTAAAGATTGACCACTCTTCATATTTACCATTGAATGTTGGTAGTGGGATTTCAGGTAACTTAACTTTAATATTATTCAAACTTATAGATTCAATACTATCAGCATGCACATTTATTTCAGAAACTTTAAGATTTTTAAGAAATAGGTTGAGACTTACCTCAAGTTTCTCGAGACGATCTTCGAGTTCATCTAACTCGTTTTCGATTTCTGGTAAGTCCTTAATCTCAGGGATATCATAATATTTATCCCGTATTTCCGATACTTTTGCTTGAAGCTCAGGTAATTTTCGAATCTTTATTTCGAGCTCAGTACTCGAGTAATTAATTTCGTCTGTATTATCTTTTACGAAATTTTCTAATTTCGTTATAGCGCCTTTTAGAGCACCTTTTGTTCTATTTAATTTTTCCATAGCAGCTATTTCGCTCCGGCTCGACGGACCACAACTATGTATGTGAATACTGTGTGTAACTTTAAGATTGAAGACAAATAGTTTCTTTTTCACATTTTTATATCACACAGCACACAAATGTTACAAACAATCACAAACACTGAAAAACATGTAGAATGATGAGGTGACTTTGGGGTAATAACCCGCTGTTAGAACAAGTGACGTTCATAAAACATCTTTTGGGGAATACTCCCGCTATAAGCAACAGAATAATTGGGGATAAGACCCGCTATAGCATAATGTGCCACAATGGCAGCTCAAGAACAACATACTATACTTGGGGATAACACCCGCTCGAATACACAATGTGCCGAAATGGCAGCTAAAGAACAACTATATACTTGGGGATAACACCCGCTCGAATACACAATGTGCCGAAATGGCAGCTAAAGAACAACTATATACTTGGGGATAAGACCCGCTCGAATACACAACGTGCCGCAATGGCAGCTAAGCCACAACTGAACTGGGTCACATGACCGCAAAGCTACGGAGCTCGTTCGGCATGCGCACAAGGTCCGAACACTATGCTGAATTTAATATTTTATGTGTTAAAAGCGGGGAAACTGTGAGTATGATTTTAGCACTTCATATAAAATTAAGTCTATACTTTAGGAATATTTGGAGAACTAAGAAAAAAAGAGACATTTTTAGGAAGTGTATACAAAAAATTGAAGTTAAAAATATTAATTTCCCGAGGAGGTATTTTAAATATACGAATGTATCAAATGTCGATAGACTATGCATTAGTGAGGTGAAATCGGAAGCTCAGTGACCAGCTCACTTAAGGAGTGGAAGTGTTCATTTCTGGGTGTTGCAGAGTCTGTGAGAACGCGTCACATCAGTTAACGGAGCTGGTCACTCTGCTTTGGAATTTTCCTCAGTAATATTAAATCTATGGACTTTTGATGCATTCGTATATTTAAAATATCTTCTCGGGAAATTCATATTTTTAACATCTTTTATCTGTGTTCTTTTCTTAAAGGACATCTCTTTTTTTCTTAGTTTTCAAAACATTTCTAAAATCTATGCTGAATTTAATATTTATGTGTTAAAAGCGGGTAAAATGTGAGTAAGGTTTTAACACTTCGTATAAAATTAAGTCTATACATTAGAAATATTTTGATAACTAAGAAAAGGGACATCTTTTAGGAAGTGCTCACAGAAAATATAAGTTAAAAATACTAATTTCTCGAGTAGATATTTTAAATATACGAATGCATCAAATGTCCACAGATTTTGCATTAGTGAGGGGAATTCGGAAGTTTGTTGACCATTCCCTCTAAAGGTTAAAGTCTAGGAAAAAGGGAACATTCCTCTGCTGTCTGCGAATTGTCTGCTTGAAAAATAACATTTTCCAAGAACATGCCTCGAAACGATCATGACGTCCGCAAAATCGAGGCAATTGATGACAATTCATTACGATGGGGTATAGGAATTATAATTAATATTTCAACTAATGATAAAAAATGAAAATATTGAGTTGCAAGTTCATTAGAACCTGTCTTCCTCTATCCTTAACTAATTTTAAAGCCCTCTTCAGGGCGTACGACCTACCTAGCCATTGACAACTTACGGAAGCACATACTAACTTATTTCTTTTATTAACCCTTTAAGTACTGAATTATGAATTCATAAAAATTTTATCTTCTAAATAATTTTTCGGGAATTGTTTAAACTACATTATAAGATTTACATAAACATTTAATAAATTTTAGAGGAATTTTAGAAGGATCTTGATAAAATTTGAATTTATAGGGATTTTGTGTAATATTTATAAACCTACACAAATCTTTTATTTTAAATACTTGTCTTAGTATTTAGTAGAATTAGGAAATGTAGAAATATAATGTTCTTTACAATAGAATTGTAGAAATACTTCCGAATTGCCCCCCCCCCCCACTTCTCAACACCGAGAAAGCCGAAAAAGTGCAAAGGCAAAATAAATCATCCTTTATTTATTCATTTATTTATTGTGTAACCAATAATGCTTTTGGAACAAGATAAAATAATGTCTCCATAACTCATTCTATACTGTATTACTACTAATAGATGTATTAAATGAAAGTTATAACAAGTTATTTTAATGGTACTTATAAGTACCGTCAGTAGATAAAGTGTTAAAAAGATTAAGTTTTGTATGTATTAAGCGTTCGCATTTTTTAATATATGTGCTAACAATGCACAGGCTATTCGCAAATGTCCTGCATTTTTTAATTTTCATCGGGTCCCGATCATTTGTGATTTTAAAATCTAGGAAAAGGGGAAGGTTTCTTTGCCGTCTGTGAATTGTCTTCTTGAGAAACCACATTTCCCTTCGACATGCATATAAACGATCATGACGTCCGCAAACTCGGGATAAGTGATGCTCTTTAATTAGGATTGGATATAGGAATTATAATTAATATTTCAACTAATGATTAAAAAATGAAAATATTGAGTTGCAAGTGCATTAGAACCTGCCTTCCAACTAATGGAAGCACAGACCAACTTATTTTTTTATTAATACAAGGTGATAAATTCGTGAATCCCAGAATATCAAATATAGGCAAGAAACTTCATGTATATTATTTCTGATGTTAACAGCATTTTTCTCTGCAAAAATTTAAAAGGTAAAACACTGAATGAGGTTCTTTTCCAAAAGATTAAGGTAACGGCTTTTGATGTAGTATATTTATATCACTTTCAAAACACGTTGTTTGTTTTTAAAAAAGTGAATTTAATCAAAAATGAGTGCAAAGGTATATTATCAAATAATCTGAAAGACTGCAGCTAGTAAGGCTCGTACAGTTCTACTGTTTTTTTTTTTTGTTTTTGTTTTTTTTTTGTTTTTTTTTGTTTTTTTTTTTTTTTTTAATTTTAGTCATAATAACTCTAAACGATTTTTTACATATAACATATTTTTTAGTTTGCCTATTAACAATACCAAAAATCATATTTCTATTCTTTAAAGTAGTATTTTCAAAATGGCCCGGTATTCGGAGTTAA
This sequence comes from Maratus speciosus, assembly GCA_963932465.1. Lineage (NCBI taxonomy): Eukaryota > Metazoa > Arthropoda > Arachnida > Araneae > Salticidae > Maratus > Maratus speciosus. Next base: position 317,369,203 of record OZ010800.1, read on the forward strand.
CAACCGAAGAAATTTCCGGAGATTGATATTTTAAGTCAGACTTTTTTATTATGTTCATTTCAGTGGTCTAAGAGCGAAATTCGATTATATGTCCTAAATTTGTGTTTTATTTATATATTATTATTTTATTTATTGTTTGATGAATGTTTTAATTTCATTGTTATATATAAGCTGGAAAAAAAAGGTCAGCAATTTATATTAATTTAAGTGCAAACGGAACCATCTATTTTAGTCGTCTGTAAGTGATATACATAGATTTGAATAAAATCCATGCTTGAAAATATTTTAAAAACAATAAAAATACAATAAATAAAGACACAATATTGCTTAATGGTACACAAAATACGAACTTTAATAAGCTAAAAGTTAATTTCTACGTTTCGAGCTGTTTCTACAACCGTCTTCAGGAAAATATGATGGTAAAAAGGCTCAAAGTTCAGAGACGAAAGCCTCCTGTGCAAGAAATAATTAGTCGAAACTTGACCAATGATTTGAATACCAAAAATGTAGTGTTGCCATCTAGTGAAAATAAATAATTATTAATGAACTGACATCAAATGAATCCAAAAGTTCGATTAAAGAAACCACGCGTGTCGCTATCTAGATATGAGGGACAAAACCACGTTCAACTGAGTTTTCATTCAAGTTTTGGCAACATAATACAAGTTTAAGCTGAAATATTGTAAATGGATGGAGAACTATGACTTTATAATATTATGCCAGATTTTTGGGATATTATAGGATAAATTATTGTTACAAGGTTTATCTTCACGTGCAATGATTTCAACTGATTCTCTAATTTTACTCTCAAAGGAGTTATTGCACGGAACTATAATTTTTGATTCATCAAAGTTAACATGGCAGACATCATTAGCCAAGTAGAACCTAGAAAGAGCTGTATTCTGTTTACGCTGTTTAATGTCTCTGCGATGTTCCACAATCCTTACTGATAACTTACGTTTTGTCATGCCGATGTAGACTTTTTCAACATTATCAGTAAGGATTATGGAACATCGCAGAGACATTAAACAGCGTAAACAGAATACAGCTCTTTGTAGGTTCTACTTGGCTAATGATGTCTGCCATATTAACTTTGATGAATCAAAAATTATAGTTCCGTGCAATAACCCCTTTGAGAGTAAAATTAGAGAATCAGTTGAAATCATTGCACGTTTAAGATAAACCTTGTAACGATAATTTATCCTATGATATCCCAAAAATCTGGCATAATATTATAAAGTCACAGTTCTCCATCCATTTACAATATTTCAGCTTAAACTTGTATTATGTTGCCAAAACTTGAATGAAAACTCAGTTGAACGTGGTTTTGTCCCTCATATCTAGATAGCGGCAGGCGTGGTTTCTTTAATCGACCTTTTGGATTCATTTGATTCAGTTCATTAATAATTATTTATTTTCACTAGATGGCAACACTACATTTTTGGTATTCAAATCATTGGTCAAGTTTCGACTAATTATTTCTTGCACAGGGAGCTTTCGTCTCTGAACTTTGAGCCTTTTTACCATCCTATTTTCCTAAAGACGGCTATAGAAACAGCTCGAAACGTAGAAATCAACTTTTAGCTTATTAAAGTTCGTATTTTGTGTAGCATTAAGCAATATTTTGTCTTTATTTATTATATTTTATGGTGCAGTTGTCCAGTATGTATTAATAAAAATACAGTTTTCAAATATTTTGCGATATTATTTTCAAATTAATTCCATTTGAAAGTACTCTTTCCCCTATTCTATGGTGTAAAAATTGAAATTATGCGGTATTTAGATGTTTAAAATTTGGATTAAAATTTAATAAGAGTTAAAATTTAATCGTCTGATATTGACATTGTCAAAAGAACGTCAGCGTTACACACAGACATGTTTGTCCTTTTTAATATACCGGGTGTTCTAAAAAAGATTGACTGATTTTAAAATTCAATAACATGCAAACGGTGACAGATATTTGAAAAATTCTTGCAGGAGGGTTATGCGTGAGGTCAATAGTTTTTTTACAGTGATTTTCGATTTTAGTTCGAATTACAAACAATAGATGCCGCTGCGATCAATAAACGCTAAATTCAGGGTCGATTTTTGGTCCTTCGGGACCCACTCAATACACTTTAATCTCCTTTTTTTCCGCATGGAAGAAGAGATCGGCCAAAAAATCAAGCCCGTACTTAGCGCCTATTGCTTACAGCGCCATCTATTGTTTGTATTTCGAATTAAAATCGAAAATCACAAAAAAAATTGACTTTATGCATAACACTCTTGTAAGAATTTTTCAAATATCTGTCACCGTTTGCAATTTATTGAATTTTAAAATCAGTCAGTCTTTTTTAGGACATCCGTTAGATAGTTACATATAAGGTAATATGTATATTTTATCTTTCAAAGTTGTAAATATTATAATTTAAAAAAATCCTTTTATACTTCACAGAGAACTCTTTTTTGTAAATTTTATCCGATACTTCAGAGAAATATCCATCTAAGAATTTTGCTATATAACTCCTTATACAAAGATGTTTCACATGATAAGAATGGGTGTTACGTTAAATTTATTCTCCTGGTAAACGTCAGAACATATTATGTATTAGAAGCATTTGCAAAACGTCTTTGAATATAACTACAAAAGCGATAAGTCTTATCATGAATAGGATATTTATTTGCTATTCTTGTTCTTAAGTGATGAAAAAAATTAAAATATATCTTTTTGCTAGAATATATGCGTTGCAGTTTTATCCATTAGGAAAGTGATGATTATATCTTACAATGAAAGAACTATGCATTATATTCTATTATTCGTATTTTATCTAAATTTGATTATTTTACTTTATCGAAAATATTTATGAAAATATAAAAAATAAATCTTCAAAAGAACTTTTTTATACGATTAGATGTATAAAATATTTAGTTTACATACTGAACTGAAACTTAAAAAAACTTGCTAACTTATTCAAATTCATAAACTTTTTACGAGACTAATAACAAAATAATAATTTCACTTTAATTTTCTAGTATCGCTATTACTTTTTTTAAGACAAAATTTTAGATATGACTAAAAAACTTGTAAGTGTATCATTTACATTGATTTTTATTCTCTTGTTCGAAACTCGGTATTTTACTGTGATTACATAGGGGAGATTAGCCGAATTCTACTTCACTTATTTTCAGGTGGGCCATGAAATAGGGAAAATTTTCTCTCTTTCGAAACTCACTATTTTAATATGATTATATAGGGGAGAACAGCCAAAATTTACTTCAATTATTTTTAGGTGTAACTCACTTCAATTTTCAGATATCTATACAATATCGCTACACATAATCAATCTATTTATCTACTAACTAAATAAATCTGCAGAATAATTTTTTTTTGAAAATCTTATGTTTTATTTTAATTTGAAAAAAGTGTTCATTTGGCAATATAAGCACTGAATCATTTCTGCTGTTTTGTTTTCTTACAAATTAATTAAAATCAATTATCATTTTCTTGATTTTTCTTTTTAGATTCTGAATCATTAAATATTTTTTTAAGAAGAAGTTTTCTTTATACATGTCTATAGTTTTTCCCTTCCATCATTTTCATTACAATTAAATTACGATAATTTTTAAAACTTGATGTTCCAATTGCATTTGCTCTTTGAGAACATCCTTTTTTGCTTTTTATTTCAAGGTTCATTTTATATGGCGAAGATGTCGCCACAGCTGTTTTTTTTTAGTCTCTCTGTACTTTGACTTAAGTCATTTTGGTAACGGTATAACATTTCTATCTATTCTTTAGCCTTTTTTTTGTGTGTGTGTGTGGGGGCGGGGGGTGATTGTAATTACAGCCTTTTTGCCCCTCACAACTTATTTCTCCCGTTTTATTTTCTATAACTTTAACAACTTTTGCTGTCACTGACGTTTTTCTTCCATCCAGTGTTTGACTGTGTCGTTTTCATATATATATATATATATATATATATTACTTTCTCAGTTTTAGTAGGTTTCATGATTACTGAATCTGACTCCGAAATCTCACCAACTGGAAATTTAAAGGATCTATTTGCAGTGCCTTTTTATTCGTCAGGAATAAGTAATGAAGCCGCTACGAAATGATGATCATATAGCTGGTCCAGTTTATGCAACTCAAATTGGTCCAATTAAGGCAACGGCGCCATTTTATAAAACAGATAATCTCAAGACTAAGAATAAAAATGGAAGCAAACAAATCCGCGAGAAGAATATATGCAATAAACGCATTTAGATATGTATATGAAAACTTACCTTAGTTTAAAATTATTCTCTTACGTTTAGTAGGACAAAATTAGATCAAAGTAGCTAATCTAGGGTTATTAAAAATTATCGGAAAATAGCACGTGAAGGCAGCTGCATTTTCTAATCATAAATGACGTCATTCTGATGAGTAGGATTTCAGAGTTAGAGGGCGTCTTTTTCTATAATTGACATCAGAATAGCTACCGTCCAATTAAAGCGGCGGCGGTCCGAATATGGCTACTCTCCCCTATTACTCTGTGATAAATTGCTTTTTACTAATTATAAAATATATGCGTTATTATTATGGTTTTGAGTGTGTAAACTTTTGGTTTAACTTAATATAAATTTATATGATTTCAATTATACATGTTCTAAAAATAAAAACATTCAAAGAATGGTGCGTAAGGAATATTTGAAATTTCTTTTTAGGATATTGCAAATTCTTATATCATATCTTCACCATTTTCTTACCCTTAAATAGATTATAACAATAAACTGAAAATGAGTGTGTTAAAACGATATTTTTTGTTGAAACGAAAGTTTGCTAAATTAACACGATGAACTCTTACTAAATGATATACTAGTAGATACTATGATATTTTAATAATCTTTAAGAGGTCTCAGGACTCTTAAAGCTTTAAAATTTCGAAATTTTAATTTTCTTTAGATATTAAACTACTATCTTTTCTGAACATTTTGGTATAAATGTTTCCTTGAAATTCCTATTAGAACAGAAGTTATGGCTTTTAGAATTATACGCGCTCAATAGCTGAAGCAGCATTTCAGAAATTTTGAAGTCAATTTTCTCAAAATGACGTTTTTGGGAATAACGCGCACGATATTTCAAAAATTTCTGAATTTTTTTTTTATGAAATTTACAAAACATGTGTTTCATGTTAGTCTGTATAAACTGAACCTAAAATTTTCTTCTTATTGTTCAGAAATATATTCTTTATAGGTGATTATACTGTTGAAAATTTCTAAATTTTACAACAACTAAATACAACTTTGTATTAAAAATAGAAAAATGCTTTAAATACAAATTTATTTAGGTTCAGAGTAATTATTACTATGTGAAGCATAAGTAGGACCCAAAATTTCCCTTCTACTTCCAGAATTTATTTTGTAATCGTGCGCATAATCTGTTATGCAGATTTTCCGCTCGTCAAATGTCTGACATTTTGGAGCACACTGTAAATTCTAATTCTGCATCTTATAATTTTTCAAATACATGAAATGAAAGAACATGCTTGTATCTTTTATCCCAATATAAAATTTTGTCTTAAAATCAATTAAATTTTAAAATATTATATGTTGAAAATGGTCTTTTCTTTTCGATTTTTTTTTCAATTTTAAGAGTCCTGAGACCCCTTTAAAAACACCGAGGAATAAAGCTATTCCAATTTACCTCGCCCGCACGTTTTTATATTCTTGCAGAAAGGTTTTGCGTTTGAATACTGGATCAGGTGTAAATGTTAGTAGTAATTCAGGATTAATTTTTAACGGATTCTGTACTACTTAGGCATCACAAGCTAAAGGTTTTCGAACAAACCAATATGAAAACGTTTGGTTAAGTTTCAAAGTTTTATGATGTTAACATATTTTTTCTTACAATATAAATTGCATAGTTAAATATCTGTTACACATATTTTTATGAAAAATATGACCATTTAAAGTTGAAGCATTTTTAATTCTCTAAAATTATTAAAATTTAAATAAAATATCACAAGTTAAACAATTTAATGAGTATGAGAAAGAAGAAGCAATTACAAAAATGCATTTACCGTTCCACGCACTAAATAAGTTGAATTCATGTGAAAAAAATTTAAAAAAATTGTGAATAAAAAGAAAAGTTAATTAAAAATCAGTTTTCCTATTTTTATTTACTAAATATTATTTTGTACTTTGTGAGACATTATCATAAAATGTTTCTTTTATTCTTTAGAAAATCATCAAAAGTTTAAAGTACTCGTGTGACTGTTGTACACTTTATGCTCTCATCACGTTATTAAGATTCTAGGCATAAACATAATGGCATAGTGTAGTATGCATAATGTAAAAAAATGCTAAAAAAGTACTATTAAAAGGCGCTGTGTTTATCTTTCTTTTTTTTCAGGGATAAAATGTGATCGATGTTATGCATAGATGTTTAACTTTACCTCGTTTGATAGTTTGAAGAAAAAAATCTATTAGCAATTTAGTGTTATAAGTTTGTGATTAAGAAAAGGTTTTAAGTAGTTATTTGCATAAAAAATTACGAGGGAATAAATGCCAAGTGAGTATTATAAATACATTACCGCTGTTTTCTTGATAGATAAAAGCAATAATTGAAATCAGAATTGGCTAAATTTGTAATTGCGATTATCTGCATTGGAATTAAAATTTAATTGCATGTAATTAATAATAGTTACAATTACATGCCATGCAAAAATTCTTCAAGCACTGTAGTCAGAACCATCACCCATCCCATTATTTGATGAAATTTCTGTGTTTGAATGTGTATATCTATGATCAATTACATACAATTAAATTGTAATTACGTTGCAGATAATTGGAATTACAAATTTGCCCAACTCTGATTGAAACATTGTACTACATTAAGAGTATTTTTACAGGCACTAAACATATAATATGGTTACATGTAATTGCATAATTTCGGATATTGGTTAATTATTTCGCATTTGAAGTAAAAACTGTGCTTTTTTCGCTGCTATCTGAATAAAAAGGACTACTGGGACTGGAGAATGCTATAGTTTTTGTTTGAGGAAGCGATTATTATAATCACACAGAAAAACAACCGTTTTAAAATTAATAATAAATTTTTAATAAAATACAAATTGAATAATTTTATGACAATTTAAGGTGCAGGTGGTGAGGACATGTAGTGCAATAGGAATCTTGTTTTATGATAAAATAAGCCATTTTAATGGCATCCTTAACCTTCGTAGCCTGAATGAGACTAATGGATCCATAATTCCCTTCGACCCATATATTTGAACTAGAAATTTCTTCATTTCTTCATTAAGTAAATCAAATTGAAGTCGCAGAACAGTGCTGAACAGTACAGCAACTTTGAGGGGCATCCAGGATTCCCATTGGTCCATTTTTTGAAAACCAGTAATTTTTTAGAAATAAATTCGTGGTAGGTTTCTGCAACAATTGCAAGAAAAACGCTCTTCCTGGTATGCTTCCACGAAATTTATAAAGAAGAATTTTCTTTAAATAAAAGTGGTGTTCAAAAAACGGACCGAGTTTGAGCACTGCACTGTAAAAGAAAATCTGTAAAGTTACTAGATTTTTTCTAGGAAACTGGGATGCCTAGAACTTTTTATGTAACGGCAACAAGAAACATTCCTGTAAACAGACGCTGTTACAGGAATTTTTGTTGTTGCCGTTACATAAAATGTTCTAGGAATCCCAGTGTCCTAGAAAAATTTTAGTAACTTTACAGATTTTTTTTACAGTGTGGGGTTCCAAGTTAAATGTAACATAATACTCATTCTATTGATTGAACGGCTTGTATTATTGGGAGCCATTGGGGATAGAAAAAATGTAGTTTAAATCTACTAAAGAATTAAATGATAATAAATAAAAAATATAAGGAATTATTGAAAAAAAAAACTTAATAAAATTTAAAAGATTAAGAAATAAAAATTAAATTTAATAAACTTAAGTCAAAAAATGGTTAATATGTAGAATAATAAAATTTAAGAAAGATAAACTAATTTGGAGTACAGTTTAGTTATGAAAACTACTAAATGTAAAGTATAAAAGATAAAAAAGTTGAAGTTAGTACGTGTTCAGAAATGACACTTACCAAGGACTGGCAAGAAAAGCTGAAAAGGAGGCGACAAAAGCCACGTTACAATAAAAGCATTAATCAGAGAAATACATATACTATATATATATCGTAGATTTTGAGTTTTTATGTTTTCTAAGTAAATAGACAGAAGAAAAATCTATATGGGGTGAACTCAAAGGATGCTGGGAGTTCATAATCAAGGAATATTTCAGGGGATTTTGATGATGGTGTTCAAAGGCGACATAGTGAGGTAACTCTACTACCATTTCATTTGGTAAGTCATAAATTTTGCCGTAAAAATTCTTTGAAAGATAAATAAATATGTTAAAAAGTTTTAAGTAAAAGTTCTGCTCTGAAACGATTTTGTCAAAAATGAACAAAATTTAAATAGGACAGGAAGGTTAAACGTAAAACAATAAATAACATTTAACTTCATAAATTCACATGCTTAGTACATGTATTGGATGGAAATGCATACTTCAAAAGAAATCTATTGAATTAAAAAAAAAATGTCATTCAAGGCTTTATACTTAAAATATAATTTATTCTTACTCGGTCGGACAAATAACATGACGTTCCAAATTCCAGATTTATTTTGGACAGCATTATCAAGAAAAGAATGTAAACGAAGGGTCCATTTTGCTGTGCACAATAGGTTAAAAGTTGCTGTTATTCAAACACATATTGTCCGTAAAAATAAACAATTTACAAGTTTTTTTTTTTTTAAAATAAGATGTGTATTTATTACGAACTTTCACTTATTTACCCGACTGCCCAGCAGGGTTATGTGTTTCACGCGTATCTGGGTATGTGGATTTTACCCTCAAAACACCCCAACTGCTGGATGGGTTTTAATGAACGAGGTCTCTAACGATTCGTCTTAACCGTCCGATGGTTATAGGCTAGGTTTTAATCTTATAAATTCAAAATGGCGGCCGTAAAATACAAAAGGGTGGTAGAGACGAAAAAAAATTTTTAGGCATCATGTTGAGTGGCATACCAGTAGATAGATCTTTCAAAATGAAGACATCGTTTCATTGACTATTTTACAGTCAGTAGCTCCGTTTAAATATTACACAACCTGGATGTTGTGAAGGTAGGATCTCTAGCTTTACTGCAACTCTAACCTTCATAGACATCTATAGGCTTCATCAAAACAGTGTTTATAGATAGGAACTAACAATAAAACATAACTTAAAAGTCATCAATACAAGTAGATAAAAAAATAGGTAAGTTATATAAAAAAAATAGTTTCACACTGATGAGAAATAATCAATTATTTCGGGGTTTTTTGAATTTTTAAATTTAATTTAGCATAATTTTTTCAAAAGAACTAACGGTTTGCAAGATATTGCTTTTACGGGCTTTTTCTCTACGGTAAAATCAGTAATTGTTCTCTTTTTCCTTTTTTTATCAGTGCTGTCTACTTAAAACATTTACACTGAACTGAATTTACACTTTTAGTATAAACAAATATATTTAAAAATGGAGTTATAAAGATCATTAGCTAGAATAAATATAAAAGATGCCTTAGATTCATCATTATTATTTTTGAACAAACATTTAATAAAAAAGGAATGATTTAGATAAATGATAATTTTACATTGCCAATGTAAATACTTTATTGGAAGAGTGATTTTAAAAAAGTTCTGCTTTGTCATTTCTTGCGTGAAATAAATAATATCTTGAATGGTAAGTGCTGATTTATTTAATTCTGATAATATATGCATAAAATTAAATTATACAGTGTTTAAGGGAAAAAGAATTTATTTATTAATTCCATTTATACAGACTGTTAAAAATAAATAAGAGTGAAAAATCCTTTAATTTCGTTACATTTATTTGAGAACTAATAAATATTGGGAAGAAAATCATTATGTAGAAATAACAAATTCAGATTGCAAATTTTAGTAATTTATTTAACCCTCCGTCTACCAGACGGGTCCATTGGACCCGACAGGTACATACAAAATATTCATTCAAACCAGAAATTTCTTTAAAATAAACTAAGTATATAAACCAGACAAAAATAAGGTAAATAAATAAGTTAAATAGTTTTAAATAAAAATTCTGGTGTAGAACGTTTTATTAAAACTTGAATAAAATTCCCGGTAGATCTAGGGTTAAAGAATCAATTATAAAGCAGTTCTGTTTCGATGAATAAATGCAATGATGAAATTTAATTTAATCCTTTCGTTGGAATCAATAATTACTATCTTGAATGCTAAATGGTTGATCATTTACTCTTCTGGGTAGCATTACTTTAATATTGATTAATGATGTGCAATTTAATCTGATTTGGATGATAAATATTGCATAAAGCTGCTTACGAAAAAAAAAAAAAAAAAAAAAAAAAAAAGGGAAATTATTTAAGGTAACATATGTAAAGTACAGATACTAGGTGTCCCAAAAAATGACCGATGGATTTTAAAATTCAATAACTTGCACACGGTTAAAGATATTAAAAAATTCTTGCAGGAGGGTTATGTATGATGTCAGGAGTTTCTTTATTGCGATTCTTCTTTTCAGTTTGAATTTAAAGCAATAGATGACATTGAGAGTAATAGGTGATCTGACCAGATTCGATTTTTTGGTAGTTTTGTATCCATTCAATACATTTTAATCTCCTTTTTTCGCACGGAAGGCGAGAGAGGCCAAAAAATCGAGCCTGGATTTAGCGGTTATTGCTTGGAGTACCATCTATCGATGCTATTTGTTACTAAATTTGAGAAACGCAACATAAAAACTCCTGACACCTTACATAACACTCCTGGAAGATTTTTTTAATGTATGCCACCGTTTGCAATTTATTGAATTTTAAAATCCATCAGTCCTTTTTGGGACACCCGGTGTATATATATATATATATATATATATAATATCTTTGAAAATCAAAAGAAAACTATCAAGTTCTCTTAACATTACTAGACAAAATGTCTACTGTTAAGATTTCATTTATGTGATTTCTATAAAGAATACTTAATATGATGTATAACTAACATATTCGAACGATAAAATTATCAATACTCCAAATTTAAAGTTGGCATATAATAATCCGCTGAATTGTTAAAGGAAATTACAAAACATCAATTTAAACAAATCTTCCAATATTTAAATCTTAAGGAACAGATGTCATAAGTTCCCCCCGGCCGCCATCTTGGAATTTTCTTGGCGTGAAAACCCTTTTTCCGCCAAGTAGTAAATGTCGCCAAGCACCGGTTTATACGCATGTTTGGCTTAACGAAAATAAAATGTAAATAATAAACAAAGTTCGCTAAAATGGCAACCAGTAATCCTTGTATGTGCGCTTCGCGCACATTTTCCGAAAAAAAGACATCACTGCATTCAACACTTCTCGAGGTGTAGCATTCTCAAAATTCAGCAGTTTTCGCTTTCTAGCAATCTCATAATATAAAAACTTTTAAAGCAAAAATACACATAAAAAACAAAATTCGCTAAAATGGCAACCAGCAATCGTTGTATGTGCGCTCCGCGCACATTTTCCGAAAAAAAACATCGCCGAATTCAGCATTTCTCGCTATATAGAATTCTCAAAATTCAGCAATTCTTGCTTTCTAGCAATCACAAAATGTAAAAAACTCAAAAGCAGTAAAATACATAAAATTATCAACATACCTTAACAAACATGTGCTTTCTTGAAAGATCCAGCTCGAAATATTATCGCCGACATTTTCCTAAATAAGCTTATCAATACGTATTCACAAACTATAAACAAACCTTCTTTTCTTGTCAAAATTTCCTCATATTTCCTAATTATTTCAACAACAGCGTTTAAACGGACTACAGAAAACATAGTTAATCAAATACATTCAATAAATTTCACATAAAAATAAAAAGGCAGAACTATACAATACGATATCAAAATACATTCACAATATTCCAACATTAACTTCTCGGTTGCCAGAACGACACGTCACAAAAACACGTCACACGACATTCAACATATCGAGGTTGCCATATCCATAACCACCGTCAGCACGCCAACACGCCAACAAAAAATCGCCAAACATTTCAAAACAACAACGGCGTAGGGAACATACGGCATCTAAGCCAATCATAACAGGAAATATAAATTCTTGATCCACAAATGGACCAGAAATGCAAGATAATGATAACTTAAGAAACCAAAGGTGAATGTCTAATCGTCAGTCGACAGGACACCAAATGTCTCAAAAAATCAATTTTTTCATATAATAGACTTGCAAATTTTCTATCACTACCAATATAATGCATTGGAATAATAAAACACAAGGGAAAACAAGAAAGCCAGAGAAAAATAGTATATTTGTACTCACATACCAGTAATCCATTTGCAGACACACTAAATGTGAACTTCGCACGTATTTTGTTTGTCCTTTTTGTTTGTCTGAAGAACTCATGAGTGTTGAAAATGAAGCTCAAAAAAATAAAATAATAATAAAAAATAGCACTTATACAATTGGAATAAGGATGAACTCTTTAATATAAACAGATGGTGCAATAAGCAAACATATTGTCTATATGATAGAGATTAGTAGTAAATTAATGTCAGTAACATAAGGTTTATTTTATCTATAATTATATAAGAACATTTTAGATAAGAATTAAATTTGTTTCTGGCAATAAATCGATATATACTATGAGAACATATAATTGTTTATATTATTGAGTAATGTGGCAATGAATGACAGTTACAAAATATTTATTTTATCACTACTTGTATAAGAAGCTACTTACATGTAATCAAATTAATAATAAATGTGCATTTAAACAATAAATGAGTAGATTATATATATACGTGTATGTGTGTGCCTATGTGTGCGTTTGCGTGTGTATGCGCGTGTGAGTGTGCATTTTATAACTACTTTTAGAAAGAAAATGCCATCTGTTGAATATCGAATTAATTAAAGACAAAATATTTTATTCTGAAAATTAATAAAACAAGAAGAAATGGAATAAAGATCATTACTAAATGATGTAACAGTAACTACTAAATTATATACGTATTACTACATATAGTCTGCCGGGATTCATCTTCCCCCCCCCCCCCCCAAATCACTTTATTTTATTTTTGATTAAATCAATGTAAGCGACTGTAGAATATTTCACAACTCTCTTGCGCGGGATTCTGTCGACCAGATGGGAGGCGCCAGGTCACGTGACCAACTAGATAATTGATATTAAAAACATTTTTCTTGTTCTTTTAGTTTTATATTAGTAATGTGAAATTTGAACGCAGTAAGTAGACTGCATTTTTTCTCCTGGTCTTCTAAAAACTGAAGAAATGTTGCTTTAACTTTAAAAAGGAAAGAGTTGCTGGAATTTTATTTGTTTTTAGAATCATAAGTTCTAAAGGAAACAAAACAACTAAACATGTTTCATCTGTAAATATGTAAAATAATGCATATTATGTATATTTTCGACCTGCTAATAATAATCTACAAAACGTTCCCGTGATGATTATTATTTTCAAATGATTAACACAAAACTTCAGAAATACATACGTGAAAGTAACTCCTTTTAATGTGATTTACCTAGAAACGTGAATTCTTCAACTAATGCTCCCCCTATAACAATATCGTGAATTCTGATAACGTGAAATTCGTGGGCTACGTGAATATCCTCATTAGCGACTGAACTGTCTTTCTGATATTTTGTGCAACAACCTTTATGTTGAGAAAAAGCCATTTCATCGACAAGAGACTTGTACTACAAGTTTTTGTACCATTTTTTTCACAGATGAAAAGGTAATATGTGTAGCATATAATGTGTTCACAGATATTTTCATAATGTCGAACTAGTACTTACGCAAAATTATGTTATTACTAGGACATTACTAGGTATTACTAGGATATTTTTTATCAGGGACTTTTTTTCTATGTGTGCAGATTCTTTTTTTATTTGAAGGAACTATTACCGCCATAGGCTTAAAGAATGCCATCTTTATCAGGGATGTTTTTTAAATCCCTGATTATAAGACATCTGTAATATCAAAACAACAACTGGTTCTTAAAACGGGTATTCGAACAGTAACAAAGGTTCTTTCAAAAAAGAAATCAAGCTTAATTTCCATACATTCTGCCTTTACTAGTGTAAGAATTGTTGATTTTAAAACTGTTTTGTGGCTTTTCAAGTACATGTATTCTTAAAAAAAAAAAAAAAAAAAAAAAAAAAAAAAAATAAGTAAACTAACTTCTAATGTACTTTCGAGATTCTAAAAGAATTTCTTATTTCTTTTGGAATCTGAAAAAAAAATTATAAATAAAAAATGAACAAAAAATCAATCATTTATTATAGGTTAATATTGCACGCATGCAAGGCAAGTAATGAATAACAGATTAAATAAATTTAATTTAAAGTATTGTATGCAAAAAATAAAGATAAGGCATCTTAGAAAATATGAAAAGAAATAATAAAAATGAAAACCAACAATAAAAGAAATTAAATAAAAAAATAGATTTTTTTTGTGTGTGTGTGTGTGTTTGTATATACTTATACGAATATTTTTATTAATAGTATATTTGATATTGAAGATCTATATAAACCTCAAAACTTAAACGTAACTTTCAAAACAAAGAAATACTGTCAGTAATTTTATACTTCAATACATGCTGTAAAAATGAATGAATTAAGCGTCAACAAAATAAAAATAAATACATTTAAACACTGTTACAGAAAATTGAGACTTTTTAAAGAAATGGATTTCTGAGAATACTTAAAAACTGTATCCATTTATTCCTATTAATTAGTTTCGATTTTAATAAGCTAATAAAATGCTAAATAATTTTTTTTTAATTCCAAACAATTTATTTTAGTATTTTTGGAAAAAAAAATAGAACTTGAATAAAAAATGACAAATAATTTAATTTAATTTTCATGATTAATAATGAACTTATGCATTTATATAAGCTGAATTAATTTGAATAGATCCTGAATTTTTACATCATTTTCCAATCTTTTTGTTTCTTACTTTATTTTACAAAACAATTGTAGTAATTTGTTTTCTCATTAAGAATTAAAAGAAAATTTCTATACTGTCAAAAATATATATTATGTAGAAAAAAGTTTTTTGTCTTTCGAAATTGTCTTTATTATTTTTAAAAATACAGAAAGCGTTTATGTATATCTTAACGTGCGAAAATGAGTTATTGTGTTGCAAAAGTTAAGCACAGATAATATTTATATTAGTATTAATATTTAACACAAAAAAAGATAAAGTTATTTTGTTTTTAAAAAATTAAAAGTCATTTAATAGCATAGTACAGTTTTAGTCATATATTTAAAAGTTATTTCTTTACATATCTATACAATATGATTCTAATACCGGGAATGAAATTAAAGAAGTGTTATAGAATGTAAAAAAAGGTCGTTCGTTTCATTTTATGATTAATTAAGAATACGTATAAACATTTTTTTTATTTATTAATAGTTAATCATAATGAATAACGTTTAATAATTATTAAAAAGTGATGAAATGTATGCCCTTCGTTTGTTTATGTACAATTTCTAGTACCAAGTTTAACTGTTCATTCCATTCACAAATTTTCTCTAGATGTAAAAATTATTTTCTTTAAATTATATTTTGAAACTTCTTGCTAATTTCCTGTTAATTCTCGGACTTAAATGTTCTATTGTATGCAAGCATATGAATGATTTTCTTTTGTTTTTCTACAGGCTGTCTAGCAAAAGACTCGCAGATTTTAAAATTAAATAACTCCGGAACTAAGATCGATAGAAGAGGGAAACAAGTTGTATGTTTATCTTGAAAGCCGTAAAACCTGATACAATAGTTTCAAAATTAGTTAAAACTTTCTCGTCAGGTGGCGCTGTCTAGTGGTGTCACAAAACATAGAGAAATAGGCTGCAGACTGTCCTTTGCAAGCAGTCGTTTTAATCCCCAGGCATTCTTCCAGATCATTTAAATTTCTCGAAAAGTCTGCGAATTGTTTCTTATCAGGTCCTTTTGCATCTTTAAACTGCGGTAGAAAACTGTGCCTTTTTGCCGTAGGAATGCGATTTAACAGGCAATACGAGAGTACTAGAAAAACACTTGCTTCACAGAATATATGACTTCATTCATTTCCCTCATGAAGAAGATTGATCACTCTGTGTTTTAGAGTACTTTGTTTAGGGATCCCTAAGTAATAGGCCATGGGACGAAGCATCAAAAGTGGCTAAAAACCAGTTTTCGTTTACCAACTCCGGGAACTAAGAAATTTTGCATGCAATACAATTATACAATACTTATTAACTTAAAAACTCAAAGTTCACCAAAAAATATGTGCACATTAATTTTTTATATCAATTTAAAGTGGTACACTAAAGCTGACATTATAAAGGTAATGTTCAGTGTTTTGGTTAGTATTTTCACTTTTAAATAAGAATGAAGATAAAATTTATTGAATTGTCATCATTTACTAATAAATATTAAATACTGACAATAAAATATTATCTTTAATATTAGTATTGTATTTAATATTTGCTGTTTAAGAAGTTGAATATTTTTTAATATATTTTACACGAATGTAGCTTAAATAATAGATTAAATGAAACTTGAAAGTTAAAATAATAAAATAAAAATACACTATACTTTCAGAACGTATGTTTTAACACCTAATGAAGTAATAAATATAAAATTTAAGGATTTGCCCTCATATTTCGACACCTATATCATCTGTTGAAAAGAGCAATTTTGAATCTTAAACTTGACATTCCCTTTAACTATTAAACTTTTGAGGTAAAAACATTTCTAATACAACTAACAATTTTTTTCGAATACTTCTAATTAATAAATAAAAGGTTTAAGTAATACAAGGCTCTTTTTAACATAACATTAAGCAACATAATAACAGTAAAGAAACTTTGATATAATGTACTTGCCTCTTAATAAAATGCTTAAGAAGTTACAGGAAAAATTAGACAAACAATATCTAAATGATTTTAGAAAATTGGTAATGCTTAAATATAATACTGCTTATCTGCTATATAAATAGCATTTTTAACCAACTTAAACTTAATGTATGGTCACTGAAAAGAGTCCCTTTTTTTTAGATGGGATATCCCCCGGTAGCTTTTTCGCCTGTCCTTTTTGGAACTAATGGAATTTCTTTCTTTTTTTTTATCTAAATTTTCTTTTTTCTCTTACATTGTTAAACTTTTAGTACTTCAAGTTCTTACTTTAAGTTATTCTTTTCTTAACTTTTCTAGTGATTTCTCTCATTGTGGCTACCAGCCACGTTTAAACATTAATTTTTTTAAGTCTCTCTAATGCCCTTGCAACACGATCACCTCCCAACTGGATGTTAAGTTGCCACGCAACTAGAAAGTCCATCAACAAGATCACATTGTTTCATGCTTAAATACTTGTCTTAAATAAAAGCTTTACTTTGGCATGTTTTATGTATAATATTATTTATTTTGGTACATTTTTTAGAAAATATCATCTACATTATGCAAACTATCAATATCTTCATATGTCTGAATCAACTTCAAAAGTATCACTGAAAAATTCATTTTGTTCATTGGAATTTTCCAATTAGTACATGAACATAATTCGTAGCAAGTAATTCCATTTGATTTGCATGAGCATTTACTTGATAAACAAACGGTCTTTTGGCACTTGCACAAAATGTTTTTTAGTAAACTATATGGAATACAAAGAATTGTGTTCCAACAAATCGTTATATTTATCCCATTAATGATTCATCCATGTTCAGCAGGATTAGGGACACTCATTATGTTCTGGAAACACCGACGATGATTATATGCTTGATAGTTTGCCCTTTTAATATGGTATACTAAAGCATCATAATTTGGTGGTAAAGCAACATCAATTTTAAACTTCAGTTTGAACAATGTGTATCTTGAATCATTTACTGAGGTTTTAGTAGGTTGGCCATAAAGTTCGCAAACAAATAGTTCAAGAGTTTGAATAAGAGCACTTGATAAAGTCCAAGAAGTTCCAAACCCTTTAAATGCATCAATATAAACAATTTTGCTTTTCATTATAGCCAATTTTACTTTTCATTATAGCCAATGCTTTAATTTTGCCCTTGTCTTTAAAGGCACTACAACTGTGGCAACCTGTAAAACTGCGAAGGCCTATTAAACTATCACAAATGTCTGGACCTAAAATAGTAGCGATAGATAAAACATTATGGAATTCTAAATTACTCGCAGTACCCAGAAGCAAATATAATTCTGTTGTTAAAAATCTACTCATACATAGTGAGATGATGAAAACATGTGTCCGAACTTTTAATAATAACATGTATGAAACATATCGAAGCATTTTCTACATGCAACAGCATTCTTGTATCTGTTTCCTCGTGATCAGAATGCGGTTCGGGCATATCCCTTACTATCAGATGACTATTTTCACCGCTTATGATATGACACTTTACCCCATGTGCAACAATCAACAATACACTTTTCAGAATTGGGGGGATCTACTGAGGACCATTTTTTAAAAAGAAATTCAACCAAAGCTGCCTTATTTGACCCATTTGCTAGAAATTTTAACTGATGAGGGTTTTTTTTTCTTTTCGCTGAACTTCCTATTTTAATAACAGTTTCACCTCCTGTAGCCCTCCTTTGTCACTCGCTGCACTAAATGTTGAAAATAGGATATGTGTCAGTTACAAAGTGAATTACTTTAGATTTGTAGCTAACACCCATACCAATAATATATTCCAGTACTTGTAAAGTAAGATCTCCAAAAGTATTTGGAATATTCTGCATTTGTTGCTAAACTCCCATACCGTCCAAAATCAAGGCATTACTTTCAGGGATCTCACTTGGAATTTGATACTGATCCACTGATTTCAGCACAGAATGAGTCAATGCTGCGTTATGTGTTTTTACGATAGAACAATCAGGGTTTGCTATAGGTGGGGGATAGGCAGTTAAATTATATGACATGACATTTTTTATATCAGGTTATGATGTTTGCCCCATTACAATTATATGAGCAAGAATGTTGCTTGTATCTTTCAAGATCCCAGTTTCCAATTTAGTTTTTGGATTAAGCTGCCTGTTAGTATCAAAAAAGGTAGCAGCTTTAGTTGAGCAATTTTTGAATATTTAATTTTATGTTAAAAAGAGCCTTGTGTTACTTAAACCTTTTATCGTTTTATTAGAAGTACTAAAAAAAAATTGTTAGTTGTATTAGAAATGTTTTTACATCAAAAATTTAATAGTTAAAGGGAATGTCAAGTTTAAGAGTCAAAATTGCTCTTTTCAACAATTGATATAGGTGTCGACATATGAGGACAAATCCTTAAATTTTATATTTATTACTTTATTAGAGTTAAAATATACATTCTGAATGTATAGAGTATTTTAATTCTATTATTTTAACTTTCAAGTTTCATTTAATATATTATTTAAGCTACATTCGTGTAAAATATATTAAAAAATATTCAACTTCTTAAACAGCAAATATTAAATACAATACTAATATTAAAGATAATATTTTTTTGTCGGTATTTAATATTTATTAGTAAATGATGACAATTCAATAAATTTTATCTTCATTCTTATTTAAAAGTGAAAATACTAACCTAAACACTGAACATTACCTTTATAATGTCGGCTTTAGGGTACCACTTTAAATTGGTGTAAAAAATTAATGTGCAAATATTTTTTGGTGAACTTTGCATTTTTTAATTAATAAGTATTGTATAATTGTATTGCATGCAAAATTTCTTAGTTCCCGGAGTTGGTAAACGGACTTGAACAATTTCGCCACTCGTCCCATGGTCTATAACTACAGTGCACCGGTTGACAGAATTTCTAACTAATTTTGAAAATATTGCAAAATAAACATACCACTTGTTTCCTTCTTCAATCGATATTAGTTTCTGAGTTATTTAATTTTAAAATCAGGAAGTCTTTTGCTGGTCACCTTGTATGAAGATGTTTTTTTTGAGTTTGTATACTATTTTTATTCTGAAATTTAAAAAGAAAATTATATTTAGTACATCCATTTTTCCCTTGTTTCACAAAGTTACGAAAAATTAAAGAATAATGTGTGAAAAAATGTCTACCCATACCGACCCATATTATCTCAATAGAAATTACAATGATATAGATAATAATTCCTAAACTTGTGTTTAAATTTATAAAAATATATATTTCTATTCATTAAAAAATCACACATCTGGCATTTAATTTCTTCACGTTTCATACATTTCGTTTTTCTAGATTTGAGATACAAGTCTACATCCTAGTCTAGTGACGCTCTATGAAATTAAAATTTTGAGAAACAAGAAGGATTATATTTAAGCAAATAAATATCAATCCTATACTGTCATCTCTCATTAATAGATAAAGACATTTATAGACGATTACTTCAAAGAATTTTCATGTTGTAAAGAAAAAGAAAATTATAAAAGAAATAATAATATTAAAATTCGAAACGTCCCAAAAACGGGACGCTAGGCATAAATGTGTTAAACTAAATTTGGTTTACATTTTATTTGATTTTGCATTTTACAATCAGAAGCTTTCACATTGCTGAAAACGAACTGCTTTCTCTCATCAATATTAGATATATTAGAAGCTATGTTATATTACTCCCGAGAATTATTTGTACACTTACATACATACTTATATATACAGATTGAAACATTTAATAACAGTCCATTATTCACAGGTATAATAAATGCAATAAACAAAATGTCAATTCACGCATGCTTACAAAGTTAATGGAATAAACTGCTAATATTAATTACAATAAATAAGCGTTCCTTTTTATATGAGTACATGTACGTAGAGTTATGAGATATTTGTATGGATGATTTATATTGCTTTGATGATACATAAACAGAAAGATAATGATTACTTTTCACACATTGTATAAAACATCATATACGTAACATATATACAGTGTGTCCACGTATAACCTGACCGACCTTTATTTTCGCAACCGTTGGTCCTAGATGTATACTTCCAATTACAAAAATGGTTTAAATAAGGTAAAAAATTATTTTTTATGCGATTTGGGTCAAGAAAAACATTTATTAAAAAATTACGAAATTTAAATTTTTATACGGTCCCTCGGTCCCATAAGTGATATTTAGTAAAGATTTACTGTGACACTAAGGAGTACGACAGAAAAAGTCCCATTCATTTAACACTAAAATTGACCGAGTTATGAAACTTTGAAATGCATGACTTATACCACTTTTTTGCATATCAAAACGGATGATTTCGACCATGCTTTCATGGGTTGTGTATAAAGTACTTAAACTTATTTCAAGGTATCTGCGGTTTGAAAGAAATCGTACAACTATTACGATTGAGTTAACTTTATTAGTTAAGTTTCAGATTAGTTAAAATAATTGTATTTTAACATATGTTGTATTTTGTAAGGATTTGAGGCTATGATTTCTTTTAACAAAAATTAAGTTATTTTCATAAGGTTTTATTTGACTTGCAACGATCGTCTTTCCAGTTTAAAATTTGTACTCGCACTTTGACTGACATTCAAATGTCCGATCAAAGTTAAAATTTTACGTACTGACTTAAATCCGATTACAGTGTAATATTATTATGATTTTCGACGCTTACCATCTTATACATACTTATATTAGAGGATAACACAAAAAAAAATCGGATATATTACCGTCAACAAGTTTATGAAATGGTTTTAGACCACATAATATAAACCTGCCATGGTTGTGTTTTTTAACTTTTATAATTACGTTTTATGCATTTTTTAACGTTAAATAAAAAAAATTACCTTCACTTTTAACAATCATGTCAGGCTTTATCGCAAATCGTAAATTTCGAGGTTAAAAAATAGCGAAAAATCTGATACTATAAAATAGGTGCAAGACTTTTTTATTAAGTTTAATTTTATTTAATTCAATAATTTATTCAATTTTGTGGCTTATACTAGGTTTCCTATAGCTAAACAGCTCAGGGGTCCGATGAGGATGGTAGGGGAGGGGGGATCAATTTTAACTTTGAGTTTTTTAACTTTGAAACTGAGAAAAATCCTGACGTGATGGTTTAAAATGAAGGTCATTTTCGGATTCAGCGCTAAAAAATACACGTGAATCAATTTTCAAAAGCTAAAAAACATGCAGAACCCAAAATTTGAATGACGGTGTAATCTAACAGCATTTTAAAATATGTATCATTTTTCTAAAGAATTGAGGCTGTTGTTATCCATCCTTTTATTTAACAAAAATTCTGTTATTTTTATCCTCTTATATGTTCAGTACAAATTGCACATTTTGCAGTAATATGTCAGTATGATTAAAGATTTAAAATTTATATTGCAATGCTAATTTTACTCTCAACCATTTCTTTAATATATCTGACGAAAATATATTTCTACTAAATTTGTGAATGACCCCTAATTTGCAGCAAAAAATATGCTCCAACTTTAAACAGCTATTACTCGGTCTATTTTAATCGTAGAATAACGGGACTTTTTTTGCCTAACTTGTCAGCGTAACAGGGAAATTTTACTAAATATAACTTATAGAACCGGGGGATCGTATAAAAATTTAGATTCTGTAATTCTTCGCTAAATTGTTTTTTCGCTTCAAACTTTTTTTTATCTTAACTCTGCACCTAATTTTGACCAATTTTGTAATTGGAAGTATGCATCTAGGACCAACGGTTGCGAAAATAAAGGTTGGTCAGGTTATACGTGGACACACTTTATATGTATTATGCAGTACAATATGTAATAATCTAATCGTCGTCAATTGTTCTAACATATATGATCCATGTATGTAAAAATATAGCTTAAAAAAAAAAGAAAGTAATTTTACTACGTACAAAACACTGTCGTCATAACATAAATAAATGGTAAAACTTTTAGCATCTGAACAATAAATATTGCGTAATGAAATCAATGAAAGAAACTATAAAGCTGCAAACACTTTCTATAAAATATTTAGTTGTTAATTCATAATTTAAAGTTTGTACACGATTAAAACTTCTATGCAGGTATTATTTAACTAAATCTATACAGTCGCTTATAATACATAAATTTATTATTTCTACATTTACCAGTCTTGTATTATTTTTTCAAAAAGTCTTCTTATAATTAGTTTAAATAAAGACCCTTTTTCGCTGTTAATAGTTTTTTCATTTTTCAAGATAGGGAAGTGTAAAAAGTAAGTTTATTTGTATTTTTTGTATCAAGGATCCAAATTAATATTTTATATCCTTAGCTTGTAGATTTCTTTGAAATACGCATTTTTTAAATAGCGAAATTATATGTTCAAGCCTATTTTTTACGCATGTTTGTAACGCACAAAATATAGGGCGTTAGGCGCAAATGGATACATATTTCTATTACCATTTAGGGGACAGTTATTAATGTAAAGTTCTTTTCAACATGATTTTGAAATAAATTGTTTTTTTAGCCTCAAATATGATTATTCTTAATTTATTATTAATTATACTTATAATGTTATTAGTCTTTTAAAGAAATAAATATATATATTTTAATAGTTCATAAAAATACTAATTATAGCATATAATATACAATTTAAAAGCTTAATTAATATAAATTTAGACAATTATAATTATGCATATTTCAACACATGGATATTGCCATATTTAGTACGTTTACATTTTATCAAATGAATACAAACATATTTTAGCTTAATTTTTTTTAGTATCTTTCCAGTTCATTGTGCAACATTTTAAAGTAATTTCACCAAAAAATTTGAAAAAACAAAAATTCAGGAATAAATGTGTTAAATTATATAATCCAAAACGCTATTGCAAATTCATCTTTTTGCATAGTATTTAAAAATATCCAAATCACACAAAAAGGGTTTTTTATTATTATTTTTTATTTTAAGAATATTTCAAATTAAGCTTTTATATGTAACTCTATGATATAAATGTATTTAATAATAGGTAAAGGAAATGGTATATTTTCCACAACTAAGATACAAATATAATTAGAATAACAGAAAATAATAAGTATTACAGTTAGATATAAACAGAAAATGACTTTATTTGAATCTAATGGGTTTTAAAATGAATAAGAAGTTGTTTATACTAAATTCAAAAATTTAGTGGTCTGTATGTCACTCTTTAGTGTAAGAATAGTTTTAGCAACATTGTAATTTTTTATTGTTAAAGTGTTTGAAACTATTCATTCAGTACTTTTAAAAAGCCATGGAACACTAATTGAGATTAAATGTTGTTGTTGCGATAATGGTTGTTTACTAAAAGTCATTTAAAATGTTTATTTTAAGAAAATCCATTTTTAGGAAAATTTCTTTTTATTAATATGAATGAATTTACTATTTGCTAGCAAATGCTACTTATAAAAGAGTTTTATACATTTTAATTTAAATTTCGTCAATTGTTCTAACATATATGATCCATGTATGCAAAAATATAGCTTAAAAAAAGAAAGTAATTTTACTACGTACAAAACACTGTCGACATAACATAAATAAATGGTAAAACTTTTAGCATCTGAACAATAAATATTGCTTAATGAAATCAATGAAAGAAACTATAAAGCTGCAAACACTTTCTATAAAATATTTAGTTGTTAATTCATAATTTAAAGTTTGTACACGATTAAAACTTCTATGCAGGTATTATTTAACTAAATCTATACAGTCGCTTATAATACATAAATTTATTATTTCTACATTTACCAGTCATGTAATATTTTTTCAAAAAGTCTTCTTATAATTAGTTTAAAAATAGACCCTTTTTCGCTGTTAATAGATTTTTCATTTTTCAAGATAGGGAAGTGTAAAAAGTAAGTTTATTTGTATTTTTTGTATCAAGGATCCAAATTAATATTTTATATCCTTAGCTTGTAGACTTCTTTGAAATACGTATTTTTTAAATAGCGAAATTATATGTTCAAGCCTATTTTTTACGCATGTTTATAACGTACAAAATATAGGGCGTTAGGCGCAAATGGATACATATTTCTATTACCATTTAGGGGACAGTTATTAATGTAAAGTTCTTTTCAACATGATTTTGAAATAAATTGTTTTTTTAGCCTCAAATATGATTATTCTTAATTTATTATTAATTATACTTATAATGTTATTAGTCTTTTAAAGAAATAAATATATATCTTTTAATAGTTCATAAAAATACTAATTATAGCATATAATATACAATTTAAAAGCTTAATTAATATAAATTTAGACAATTATAATTATGCATATTTCAACACATGGATATTCCCATATTTAGTACGTTTACATTTTATCAAATAAATACAAACATATTTTAGCTTAATTTTTTTTTAGTATCTTTCCAGTTCATTGTGCAACATTTTAAAGTGATTTCACCAACAAATTTGAGAAAACAAAAATTCAGGCATAAATGTGTTAAATTATATAATCCAAAACGCTATTGCAAATTCATCTTTTTGCATAGTATTAAAAAATATCCAAATCACACAAAAAGGGTTTTTTATTATTTTCTTTATTTTAAGAATATTTCAAATTAAGCTTTTATATGTAACTCTGTGATATAAATGTATTTAATAATAGGTAAAGGAAATGGTATATTTTCCACAACTAAGATACAAATATAATTAGAATAGCAGAAAATAATAAGTATTACAGTTAGATATAAACAGAAAATGACTTTATTTGAATCTAATGGGTTTTAAAATGAATAAGAAGTTGTTTATACTAAATTCAAAAATTTAGTGGTCTGTATGTCACTCTTTAGTGTAAGAATAGTTTTAGCAACAATGTAATTTTTTATTGTTAAAGTGTTTGAAACTATTTATTCAGTACTTTTAGAAAGCCATGGAACACTAATTGAGGTTAAATGTTGTTGTTGCGATAATGGTTGTTTACTAAAAGTCATTTAAAATGTTTATTTTAAGAAAATCCATTCTTAGGAAAATTTCTTTTTATTAATCTGAATGAATTTACTATTTGCTAGCAAATGCTACTTATAAAAGAGTTCTGTACATTTTAATTTAAATTCGTATGCTTTTATCGAAAAACATTTTTTTATTATCCTTCTGATAAACGAAATTGTCTAACAGGGTGAATCTGGGATAGATGACCATAGATATTAAAGATTGATATAAAAATTCTTAGAATGCAAATAAAAGAAATATTTATTCATGTTTAAAATACTTATACATATCCTCATCATAGTTTGGACCAAAAATAATTACAAATCTAGAGCAAAATGTGGCAAAATAAATTGAAATGAAAATGGCAGATGGCCATCTCTCCTATAAGCCGAGGAGAGATGGCCATCCAATACAAGAAAGAAAAAATGAAGTTAAAATAGGAAAAGATAACACATTTTATGTAGTTAATCATGAAAAATATATTGAAATATTTAAAGATGCAATTATATCACGGAAAATCAGTGAATGAAATTTGAATTAACAAAATTTGAAGTATAATTTCAATCTTTCACTATCCGTAAAATTTTAGGGTCATTTTCAAAATATGCATACATATGCTGTCCCACAGTAAAAAAAATTGTACTCATAAAATATTATTTAAAACTGACTATAAATATTATATTTATTTAATTACACTACACAACATATTTCTAAAACATAAAAATAATCACTTTCATATTTTTTTCGTAAAGATGCAGATTTTTGCATCTAGTAGAAGAAAAAAATAGCTGTCCCTCTTCTGTATTTTATAATTCTGTAATATTTTTTCACTTCATTTTTCACTTTAAAAGGAAAGTAATTGGGACATTTAATGAAATAAATCATCATTATTTTAAATTTCTAACATTATTCCAGCAAAAAAAAAAAAAAAAAAAAAAAAAAAAAAAAAAAAATTAAGAAAATCTACAAAACATTTTGTCCCTCATATTTTGTCAAGTCTGTTACCAAGCTACAATTTCATGAAATAAAGGTTGACAATTTCACCAAGAAACGGCAGCACATTTGCAATAAAAACACTTATACTAGTTAAATATTTACTTGTAGCCATTTTCTTTTGCAGTTGAAAAACAACAGTGTAGTGGAGTAAAGAATTTTTTATAAAGGTGAGTATTTTTATTCAATGTCAAGTCTGTTACCTAATTTTTTATGTTAAAAATATAAGTTTAGTACTTTCTTTTGCTTGAATATTATTATCTAGTTAATATATTAAAGATTTTGTTTTGTTTCTTAGTGTTAATAATTAGAATGTAGGTTTTGGAAGATATTTTGCTGTTAATGTCAAGTCTGTTACCAGTCAAGTCTGTTACCATGTTACTGGTAAATAGTGTATAAAATATAGTAAAATAGTGTATAAAAATTATACCAAAAGCTAAAGTGCTTAATTAATTATATTTACAATTTACAGACACATCTAACTTATACATTATCACTTATTTTATTTTTAATGTGAAATTTAAAAGTAATTTTTTTTAAATGTTTTTCTGAATTGTATACATTTATTGAAAATGAACCTTTACCACATTTTCAGTAAAGATCTTGATAGTTTGTACACGATTCATGGAACCACATCTGGCACTTTATGCATTGCATCCAGTTATCCTTTTTGGTTGTGGAATTAATTCTTCCCACAACCAACACAATGATCCTCGCTCAATTCTATTCCCTCGGACTCTGTAGAATCTAATAATTTCAAAAGAACTTCATCTACTTCGCTGCTGGAAATGTCGTGTTTTTGTTTTTTTCTGGGATTTATTTTAGAATTTTGAACGGTTTTAAGTTTATCTATCAACTTTATTTGTTTCTGGGATGAACGATTCCGAAGTTTTTCAATATTTTATGAAACAGAAAAACATCGTTACACTCTATTGTATTCTTGTTATTGAACTTTTTATATTGGTTAAAATTTAAATTGTTATGTTCATTAATATAATGATAATAATAAAAATAAAATTATATAATTATTTAAAAAATCATTATATTTAGTTAAAAACCTCTCTCTGTATAATACTGTAGTATTGATTATAGGTGGTCATCTCTCCTCGATGTGATGAGGCCATCTATCCTAAAATTGATAGACATATTTCAACCCAATTTAAAGTGACACTCCTCCATCGTACGTCTTTGTTTTAGACTTAAAACCAAAGATTGGATTATATACGTGCCTTAAAAATCCTTATAGTAAAAAAAAAATGTAACATATTTGCTGCAAAACGTTCAGATACCTTACTCACAAAAAATATCCCGAAACTAAATTAAATAAACATTAAAATTACACGTTCTTTTATAATTAAAAAACGCAGTTGAAAGTCACATTGAATGAACACGTTGAAGTACTTCTTACGAACAAAGTTTATGTTGAATCTATGATAGGTATTCTGAAATATTTAGTCTGGCCATCTCTCCTCTATGGCCATAAATACTAGAATTACCCTATATTATTGCTGACCTAATACACTTATTGTTCGTATAAGTCTTTACCGCAGGTCTATATAAAATTTGTAAATAAATAATCGTGACGTAGGTGAAAAAATACTATTGGACGTGGATTGTAACCTGACAACTTCGGCTAACATTAACTTAATTAATTTTTAGGTGGTATAGTTTAGGCCCAGTATCATTTCACCTACTTCAATCAAATATATATCTAATATAATGTCTAATTCAAGCTGCAATAACGCCGGTATCAGGACTTATTTCCGAATTCGTTTCCTCATCAATTGGAATTCGTTTCCGTTAAATAGTCCCTGCCAGCTCAGCTTATAGGCACAGGTTGATCTCGAAGTTAAGTGCTAATTTCACCAACAAATACAAAATCAACATTACAGATCAACACAGTTTAACTGTTTCATCTGGCCACTTTTGACGATTTTTGAGTTGATTTTAAGAGAATTATGTTATTACAATATATTTTTTTAACTCGATTTTTTTTCATCCCTTGAGAAAAATTTTAGCAATATCATCCATTACTAAAGTTCATCTTAAAAAAACTTCTTACTACATAAGTTATAGATAATATTAAGAAGATTTGTATAATAAATTCAAACCGTGTTGTGATTGTTTCATTAAATGAACCATACGCTATATTTTAAATTCTGGCTTTTTTTTTTTTTTTTATTGACACACGCGCGCGTTTAATAATGCAACCTCATACACAGCATATATGAGGGTTTTCAAAAATTTTCATCACACCAATGATACTTTTTATCGCCTTATTGACGGATTAACGTAGATGTAATTTATTATCTTCAATAACACCCTCCTTTTATTTATTTATTTATTTTTGCTGTAGGATTTGGTCCCATAACACACTTGTCAATATAAAAGTTGTAGATAATATTAATTACATTTATATTAATTTTAAGCGGATTTGATGTCTTGGAAATTGAAAAAAATACAATTTTTTTTCTTCTTCAATCCCTTTTTTTATTTTTGTTTTTAATTTCCTTTTTGTTGTAAGAATTGGCCCTATCAAAAACCTGTTAATATAAAAGTTGTAGGTAATATTAAGAAGATTTATAATAAATTTAAGTCGATTTGATATCCTGCGAAGTTATGATTTTTTTTCTTCTTAAAGCCCTATTTTTTCTCGAGCACAATTTAAATGATATCAAAAATCTGTCATACATAAAATTCTGGTGCCTTTCATAGCAGTAATAATAAATTTAAACTGATTTGATGGGTATTATAATTAAGAAGTTATGTTTTTTTGCGTTTTCAAAAAGACCCTCCCTATTATTACCCCCTTTGTGTTATTTTTCCTATTAACAAACTTCACCGAGATTTTCTGCCCCTTCATTTTATATATCAGTATGGGAAAGATTCGTGCAGAATTGTGTAATTTATCGTGTCCATAAAAAAGTAATATCCTTGTAATATTATAAATGTCAATGTGTGTCCGAAAGTTTGAATGAAGTCAACATCAAAACGGATGAATTAATGCTTTTGTATATTTGCACATGCGTGCATTATAAAACAGAAATGGACATAGGCTATATTTAATTTAATTTATTCAAATAATTTTCTCAATAATTCAAAATTTCATTATTTTTCATACAGAATCAATTGACATTTTCCCGATAAATTTAACCATTTTTCTTTCTTGTTGCCAAGAAAATCTAAATCTGAAATAATATTTTTTCTTCTACAATTAATTAAAAATTAAAATTAAAATAATTCAAAAGAAAATAAATATGACGCCATATTTGAAACAAAAAATGGGGTATTTTTTATTATACATAAAAAATGAATGTCGGTTACGTTAATAAGGGATTTTCTGCCAAAAATGGAATTATAATTAGAAGGAAAAAGAATGAAACAGAATCATATTATTAATAAAGTTATTCGCTTGGAAAAATATGACGTCATATTTGAAATAAAACAGATATTTCCAAGTATTCGTTAAAAATACAAGGGGCATGAATATCAGTAACTAATGAAAATAGATAAATAATGACGTCATATTAAAACGAATAACAGAAATATTTTTTACTAATGGATCCTATTCTCGCTTTCAGTTCGAGGATATAAAAAGCGCCATTTTACTAACTGTGATGTCACCGGAATACTGTCCATATTGATTAAAATGTTTGAATATAAGTTACATACAAATGAGAGTTTTCTTTCAAAATTCACGTTAATGATTATCAAGAGGAGATATATTTGGTGGAAGAAAGGGGAATTAAAACGAATTAATATATTTTTGATGCTTTTTCTTCATTAAAATAAAAAAGAATTGAATTTCAATTAGCATAAATGGAACAAAAACATTATTAAAATAAATTTTCCAAAACTGGAAACATATTTAAACACATCGCAACTTCATGAATGAATTTATTCCACAGAAGCGAAGTTCGCCAGCGAACATATTAACATTTACAACCAAGGATGGAAATATAATTTCTGTACATTTAAGTGGATAGTTATTACCCACTATTCATCCGAATTAAATTTTAAAAAATCATATACTGTTTTAATTGATTATTTTTATAAGATGGCAGGTAAAACATGTCACAAAGGCGTTTTTAGTAAAAGCTTTTATCGGGTAAAAACGATGTAATATTTTTTCATGGAAAGCATTCATTTTAATACGAAAACATTAACATATATTTATTTTAATTTCGTCAAAGCGATGTCGTTTCCATTACACCAGCTTCGAAAGTTAGAACGAAATCTTAAAAAAAAAAAAATTACTTGAAATTTAGTATTAATAATAAAAGCAATGTTTCACTGCTTTTCTAAATGTATATATATTGGAATAATGAAATATTGGATTTCATTTATCGATTTCATGTTTTAAATAAATTAAAATGCATCGTTTTACATGATTCATGAAGTGAAAGAATATATATATATTTTTTTATTTCGACAAGTATAATTCCAAAGGAAAAACTAACCCGGTGAAAGCGTCGTCATATTTTAAATCATTAGCTGCTTTTCTTTCAGAAAATATTAGCATTTTATAGCATTTATACAAAATAGCGTGATTTGCAAAGAATTTAACAATCACAAATACATAATTTTAACACCCTTTTACAGTAAAATTTCCAGGAACACTGGTTTCAATAAAATTTAATAAATGGCACATGAAAGTCGACCTAAAAAAGTTTAGCACGTATTTTAAATTTGAGATTGGGCTTTACATGTGACATCATTTACGTGTAAACAAGAGCCAAAACTACTAAATAAGCAATAAATTTGCCATTCACCTCAGATCTCTCTAATTTTTAAAGGCACCGTGATTATTGAAAATCGCAAAGGTAGAAGGGAAATTTTATTTCGATTTCAAAATATCGAAATCTATAGTTTAAAATCTCTCTGAAACACAATCTCTGTCCCCCATTGGAGCATATTCCTGCAAAAATCAAAGCTTTCATAAGTCAAAATTACAGCACAACAATAGATAAGAAAATATTTGTTCATAATTGGGGTGCTTTGCCATAAATATATTTATAAAGCGAAAGCAATAAGCAACTCTATTGCTTAAATAATATTTAGGCTCAAGAGTCTTCGGAGCGTCATAAACATTTTTACATTATTGGTAGATCTACATCTAATAAATGTATGGTACCGTGAAATTAAAATTTAATAAATAATTGAAAGTTAAAGATATTTCTCCTACTCTTATTATTTATTTTTGAGCTTTGATGCTTCACCAGGTTTAATTATTATTTTTTAATACCATTTATCATTTTTTCCCCAGATGTAATATTTCGTATATAAACATAATGTTGCATGATGATTTTCCGATTATTCTAATATTATCAAAGTCACTTCTGAAGTAACCTGTTAATAACCAATTTTCTTTAAAAATATTTACTAATATATTTCTTTAAATAATATTCTTTGTCTCGAAAACATAAATTAAATCAATAACCTTGAACGGAATAAACATAAAATAGAAAAAATATAAATAATAAAAAAGAGTAACATAGATGTAAATTTATTCCTCACTTAATCTTTGAAAAGGTGTATGAAATTTCATGCTCATCAAAGAAATTTAAATAAACCTATATATATATGTGTATATATATATATATATATACATAAACAAAAATAAGCAAATTGGGATCACAGAAGCGTTTCTACTATAAAATGTGATAAAAGGTTACGCTTTTAATTACCGAAATTTTTTGCTTAATTGATGAATTTCTTCTTCTTTAAATGTTACGTGAACGCAGTCACGGGCAACAGCTAGTATTTATATATATATATATATATATATATATATATATATATATATATATATATATATATATACCATAGCGCTCACCCCCTGCCCGCTACGCTCAACAACCTCCCGCGTAATCACTTCGCGATTCCGTTCGGTATCGCGAAACTATCCTTATTTTCTAGCCAGTCCCATACATAATTGTTTCGCCTTTTCATTCTAGATCGCTTCACGATCTCTTATTTTCTATGCATTCAATTTTAGATTTCACTTGGTAAAAACGCGCTCCTCCCCTCCCCCCAATTTTTGACGCAGCCTCATTTTTAAAATTTTACTGTGTGTTATGAACTATCTTAAAGTTTCAAACAGATCGCCTTGTTAGAATTCCTAAATTTTTTCGTGCACCTCCTGCTCCCCCCCTCCCGAAATGTGACGCGCCATTATTTTTTATAATTCTTTATCATGTGTTATAAACTATCTTAAATTTTAAAACAGTTCGCCTTGTTAAATTTCTAAAAAAAGAAAAAAAATCGCGTTCTGTTAGTTCCACATTCCACCACCAGGGAGTGCACTCCATTCTTAACAAAACTGCATCTGAATGAAACTCCATTAAACAACCTATCAATAGGTATATTACTAGCGAGGGATGGTGCTCTTAAGCAAGAATTTAAAGTATTTGATAAAATTATTATTCGAAAATAGTGGTAACTAAACTTTTCATATTTTTATGTTAAATAAGTAATATTTATGCTGTATTTTTAAACATTCCAGAATGTTCTGTAGAATACTACCATAAAAAATCACGTGGTTGCCTTTTAAAATGAGCATTTGATAGAAATAAACTAATTAGTGAAATAATAATTAATATCTCAGCTTGTAATTAAGATATAAGAATAAATTTTAGAATATCTGAAAATGGGGTTTTTTTTCCGTCTGGCTGTCCAAGTTTAAAGTTTTTATGCCCTTAGATTCTGAGATGTGGACCCAATTTAAAACCCCCAGTACACTTTATTGCTTAACATTCGCAACTGTAAGCCCTGCCTTTCTCATTCTAGCAACCCGTGAGCATGAAGTAAAAGGAATTTCTTATCGATACATTTTTAGACGATTTTTTCGATTCTACCGTATGCAACGGAATAATTTATTGAATTTCTGAAAATAGATTTTTTCTTCGTCCATCTGTGCGATTTTTGAGTTTTTCGGCCCGGAAGTTTCTGAGATGCGAATTGATTTAAAAAGCCCCAGTTAACTTTTTCGATGCGGTTTCCAGTATCTACGCAAATTTTCATAGGTCCATTTCCAAATCGTTCCTTTTTTAATATATAGAAGGATATATATCGATAGATAGTTTGATCATGTATATATATATTGTGCTTGATTTTGTATTACAAGTTAAAGGTTCCATCTTTATTTTGTAAAATATTAGTGTTATGAATTGATGCTAAATTTATTAATTTATTAATTTTATTTTAGTAATTGGGAATAGATGATGATTTGAAATTATATAATGGTTATATATATATAAGTGTATATATATGTATATATAGTTTTAAAATGGCGATTGTTTTGAGTTCTAGGGGTCCTAGAAATGATCAGCGTAGATTTGCAAAACATTTTTAGAAATTCTAACATAATGGAGAATGTAATAGGTAGCGTTTCTTATGAAATATACCTAAAATAACTGGGTATCAAACCAGGGCTTCGCAAGTTACAGAATATATTTGAAAATCATTTTTTTAAATTCAAAACTCTAATAAATATTTTGCATTTAATATATTTTTAGCTTGTCCAATAACAACAGCAAAAAACCTTTTTATATGAAACTAGGGGGCTCTGCCCCTGCAAGCTACGCTCGCCAACCCCCGTTCAGACACCGCAGAATCTAAAAATCTAAAAACACGCTAATATAATGTGTTTTAAAAATATTAGAGAAGATTACATTATACAGAAAAAACTGTGCAGATCTCCCTGTAAACGGGTTTCCATTCAATTTACTTTCATTGCAGAAATTTAACGAAGAAGTAGTTGCTGCTAAGACATCCAATGGTTGTTTTCGTTTTTGATTAAAGAGGATCAGTTAAACATTTGAAAAGAAGCTAAAATAAAAAGAATTAAGTATTCAGAGTCTTTGTCAACCGATATTTTAAAACAATCTCTATAACAATAGCCTAAATCATGTCACTATCATCAACAGTTCCGGGCGGAACACTTTGCTTTTTATACTCTAGGTGCCATTTTGATACTTTAATGTTCTCCATGCACAGATAATAAGTCGGCAAATATTATTCTATCCCCATCATTTCCTTTATATTATAATAGTTCAAGTCATCAAATGCCATAAACAAATACGATCTGATCCCTTCGCCTTTCATATGAAGATGGAACAAGTGTCATATTGGCGCGATTTTTTTCCAATGCCAATTTGGGGAACGCACCAACAGCATAAACAACAACATCCGGCTTACCATATCAAGCAAAATAACGATACTTTGGCGCCAGTTAAGTACCCGTTGCGTATATGACATTGGCGTCAGAGAGAAATCGCGCCAATATGGGGCCGTATATGACATCTGTACCGAAAGAAAAATAAGCCGGTAGCAAATCTCGCCAATATCTTTTTTTCAACTCGTCAGTTAGCCTTTTTTTTTTTAAATTGTTCGAGTGGTAAATTAAAACATTGATTTTAAGTTGAAATTAAATGCCATGGTTTGTTACATAATTTAATATTTCGCACCGTATGTTTGGCATGATTTTTTTTTTTTTTTTTTTTTTTTTTTTACGAAAATTTGGCGAAAAACTTGTTTTCGAATACCAGTTACATATGTATTTTTGGTACTACTTAGTTATCCCGTCGACAAAAAATCTATCGCGAACTATAAGATTAAATGCCAATAATGCTTGATCGTAAATGTCACATTCACTTGACTTTTAGCAAGTTAAACGTGTTTACGTCATCAAGTGATTTTTATTTCGACGTTTTATTTTTATATTTATTAATGTTATACTAATTTATTTGTTCTTTCGTTATTTAAAATAAAAATTTTGTCAATCTGTACAATTTGGCGAGTGGTTTGACGATTTATATAATTTGCGAAATTGGTTGACGGAATAACTACTACATTGTACCGTATTTTTTAATTATTTTCTATTATTTTCAAAAGGAAATAGCAAAAAAAAAATAATAACTATAGAACAAAATAATTTATATAAATTTAAAAAATAAATAAAAGTAAATAAACATTTATTATTAAATGAACAACAATAGCCGGGATACCATGTCTATTAAAATAATGCCATTTGTGCGCAAATTAGGAACCTCGGTGCGTATATGACATCTGTGCCTATTTTTTTTTTTTTTTTTTTTTTTTTTTAAGAAGTGAAAGACATCAATTTAAAAGTTTCATTTTTAAATGAAAGTTTTGCATTTAATAAAATGATAACGAAATACAAAAAAAGCATTGTTCTTAGCATAGATTTAAAGGAGTCCAAATTGGTCGGAAAATTAATTTAAAATAGTAACCTTTTCTGAATTATGAAAAAAAAATTCTGCTATGATTAAAATTTGAGTTGCCATCATTAGAAAAAATGTATTTAAAATTAGAAAAAAATTAATATTTTGAAAACTAATTCGAATTTAAAAATTCTAATACCAGTTTTGAGATATTTGGATCAACACGATTTTTTGATTCGATTTTTGAGATCTTCGGATTTTTGGTGTTAATTTCATTGCAAAGTATTCCATATTTTAGGAGAAATCGCCGTGAAACAAAATCAGTTGTTTAATCAGTCGATTCAAAGAATCGATACATTTCAGCCGTTTCATATATTCGTTTCATAAATTCGTTTCATTAGGATTTTATATATATAGGGTAGATATATCAATTATGTATTCAAAGTTTTAAAATGGATTAAAAGCAATACTTTCTTATTATCTGCAGAATGGCAGAAGTTAATAGTTAAACATATTTACAAATATTTCGTAATTTACAGCAGCTTTTTTTTTTATCATTTCATTAGTTTAAGCGAGTCGTTCGATTACATTTCTGTTAAATTTGTGTTTTATTAATCTTAATATTTTATTTTATTTATTTTCTGATAAGGTTTAATTTTTGTTATGGAATACTAGTCCGAAACAAATTATGAACAGTTCATAGTATTTTTAGAGTAAGCGGGTTAAATTTTGGAAAAGGGGCTGTGAGAAAAGTTAGTTAAATACATTCTAAGGTGAAGAACTTAAATTTTGATGAATAATCATTTGTATTTCAATATACAATATAAATTAATAAAATGTTTTGTCGTATGCAATTGCAATGTTATTCAATGAAAAAATGCTTCTTATCGTTTGAAAAAACAAAAGGTTTCTATTTTGTAAATTATTTTATATTTTTATAAAAAGTGTTATTACATCATCTCTCAAATATATATTTCTAGTTAGCAACACAGGTTTCTCTTTTAAGAAATAAACTTTTACGGAAAACAAAACTTTAAAAATTCTGAGATAACAAATACAAATAATTTGATCAATCTTAACGAAGCTCTCATTTTAATTCGTTATCTTATTATTAAATTTATCTGGAAAGATAAGCCTCGTTAAAGATGATCAAATTACTGTTGTCAAACAAGCAGTTGTACCAGCTTTTTCATCTTTTCCTGATATACGATGTACAAAATTACAAAAATAATTTCAGCAACATAATTTTATTATCAGGTATCATGCATTTTTTAAATATTTATTTCAAACATATACTTTGTTTACTGTTACTAGGCATTTTTTTCAACTTTTTAGAAGTTTATTTTATTTATTTATTAATTTATTTATTTTGAGGGAGAGAAAAAAGTAGTACTAGAAAACAGGAATTCTACTTTTTCAGAATTTAGTGTCGCCCCCGCTGGAAACTAGTATGTTGTGGCCATCACAATACTTTCTTCCATATAAATTACGTCAATTAAATCATTTAAATAATACAAGAAATTACGTCAATTTAGCACCAATTCATATCAAATTGTATCTGAATTTGAAGTTTGATGAAAATTCGTGCATTAGTTCTTGAGATAGAGCTATAGCGAAATTGTAAAAAATGTAGCATAGCAGCACCACCTATTGAGCGATTTACACCAAAACATAAACAGCACCTAGTGATATCAAGTTATACCTGAATTTGAAGCTTGATGAAAGTTCTTGCATTAATTATTGAGATAGAGCTATAGTGGAAATTCTGAAAAATGGAGCATAGCAGCTCCACCTGTTGAGCGATTTGCACCAAAATATAAACAACAACAATTCATATCAATGTATACATGAATCTGAAGTTCGTTGAAAATCCAAGCATTAGTTCTTGAGATAGAGCTATTGCGGAAATCGCAAACAGTGCAGCATTGCAGAGACACCTGTTGAGCGATTTATACCAAAATGTATAAAACGTCAATTCCTGTCATGGACTAACTGAATCTGAAGTTTGATGAAAATCTGTCCATTAGTTCTGGAGATTGAGCTATTTTGGAAATCGTGAAACATGCTTTATAGCAGCGCCACCTGTTGAGCGATTTACACCAAAAACTACTCAGCACCAATATATATCAGGAACTAACTGAATATTAATTTTTATTAAATTCCGTTCATTAGTTTTTAGGATAGAGCGACCACAGAATTTGTGTCACACATAGACAGATAGACTCACAGACTCATAGACAGACATTTTCGTAAAAACATGTTTTGGAGTTCTCTGACTCCTAAAATGTGTAAATTCGTCGAAAACCGGAATTCGAAAATTTTCCTGAATCCAATATTTTCCTCTTGTAAAGACAGAAGAAAGTAAAAATATATATGTTTATAAATAGAGATAGTACAAAATAAATTTCATTTTTAAAACTTCAAATACACGCTTTTATTTTATATAAAATGACGTTATTCACATCTGCTGAAGAATCCCGCATTTACGACCCAGTCTTTAAGAATATCTACAGTAAACTGTGCACATGATGTTACTAACGCTGAATAACACACATAAAAAAAAACAGATGTCGTCATTCAAGAAACTCGACAAAAAATCGGCTATCTAATAATTAATATGCCTTCATGAGTTTCTAACATTAATATAGATACTTAAATTAAATATAGTTTATATCCACGTTTTATCAGAAATCATTCAAAATAGCACATATTTTATTTATTTTTTTTCAGTTGTTATGGCAAAATGGCAACTAAAAGATAATAATCTACTATTTTTCAACTATTATTTCCTTTACTTTCTATAGAAATGGAGTACCTGAGTTTCCAACTTAAAGAAGTAGTGTTAAAACACTACAAAAAATTAATATCTCAAAATAAATTGAGATGCTGTTTTCAAACAAATTGCATGTAAAAGTAATTTTTTCACTCTACAATACGGTATGGAAATTAAAAATGTGCGATGCTTAAAAGTTTAAAAAAATGGAGATAGAGATTATCTCATACAATTATATATCTGCATTGTTTTACGGCTGGTTTATATAACGGAACGTTAATTTTTGAAGACGACATTTTAATTGTTGGAAGAAAGAAATAGCATACCAGGGGCTAAAAAGTAATTTCTTAAATTACAATAACTTTAATATATTTTTTCATGCCTTGTTCAAAAATTGTTTTTAAATTTGGCATTTTAGAAAAAAAAAAAAAAAGAGTGCCTTGGGCGCAGGTTCGGTGAAACATCTGGAATGTTCTTCTCGGTCTATTTCACGGTCTCAGCGATCTTGTGGATGTGTGGATTACCCAGAGCACTTGTAGGGAGCTCGAGATACCACCCCGAACCATTGAAATATTAATCTTCAGTACAGGTTTTAAAAAGAAAACAGATAGCAGAAGTCTTGAAATTGGAATTTTTTAAGGCAATTTCAACGTTTAATATCTTAAACCTTAAGTACCGGGTGTTGCATTTCGGCAACATACCCAATTTAGACTTCTAAAATACTATTAGAATAATATTGAAGATATAATGCCTAATGTTACCAATAAAATACATTCTGAAAATATTATTAAATCGATTTTCAACATGTAGATGACAATACTTATGCTGTTTAAGAATAAAGATAGATTTATTTTTTCAATTGTTGCTACTTACTCTTTTTGGAAGCTTGCGAAATACCCTATTTTGCTTTGCAATGATCAAGTAAAATTTATTTTTTATTATAGTTCCTAAAATTCTTGTGTGTTTAATATTATAGAATTTTATCAAGGAAAATTATTTTTTCAATTAAAGACCAATATTGCCGATTAGTAACAAACTGTTTTTTAGCCATAAACCATACTTAAAATAAAATATGATTTTTTAAAGTATTTTTTCCATGATTTATTTAAAAAATAGAAGAAGAAATACGTTACTACAATGATTTTTGAAAACTCAGGCATTTAAAAGTTAAAATGTATATGATTTGAAAACACAATTGTCATTGGGATGAAAGATATAAGCATGTTCTTTCATTTCATGTATTTAAAACATTGCAAGGTGCAGAATTAGTATTTATAGGGGGCTCTAAACTGTCAAGCATTTGTCAGACAGAAAATTGGTATAAAAGCTTACGCGCAGGATTACAAAATAAATTTTGCAGCTAGACGTAAATTTTTTATGTCTAATTATACTTCAGATTTCAATAATTATCCTGAACCTAAATAAATTTGTATTTAAAGGATGTTTCTATTTTGAATGCAAATTTGTATTTAGCTAATACAAAGATTTCAAAATTTCAACAATATAATCATGTAAAAAAATATTTTTTTGAACAATAAAACTGAAATTTTGGGTTCAGTTTGGACAGACTAACATAAATGTAGTGAAAAAAAAATATTCTAAAGTTTTTGAAATATCCTGCGCATCATACCCAAAAATATCATTTGGAGAAAAATGACTTCAAATTTTCGGAAATGCCGCTTCAACCATTGAGCGGGTATAATTCTAAAAGCCATAACTTCTGTTCTAATGGAAATTTCCAGGAAAGAATTATATCAAAATGTTCAGTAAAAATAAGAGTACAACACGTAAAGAAAATAAAAATTTCGAAAACTTTGTAAATTTAAGAGTCCTGAGAGCCCTTGAATGCGACCAGACGTTCAATGTAATTCAGGTAGAATGGCAGTGTAGCGCGGTTGAAAATTTACCCGCCATTTCTATTTGAACAACATCTGAAGCTTTGGACTATCGTTGGGTAGGCCGACGCCCATAGCGCACATTTATAACCTCTTAGAGCTTAATAGGTATGGTTAGGTTTAATGCCAGATA
Source organism: Maratus speciosus (assembly GCA_963932465.1). Taxonomy (NCBI): domain Eukaryota; kingdom Metazoa; phylum Arthropoda; class Arachnida; order Araneae; family Salticidae; genus Maratus; species Maratus speciosus. The sequence continues at coordinate 317,410,068 of OZ010800.1, forward strand.
TAGAACCCAAACCTATTTGTAACAGTTATTTGCATATAATAAAATTGACTTTACCTCACATAAGAGATAGAGGGTATGTACTTTTTTCTGTCCTTTCAAAAAATAATTTAATTAAAAACATATTTTTTTTTTATATTTGATTTTCTCACAATAAATACTTGTTCATTTTTCAGAATAAAATTTTACAGGAAATGACTGCATTTATGTAACTTTTTCAAAGTATTATTATTTTTTATTAAATATATTATTTGGGGATCAAGATACTTATAAAGATTTAATATTTTCGCTGTAAGAAAAAGTTAATATTAAATATTACCTCGTTGAAAAACATTTAACATTCAACTTTAATAAAATATAATTAACTTTATACGAAGTTTTATATTTAATTGAGTTTTCTAAAAGTGTCTTTTTATCATCAAAAAAAAAAAAAAAATGCTAATTCCTTTTCATATAACGAAATGTTATCGATTAAATAATTTTTCATTTAATTATATGTATTGTCAGGTTTCTGACGTTAATGAGCGTAGGACAAAGTAAGATTACTATTAATTAGTATTATTTTATTTTATTTATTGTATTTTGTATGTATATCACTTTCTACGTAATTGAGTTACAAAAATATTTTCTTATCTTGAAGATTAGAACGAGTTATTATATTCATATCTTATTGAATGAAAAGATCCACTCTACAAACGACATTCCAGCATTCCTTCTGTATTCGAGAACGTGGAGAACGGTCAGAATAGATAAAAGTAACAAAAGAAAGCTCTTAGGAATCTCTAGTGAATGACCGATCGAGGAAGCGAAGTGCAGTCAGGGATAACATGGTTCCTTAATTTACATAAGAGGGCTCCATGTGTTTTTCTTTCAAGGCGGGCAGTTGGGAGAGAGTGTTAGGTATTCTTGGCTGAAGTCCCGTGTGTGGAGGCTGGATAGTTGATCCGTGCATTTCCGGTCAAAGTGTTCCTGGGAAAATATCAACTCTTGTGGCTATAAACGTGTATACAAGTAGAGATACCTATGTGGTTCTCTAATAAGACTTTCTGAATACAGTAAAGTAGGAAGAAAATAGCATAGTTTAATATTACTACCAAGTACGTAGGCATTATTTCAACATATAAACAGCTGTTATTCGAGGTCTTCACAAGTAGTAGACAGGAGTTTGCCTGATTCTCATCAGCGTATCGACGACGAAACAGCGTAAATTGTGTCTATATATATGCGTCTGTGTATATATATATGAAACGCTTCTCAACTGTAGGGTAAAACATGTCGAAAATACGCGGTGGAAATACACCCGTCATATATCACCAACCCGAGAATTAAACATTCTGCAGTCGTATTTCATGCGCAGCGTAGAAAACCAGGGCCTAATTAATACCTTGAGCTGTTTTCACATCTATACTATTAAAATCTAAGCTATGCGCGTCTAACCACAAAAACACGGAAACCAAAGGGCGCTGGGCTACGAAATTTGGCCCACGGGTTGCTGGTAGGAGGCCCATGAACGATTGGTGCAAAAAATTCGAAAGTTTTAAGTAGATTTTTTTTTTATGTTTTTCACGATTTTTTGCCTTTTTTTATATTCATCTCGTAATCGCGCGAATTCTAACCAGTTCTAAATGTTTACTGCAATATGAGATATACATATTACGTACGCCAAGCTGCAATAGTAAGAAGCTGTTGCGGGTATTACGATAATTCTTTTACCTTGCATGCAAATAATTAGAGATTATTTAATTGCGCTTAATTATTACCTTTTTAAAACTTTTCAACAAAATTGAAAAGTGTTTATTACTTCGGTTTGCCTGTCGTCTGTTCTTCTGCCCACGCTCTAACTCCCGTAAATATACTCGGATTGCCCTGAAATTTTTAAATGTTATTAATGTTTACCATAGCACGTTCCCTATTTCAAATGAAGTTTGTAGCATGTTCAGTTCATTTACAGGGACAGTGAAACGTTTTCCGTTGCATTACGACCTATGGGAAAAAATCGTTTAAAATGATTTCTAACGATTTTACATGCTTTCTGACATAGTAAAATGGATATGCATTTATCAAGTGCGCTAAAATATGCATTCTGCAGTATATGCGGAGCAAAGAATAGTTATTATGCATTTACAGGGAACATTACATCATACAAAAGAATTCCGGTACATAAGGATATCATATAGAGGTGGAGGGAATTGTTTGTGGCGTATTTTAATTATGTTAAATTATTTCATGTATAATGAAATTGGTATACGTCGCTGAGGTTTACTATTACTTATTTGTTGTATAATACGAAGTGCATAGCCTTTACAGGGACACACAAAAGATTTCAGATAATATACAGTAACCAATGTACTGTACAATAGCAATGATTTCTGTAAATGCCTTTATAATTATGTTAAGTGCTTTTATGTTTCATTATATTTATGCATAGTATATGGTGTGTAAAAATGCCATAGTTCATATACAGTGCTACACAGAATTCGTAATGGTTACTGGGTATGACTGCAAATTGCTTAATGGCGGTTTTTACATGAATTTTGCATTTTTACGCTGAACTGCATTTAGTTTACTACGCAAAGCTTTTAGAACACAGATAAAATTATATACATGGTCACGCAACGAATTTGACGCTTGACAGTGTATAAATGATAATTTCTGGAATTGGGATTTCAGTAGTTTTAAGAGTGTTTTAGTTTGAATTAAACTTTAGCTAAATAGTAGCGTGTAATAAAGGTACTAATTTAATTACAGGGTTCTACAAAAGCACACAAGTATGTTTCCATCTATTAGTATAAACTACTGAATGAGAAATTTAAACCTGTTACGCGTTTTCGAGCTAAACTAAATTTTCCCATTATATTGTATATATAGAAACCTAGAGATCAAATGCAGGGCTGTTCACAAGAATTGGAATACATATTTGCTATGGACGGTAACTGCTGAAATCAGTTTTTAAATGTGTTATGCGTTTTCTAAAATGTTTGCTTAGTTAGCTTATATAAACGAAGTTCTGTTAAAGCATTCAAGAAGAATTGGAAAGTGTTTCATAATCTATGCTTAACGCGTGATTTTTCTTTCTTGTTTAAAAATAAAGAAAAACATTTTATCACAAACATGAACAAAAGTTTTTATTCTATTTGGGCGTATATTTTTAACCACAAAAACTCGGAAATCAAAGGGCGCAGGGCTACGAAATTTGACACACGGTTGCTGATAGGAAGTCCATGAACGATTGCTGCAAAAAATTCGAAAATTTTAAATATATTCTTTTTTATTTTATTTTACGTTTTTGACGATTTTTTTTTTCTTTTTCAATTCCTACTGTTAGTTCACACTCTCCCTATATTCATTTATATGTAGATTTATTTATATATTTATATATATTGTTCAAAATTTTAATCGTTAATAAAATACTCATTATTCATCCTATCAAGTTGAAATAAATTTTTTTTTAAATTGTACTGAATGACAATTGATGTTAGTACAGTTTTTTTCAAATATTAATTAATTAATTAAATTTTAATTAATTAATTTTAGTTTTGCATGGGAAACAAAATGGCGGCCATTGGTTATTGAAGATCAATGAAAGTAATTTCAATAAGGGGTTACAACAGGGGGGGACCCTGTTCTGTCACCAAATACCGCCAAGTTTGTCGCCAACTTGGCGATATATCGCCAAATTTGGCGGCCAAAATGAGTCGTCAAATGTGACGCCAACTTGGCGATATCTCTAATATTTCGCCAAATTCTAATAGACTTCCATTGTAAACCTACTTGCTTATAGAAAATCAACAAATTGAGATATTTTAATGCAACAAAAACTAATATTAGCTTAAGGGATTATATTACATTTTTCTTTGATGACCTAAGTAGGAATTGACTTTAAAAACAAAATTTTTATATTACTTGTTTATGTTCAATTTATAATCGCGCGAGTTCTACCCAGTTCTAAATGTTTAATGAAATGTGAGATATACATATTACGTACGCCACGCTGCAATAGTAAGAAGATGTAGCGGGTATTACGATAATTGTTTTACCTCGCATGCAGATAATTAGAGATTATTTAATTGTGATTAGTTATTACCTGTTTTTAAAAATAAAGAAAAACATTTAATCAGAAACATCAACAAAATTTTTATTCTATTTATTCCCTTGTTCCAAAGATATCGTTTTAACGTCTGTTGCAAAAGCAGCATAATAAATTAAATATCAGTAAAAAAATACACAATAGTGTAAAATATTTATGGAGATATAGTACATATTACGTACGCCACGCTGCAATACTAAAAACATGTAGCAGGCATTAGAAAGTACACACAGTAGTAGAAAAAGATTTTTCTAAATCGATTAGTTATTGAACAACTCAACACTTTAACAGGTGAGTTCTTTTTTCTTATTTAGATAGTTTAAAGTTGTGTGTCGTCATTGCGTTTTTATGCTATTTTTCGTTTCATATTCGTTTATTATTATGTATATTTGATGTGAATTTTTTACGTACTGCAACGTTTTACTACGGATTTTAATTTTAAAAACATATTAAAAAAGGGATCATAGAAGTTTAAATGTTTTTTAGTTTTGAAAACAGTTGTAAACCGCTTACGGACTGTTACATATTTCTTTATTTAATACTTGCATATTTTTTAATATTTGATCATGACATTGGAAATTGAAATTTTCAAAATAAGATGCCTAAGCTCAAAAAGTCAGTAACTGGCAATTCTTCACGAGAACAGAGGGCTATAAGGCAGCGTGAAAGGCGAGCTAATAAAACCGAGGAAAAATCTGCTGCAAGAAGACTCGCCGTGGCAGAAAGAGACAGTGAAATACAAATGGCACAAACGCCAGAAGAAACTGCTTCAGGAAGATAGGAAGCTGCACTGCGAGCTCAACAAAGACGTCACGATGAGGGTACCCAACTACTGGCTGTGAGGGAAACATCGAACTATGAATAGTACAAATAATGTCGGAATACGCAGGTTACACTCAACAGTTGAAGAACAACAATGTGCTCATCTAGACAATTTTTACCTCAAGTGTAGTGCATTTTTTTCAATGCAGAAAAGAAATACAAGAGGAGTTTATACTCACTTTTGTCACAATGGCAAAACAATTTTGGAACCTCTTCAACTATATCCATATCAGACGAGACAGCTTATAGATGGCAGTGATAGATCGTCAGCTCAATTTAAGGAACACGTAAGGTCATATAACAGTGCGTTTTCTTTTGTCTCTATGGGTACTAATGTTACACCGCCCCCAGGTACCGACCCGTATTTTTTTAGAATCCATGGAGAAATTTGTCAAATTACTTCTCATCTTCATCCATCTGAAGAAAGCCAGGAAAAATATTCTCAATTGTATGTATTGGAATCCGATATAGCATTGCGGCAGCGTATGAACAGTAGAGAAAATTTAAAATGTAAAGAATAAATCATGAGCAAGCTTGGCGATGTTATAAGGCGAGTTAACCATTACGCACATGCTTTTCAAATACTTCATGAAATGGAAGAACGAGTCATCGCAGAATAAGGACTTGGAGCAGCAGAAAGCGTGTGTACATGCGATAAAAATTTATCAGCGGACCCGCATCGAGGCAGATTCAATGCGCCAAAGTCAAATGAGATAGCCATGGTTTCCATAGTTCGGATGATGCACTACCTACCAATTGGAATATCTACATATATCCGAAGGGGAATCAACTGTGTAGAATAAACGTGTTGAATCCTAATTGTCACCCCATGCTTTATTTCTCCCTCATGGCGAAAAGGGTTGGAGTGTGGATGCTGGATGTTCTGAACTTCAGTTTTACAGTCACAGGTTGATAGTGAGAAGAAATGTTTTCAATCCCATACTTTATGATGGAAAACTCTTGCAGCAGTATTGCGTCGATGCTTATGTCAGGGTTGAATGAAACCGTTTGAATTATATCCTCTCTAACCAGATAATAACTAACCAGAAAACATTGAGAGTAGAATCTTACTTAGGGTTAGCAGATCACCTTAATGCTCTAGCAGAAAAATTTGGTTTCAAACCAGGTGTAATGGTTATTTTGCCATTTACATTCATCGGAAATATCAAATCCATGCAGCAAAATTATCATGATGCGATGGCAATCGTTAGAGAATTTGGTAAGCCTGATCTTTTTGTCACCTTAACGTGCAATCCAAATTGGCGAGAAATCAAAGAGAACCTTTTCCCCTGACAAAAGCCTCATGATCGTCCAGATTTAGTGGCACGCATGTTCTATAAGAATAAGAAAGCAATGTTGAGCGATCTCAAAAAGAACGCAGTTTGGGACGCACAGTCGTAGACATACATTTTATTGAATTCCAAAAGAAAAGTTTGCCACACATGCACCTTTTACTCATTTTAACAGGTGATAACAAAATAAGAGATCCAACTACTATTGACACCATCGTCTGTGCTGAATTACTTGATCCCACAATTGAAAATGGATTGCAGGAAATTGTCAACGCTACTATGATTCTTGGACCTTGTGGCGTCATAAATCAAAACTCAACTTGCATGGAAGACGGTGTTTTCTCAAAGGGTTAGAAATGAAACGGCTGAGAATGCTGGTGGTTACTGAATGTACAGACATTGTGATGATGGAGATCACATAATGATAAAGGGAAATGTCGTAGAAAACTGTTGGGTTGTTCCTTATATGCCATACCTCATAAAGAAATACAATGGCCATGTTAATGTCGAAATATGGAGCTCTGTTAAACCCATTAAGTACATTTTTAAGTATGCATACAAGGTCATGATTGCGCAAAAGATGTTTCTGAAAATGACATTGGGGGATCTGTAGTGTGAGATGAGGTGAAGAGTTATTTAAATGCACGATATGTTTCGGCACCAGAGAAAATGTGGTGACTTCTTGAAAAGCCCATGCAAGTCGCATGTTATTATTATCTAAATCTATGCATCTAAAATGCATGCATCTAAAATACATGCAATCTGTGTATTTTAGGGAAGTCGATAAACGTGAAGCTTTTGAAAGAGCAAGAAATAAAGACACCATGCTCACTATTTGGTTTCTACTTAACAGGTCCGATCCTTCAGTAAACATCTATCTCTATACAGAAATTACAAAGCACTTTGTATGGAAAGGCAATGTGTTGCAAAGGCGTGTTCGATTAGGTGACTACATAGTATCAAGGATGTATTCTGTAAGCCCAAATGATATTGAGCGATTCCATCTTCGTATACTGCTTTTTCATGTTCCCGGTGCCAAGTCTTAAGAGGATTGTAAGGACGTATGAGAATACTGCCCATGAAATTCAAGGGTGCATACCGTGCTAGAAATTTATTAGAAGATGATGATGAATGGCAAAATTCTTTAACAGAAGCATGTGGTTTTGAAATGCCGCCCAAACTGGGACAACAATTTTCGTTATATTTACCATTGGCAATCCAAATTCACCGATTCAATTATGGGAACAGTTTAAGTCAGAACTCTCAGAAGATTTTGCTCTTTCAATACAGGAGAGTAGAGATAGAGCCTTTCAAGACATAGCCAATCATCTACGCATAGATAACATGACACTTCAGAGCCTTGAATTGCCTGAACCCTCAAGCCTGGAAAAGTCTGTAGCATGACATGTTCATGATTTACAAGAAGATGGCACCGATTGTTAGACATGCTAAATCCGGAACAACGTATACGTTTTGATGCTGTCATTGAAAGTATTCAAAATGATTATGCTGTTGTCGCTAAGGTTTTCTGTGTCAAAGCTTGTGTGGGATCAGGAAAAACATGACTATTCAATACTTTGCTGCATTACGTTAGAGGAATGGGATATACTGCTATTTCCGTTGCATGGACAGGCATCGCAGCTATTCTCTTGCAAGGTAGAAGAATTGCACTTTCTTAATTTAAAATGCCATTCCCCATATTGGATAATACAGCTTCAAAAATTTCGCCAAATACATCTGAAGGAAGATTACTGAAAATGGCTAAGCTATGGGATGAATGTACCATGACACCTATTCATGCTTTGAACGCTGTTGATAGACTTTTGCGATATTACTTGGCAATGATGTACCATTTAAGGATAAAGTATTTGTTCTTGGAGGTACAGTCGGCTGTCGTTAATTCGAACTCCTCGGGACCCCAAGAAATGTTCGAATTATCCAGAGTTCGATTATGAAAAGTATGAGAGGAAAACATGTTTAAAGGGGTACTATTACGAAGGAATTAATTTTATAGTATTTTTTATTTATTTATTTCGGCTGTTACCGTTAGAATATGATTTAATATTAAATTAAAAGATATAAATGCATAAACTAATTAATAATATTAAAATAATGTAAATAAAACATAAAAATTAGTAATGCAGTACAAAACAACTACATTTTAAAATTTTTATTAATTGTATTGTGATTTTCTTACCTGAAATTAGATGAACATTTCAGAAATTATTTACACTTATTTATCATCACTATGAAAAAAATTATCAATTCTTTGCTCAGTCCTATTCATTTTTTACTTTTTAGCCAGTTTTTCTGTTTGTAACAAACACTTGAGTTCTTTTCCAATGACGGCTGCATCAGGATAAATGTACTCAAACACTCAATTGATTGTGCAATTGACTTTTCTGTGGGTAAGGACAGCACTTGGGACATAGTAGCAGAATCGCCAGAAACTTATTACATCTCCATGCATTTTTCGTGAATTGTTTCAACAATTTCCTCAGTTAAGGGTCCTGATATTTCTAAACTGCTGTCAACTGCTACATACTCTGCGAACGTAATATCACACTGGAACTTTTCAGAAAAGTTTGGAAATTCAATTTCTTCAAATGGTTTGTCGTTTTCGTCATTTGTATTACAACCACTTTTTTTAGATAGACGGATAAATCCGGCATGTCGAAACCATTTTTCTATTGTTTCAGGTTGTATGGCGTCCCACGCCGCATAAAAATCGTTGATGGCCGTGAGTAATGTTATGTCGTAGCTTTTTTTATAGATCAATCCAAATTAAGGTTTGTTCTAGAACCCTTTTACGATAATAAATTTTTAAATTTTGGATTATACCTTGGTCCATCGGTTGCAGTTGTGCTGTAGTATTAGGGGGATACATATTCAATTTCTATGGAGCTCAGTGTTGGTAGTTTGCAATCACTCTGCACGTTATCTAGCCACAATAGATTTTTTCTGTTTTGACGGGAAAATTTTTTATAAAGTTCTTTAACCAACTGATGCAGATTTCGCGCGTCGTCCAGACTTTGGTATTTGCCACATAATCAACAGGCAGTGTTTTAACTCCTTTGAAGCATCGTGGCTTAGTTGATTTACTAATAATTAACACTTTTAACTTCTCACTTCCATCCATATTGGCACCTACCATCACAAGTTATCATGTTCTTTTCTAAGTTTGTCACTTGTACACGTTTCAGTTTTAAATGTTAAAGTCTTATTAGGAAGAAGTTTATAAAACAAACCTGTGTCATCGGCATTAAACACGTCTGTAATTGCATAAGTAGAAATGAGTTCGGGTAGCTTTTCGCAGAATTCATTGCAAGCAGCGAGGTCTACAGCAGCACTTTCACTGAGTTTCGTACACAGTTTCGTGTACTATGTTATTTTGGTGCTTAAAAGGTGTCAGCCATCCTTCGCTGCAATTGATTTTTTTTAATATCCATGAGTAGTGCAAGATTTTTCGCTTTAGTTGCCAATATAGGTCCACTCAAAGGTACATTTCTTGCCAATGCATCCTTTGTCCATAACAGTAAAGCTCCCTCTAAATCCTCATGGGCTGCTGTTCTCATACGCTTTCGTCCTTTAGCAAATCTTTCCTTTTACCATGATTTCAGGATGAATTCTTTATTTTTAAAGTAAGTAGATAGGGTATTTTTTTCATATTCTGCAGCAATTTTTGTCTTAGATCGGCCACATCCGATCTTTTTAATACTTCCCACTTTAGCTTCTAGAATTAATAAAGATTTATAACTTCCACGTGGAGCCATATTTTAAAGAAACAAAATCTTTTACTTTCTCAAAAAACACTTTAGGAGTAAGTAAAACCACTGACTGAAAAATTCGATCTTTATACTGCAGTTAGAGTGATAAAACAGGTTTCCCCTATTTGTAACAATGTCCACCCTGTATATTTCTCGGAATGTCACTGGTCAAATGCTAGAGAAGGATTAGAAACAAGCACAATGGAAGAAAGGGTGGAGGTGTCATTGATGGACATACAGGCTACTAAGAAAGTGTAAATGAAATGCCTGGACTGATATGTATTCTAGTTCAGAAAAATTCTGACAAAAATGAGAGAAAGAAAGTTATTTCAAAGACCTGAAGTCCGTGAGAAAATAAGGAAAAATGAAAAAATGGAAATCTTGTTAGTTCGAATTAAACGAAGTCAAGAGAAAATGAGTTCGAATAAATGAAAAATTTTAACGTTATTCTGCCATTGAAAATTTCAGGACTTCATGTTTAGTTCGAATTAAGCGAAGATTCGATTTATCCGATTTCGAATTAACGAGAGCCGACTGTAACTGGAGGCAGATTTTGCCTGTTGTTGTACATGCAAACAAAACACTCCTTTTGAAAGTTGTATCAAGAATTCTTCTCTCAGGCCAACATTTCGACAGTTCTGTCTGTTTAAGTCTATGTGATCGGAGCCGGATGAACTTGATTTCGTAAAATGTCTCAATCGCCTGGGGGATGGTCGGTTGACTAATGATTATGAACACGTAGAAGATATTATTGAAGTACCTCCAGAATGTTTAGTGCAGGATTCTATAGTGCATGATATTTTAGTTCATCTGAAACTGATCTTGATCTTCTTTCGGAAACAGCCATTTTGTGTCCCAAAAATGAGGATTCTTTGAGATTGAATAATGAGGTTTTACGAAAAGTATCTGGAGAAGTCAAGTCTTATTTTAGTGATGATACAATACTTTGTGGTGATGAAGAAGAATAAAACAATTTGCAGATGGATTTCTTCAATAGTTTAACACCTTCTGGAATGCCACCACATCGATTAAATTTTGTTGGCGTTATTGTTATGTTGCTTAGGAACATGAATCCGTCCAGTGGTCTCTGTAATGGAATACGTTTATTAGTCAAAAGGTTGTCGCAAAATGTTATAGATGCAGAGGTTTGACAGGACATATGAGAGGCACCCGTGTTTTCATACCGAGGATCCTGCTGACTCCGTCGGATACCAGTTTACTTTTCCAGTTACGCCGCCGTCAGTTTTCCCTTAGACCCGCCTTTGATATGACTATCAATAAATCTCAGGGTAAAAGTTCGAAAAAGGTTGAAATCTATATGCCTCATGCATATAGTCTGGTAAGGTATTATTTGCACAAAACATTGTCTTTCTTGAAGCTTTATCTTAAGTCGCAAAGACTTTGCTTTATTGTAAAAGCCAAACAAACAAAAACAAGTCTACTGCACTTTGCCTCATGGATGACTTGGAAAACAATGCAAAGATTTTTCATTTTAAAAGAACTTTTTAGATTTTCTTTTTGCAATGACTGTGGTAGAGACATATACACACACAGCTTGGTATTCAATTAAATCATTATGCAAAACAAATAATAAAGAGTATTTTACTATATATTTCTTTTAAAAATAAATAATGTAAATTAATTTGAAAGAAAAATCGTAAGAGCAAAGGATAAATAAAAAGTCATTAAATTATAATTATGAATGAATATATATGTTTTTAGTATCATTTAATTTTTAAAAATATATGGTTTGTGAATATGTTAGGTATTTCGGAAAATGGCCGATAATTAAAAATTTTGTATTATTTTATATGCTAATTAATTGTGTGATAAAAACTCACATATGCTTCAGAAGAAAATAGGGCAATAAAAAATTAAAGTGGGGCACACGGACGCCATAGAAAACATGAGAAGAATGAAGCCAGTCAAAAATATTTATGACGCTTACAGTACTGGCAGGGCTAATATTTATTGGTATCATCGTGTGTGGCAAAAGGGTCCGTGGTTCACAAGTGACGTAAAATCCTCGAAAATGAAGAGGGAAATTAACTATGCGCCGGAAAAGGATGAACACGTCCATAATAAGGGTACGAGCAGCGCACAGCAGCCAAGAGAGAAGATGCACCAGTAATTGAGAACCCTCATAGCATGCATGGTCACAGTGACGTCATTGTGACGTCACTGTAAGTCACTGTGGTCACGTCACATCTGTGACCAAAATGCCACCACTCGGTGATGTCACATTATGACTGAGATGTGAACTTCTTAGAAAACTTTAAAAAATTAGAAAAATTATTAAAAACATGTTATTTACTGTAAAATATATTTTTCTGCCGGATTAACAAATTTTTTAAACCGTGGTCCAAGTTGCATCTGTGCCTCTAACAAAAACTTTTTATTTTCATATAACATAAAATGTAATTGATTCATCAGCAACACAAAACGATTTCCTAATTATGAGAATTTCATATTATTAAAAAAATGTTTTAGGTAAGCAGACCTCGACTTATCTTTTATAAAGATTTTTGTAAATGATCATCTGTTATACTAGAAGTTTCTCAAAGAGTAGTCGAAACATTTCTGTCGTTTCAAACTAAAAACTTTCTATTACAGTTAAGGCTGCAGCTTTTAATGAGCACGCAGAAAGCGTCTTCAAAGTTCAGTCATATATGCATTTCTTGCTTTATAATTTGCATTCAAGTCATTTTTTTCCCTCTTAGTGTTTCACTATTTTAAGTATTTTTTTTTTTTATTCTACTTCTTTCAAACGTTAGAATTGACATTTTCCGAATATAAAATTAATGTACAAAATTTAGGCAAAGCCCACGACATAATTAATTATTCATGTTTTATTTTTTGTTTTCAAAATATATCTTTAAAAATTATTTTACAAGTTTTATTCTACAGAAAATTAATATTAAGAGAATGACAGATTGACAAAGAAAAACTCATCTCTTCTCGATAATCTTGTTGTATTTTTTAAGAAGATATTTTGTATATATATACAAAATATCTTCTTAAAAAATACAACAAGATTATCGAGAAGAGATGAGTGTGATACAAACTGATACCTGTGATACAAATTTTACTTTTAAAAAAAAGGAGGGAGTCATCATTATTACCAATAAATTAATTTGTATACATTTTGAAAATTTAAGCAATGTTTTATCTAGTAAACTCTAATTATGGATAATATTATTATTATAATTTACGTAAATGAAACTTTACAATTCAATAAAACTGATAAAAATAAAAGATGAAATACAATAAAACATTTTCAAAGGAAATTGAATTAGAGACAATTTGACAAAATTATTACGCATTTAATTTCCTTCCGAAACTGTGGTATAGAAAAACAAATAAAACCAAAAAACATCTGCTTCGAACTTCGAAACTTAAAAATCGTCTGCATCTGCACTATTTCAGTTGTTACCACTCGACCGCAGAATAACGGATAAAAGTAACAGTGAAACTTTTTAGAATAAACGCGGGACACTGGACAGTTCTGTGGACACTGTGGACACTGAAGTTCTGTGGACACTGGACAGCATAGATGTGTTGACACGGATTTAAAAACTGAAACAAGAACGTTCTCAGGATCCAAGTTAGTTCAGCTAACAAAATATAAACCCGAGAAAATTACGGTAGCTTTGACTTGTTGAAGATGATTCAAGTCATTGCTATCGTACTTATAATCGGATTTAATTGGTTCCCCAAAATCAAAGTATCACGTACAACGTCAATGAAATTAGGTATGTAAAAATATTATTTTCCCTGTTTGCTTTTTTTTTATTTTATTACAACAATTTTAGTTAGTTTCTCATTAACATGCTGTAGAACATAAATATTTCATTACATTTATTTTTTATTTTGCTGAAATATCTAAAATATTATTTTCCTTGTTTGCTTTTTTTTTTTTTTTTTTTTTTTTTTTTTTTTTTTTTTTTAATTACAATGATTTCAGTTATCTTCTAATAAACATGTTATAGAACACAAATATTTCATTACATTTATTTTTTATTTTGTTAAAATATCTAACTTCCTTTTCAACAGCTTTTTGCATTTTAATCTGGTTTATTTTCTTATTTAAATATTGGGTTAAAACCACATGGTGGCATAAATATAAAAGTATATGGACAAGTATTATCATCAATCATTAACATAATTAATAGACATTTAAAGATAATTAAATTATTTAAAATTTTTGGATGTTATTAACGTTTACCATAGCAAGACCCCTATTTGTAATGAAGTTTGTAGCATGTTATTTCATTTACAGGGACAGTCAATTGTATTCCATTACATTACGGCTTGTGGGAAAAAAATCGTTTCAAATGATTTTTAGTGATTTTACACGCTTTCAAACAGAATAAAATTGATATGCATTTATGAAGCGCACTAAAATGTGCATTCCATAGAATATGCGATGCAAAGAATAGTTATTGTTCATTTACAGGGCTAAAAAAGGAATTCCAATACATAATGATATAGGGGTGGAGGGAATTGTTTGCGGCGTACTTTATTTATGTTAATCTATTTGATATGTAATGAAATTGATATACGTCGTTGAGGTTTACATACTATGAATTATTTCATGTATAATACGAAGTGTATATAGCATTTACAGGGACACACAAAATATTTCAGATACTATATTGTATCCGAAGTACTGTTCATTAGCGATGATTGCTGGAAATACATTTTTAATTATGATATACACTTTTATGATTCACTACATTTATGCATAGTATATGGTGTATATATATATATGCTATAATTCATATACAGGAATATACAAAAGTATTCGAAAGGGTTACTGGGTATTGCTTAAAGGAGGTTTTTAAATAAGTTATGCATTTTAACGCTGCACTGTATTTAATTTACTAAGAAATGTTTGTAGTATATAGATAAAATGATATAAAGGGTCACGCAAAGAATTGTATATGTTGCGATCTATGAATTATAATTTCTGGAAATGTAATTTCAGCAGTTTTAATAGTGTTTTAGCTTGAATAAAATTTTAACTAAATAGTGGCGTGTAATAAAGGTTCTAGGTAAACTACAGGGTTGTACAAAATTATTTAAGTATGTTTCCATATATTAGTATAAATTGCTAAAAGAGAATTTCAATCTGTTATGCGTTTCCTTGATAAACTAAATTTTTCCATTATATAGTATATATATATCAATCTACAGATCAAATACAGGACTGTTTAAAAGAATTAGAAAACATATTTGGCTGTGGATTTTAGGGTGTCAACGATTTTAATCGGTTGATTTAAATCAGCGATTAAATCATGATTTTAATCAACCGATTTTTAAAAAAAAATCATTGATTAAAATCAAAAATTTTCTAAATGTTTAAAATGTCAAAAAAATTATTAAAATCTAACATGAACATAATTTGAAAGTTTCTACAGGTATTTTGACTTATTAATAAACAAAAAAAGAGCTTTAAATAATTGTTTCTAAGCTTAATTCATTAGTATTGTAAAAAAATTAAAAGCATTGTTTTTAAGTTTTTATCCAAATTAAAACAGTTTCATTTAAAAATGATATTTAAATCTAACATAATTTGCAATGTCATAATTTCCTTTAGGTAATCAATTTATGCATTATTTTATATAAAATACACATAGCAAGTATAATTACATTTCTACAAGTAAAATAATAAATAGTAATTAATAGCAATCTCAAGTTAAAGAAGAATGAAAGAATGACATCTGCTCAGCAGCTAAATTGTAAATGAATGCATAAGAGAAAAAGAAATAATTGGTATAAAAATGCTAAGCACAGCAAGAGCTTCTTTGGTATAGGTTGAATAAATGTTTATTATTATTATTATTATTATTATTATTATTTTTTTTTTTTTTGTAACTCATATATATTAAAAAATTGAACCATTGAAAGCTAATAGAGGTAATAATGCTGTTACTTAAATATTTTGAGGATTTCAGATATTAGTGGCTAACTTATATTTATTCTATATATGAATGGGTTTAACTCATTTTCATTTTTTTTCTTTTTGGTTAGCATACACGTACATGTGTGTAAGTATAGATTTTGGTGGTTTACAGAAATTTTCCTAAATACAAATTCAAAATGAGCTGCAAATAATATTTGTTAGTTTTGTTATTTGTGCTACTAACTAATGAATTTTACTTATTTGCAGTTTTTATTAATTCTGTAATTACTTATACTGCTTCTTCTAGGCCATTTTGTTTAATGGTGCCACACCATGCCCCTTTTGAAATTGGCAAAATGCACCCTGCCTTAAAAAAAGAAAAAAAAGTTGAAATTTACCTGTAGTTGTAGCCAGAGATTTCTTGTAAAAAACTTCCCCATTCAACAGTATTCTAAATTCATGTGGAAAAAATCTTGCAAAAATATAGAACTTTATTTCTTTAGAAAAAACAGGATATTATTAAAATATGTTATTTAATTGTATTTTTCAATTTGTTATTCATAAAATTATTAAAAATTAAGGACACTTTACTTTTAATGCTAAAAAATATTCTTTTTTTTTTCTTACATCATTACTAAACACATTACTAATATATTTCCTCATGAAATAGTGCCCGTTTTTTGAACTAGCATCCTGTCCCTTTTTCTTTCTAAAATGAATTATTATCATTTTAATAATTAAGGCTTAAAAATGTATAATATGTTCCTAATTAGAGAGTTGATTGTTTAATAATTAATTTGAAGTAATGTTAGCTATTTAGTATAAAATGCAGTTAATAATTTTCATAAATGTTAAGTATCTCTAGTATTTATAAAGTTTTACATAATTATTACAATATTAATGTATATAACATTATTGTATAATACTACCTAATGAAACTACTAATTTGCAGTTTTTATTTCTGTAATTACAAACTAACAATTATAATTTTATCAATTAAAGTGTAAAAACATAGATTATGTTAGCAATTAGTGGTGTAATTGTTTTGGAAACCTAAAACTCATGATAGCTATTCAGTATTTGAACGCCGGGGAAAAAATCATACAAATCTGATTTAAATAAAAAAAACGTTTTTCTTTATTTATTTTTTTAAATTATGATTTTTTTACACCTTAGTGGATGGTAACTGCGTAAATCAGTTTTTAAATGTTTTACGCGTTTTCATGTTTACTTAGTTATCTTATTTACGTTATTTCCCCCGATGTCTTGATAAAACATTTAGGAAGAGATGGAAAGTGTTTTATAATCTATGCCTAACGCATGATATATCTTACTTGTTGTTTCTATTTCCCAGATCAGTCTTTTCATATAAAACATACCAAATCTAATTAGCTCATATTCACAAAATACAATATATACGGGAATAAAAAATTTAAATAAATAGGGCTTATCATGTAGTTCTATAAGTAACAGTTGTATTAATGTCCGTTAGACTCCATGTTCGTATTTAAAAAAGCAATGACAAATCATAACACATTAAAAAGCTTACACATTCTTAATATTAAGCTTGAATTCAAGATCAAGCTAACTTAATAAAAAAAGATGTCAGTTAATAAGCATTGTTTTTTAAATGGAAAATTAAAAATATTTTAGAAGAATAGGACTCCAAAATAGCGATATCTTGCTAAAAAGTACGGTAAAAAGATAAAATTTTATATTTCAAACAAAACTTTACTTTAAAATTATCGTAGTTTTTATGACAAGAATCATCACAGTATTAATACTTGGACATTTTTCCAGAGAGAAACATTCGCCTTGCATACAATATTTCAAATGAAAATCAAATATCAAATAAATTGCTTAAAAGGCGCAAAGGCCAACATAGTGAAAAATATCCACGCCGGGTCTCGATCCCGGGTCATCAGTATAGCGCACTGACATTCTACCGACTAAACCACATGGAACGATACCCAGCCTGGAAATTTTCTCCTTATTACATGTTGGCAAGGTTACAAACGCCGCACAAGATGGAATATTTATCGTGAGCCACCGTCATGGGGCAAACACGAAACTTAATTAAACCAGCATCGATTAAATATATATTAATACTTGGAAATTTTTCCAGAGAGAAACATTCGCCTTGCATACAGTATTTCAAATGAAAATCAAATTTCAAATTAAAATTGCCTTTTAAGCTATTAATTTGAAATTTGATTTTCATTTGAAATATTGTATGCAAGGCGAATGGTTCTCTCTGAAAACATTTCCAAGTATTAATATAGTTTCAATCGATGCTGGATTTAAGTTTCGTGCTTGCGCCATGTCGGTGGCTGACGATAAATATTGCATCTTGTGCTGCGTTTGTAGCCTTGCCAACATGTAATAGTGAGAAATTTTCCAGGCTGGGTATCGTTCCATGTGGTTTAGTCGGTAGAACGTAAGTGCGCTATACTGATGGCCCGGGTTCGAGTTCCAGCATGGAATCTTTTTCACTAGTTCGCCTTTGCGCCTTTTAAGCAATTAATTTGAAATTTGATTTTCATTTGAAATCATCACAGAGTTTATGACAAGTTCGTCACAAATGACACATATTTCACAAATTGGTCACAGTGTGACTTCAAAACATTGTCACTTTCGTCACAGGTTCGTCACAAAGTTAATGCCAAAATAGTCACAAATGACACACTTTTCACAAATTAGTCACACCGTGACTTCACAGAGTGGTCACAATGTGACGTCACAAACGACCTCTAAAACGGCCATAACGACCTCACATTCTAGTCACTGTGACGTCACATCCACGTCACGTGACGTCACATCGACGGTCACAAAATCACAGTGTGACTTCACAACGACCACGCCGTGACGTCACCATGCCTTACGGGAAGTACCACTCGACAAATAAAATATACCATATTCTACTAATAAAATACGCCCATTTTACTTATGGAGAAAATTCTTTAAGAGAAAAGGAACACTTGGATTTTGTCTCTATATCTCTTCGTCACCCTGTGCAGAACATGAAAAGGAAACCTGATCTTGGAGGTCGCAAACATTTCTTATTGCCAATGATGGAAAATTTCTTCATCACCCTGTAGTATATGCGGACCGAAGTCTGACTGAGGAATACGACTTCATTGTTCTATCACCATTAGCTGATGAAATGGGATGTTACACCGAAAAGCACACCAGTTCAGTTAAACGAATGTTCCTGTTATCCCGTGATTGTGTAAATACGCTCAGCCTAAAAGACACTATATGAACTTAAATGTGCTCAATTAAAGAGACTTTTGCAATTGAAATGTGCATACAATATCATCATAGGGATGTGAACAATCCATGATATACAGAGAGCTTTCGCCCCTTTCGTCTGAGGTGTATGGTGAGAAAAACTTTTAATTACTTTAATATTTTGGCCATAAAATTATTTTGTATTGATAATATGTGTGCTTAGGGATTTCTGTGTTTAAATATGTTACAGGCAAAATTTTTAGTGAAAATATGAGAGAAATCTCCTTATTATGGACGAAACAAAATATAAATATTAAAATTGGTAATGTGTCCATAACTTGGCTAAGAAGTCCGTCTATTTTGTGCTGTGAGAAATGCTGTCAAAATCAATATGAAGTTTATAATAATTATGCTTTGACATAATAAATTTATATGCCTGAAATAATAAAATTTGATTATTATGTGATTTCCTATCCTTTTCTTTGAATCCCTATTCTTATTCTTTCTTTTCAGATGCTTATTAAATTCATGAGGTTAAGAGTTAATTTTATAAAATATAAAATCGTATGAATTACTATCCACTGAATCCTGAATATAATTTTGTACGTTAAATAAGTCGATCATGAGTTGTTGACGTATTCAGTTTAGTATTCAAAATTTAACCTCCTCTCATTCTCTTAATTCAATATTACTCCCTTTTGTTCTTCTTACAACGCGGATCGAGTAATATTTCTAAATTGTACTAACTGCTTTATTGTCGCGTGACCAAGTGTGTTGGTGATGGATCGTCACAACAATGACGATGTACATTTCATTCTTTCTTACAATTTTTTGTCTGATTGTGTAAATATTGACTTTTTAACAGATTTCCTAAACTTTAATTTAGTTGTGCAAATACTCACTAAAAAAACGGGTCTACCGCAATTTACGTCATTTGTGACGTGGAAAACAGTGCAAACATTTTTCTTTTTAAAATAATTTTTTTCATTTTTTTGCAGTGACGGTGTAAATTTAATTTTTTCTTACAAATTTTTGTTTGATTGTGTAAATATTGACTTTATAACGGATTTTTATATTCCCAAACTTTAATTCGGTTGTATAAATAATTACTTTTATTTATTTTTTAATATATAACTAATTTTTTGTACATACTTATTTCATATTGGTTGTGTAATTACTGATTTTTAATAGACATAACACATTTTTATATTCATGAACTTTAATTTGGTTGTACTGAATTTTATTTTTAATTTTAGTTTTAGAATGAAATTCATGAACTCCCATGCGTAGAACGGGTTAAACAGCTAGTAGATAATTAAAGAAACCGTATTCTTCATCAAATAGTTTATTACACGGAGTATAGAGTGTCACAATTACACAAGGGATTCAGTTACCTATCTTTGTTATTGTTACGTTTTAAAAATAGACTTAAAGGTGTTAAACGATTAGAAGGATTATTGCAACATTGCGAATTTAAGAAAAGCCGCTGTCCCTCTGACATAGAGTTCTTAAGCAAGATAAAACTTGTACAACTCTTCTTTCTCAAGGCAGCGTAAGCTTTATAAATATTAAGAGAACGCGGAAAGGTACACTGATTTGTTCTACACTCGAGCCAACCCAAAGTAAGTTAGGGGGACGAAAGGAGAGGGCGCGCTAAGCAATAATAAGAAAACCAAGAAAGAGTCGGGGAAGAGCTTGACGTAGAGACAGAAAGCTTTACTTAAATACAGAAACTTTAAATTGTAAAAAGTGATTAGAACGGCCAATACTCGCAAGGCACAATAGGATATCGAATAATATCTTAATAAAAGTTAAAATTGAATTAATAAACATTCGAAAGAAATAAGAATTTAATGTCTCAAAATATGAAAGAATAAAATAAATTAATGTTTTTTTTTTTTTTTTTTTTTTTTTTTTTTTTTTTTTTTTTGCAAAAAAGTGTAGCTATTAACAGATTAAGATTTTTAGAATAAGAAATAAAAGAATGTGGTGATCTAAAGGCATGGGATTAAAAAATAAAAGATATTTAAGATATTATGAAAAGACTGATAAAAAAGGTAGCTATTATAAGAATTTGGAATAAATTAACTAACGTAAAAAGGCGAAATGTTTTTATTATTATACACACACACACACACACGCATATATATATATATATATATATATATATATATATATATATATATATTGCACTACATAGTAGCTTCTTTCAAAATTAAAACACCGAACAAATAAAACATTTCTCAAAGTAATAACTTTAATGTCTAAAAAAATTTCAAGAAAAATGAAATGTAACTTCCTTTAAGAAAAATTCTCAGGGGAAAGAAAACTATAAAGGAGTATTAAAATGAATTTTTAGCGAGGAGAAATTATAATAGTTTTTATAGTTAAAGAATGTGTAAGGTTTTACTTTTTAAAATACTTTTTGTATTAATTTATTCTTTTATATATATAAAAAGACAGAAAGGTGAAAGTTTTATGGAAATATATTCTTTAGAAGTGTTTAACTTACGGTTTTATTAATTAAAGTTCAAACGCGAAAAATGTGATTCCTTGCATAAATTAGTGATAACCCCTGAAAAATTACGTAGTTCTTAAAACAAAGCTTACAGGTGAAAGGTTAATATTTGCCATTAGGATGCTTAGTTGTAAATTTTATAAATGTGTATAAATATGCGTAAATGCTTTACTTTAGAATTTCTTTGTTAATCTACTTATTAAAATATGTTAAAAAATATAATGAAGAAATATAAAATATTCCACAGTTTTAACTCGATACCACTGCTATACTGCTCTTTCTGTAATTATTTGAAGTATATTTTACTGTGTAGTAGGGTGGTGCGAAAAAAGTCAAGTTGATATTACCGTGTCGCTATAGTTCGGAAAGATGCGATTGGTAAACATAAGAAGAACAACGACAAAAAAATCTTTAAATCGCGATCTTCTGGTCGCGCAAACCACCAAAAAATTAAAATTTCTAATTTTTTTTAAAGAATTAAACACATTGCTATAGGAGAAAATATCTGTAGATTACACTGAATAATAATAATAATATAAAAAAATTGGGTTTTTGAAAATATCTTCCGATCGCGCAAGTTCAATTAAAATTGGAAAAAATACAATTTTGAATGATTTTGATAAATTAAATAAATAATCACATAATAGTCATTTTGTATTTAAATGTTAATATTTGCATATAAATTGTGCATGGTTTTCCTTGTTTATATATTTGATAATATTTAAACAATCCAGATCTGACCACGGGGAGGTGGCTGCACTTCGTGTTATACCGACACCCTTCAACGCATCCAACTAATGAGTGTTTTGGTTAAATTACTCACATTTACTAACATTACTTAAATACATAACTTGTTATTTCATTTGCCTGACTTTTAGATGCAACTTCGTACTACGATTTAATGGTAAAATCTGGTATCATGGACCTTGAATTCAGTGTAACCCTAATGCATTTATTATCTCTTGATTGGGGCCCACATACCTTAACCAATGTTTCTACTACCAATTTGACGCACCGCTTGACAGCATGCAGGTCGCAGTGATTTGTTTTTAGTATCCCCGTCTAGGAAATCACCTCAATAAAGGACGAAGGATTGAATGAACTAAAGAATGTATTTCTTCATTGGTTACGCTCTGTAAAAGAGGTGGAGATGTAAATTTTGCTACATTCCAATTAATTAATTCTGTATAGTCTGCTGCATCGAAGTTTACAATAGTAGTGATAACATTTCTGATGCCTTTGCCTTTTGACACAGCCTGCCGGACCAGCTGTTTCACCATCCAAATGTTGAAATACATGGTGTAAAGTTATTTCTACAAAATGGATAACCCACTGAACACACAACCCAATCCAGAGGTTGTCCGAGATGCACTTCCTGCTGTTTCATAGCATCCCCTTTCCATCCAGTATTGGTATTTGTGCCATCACAGCCTAACAAAACAAAGTATTCTAGTTAAACCCCTTGTTCAGTTAGACATGATACTATAGAAGCAACAATGTCCTTAGCATATCTGGAGTTTGGAGACACGGGCGAAGAGAGATATGTGGGAGTGCGCATGGCAATTTTAGCGCTGTTTTGCAACGTGGCTAGCGGCTGTTGGATAAACTACTGAAACATTCCACCCTGCAGCGAAATCTTCGTGGTAAGATCTAGGTTGCTTAAAAATGACCTAATATGCTCAATAATATCAATTTACATTTAAATCTTAACATAAGACCGTAGACTGATCTCAGCTGATTATTTTCTTAACACATCAAAATCATTCAAAATTCAATTTTTTTCCCGGTTTTTATTGAGTTTGCTCGATCGGAAGATATTCTCTAAACGCAATTTTTTTGTTATTGTTTTTAAACAGTACAATATTCAAATATTTTTCACTATAGAGATAATATATATCTATACGCAGAAAAAAAAGCTGAAAAAAATTGGAAATTTTCATTTTTTTTAAAATTTTTACGTGGTTTGCGCGATTTGAAGATAAAGTCCGATTTGAAAAAAATATTTTTTTGTTTTTCATGTATTTATCAATCGCATCGTTTCCGTACTATAGCAACTCGGTATTATCAACTTCATTTTTTTCGCACAACCCTACTGTGTAGCGCAGTGGATAGCTGCTGATTTATAAAGGTGCTCATGTCGACAAGTGATTTTGGATGTTTTACACGCGACCATGGTGTCCTGAATACGAACATTTGTGCGATAATGGGGCCTGTTTTGTTATTTCGTAGATTTGCAAATTACGTATGTAACTCCAGGAATCTGGTTGTCACTATTATTTTTGCAACTATATGTTAACTAGGTAATTGTGGTTGTGTAGTAGCTCTATATAATGCTGCAGAAGACGGATTTAGCGGATTTGTACGCGTTTAGAGTTGTTAGTTGTATCGTGAAATTCGAGTCATGAGTTGACGTTAAGTGGAATTTCCAATTAGCAATTTGGATAGAGTCTTCGGATGTGAGTTTTCGCTTATTTATGAAGAATATATTCTATTTTATTAAAGAAACCTCGGAAACAACGAGATTCACTTTATAGTTATTTATCTCTCTATTCTAAAAAAAAGTAACTACCGCTGTCACCGCCGCCGCCGCCGGTTTTGATTTTTTTTGTGACCGGAGGCCTTTCTTCGTTAATATTAACAAAAATAATGCATACAAAAATATGAAAATCGGTGGTTTTATACAGAAATGTTTGATAAACACGCTGATGCAGACAGTTTTCAAATCGAAGAATTATTTTAAGAGTTATTTAATGCTAAAGTTGGACAAAATCGTTCCATTAAAAAAGTTTTATAGCAGCAAAAACTATACATGGCAGTGTAATCATTTTTAGATCATTTTATGCGTTAGAATTTGCCGGAGTGCAGATTGCATTAATTTTTTTATTTTGACTCATTTTTTCAGGTTTTATTTCTATTTTAAATTCAAATTTTCATCATTTCTAGAGATATTTTTTACAGATTTCAGAAAATTGTACTAATTTAAACTTTTGCCAACTGTATAAAAAGCGCAAGCAATAATGTTTGCTTCAAATTAAAAATTTATTTACACGTGACTATTATAAACAGGAAAAAAACTTTCAAATTAGAATTAAATAATTCCGTATAAAAAGCAGGAACTTATTAAAAATTACGTCATAAAAAGTATACACGTGAATTTTAAAAGAGAAAGGATATTGAAAAATAATACATTCATTAACATGCGTTAGAAGTCTTAGGAGAAATTACGTCATATTTACGTCACATTATAGTTATTACATAAAATGAACGCAAAATAATATTGCAAAAAAGTTTAAATTTAGAAATTGCGCTAGACATTTATTTGATATTTTGAGAATTAATTTAAAATGTCTCATTTAAAAGAACTTTCTTTTCGCTTTGTTAAAAAATACCAGGAGACAAAGACTCTCTTTACTTAATTCCTTTTATATTAGCTTATTTTGAAATGTTGTTACACGTGTATACGTCATAAAGTTATTTTTATTTCGACGTTTTATTTGTGTTTTTATTAATGTTGTACGAATTTATTTGTTCTTTCGTTATTTAAAATAAAAATTATATCAATTTGTATAATTTGGCGAGTGGTTTGGCGATTTATATAATTTGGCGAAATTGGTCGACAGGTTAATCAAGTAGTACCGCAGCGGATTTGGCTTTAAAATTCCCCAATCAAAGAGAAATGAATAGAAATTCGTTTATAGGGAGATCACCACTGTTTTTTAAATTATAATTCAATCTTTCGAAATCTTTTTAAAGCCGATCAAATAATTAGCGTGCATTTAGAGTCTACGGTGTCTGGACGGGGGTTGGCGAGCGTAGTTCGTAGGGGGCCGAGCCCCCTAGTATGCTAAATAGAAATTCTTAGATTCTGGTAGAATGACTACGTAGACCAGCATATTCAAATGGAAAACTATACACAATTTCAGAATTAAAATCTGCTTTCGTCTCCAACTTGGAAGACATCGATCTAAGTGCATTACTTTGTTTGATCCGCTGCACGCCAGATCGTGTTATTTCAATAATTAATAAAACTGTTGCATACGCCATCTACTAAGTAAATTATGCAACGTCTCAAATTAGAGAAAAGGTTGTTTTATTCATCTAAATTTGATATTTGATTTAATTGTTTCTACAAAACAGAAATATATGTGCTATCTCTAATTATCTTGCATCTGAAGTTTCTTTGTAGCATGTTTTTTTTTTTTCATTTTTATGCTTCAAAAACTGGCGGTTCATATAAATTTCATCTCTTCTTGCTAGTGATTGAGGCCCTCCTACTTTCATCACAAACGATTTGAAAATGATGGTTTGTCTGTTATTTTTGTGTGCCTTCAGTGTCATACCCCAATAGCAAGAGATATCGGCTTAATTTCGGCCTAATACCAGAATTGTCGGAAAATGATCAGTAGTTGAAAGGAGAGCTTCACATAATATCGTCTGAACAAAATCTACCGATTAATCTAGATAATATCGTGAAAAATCGTCGGCAGGAAATTGTATACTTATTACAAGTCAATTAATCGGAAAAGTATTCTTATGCATGTAATCGGCCAGCAATCGGGAAGAAATGAGAAATGAATCTATTTACTGAGTTGTTATTGTTAGTTTCCGCTGTATAGATACCCCCTGCAGTGATGATAGGGGGTGTGTGTCACGTGAATAAATCTGTCCAATGTGCTGCAGTATCTTATCTGCCTCCCGCTCAAAATAGTTTTTCACGTTTCAAGGACATCATTTGTAAATGGACAGTCGAAGGAATAGGGGAAAAAATACTTTCCAAGAAATGTTTTTTGGTGAGAATGCATTATTATTTGCAAATCAGTAAACTTAAAACCCTTAAAAACTTACAGATAGCAGGGCAATTACTGTAAAAGTAAACTGACAATTTAAAAGCATTTGTTTGTTCTTTCTTTCTTTTTTTTCAATATTTACCTATAGACATTCATACTTAAAATTATATTTAATAAGATGTTTAAAGATATTTACTGTTTTGTTGATTTAGATAAATAAATTGAAAATTATAAGATCTGAAATTTAATGTAATTTAGGATAATATCTGAAATTTAGACTATTACAACAACAAACTATTTGCTCTAAATGTATTTTCTTTGTTATGAATTAAAAAATTTTAATTTAAAAATTAATTTATTTAGAAATACTTCAGGCAATGTTATTGTATAAATTATAATGAAGTTGATCATCTTTTCTTTTATTTTCTCTCTAAAGTAATAAGTTTAATTCTATACCTTTTAAAAGTTAAAAAAATATCTGAACTTTTTTTTTAATTAAAATTATTATTAGATAAATAAATTGAAAATTATAAGATCTAAAATTTAGATTATATCAGAAATTTAGACTTACAACAACGAACTATTTCTTCCAAATATATTTTCTTAATTATGAATTAGAAATTACTGAGTTAAAAATTAATTTATTTAGAAATAATCCCGATAATGTTATTGTATAAAGTATAAAGAAGTTGATCATCTTTTTCCCCCCAGATAGTGATAAATTTAATTTTATACATTTTAAAAGTTAAAAATCGATGACTGAATATTCTTTTTTAAATTAAAATAATTATTAGATGAATAAATTGAAATTTATAATATCTGACTTTTAGATTATATCAGGATAATATCTGAAATTTAGACTATTACAACAACAAACAATTAGAAATTTCTTATTTAAAAATTAATTTATTTAAAAATAATTCAGATAATGTATTGCATAAATTATAAATAAATTTATTATCTCCCCCCCCCCCCTTCCCCCAAATAGTGATAAATTTAATTTTATACATTTTTAAAAGTTAAAAAAATGACTGAATATTTTTTTTAATTAAATTCATTATTGAAAATTTTAAGATCTGAAATTTAGATTATATCAGGATAATATCTGAAATTTGGACTTTTACAACAACAACAAAATATTTGCTCTAAATGTATATTCTTAGTTATGAATTATAAATTTCTGATTAAAAAATTAATTTATTTAGAAAAAAATTAAGATAATGTTATTGTATAAATTATAAAGAATTTGATCCTATTTTTTTTTTCTCCAGATAATAATAAATTTCATTTTATAGCTTTTAAAAGTAAATTAAAAAAAACTGTTTTTTATTAAAATAATTATTTAGATATTAAAAAAAGGAATTTTTTTTTCATAAATAACAAAAATTTAATGAGACGCTTTAAATGATAGAAATGTCACAGCCAGGACGGAATGTTAAATGAGAATATTTTACATTGTACCATGCAAAAAATTATCTAATTAAAATGTATCAAAGTTCGTTTTAATTCAAACAGTAAATATTGTTAGACGGAAATATTTTCCACTATAAAATACAAAAATGTTTTCATATCGAGGGCGTAATTAATTAAAAGGTAAAACATTTTGTTTAATTTAAATTCTAAATATTGCTGATATCGGGATGAAAATTACAATTAATTATTCTTTGTAAGATGCAATAATATTTGTATATAAACAGTGTGAGTTACTTATAAGCAAGAATATAATTTTTAAATTAAATGTAATTTTATTTGTATATAACAATGGAAAATTAATTGTAATTTTAATTGTAAAATTATTTAACAGCAATATTTTAACTTTAAACAAAACAAGATTTATTACATTTCAATTAGTTACATCCTTGATATGGAAATATTTTTGCATCTTATAGTGGAAAATATTCCCAATTAACAATATTTATTTTTGAATTAAAACGAATTTTTTTACGTTTTAAATGCTATTTTTGCATAGTACAAATTCTTCTATTCGATATGATTAGCTAATCAGCAAAATATCATATGATATTGCAAAGTACTCGGTAAAAGATTACCAAGTGACCAAATTATCGAAAACTAATACGCAAAGGCTTCATAACCGATTCAACTGTAGTCGGGAGGGGATGCTCGACAGGTGATCAGCCTTTCGGACAAGAAGTCATATCTGCCGACCTCGGAAAATGAGATCGCCAGGATGAAATATAGTCGAGTTATAACTTTCGGCGGAAGTTCGGCCAAGGATTATTTGCTGTTTGGGTAGGTACTTAGTGTGGAATTGGTCCATCAATTATGCCTCTACGAATTGTTCTTGCTGATCTTGAATTTCTTCTATCGGTGCATGACCTTTTTTACTCATTCCGCCGTTCCTTGCACTTATGAATTTTCTTTGGAGAATTATACTTTTTTTTCTAATCACTAGATTTTCACATTTTTCTTTTGAGTTGTTAATTTTTACTTCATCAGTGTATTTGATTCTTTTCGATACGTCTCCAGACGAAAAGATTACCTGAATGCCATATTTTGATTAGTAACATATGATCGTGCATGTCCTCAACGATATAGTTAATCCCACCAAGTTTCCTCATATATACACAAGCCGTATTTACCACTTTCAAGTAAAAAAAAAAAAAAAATACAAGGTAGCACAAATATTAATTTTTGCAGCAGTCTTACATTGTAAATAATCACACAATATTCTTTTCAAAAATTTCAAAAACTGATAATGAAAATAGTTTTTAAGAAATTAACTTAAGGAGACTTCGGTGATATTGTAAACAGTTTAGTCTGGATAAACAAAACACAATATGTAACACAGATTGCGCAATACGACATTACTAAATTAGTCATTGTTTGCAAAGAAAAATTATTTAACCGTAATGACAATTTCCTTTTTTCTTAGCGCAATGAACGAAAAAATAATGCAACACAAAATTTGCATTAATAGATTCTTGTCATAACATATTTATCAATCGTCAACAGAGTTAATCAGAAAACAATGGGAAATAGTGACGAGTTGAGAATCGTTATCTTCGACCTTTTATAAATTGATTGACATCGTAATTCGATAAATCTGTACTAAACAGCTCTATTTCAGCTGTTGTCAATTATTCTTAGTTTTCAATTATCCGTATTGACCCTATTTCTTTTTTATTTACAAGGGTTTAATTTATTTCTTACTAGCTGACCAGTCCGGTGTTGCGAAAATTTCGGAAAGATTCGAGTATCGAAATAAGGGCGAAACCACGAAATCAATCTTTTCTTAGGTAAAAAAATAAACCGTTAAAATTGATACAGATTGGGGTGCTTTAAAGGAAAAGTACAAATCTTAAGGATATGGGTTCAGTTCCTCTGAATTTTGGAGGGTTTCGCAATTATGAACTGCGAAAAACGTCCAAAAAAGAATCAGCTTTCGGTTCTTCTCTTCTTCGGCGCTTAGGAAAAGAATTCTGGAATGCGCCGTTACTATGCTTTTTGTTGGTTGTACTGTTTAAGTGCATGTTTTAATTAAAATCTTAGCAAATTATCAGAAAACGAAAATTTCGAATATCAGATTTATAAGAACCTGCCTTTGACTATCATCCAAACACTTATCCATATTTTCAACCGACGGTAGATTTTCCTAGACTTCGCATACAGAAAGACAGGCAGACATCAAGTTTAATTATTTTGTTAGTACAGATACAAGAGACAAATTTAAAGCTTAGAGCTTTTAAAATATCTTATCTGTCAATTTATAGAAAACATTAACGCAAACTTTACAGAAGAAAACGCTTACACAAATGAATATTTATGATTTTTCTTATTTATAGTGATGGCATGTCTTTTTCGCAATTTTTCTTTTACATTAATGTTTTAATGCAACCATGAATTCTTGAATGTTTCCTTGAGCACTTTAAAAATATCTAATTACTGAGGAGATCATTTTGACTTGAAGGAAAGGCGCTGTAATTCAAGTAACATTAAAGATGGAAATCATTTAATAAAAATTTAATAATTCCAGAATAAATGTTCTTCTAAGGACATAATGCACAAAGTATGTAGGGAATAAAGTAGTACTTAATTAAATATGTAGAATAAATGAAGTAATTAATTTGTTAATTGCTTTCATAAAAGAAAAGTTTTTATCTTTTGAATGGTTTCTATTAAATATAATTACGTTAACTAGTACATTATAGTCATCGGCATTGTAAAGTGTGAGTCTGTATTTTGGAAAAGGTTTTGGAAAAAGGAAGAAGAAAGCTATGCATTTTTTGTCTTTAAAACACATTGATTTTTTTTCTGTCACTAACATTTCTTATAACTTGATTATATTTCTATTTCTCTCAAATTTATATTTATCCCATGCTTCGAACATGATTGTTTTCTTTGATAATTCTCGCAATGATACGAATCTTCTTACGAATTTCTCTGGGTACCGTTCAAACACTTATGTTAAGAAGAGAATAAAAATTACTTTACTTTAGGGCAAAGCAATGGAAATAAATATTCAGGAAAGGAATTCTATCATCGACATTTTCAATGCTATAAAAAGTTACATTCTTTTAAACATAAGATGCACTGAGTAATTAAAAACTAAAATACTTCTTGATTAGAAACGTATTAAAGAAATTAAGAAAATTTCTTTATCCTTTTGCAATAAATTATTACTAATATTTCTACAATTCATCATAATTCTCACTTTAAATTGAGTGTTTACGACTCTAGTTTCTTTTTATATGCTATTTTAAACTTTATACATTATTTTAAAGTTTACATCAATAAAACAACTATTTATCATTTGGATAGTACATATATTTATCACATGTTTATCGTAAAAAATTATAATGTTTAGCCAATTTAAGCAATCATTAGTTCTTAAAAGCTTCTATAAGCACCATTGAATGTGATGTAATTAGTAAAACAAAAGAAAGTACTCTTGAAGGCTTTACAATTCAAGTAAAATTAAGAACAAAATAATTTCCAGTGAGATCTTTAATGCTACAACAAGGAGTGAAATACTTTTAAGAGTAAATGTACAGAGTAAATAAGAAATAATGTAGTTCTTATTTAAAAAGATAATAAAACTTACGTATACGCTTTTAAAAGTGTTTATAAAATTAAAAGGTACTTTTAATGCATAATTCTAAGTTAAGTAACAATGTTTTTTCTTTTAAATGTGGTATTTGAAAATTTATGCAACTTTTTAGTGAAACTCTTTCAGAAAACGCAACCAAAGTAAGTATTTATTTGCTAATTTTAAATGTTATATATTCTTTTAAGTTTTATTTTGTATTACTTTACGCAGTCATTAGTTCTTGAATCTTTATATAAGCACGAAGAAAACCGATATAATTAAGAACAGAAAGCAAATATGTGCTAAAAGGTTTTACAATTAAAATTTGAGTAGCAAAAATGCTCAAAATTTCAAAAAGTTTAGAAAATACTTTTTTCCTTTACCTTTAATATTCAAATATATAAAATTCAATGCACAGTTTTATTTATATAAAGTGGCGGTCAAAAGTTTCCGGCTAGTTAGTTTCTTTGTTTTGTTAGCCAGAACGTTCTAGCGAAGAAGAAGCGCAACACTCCAAAAGTTAGGAATCTGCAAATGAACCCTGAGTACGTGATTATTTTGATTGGAAATTGGATACACTTGATGCAAAGGGGAGTAATTCGAAATTCGCGTTAGCAAAAGTTCCCGGCCATTCGTCATTCGTTAGTTTTTACTATCGGTAAAGTGCCTTTTTGAACGTGTTTGTTAATTAATCAGCTTGAATGATGTAATTGAAATTCAAAAGTGAAAATTTAACAATTATTGCTCGTAAACTAGTGATTTATTTTTCGTTAAAGGGCCAATCCTCTCGGGAGATTGAGGCAAAGATATCGATCGGAAAATCTACTGTGAACAATACTTAGAAAAATATAAAGAGAACCATGGAGTTCAGGACTTTCCACGGTCCGGTAGACCCCGGAAAACGATTATTCGTATGGACAGAATTATCAGGAGAAAAGCAGTTAATGACCCGCATAAAATGCTGCTGCAATATCCTGCGATTTATGGAGTGAAAATATTGCGGAAATAAGTCTGTCTATCGTATCAAGACCCTTACGTGACGTTAGACTTTATGGAAGAGTTGGTGTTAAAAAAAAATAATAATAAGTAAAAAAAAATCAGAGGGCCCTACCGTTTGCCAAGGAACGCAAGGTCAAGTGAATACTGGACAAGTGAATATTGTTGACTGGTCAAGTGAATACTGGAAAAAAGTACTATTTTCCGATGAATCGAAGTTTAATCTTTTTGAGAATGATGACAGACACTACGTCAGACGACCTAAAAACAAAGATATGATTCGAGATATGTTATTCCTGCAATGAAGCATAGCAGAGGATACATTATGCTGTGGGAAGAATTTTCTGGAAAAGGTGTTGGTCCGTTAGTTAAAGTTCTCTGCAAGATGAATGGTTCAATGTATAAGGATACTTACAAGATCATTTGTTGCCTTGTTAGAGGAAAAACTGTAGTCGCAACTATTTGTTTCAGTATGATAACGACCCAAAGCATACATGCAAGCCCGTCAAGTAGTGGCTTTCGACCAAAAAAAGTATCGCTTTTGAAATGGCCAGCCCAATCACCCGAACTGAATCCGATAGAAAATCTTTGGAACCAGCTTGAGAAACGTGTGCGGAATTACAAATATTTCAATTCAGCAGATTTTTTCCCCAAAATTGCAAGAAGAGTGAAAAAAATTTAACCATAGACAATCTTCAATCTTTCATTTAATCGATGTCCCAGTACTTATTGCTAAAAGTATGACGACAAAATACTAATTTTAAATATTATTGATCACTGCTATTTTCCATAATAACGCGAGTTTTTTCCAAACTTGCCAGAATGGCCGGAAACTTTTCAGAGCATGCGTTTTCCTTTGCAGTTAATTTGGTCAATTAAATTTATTGATATTTACTAACTAATATATCAATAAAATTTATAAGTATCACTTTGAGATTCCCCTTCATATTGGTATACTTACAAATTAACCAAAAATTTTATGCTGATCGGAAACTTTTGACCGCCACTGTATATAAACCAAACTTGTATAAAAAATATTGAGGATTTTCATTAATATGCAATGTGCATGGGGCATTTTGAAAAGTTCTCGTAATTCCTAAAATATTACGGGAAAATTCTTTTTTCTCTTTTTGTACTAAATGTATGCCTTAATGCACATAACGTACCCTTGAATAATATTTAAATTGAAATTTACAAAAAATAAAAAAATGATTTTAAATGTCCCTTGTCTCCTTAAAATAGAATATTTTCTACTAAAACCTTTTTATTGACTTATTTGATTCATTTTTTTTTATTTTTTCATTTTACACACATGTTTGTTTTAATTTTTGTAAAAAAAGACTCTGTTTGTTATATTTCTTTTTTAATTTAATGAAAAAAAAAAACAGGAAAAGAATACATGTAAAAATAATAATAATATTTTTAGTTTTCAAATATAACTTTTCACGTACTATAAAGTTCTAGTAAACAGATTAGTTTTTTTATTTAACATTTTTTATTCCCTTGTTGGCTTAGTTAAAAAATGAATTTCTGATATTCCTTTTCTTTTCTTTGTAACGCGAAGAACAGACACCATTATAATATCACAATAATGATAATTTTAATTTCAAATATAATACTTTTTCACTTGCTTTAATGTTTGAACTACATTCAAAACATATTAGTTTTCGTTAAAAGATTTTTATTGACACGTATGCTGCATTTTATGTTTGTTTCATTTTTAAAAATTAATTTGTTATATTTTTATTCCTCTAACACGATGAAGAAAAATAAAAATAAAACCACGATAATAATATTTAAAGTTTAAATTACTTTTAAAACAGATTACTTTGAATTCGAACAGCTTGTTATTCACTAGTTTGCTTCATTTATTACATTTGTTGATTCATTTTATTTGCTAGCCTGTTTCATTTAAAAATATGTATTTGTTACATTTCGTTTTTCTTCTACAGCGAAGAAGAACCATTATAATAACATAATTATAATCATCTTAATTTCTAAATTGCATTTTTACTAGTTGAAAGATTCTGCTACTTTTAAAATCAATTCGTTTTAATTCAAAATTAATTGTATCCACTTGTTCGTTTCCTTGTTCCCCTTGTTTGTTTCATTTAAAAATGCATTTTATTATAGTTCTTTTTTTTACTCTACAGAGAAAAACAAACATAAAAATATTATGATAATAATCATCTTAGTTTCCAAAATTAACTTTTCACTCACTTTAAAATTTCGGCCACTTTTAAAACAAATTGGCATTTCTTCGCATAATTTTATTCAATATAAAATTTTAATTTGGTATTACAAATAGCTCTACATCGAACTTTTTCCTTTTGTTCAGCAATTGAATCTTTGTTTACAAAGATATATATATCCACTTACATTTGCAAAAGAAATACGCAAAATCGCAACAGAATAAAACTCAACAATATGCAGAATACAATAAGTTTTAAAATTCATTTTTGCACGCTTCATTTTTAAACTAACACATACAATATTTTAAACCATTACAGGAATTTAAGTACACTTTTGAACATTTTTTCCAAATCCGGCAATCATTATTTCCTTTCAATCAATATGTTCAAAGCAATGATTTTTTTCTAAACATATTCATGAGATTTCTTTATTTATACACGAAATCATTATTTTCTTTAGAAATAATTAGTGATAAAAGTATCAAAATTTCAAGGTATACGTGAAAAAAAATCGTATATGAAGTAAAGAAAAATATATTTTTTATTAACTTTGAAATAATTAAAGGGGAAAAGAATTTTATTTATTTTTCTACATTTTATTCATGTATAAACAGTATTTGAATTTTATGTTTTAATGAACCTTTTATATTAGATATTTTATGCATATTATTAGTGGTTTAATATATTTAAAACTTTTTTATTTCGTTTTTATATTCGATCATTCATTTTTAAATCATGAAGAATTTATTCAGGAATTTTACAAGGGTTGATTTTGCATTAGCAATTTTAATTAAGACTACTGAAGGTAAGTAAAAATTGACGGTTGAATAATGTCCAAAGGCAGGAAAATCTTTACAAACCACTGCATCATTGTCAATAAAAAATATAATCTTATATATTTATGCAAGATTATGTTTTTTTTTTATGTATTACTTATCGAAACGTAAAAAGGGATAGGATACTGTATATAGAAAATCCATAACCAATCAATCTATTATCCATCATAATATCGAAGCACCCTTTTACTAGAAAGTTTCTGCATTTAGACACTTTAATAAAAGAGCTTTCACTAAGCTTTTCCCCCGAGCAATTGACCAATGAAATAAACAAAATGTACGGTATCACAAAAAATAGCGCATATAATGAAAGCAAAATAAAAAGATTAATTATGAGCATATATATTAAAAAGAAATGAAGCTTCAATGTGTAAAATTTGAAGTTATCAAGTGTATACGAAATACTTTTCACCAAAGATGACTAGACAATGAAATATTTTATAGGAATGGCAAACAGAAAGTTAACGGGTATTAAAGAATACCTCGTTCTTTAACCCTTTAGTGCGCGGTTTTGTATATATGCAAACAACAGTATTTTGAATTTAACACGTTTTTTTTATTCGTATATACCTAATTCACACGATAAAATTAAAATGTCAATATCTGCTTTTATTAATAACAGACATTCCGTATTTAAATAAAGCGAAATTAACAATTAAAACTTTCTGGTTTAAAGTGAGATTAACTGAAAAGATACGCAGTAATTTGTGACGTCACTGGCACCCTCCGTCCAGCACTTTCTGCACCTGGACATTTATTTTTACTTCTCTCTTATCTCTTTTCACGATAACGAGTGTTATTTTTTACGTTAGTATAATCATTTTATGATTTATGCTATTTCGTATTTATTACAAACGGTGTTTAATTGATTAAAATAATTAGAGATGCCTTGCTGTGCTATTTCTGGTTGTACCAATCATACAAGAAATTCCAAAGTCTATGGAATTTCATTTCATCGATTCCCAATAAATGAAGCAGTGCGAAAACAATGGCTACAAGCTAGAGGTCAGAACGTCGTTTATCAGTTATTCTCAAATCCAAAAGAACTACTTTCTGACAAATTTCTGAATTTATTTATTTTAGAAACGCATATGATTAGCAGGTTTCTTATTAAGAAACTATGTAATCGAATAGCATTATTCATTTTTTCATAACAGTAATTGGATCTTTGAGAAAATACTGTCAAAGTTAGCGTTTGGAGATGAAATTCCGAAAGCTATAGCATGGGAAAGGAGAAAAAGATGCGGTCACATGACAAGAATCTCTTATAACTTGATAATTTATTTATCAAAAAATGGAAAACGCTATTCGATTCTAAATCGCTTCAAAAGTCAGTCCTGTCAATTTTATGCCTTTACGGTTAAAAATGAGTGGGAAACTTTCGATTTGTAGAGAACGGAATTTGAGAATCACCTTATATTTCCAAAGATTCCGCTAACAGAAGTTCATTATTGCTATTAATATTTTTACAAAACATATTGTCTATCCGACACAACATGAGGATAATTGAACTCTGTTCTGGCATGACTCGACTCTAAAAAAAAAAAAAAAAAAAGAAAAAAAGTAAGACTGATCTTGACTTGGTACGAGTCTGCTGAAAAAATTAAGCCCGGGATTAGAATCAGGCACGATGTAACTGTCCGATGCCGATCTCTACGTTCAAAATGTTACATTTCTGTAATGATGTTGTCGAACTATCGCATCGGCTCGTGCAACACATACTTATTCTCTAGAAAGTCACATCCATTGAAAATGGTTCTTATTTTATCGGCTTCGTTAGAATTTTTCTATTAATTTAATTTTGAAAAATATTTTTCTTTTTCGGCCGGCATCGGCAGTCCCGTTTAATTTTTTTGTCGGGAACGGCCGGCAGGCCCGTTTAATTTTTTGTCGAGCCGGCCCACCAGTGTATATAAAGTTTAGAGCTATTGTATAAAAAATTGTTACTCATTCCATAATTTTTAAAAATATTTATGAATTCCAAAAAATCCCAAGTCAAAAAACCTTTTGTTACATTTATCCAAAGTTGCTCTGTGTAAAGAAATTGAAACAGCTCATTGAAATGTATTTATTTCAATAAATTGATTTATCTTTTGTGTCACGCTATTCAAAATTGTGAGTAAGATTTATGTAAATGGTTTCTTTGCGTCAAACTATCCTTTTTCATACATTTCATGTAGTTTGGACACAATGACGCAAAGAAACCATTTACATAAATCTTACTCACAATTTTGAATAGCGTGACGCAAAAGATAAATCAATTTATTGAAATAAATACATTTCAATGCACAGTATAGATTCAATGAAAGTGATATATTTAACAGTGAATTGGAAAATTAAAAGTATTGTGTAGATGTAAAAAAATATTTTAACCAAGTCAAAAATAATTTAAATTGAATTTTAAAACAAACCTTTTAAAGTCACATCAAGGCCTCACTTAAATTTTATATCATATCTTTTAAAACTCATACTTTGAATTTATGAGAGATGTAAATGATAAAGCAACTGCGAATAAAATTTTATGCAGCTTTTCATGTTGAACATAACTTTTGCACATGCGATTATAAATAAAACAAAAATAAAATGATGAAATAAATACAAATATATAT
The DNA here is from genome assembly GCA_963932465.1 of Maratus speciosus. NCBI lineage: Eukaryota > Metazoa > Arthropoda > Arachnida > Araneae > Salticidae > Maratus > Maratus speciosus. The sequence goes on from OZ010800.1 coordinate 317,448,154, forward strand.
TTTAAGAAATAGCATAACGTCACTCAAAATTTGATATCAGTATTTTTAAGTTCCATATTTAAAATTCTTAGAGAATAAGATAAAGTGCTGCGTCAGAAACTTTTAACCCGTCAAGGGTTTTTGCATTGATATCATTACTTTTTTGAGGTTAGTGATAAAATGATTAAAAAAAAAGATACTAATGGATTTAATGCAGATTTAATTTTTACTATTTTATTACAATTTTCCTTATAGCAGTTTGTATATAAAAACAAGTGGGTAAGTATAATTGCAGATCGCACAGAGGGTTTCATTTGATATTCCTTTAAAAACACTTTATCCTTAAATTAATAAATCCAAAATGCTAATTTATAATTATTAAATCCTTACATAGATGGTGCACCAATAGTTCCAATTTTCATGGGGCAGGGAACGCACTCTTTTAAACAAACCACCTTCCAATTGAAGTCATCAAAAACCAAGTTGAATAAGCCAGAGCCCGTTGTGTTGTTTGACAAACAGCAGTCTCATGTCCCCTCCTTCCCCCCTTTTTCAAAATTTTTCAGACCAGTACCTAAGAATGGAACCGAAATAATTTTTTCTCTTCAGAAATTACGATAAAAAAATAGTATGCAATACTCATAAATTTACTTTAATGCTATATAGGGTGATTATTAAGTTAATTATAACGTTTGGAATCTGTTGCATTGATGTCCGAAAGGTAGTTTCTGAGTTATGGAAGCTGGACCCATAAGGCGCCATAGAGGGGCGAAGCCCGCTAGTGTCTATCATAATTATATCTGCCATGTGGACTAATTGCGATATTTAATCAAAATAGTCCCCCCCCCTCCTCATCCCCGGAAATATAACAAATACAAAATGTGCTTTTATAAACCTATCGTTAAATAGGTTTTTATTTCTTTTTCCCTAAAAAAAAAACATGATTTTTATATCCGTAACGTAAATAGCGGACGAAGCCCGCTAGTTCCTATCATAATATATATTTTTAATAATTTTATATAGTCTATAATAAAAATCAGACTTAAAATAGTCTAGTTCCATGAGTACTTGTAGTGTCAGTTACATGCTACGATTTTTGGATACCAGTATTTTAGAACGGGAAAATGTGACTTATTTTATCGGAGATATCTCATTAATTGAATAAAGTGAAGCAAACTTTTTGAAGGAAAGGTGGCCAACAAGCATGGCAGTTATCAGCTATGTGACTTTGTGCTGAAGTCCATTAATTTGATCTGCTTTAAAAAGATTACGGAAGATTGAATTATAGTAGAACCTGGATTAACCGAGCTTCGATTAATCGAGGTTTCTGTTAACCGAGCCGATAACAAAGTCTGATTTTTTTTTCTTTTTGAATGAGCCTTAAAAATAACCACACTCTTTAGCTCACTGTCCGTGCTATACAGGCCCTTCTGCACCCAAAAGCACTCAACTCCAAAGAAACATTGGACCCTGAGAAGTCAATAGCGAACAATGCTTTGTTTCCAAGGGCTGTGTGAACTTTCGTAAATTTTTCAATTTGCATTTTAAAATTTACTACTGGTAGTTGATTTTCTTTTTAAATTTGTTAAGCTGTGAAACAGAACTTTACATATATTTATTTTTATTATTTAAAAAACGTTCTATATATTTTTTTAAAAGAGATGTTAAATTCGCAAGCACGGCGAGATTTTACACACAGTTTCTATTAACCGAGATTTCCGATTCCGATTTACTAACAGTCCCAATTAGCTCGGATAATCGAGGCTGCACTGTATAATTAAAAAATCAATGGCGATCTTACTGTAAACGGGTTTCCCTTTTACTGAGGGATTTCAAGACCGAATCAGCTGATGTTAGTTGCTGTTTCCCTGCTTGATTAAATAAGATTAGTTAAACATTTGAAAATTACCAAATATAAAAGGAACTAAGTCAACAGAGTTTTTGCTTTATGGTATTTTTTAACAACGCTATAAGAAAATGATTTTAAATAAGAGATTTTAAATGTAACGTTTTAAATCTGACATAATTTTCACCAAACTTTCCTTTCTCTTTGTAACATTCAACTGAAAATATTTTTATTATTAGAAAGATAATATTATTATTTGCGCTACCTTAAAATTGGCAACTATAGTTAAAAATATCATCTCGAAATTTGAAATAAATCTCTCATATAAATATATTTTTGTAATTTAAACTGTTTTGCAATATTATTATTTGGCCACTTTGGCCAATATGACGTAATTTCCTCCATTTACGACTTTTAACACATATCAATGAATTTATTATTTAAAAATTTTCTTTTTCTTTTAATATTTACGTGTAAATATAATTTTTATGACGTAATTTTCAATGTTTTCCTCCTTTTAATGCGTAATCATTTAATTCTAATTTGAAAATAATTGATTATTTTATAATTTTCTTTCATTTTAAGTAAGCATGTGTAAAAACAATTTTTATGACGTAATGTTTAATATTTTCCTGCTTTTAACACGTTATCATTTAATTCTAATTTAAAAGGATTTTTTTCTGTTTATAATAGTCACGTGTGAATAAATTTTTAATTTAAAGGATATATTATTCTTTGCGCTGTTTTAACAATTGGCAGCAATTTAAAATAACCTTTTCTAAAATATGTAAAAAATATCTCTGGAAATTCTGAAAATTTTAATTTAAAATTGAAATAAACCTTCAAAAAATTAGGCAAGTTAAAAATAATAAATGCACTCTGCAAACTTCTAGTTTCTATTGAATGATTAAATTGAATGAAAATGATTAAATTCCCATGTATATTTTTTTTTCCTATGAGACTTTTTTATTGAGACAATTTTATCCAGATTTAACATTAAATATCTCTTTAAATAATTCTTCGATTTAAAAACTGTCTACTTCAACATTTTTATCAAACATTTCTCTATAATACTACCCATTTTAATATTTTTGTATGCAGTAATTTTCTTAATATTTGCGAAATAGACCTCTAGTCACAAGAGATTCTTTCAAAGCGGCGAAGAGCTTTAGTTTTTTTTTCCGAATAAGAGACAAAATGTAGTACGCAATTGCGTCAAAAGATGGCGACATCAGAATTCTGATATGCTTATTATGTAAACTGTAAATATTGCAAAGTTAAATAAAAACAATTGTCTCGTTGTTATCAAACTTCACTGATATTTATAAATAAAACATTTCAACTAAATTATTTATTATAAAAGAATTATTACATCACAATAGTTTTTATGCAAGGAAAATAATAATAATAATAATAATAATATTATGGATGTCAGTGATTATATATTGATTGACCGTTATAATAATAAAAAATGATATTATAAAAAGAAGAGCTGAAATGAATTATTTTTTTACGTTTCTGATCGTGTGATTTATATTCAAATAATAATTATTAATGTATATTTTTTGTAAAGTGATTTAAATTAAATATATTTATAAAATTTATGGTAATATTTTTACTGTTGAAAAATTGCCAAGAAATAATCATCATCAAATTGGCGTCATTATAATTGTAATTTTATTTAACTTAATAGCAATTAAAAAATTACAAAGGAAGTGAGAATAATGGTCAACTAGCAGACTTTAAAAAAAAAAAAAAAACATTCACATGTGAAAACACGTACCAGCGAGTATCGAACTGCCTATCTTAAGATCAGTAAACGATGGCCCTTAACCACTCAGCCAATGGGAAGACAAAATTTTTCTCCCCAAAAGTGGTTAAAAAGAAAGCATGTGTATGAATACAGTGTCATGCATTTTCGGTGAAATTTCCATAGAATGGCGAAGAAATATAGTCCGATTTTTCACGCGCATTATAAAACGAACAAGAGTCTTTCTGGAAACAAGTAAATTGTTATTTGGTTCATCTGAAACATATTTATTTGATTTTTAAAAAATCGCCCGTGTCATTTTCGAGAGAAAAAAAAATCGAATTATTTAACGAACGAGAGTTTTCCCAGAAAAAAGAAAAGTGTTATTCACCTCGCCTTAATCACATTTATATTATGTATCAATTTAAAAATAATCGTTAGAACCGTTTTCGAGATTTTCAAATTAGGAACTTCCTCGATATCATACCAACGTTTTCACTTTAAAAATGGATATTTAGATCTCAAAATATACTGCACGTAGAAATGTAAAAATTTCAGTATACGATTAGACTGCAGATATAAGACTGTTCTAGAAAATTCAGAACAATAAGACATATATCTGCTGAGTTATTAAAAGGCGGCTTTTCGCGTTTTCTTTGATGTCGAGTTAGCTGTATATATGAGTTCCGCCATCTACGAATTCTATGATACGATACGATACCATTTTAGGCTTAAGGCTGCGTCACTCGAATACTACCGCCTTCCATGATTATATATATGTATGAAAATATACAACATATCTATAAGTGTTTTTTCTCAAAGATTTATGAATTCAAGCGAAAGTTTTCTTTTTTTTTTTTTCAAAATATTTTGAATTACCTCTAAATTGTAAAATATTATATTGAAAAGATTGTATCTAAAATAATGAACTAGAACCGAAAAAGTAGGAAAACTTTTTGGTTTTTCCACAGACGTGTTTAAATAACGTATTAATAACTTTGTCGAAAGTTAATACTTCCAATAACTAAATGTAAACAGAAGATTGACCCTTTAAAAAATTCTAAATAATAAAAACATATAAATATATCAACTCTAATTTAAAAATGTTCAGTTAGTAGACGTTCCAAATGCCATTCATCTCAGTAATATCCCATATACGATATTAAATAAATATATAATACCTTTTCATGAAATGAAAACTTTATACAAAGAGAAAAGTGCGTTACTCCAAGACTGGAGATAGGTTCCAGTGACGTCATGGGCGAAAACGAAACCTGCGCGTAAACCCTACTGTGTTTTTTACTTACCGTGCTCTGAACTACGTAATTTCTAGAACGTATGGGAATTAAAGGGTCAAAGGTTAAATTTTATAAAATAAATACTTATACAAAATAAGGTATTTGGAGACATAATATTAAAATATTTACTAATTTGCATTATTTTAGCGAAAAACAGCCACTCGGTAGACGTTTTTACTTATACTGCAGATGTCAACAGAAGAAAAGATTGACGTATTATATGAAAAATGTATCTCTTATTTGTCCTGTGTAATAAACCTTTCCGAGAATCATATATATTTTTTTCGAAACACAATAAAAAATCACGTATTTAAGGGTTAAAACGATGATTAAAGAACATACAGAAGATATTAAATGCAACAAGAGAACTACAGCTCTAAAGAGACTACAAAGAACGTCCAGAGATCGATATTAAAAGCAGTAGAATAATTTATCTATCAAGATTTTATTTCCCATCTATTATCCGAAGATAGATAGAAATACTTCCTTGGAGTTACCACGAATTTGGAAAGAGATGCTTTGCAAAGAAGATACAATAATTCTGATTTAAAGGTGACCATTTTCATTAGAGCATTTGTGATCTGGTGACTTTTGTTTTACAAAGTTCATTTTAAGATTTTTGTGGAGAAGGTTTTATCAATATTTATCTTGATGCAGTCGCCGATTGTTCGTACGAAACATGTAGATCCGTTTCTTAAAAGACATTTATATGCCTTTAGATGTACTTTTTTCACCTTTAGTATGTTATAACTTCAATTTAAAGATATTATTATTAAAAAGAGATTACACATGCTTTATTTCTGGATTGCATTTTACAGCATATGTGAGAAGTATAAACGGCCTTTGATTCTCTATCTATCTGCCTAACATTTTCTAATCCGGATCGTCTGTCTGTTTTCAAATTGCTTGTTCGAAATGAGTTTTTCATAAAAGTTACTTAAATAGAAACAAAGGTTATGTATTTTGTTGTGGCGAAATAACTTTCTCTCTATTGCAAAATGTTTCTAAATGCGTATTATTATTTATCAATTTGATCAAAATTTTTCGGATTGTTACCTTCATTCGATGTTTAAAAATTTCAGTGATTTTATATAAATCATACATTTTCAGACTAATTAAAACTTAATTATGCATGACAAGGTTCAGGTACCGTATTAGCGAGTTCGACAATTTTTTGTAGTAGTAACAACTAAAAGTATTAGTAGAATTTACTTTTCTTGTAGTAGCTATTTTAACAGTAGACAGCTATATTTATCTTATTTCTAGAGTTTCCTTCATTTGTGGAATTCTTAATAGCCGTAATAACAAGTTAAAATAACTCTTAGATGAAATTACCTGCTAGTAAAAATTTAATTTCTGAATTATCACATATTAGTAATACCACGGTTCTAAAAAAATAATTTTTTAATACCATTCAGTAAAATTTCGGTTAGTAATATTTTAACATTCTTGTGCAGGTACTTGCTTTACATTATATGATGGTCTTACTTTTATCAGATTTTTTTTTTTTTTTTTTTTTTTTTAAAGTATAAGTTACATTTATTCTTACATATTTAATATTTTATAAGTTTTTATTTTGAAAACAGCAGTATGAATTTTATTTCTTTATTAATGTAATATGCACTGTTAAAAATTTTCAACATTCTGTCCAGTTATATGACCGTTTTTGTCGAAAACAGTTATAAAACCGTAATTTAACACTATTCTGCCCATATTATTGGCCATTTTATGGTCAGAATACAGTTAAATTACGGTTATGAAACCGTTTTTTTTTTTTTTTTAAAGGTCAAATGACTGGACTAAATGCTGCAAATTTTTAACAGTGTAACATTCAGACAAAAGCATTCTTCCCTTTCTATCATATCACATAAAAGTAATTGCTATCGACCCCTCACATTTTTAGATAGGTAAAATAAGAGCTACTTAAAACTTTAATATAAATACATTTGCATTGATTTCTTGGATAAAAAATAAAAATAATTTAATGATGTGCGCTGTCGAAAGAAAATAAAAGGCATTTTCTTTCAATTTAAATAATAATACATTTATATACCAGAAAGCATAGAAAACAGAACTAAAGGCAAATTTACACATCGCATGTTACTTTAGAAAATAATTATTGTTTTAAGACTGGTGGTTAAGAAAATGATCTGTAATTATGAATTTTTCCTGCCTATTGTATCTGCGCCTGTAATACTAATTACAGTAACCCTTACTTTTTGAAAACTATATCGTTCATTTACTATAGCTTATAGTTTATGGATTTTTTTATTATCGTTTATAGTTGCTGTTTTATTTATTATTATTTATTTTATTTCATTTTTATATTATTTATCATTTTTAACAAAGTAGTTAAAAAACAGTACTGAAGATGACTGTCAACGAAAAACTTTATTTGCAATTGACAATCATTTTTGGCGATTTATCTTAAGGGTACATATAATACGAAAACACTAATAGATTTTTAAGATAATTAATAGATTGTATAACAATACTTTTTAGGTATCTTTCTTATATTAAGTTTTCTGTATCCCATTTAAAATGCTGCTTGGATTATATATTTTAAAAAATTATAACGGGTATAGTACCAAGTTTTATATACAGAGGTTGGGCACAAAGTCCATAGAAACTTTAAAAATACATAAAAACCTGAAAAATAACCGAAATAAAAAATTGTTTCCAGGGTTAGCATCGCTAGGTCAATGGGATATTTTAAACGCGGGAAACAAGAACTCATAAAACAGCCGATAGATGGCACTGGTACGAACGACTTCAATTAAAATATGCAAATGAGAGGGTTATATGAACTTACGCACCTGATCGATAACCGGTTCACCGTTTTAAACCATGATGTATGTGGACATGAATGATGCTTGCTAAGAATAAAGCTTTATTGGTGAAGATGTTTAAATTCCTAATTCGTAAAATTTGGGAATTTTAAAAGGCCATTTAAAACGCACACGCCTCATAAAGCTAGTCCAGCGGTTTGATGAAACCAGAACGCTGTGTGATCGCATAAGATCCGGACGACCATGTTAAAGGAAGGCGCTTTCACAGATTGTTGCAGTCTAAATGGAAGCGTCAGCATCAGATTCAACTGCAGAGACCAGCAGTGCTAAAGAAAGTTATGAGACGCTTTGGCTTACCACCATCTTCCAAACGCAATATCTTCCTTAATTCCTTCATATTTACCCACACAGATTGCAGTCGTGCCATGAACTTTTATCAGCGAATACCGTACAGATGGAAGCATTTGCTAGGTGGGCTTTCTCCAAAATCGAACTGCATCCAACCTGTTTCTTTAACAAATGTGTCTACATTTTAGCAAACCTTGTATTATATCTGCTATTTTTTATGTCAACATTGACCGAATTAAATTTTCAAATCAGTTACCAATTGGTTGTATAGTCATATAAAAGTCCAAAGAAATAAAAACGCATTGAGTATCGAAAGAGGAAATCTATCTTTATCAAAATGCAAAGCTAAGTTCCAATTATTTATTTCTATTTATTTTAATGACTTTTTTTATTTCCCAATTTTATCCATTTATATATTCATAAAAAAAACGATCAACATATTATGCATAAAATTTGCAAAAATACAATAAGTTCAGCGGTTACTTTATATCTTAAAATCTAAAAAATGGTCCTTAATCTCAACATTTATAAGAGCAAGATAAAGAAAAAAGAAATTCATTCAAAGTAGAAACCACATTCCTAGAAGTTTATTAAAACTTTTACCTTATTCTCATTCATACTTAATCTTTTCACAAAAGTAAAATATTTGATCACCCTGAATGGGACTGCATGATACAATCTATAGAAACGAAAATTGCTGTGTTTGGAAAGTCAACATTCATATGTGAATAGTTGCAACAGTATCCTTTGTTTGACAATAGACTAGGATATATCGCCCAGCATTTACAAAGGAATATTCCTATTTGAATTCGCTGATGTACCGTACAACTTTAATTAGTAATAACATAACAGAGCAACTATTACAGAGTAATTTCTACATATTTGTTACTGAGAATAAGTTTATTTACTTATTAAAATTAAAGCAGACTTAAATTCGAAAGTTTGAACGGTTAACTTTATTTAACCCTTTATCAACTGACCGTATTTATAAGTACCATTGAAATAACTTGTTATGAAATTCATTTAATACATCGATTAGTTGTAATACAGTTTAGAATGTGGTATAGATACATCGCTTTATCATGTTCCAAAAGCATTTTGGTTACACAAAACAAAAATGTTTTTTAAAGGATGATTTCATTTGTCTTTGCATCTTTTCAGCTTTCTTGGCGTTGGAGGGAGGGGGGAGGGGACACTTTTCAATTCGGAAATAGTTCTATATTTCTATTATAAGAACATCATATTTGTAAATATCCTAATTCAACAAAATTCTAAGGAAAATATTTAAAATAAAATATTTGAGTGGGGTTATAAATATTGCACAAAATCCCTATAAATTCAAATTTAATTAATCTTTCTAAATTCTTCAATCCTTCGAAAATCCTTCGAAAATTTATTAAATGATTATTTATATTATTATTACTTATTAACACATTCGTAAATTATTTTAAATTATGTATATATTTGAATTTACCTAGGTTTTATGTTACTTAGTTTGTCTTTTTAAAGCTTGGTTACTATATTTTATGTATGAAAGAGAAGTGATTTTTTATCTAGCTACAAGTATGTCTTTGAAACGCATATTTGGTATATATATTTTTAAGTTTTAGCGATTAAAGGCAAAATAACATACACTTCTAGCCAATGGCTATTTTAACACGAAATATCGCTTTAAAAAGTGTATAAATATGTAGATTACGTCATGTGATTTTACATATAAAACGACAGAAACAAGGTAAATGTTTTGAGGGTAGCAATCTAGTGTTAACCCTTAGACCGTTTAGTTTCGCTTTTCGGTTCTTCCTCTACCATTGGGGATTTTCTTTTCTTTCTTTTCCTTTTTTATAAGCACATTTAGAAGAAACATTCGAAAGCGCGATTTCAGTATAATTAAGTTAAATATAATGTTAATGGTTTAGCACACAAAAATTTGCTGTCAAAATTGGTTTGGTTTTCCTATGAAAGTAAATATTGGCATAACAACTGGAAGGTTCTGTAGAACAGAAGATAATTTTGTCCATTGTCTTGCATCAGCCAAATTTTCTAAGTCATTGTCACTCTCTGAATTTATACTAGAAACAAATGTACTGTTAAAACTATTTGTTACGAAACACATTGATTATCAAATAAATTTGCATGATCACTTTCGGAATCTCTTGAAAGATCATTTTAAACAGCGATGATACTGGCGCCATTATATAATGTACACTGAAAAAAAAATCTGTAGCTCTACAAATGTAATGTTACATTACTGCTAAACTTTCATCTGTAACTGTACGAAAAAAGCTGCAAATCTAAAAAACTAGTGTTTGTAAAGCTATAGAAATCTGTTACTTTTTTAAATGAATCTGCTAAAATTACTGTAAAGCTACTAAAATTTAATCTGTAATCCTGGTTGCAGTTACTTAAAAAGATCTAGGCATCTCAGTTTCCTAAAACATTCTTAGTAACCTTACAGATTTTTTGATTTTCGGCGCAAAAGTTTGTCTTTTACATGAATTTTTGTTGTTGCCGTTAAAAAAAAAAAGTTCCGGGAATTCCACTTTCCTTGAAAAACTTTAGAAACTTTACAGATTTTTGTACAGTGTATTTATTAACAAAACAATCACCTAAAAAACTACTTCTTACCGTAAGAAATGGTATTTGAATGACATATAGAGCTGTTATCTATTCTTAAAATAAACAATCACTTAAACGTATTTTCAAACGTATTTTCGTAAGTTCAAAACATTGTAAAATTCAGATACACGCGTGCAGTGCGTCCGTACCGATGGGTGGTAGACTGAGATGAATGCGCTGAGTGCGTTTATAACGGCCTAAGTGTTAAAGCACAAATTCATAATATTTTGATTTAAAAAATGCTACCATTCCTCATTTAGCTAATATGAGATAACTGAAATTTTGCGGAAGATTGTCGTTGGAAAATCTGTAAATAAAAAATAAAATTTTTCGTGCAAAACCGATTTTATGATGAGTTTCGAGTGCTTGTTGAATTAAAAGATTTAAACAATGAAATGGTTTACCACTTTCTTTTATTTGGTTATACTATAATGCATGAAACTTGTGTGTATTCAATTAATTTTAACATTGAAAAAATTCTTCAATATACTTTATTTTGGAAGTGGAAAATACCTATTTAACATTTTAGACTTTCTTTAATATGGAGAAATAAATCATTAAGTGGATGTTTTTTACATAATAGCTATATATTTATGAATGAAAGTTACAATACTGGATACACTTTATTTAAGAAATATGTAGAAAATATATGGGAGTGACGAATACTACTAAATAGGAAAATAATTTTAACACTGCTATTTCTGGCCGCTAAAAATGCAATTATTGTGGTACGTTTTTACAAAGGGAAATTCGCAGCTACTTGAAAAAATTTTAATACTTTTTTCCAATATTTTATTCTTATTATTAAATAATTTGTATTTTAATGAACTTTTCCCAGAAAAACTTCAAAGTTAATTGCCTGATAAGTGTTCTCGAAAGTTGCATTTTCGGAAAATTATGATCCTGTAAAATTAATGAATACGATTTTTGAAGACACATTTTACCGGGTTTACTAACTTTTCCTTATATGGCTATAAAATTCAACAAGTTTAAATGTCAGGTGCGAACTTTTTCAAATGTTGTTCACTTGATGGTATCTCTCCTCGTACTGTCTAATAAAACTAATACATTTACGTATTTGAGGTACCGAATTGCTTCATATTGACAAACGCTCGCCAATTTAACGATAATAAATACGATTTTTGAAGACACATTTTACAGGTTTACTGAATTTGCCATATATGGCTATAAAATGTAACAAGTCTCAATGTTAAGTGCGAGCTTCTTCAAATGTTGTTCCCTTGATAATATCTCCCCTCGTACTGTCTAATATAATTAACCAATTTATGTATTTGAGGTACCGAATTGCTCCATATTGACAAACGCTCGCCAATTTAAATTTACGATAGAGAAACAAAGTTGAATTTTTCTAATTTATTTTGCTGTTTCTTTCCTGTTCTGGTTGAATATTGCATTCAATTGAGAAAAATATTTGAAACTGCAAAAGATTTTTTTTAAATGCTTTGTAAAAGGACCATTTGTTACTTCATATTTTAATATAAACTATAATTAAAATATAAGTTTGTAAACAACAATAATATCTTTATAAAAATTTCATATTAATAACTCTTCGGAAAGTACACTCTAAAAAATTCAAAACTTAGTGATTCCCAACATTTTTTTTCTATAAAGTACAAGCGTCTCATTATGTGGCTGTCGCAAAAGCGCTGATATCTGAAGTTCGATCTAAAAGTCAAACATCGCATATCTTTCATTATAAATGACTTTCTGCGACTTAGCCATTAATGCATTCTAGAGTGTTTTTCAAATTCTCTGCAATGTTTAATGATGTGCATGTCTATTACATTTATTAGAGCATTTTATCTTTTCTGAGGCACAAAGTACAGAAATATAATACACATTTTTAATAACGATAGAAAATTGCTGTAGATTCTATTTAAATGCTTAATGAATGAAAATGGCAAAATTTACTTTTAGAAGATATCCTTCTATAAATGTATTTAGTATTCATTTGCTTTAGAGATTCCTCATCAAATAATTCAAATTGAGTTATTTAATATATTATTTGCAATCAAACCGCACTTTTTTTATAATCTATTATTTTATTAAGTTTTGTATAATAACATTTCTAATAAAATAAAATTGAGAAAACATGAAAAATAAAGAATTGCGTGTGTTATATTATTTTTTTTTTATTATATGCTAAATGTCTAAAAGTACTTAATGAAGTAAAATTCAATTCAGTTTGAAAATGCTTGTCATCCAGTATTCAGAACTAATATATATATCTACAAGTAACAAATTTCACATTTATCGCATTAAAAAAAAATCTTAACTGACTACAACTTAAGGAATTTGAATTAGATATACTGCAATAGTCTATTTTTATTCCAATTCATACAGAATTCCTTGTAACTAAACCACAATATGGAAAATAAATAGTTTAAAGAGAAAAATTGCTAGACAAAAATATGTTTCTCTAGATCATTATTTTTCAGAAAAATGGTTTAGAGATTCTGAAAAAAATTAATTATTGATTATGAAATTAAATAATAACCACAATAAAACGAAATTCTATGGAACACACTTTTTATGATTTTATTCTCTTTCAAAAAACATACTTTTAATAATTTTGAACGCAATATCTTGGTTGATAAAACATTATTTTTTGTGAAACAAAGAGATACGAAGAATAAACGTCCCAATAAAGGAATAAAATATAATTACTTTCTTTGATCCCGATTTTAGAATATATACGATTTTAAGTAGTCCAAAAATTAGATATCATATATTATGAAAATTGAAAAAAAAATCGATTCATTTTTAAAATTTAATTATAATGCAAATCTGAATATAAGCTATTTTTCTAGTTTAAATATTCAATAAAAGTTGAATAAATTTAAACTGAAAATATTTCTATTACATTAAAAATTCTGTTTAACCCTTTATCTACTGATGGTACTTATAAATACTATTAAAATAACTTGTTACAAAATTCATTTAATACATCGATTAGTTTTAATACAGTTTAGAATGACATATAAATGCATTACTTTGTTTTGTTCCAAATCATTGTTGGCTACACAAAACAAAAATATTTTTAAAAGGATGATTTCTTTTGCCGTTGCATCTTTTCAGCTTTCTTCGCGTTGGGGGATTTTCCAATTCGGAAATATTTCTATATCTCTGTTGTAAGAACATTATATTTGTACATTTCCTAATTCTACAAAACACTAAGAAAAATCTCTCTATTCGAAAAAAAAGTAACTACCGCTGTTACCGCCGCCGGTTTTGAATTTTTTGTGACCGGAGGTCTTCCTTCGTTAATATTAAGAAAAATAATGCATACAAAAATATGAAAATCAGTGGTTTTATACAGAAATGTTTGATAAACACGCTGATGCAGACAGTTTTCAAATCGAAGAATTATTTTAAGAGATATTTAATGCTAAAGTTGGACAAAATCGTTTCACTAAAAAAGTTTTATAGCAGAAAAAACTATACATGGCAGTGTAATCATTTTTAGATCATTTTATGCGTTAGAATTTGTCGGAGTGCAGATTGCATTAATTTTTTTATTTTGACTCATTTTTTGAGGTTTTATTTCTATTTTAAATTCAAATTTTCAGCATTTCTTGAGATAATTTTTACAGATTTTAGAAAGTGATATTAATTTAAACTGTTGCCAACTGTATAAACTGCGGAAACAATAATGTTTGCTTCAAAAAAAAAAAAAAAATATTTATACGTGTAATAAATTAAAAATTTTTTTACACGTGACTATTATAAACAGAAAAAAGCATTGGAATTAGAATTAAATTATTATGTGCAAAAAGCAGGAACTTATTAAAAATTACGTCATAAAAGTATAATTACACGTGAATTTTAAGAGAGAAAGGAATTTGTAAAATAATAAATTTATTAACATGCATTAGAAGTCTTAAATAGGAGAAATTACGTCATATTTACGTCACATTACAGTTATTACATAAAACGAACACAAAATAATATTGCAAAACGGTTTAAATTTAGAAATTGCGCTAGACATTTATTTGATATTTTGAGCGGATACTTTTCAACTATTTTTCTTAGGAAAGCGCAAATAATATTTCATTTCTAACACAAGTATTTTCACGTGAATATTAAAAAGAGAAAGAATAATTTGGTCAAAATTACGTCAGATTAAAAACGATTAATTTAAAATGTCTCATTTAAAAGAACTTTCTTTTCGCTTTGTTAAAAAATACCGGGAGACAAAGATTCTGTTTACTTAATTCCTTTTATACTAGCTTATTTTGAAATGTTGTTACACGTGTCTACGTCATCAAGTTATTTTTATTTCGACGTTTTATTCGTATTTTTATTAATGTTGTACTAATTTATTTGTTCTTTCGTTATTTAAAATAAAAATTATGTCAATTTGTATAATTTGGCGAGTGGTTTGGCGATATTAGTCGACGGGATAATCAAGTAGTACCGCAGCGGATTTGGCGTTAAAATTTCCCCAATCAAAGAGAAATGAATAGAAATCCGTTTATAGGGAGATCACCACTGTTTTTTAAATTATAATTCAATCTTTCGAAATCTTTTTAAAGCCGATCACGTTAGCGTGCATTTAGAGTCTGCGGTGTCTGGACGGGAGTTGGCGAGCGTAGCTCGTAGGGGGCCGAGCCCCCTAGTATTTAAAATAAAAGATTTGAGTGGGGTTATAAATATTGTACAAAATCCCTATAAATTCAAATTTAATTAATCTTATAAACCCTTCAATCCTTCTAAAATTTATTAAAAGATTATGCAATTCTTCTAATGTAGTTTCAAGAATTCACGAAAAATGTTTTAGAATATAAAATGTTCATGAATTCATAATTCAGTACATAAAGGGTCAATGACCTCCCTCTTTTGTAATTAAATCTTCAAAGAGGTAAATTAAAAATTATTTATAATTCTATTATATTTTATGTTTCTATTATATTTTATGTATCTATTTTATGTTTTTGTTTCTTAATTTCTTAAACAAATTTTACGCCAATATATAGATATATCTCTCTATTCTAAAGAAAAGTAACTTATGCTGTCATCGCCGCCGCGCCGCCGCACCACCGCCAGTTTTGAATTTTTTGAGACCGGATCTCTTTATCCGTCAATACTAAGAAAAATGCTGCATGCAAAAATATGAAAATCTCCGGTATTATAGAGAAATGTTTGATAAACACGCTGGTGCAGACAGTTTTCAAATCGAATAATTATTTTAAGAGATATTTAATGCTAAAGTTGGACAAAATCGTTCCATTAAAAAGGTTTTATAGTAGGAAAAACTATATATGGGAATTAATTCATTTTTAGATCATTTTATACATTGCAATTTCACGGTGTGCAGACTGCATTCACTTTTTTTAATTTTACTTATTTTTTGAGGTTTTATTTCTATTTTAAATTCAAATTTTCAGCATTTCGAGAGATATTTTTTACTTATTTTAGAAATTGGTATTAATTTAAACTGTTGCCAACTGTATAAACAGCGCAAATAATAATGTTTGCTTCAAATTAAAAATTTATTTTACACGTGACTATTATTAACAGAAAAAAAAAACCCTTTCAAATTAGGATTAAATAATTACGTATGAAAAGCAGGAACGTATTGAAAATACTTCATAAAAACTATACTTACATGTGAATTTTAAAAGAGAAAGGATATTGTAAAATAATAAATTCATCAACATGCGTTAGGAGTCTTAAATAGGAGAAATTACGTCACATTTACGTCACATTACGCTTATTACGTAAAATGAACAGAAAGTAATATTGCAAAACTGTTTAAATTTAAAAATTGCGCGAGACATTATTTTGATATTTTGACATTATAGAGGAGAAGGTCCAAATACTGGCTACTAGGTGTTCTGAGAACTGAGAACACTGCAGCCTAGCGGCGATAGGTAGAGTTTGTAACTTTAATTGAAGAAGAATGTTATGAAAATTACGTCGTTGAAGTCTGTCTCATTTGCAAACAGTAAATGCAAAAGTGTCAAAACGACGTAATCTGGTACATCAAAAGTTTTTCAGATGTGTGTTTCTCATTTTTTTTTAATATATTGATCATATATTGGCTTGAATTGATGATTAATTTATTTTCTAGACATATTTAGTTCTCAATTGCCGCGTGCACATTATTGGTATTTTATTGTACGAATGAGTAATACCGCTTTTAACTTAACCATAGCAGTGGTTCGAATACCAGCTACCTAGAGAGGTCCAAATACCGGCTAACCGGTATTTAGACCTCTCTCAGGTGCTCTGCTTGAAGAAGAGGAAAATAGATTAATTAAAAAAGATCCATAACTAATAAATTAATTGAAATGGTCCAGAAATAGTTCCAGTCCCATTTCGCAATATGAAAAAAAGCAACCGTGGCCGTAATTCTTCAGGAGCAACACTGGTTACAGGACCACTTCACGAAAAAACGCTGAAAGACGCTCCAAAATTGTCTGCAAAAAATTTGAAAAGAAAGAAAAGTATGACCAAAGAAAACAAGCGAAAAGGGCAGAAATTGGATTTTAAAAAGTGAAAGAGGAAGCTATCCAACAGAGGAAGATGATGCAATTTGTGTCTTCTGCATGGGTGCTTTCTCTGCAGACAATAATGATTGATGGTATTCTGGGTTCAACGTTAAGAATGCGATATGTGGGTCTATAGCGACTGAACAGACGCAGAGAGTGATATTGTTTGTGATTTTTTGAGATAAAATAATTCTCATTTCAATCAACAATCTTTATTTTGTTCTAACCGTTAAAAAACAAAACTGGAAACTTAATGGAAAGAAGACTGTGAGAGATAGTCGTTAAGAATTTTATAAATTTGACTAAAATGCTTGCTTACTAAAAATTACGTATTTTTTCTGTGCATAATAAATGTTATTAATCAATAACATTTATTAAAATAATATTCTTATTGCTTAATAATTATCATTAACTCTATTTGTATGATACTTTGGAAAAAAAAAAAAAAAAAAAAAAAAAAAAAAAAAAAAAAAAAAAAAAACTTAGGTAACCGGTATTTAGATCCCATTTTCAAAACTCAAAATTTGAAAACTTTCGGAATTTTGCTTTTTATAAATAGAAAACGCCTTTTAAACTAATTTTTTTCCTCTAAACAGGTGTAAAACATGTCAAGTTACCCTGCTATCACTTTTTCTTTTCCTAATTTGGAAAAATGTATGATCTAGATTGAAAACAAAAGTGGTATTTGGACCTTCTCCTCTATTAATAAGATTAATATTAATTTTATTGAACGCGTTTAGACTGCTTTCGTGCGAATATTTAGTAATTTAATAAAAATAAAAAAAAGATTACAATCTGAAAATGAAGTGTCATCGACAAAAAATACGATTTGAAAGAGAAAAATCTGTGAAGCAGAAAATAAAGAAATTGCTTAAATGGTTTACTTAAGATTCGTTAACCTTCTGTGTCGTTTCCGTCAAAAGAAGGCATTGGTATTTGTGAAATATATTTGAATTTTGATGCAGATTTGCTTATTATATTAGCTTATTTTGAAATGTTTAACAGATTTTATTTAATCAAAGACGAAAACAGCCATTGTATCTTTTGACAGCAGCTGATTTTTCCTTAAGATTCCCCAATCGAAGAAAAATGAATAGAAACCGTTTATAGGGAGATCGCCACTGTTTTTTAAATTATAATTCAATCTTTCAAAATCTGTTTAAAGCCGATAAAATTAGCGTGCTTTTAGTGACTGCGGTGTCTGAAAGGGGGTTGGTGAGCGTAGCTCGTAGGGGGCCGAGCCCACCAGTGTATATATATACATAGATTTTGCTTTTTTGACCAATAATCGTGCATTTTTTTGGAAACTATCTACCTTTTCCTACGATGGACTATTTTAGTTAATACATTCTATTCAGAAGCAATATAAAACAACTAATGAAGTTATCATTTGTCATAAAATCATCGAAATTGCACTGTATATTTTCTTTTATATTATCAGCTAGTTTAGTACAGCATTTAACTTTATATTTTTCTTTCACATGCAAAGTAAAAATTTAGACACATGTATACTTTTAAGACAATCTATGATAATTTATAACAGCTTGTATTTTAACAGTAACTCTATTATATATAGGGAACTGATCATGATCATATGCAGAGGTACGAAATTAACAGGTTCAATATAATTTATGCTAATGAGTTATTCAAATAAATTAGACTGGGAAATTGAAAATAATCGAAAATTAAGTACAATAAGGCGAAAAATCAATATTTTTCTATTCTATATTTTTTGTTAGATTAAAATAATAAACCTTCTCTTTGAAAATCCTTTAAATAAAAAACCTCAACATTTGTTAAACGATTTAAAATTATCTAAGCAAATTTTATTAAAAAAAAGAAAGTGTGCATTTTAGTCCAAACAAGGGCATAATTATTATAATTATGGAATATTTGTGAGTACAAATACGTACGAGAAAAACACGTTGAAAGTAAAAATGACCCATACATTCAAACATTCCCTCAATCTTAACCTGAAAAACGTCTAACTGTTTTTTTTTTTTTTTTTTTTTTTTTTTTTTAATATTTATTTATAATGCTTCCAGTGCATATTTTGAATAATATTTGTGAGATGATCCGCACTTATGGGTTTTTCCTGTATTATGTAACACTGTTTATGTATGAACAGACACTCAAACAAACTCTACATTTTATTATTAAACAGTAGTAAGAGCAGCGACTTTGCACGCGTAGTTGTGTACATATGCCAACTGGTATTCGTGTGCCTATGCAATGGATGTGGAATAAGTTAATTAACACATATTATGTAAAAATCCATAGAAATCGTAATTTAGTACGTTTTCCGCTCATTGTTCCTTTTTAAATCTGGAAATGTTTTCAAAAACAATTTCGAGTTAGCATTTGTATTTAAAAGTAACCGTCATGACGAATTTATAGTTTCTATTTCCTTTAGTATAGCAAAAGTAATAATTTAAGATTTTTTTCTCCTACACTCTTTTATATTTCGAGTTTTTTTTTTTTAACAGTTTTGTCTGTGAATTTTTGTGTTAAAAGTAGCCATCATACCAAATTCAAAGCTTCTATGACAATTATATGGCATTAATAACAAATTTAGTGTGTTTTTTCTTCTGCTCTCTTTTAAATTTTGAATTTTTTAAAACTGTTTTGAGCGAGTAATTACCTTTTGTAAAGCAACACTCATGGCAAATTGTAAGTTTCTGTCCTTAATAATTCTACAGAAATCGTAGTTTAGGACATAGAATGTTTTCCGTTCATTTCATTCTTTTAAGGGGTCTCAGGACTCTTAGAGCTCTAAAATTTTCGAAATTTTAATTTTTTTAGATGTTAAACTTCTATGTTTACTGAGCATTTTGATATAATTGTTATCTTGAAATTCCCATTAGAACAGAAGTTGTGGCATTTAGAATTACACTCGCTCAATAGCTGAAGCGGTGTTTCCAAAACTTTGATGTCATTTTTCTCGAAATGACGCTTTTGGGCATAACGCGCACGATATCTCAAAAACTTCGGAATATTTTTTCATGAAATTTTCAAAACATATGTTTCATGTTAGTCTGTATAAACTGAACCTAAAATTTCCTTTTTATTGTAAAAGAAAAAATATTTTTTAGGGGTTTAAATTTCTGAAATTTTCTAAATTTTGCATTAGCTAAATACAACTTTGTATTAAAAATATAAACATACTTTAAATACAAATTTATTTAGGTTCAGTTTAATTATTATAATTTGAGGTATAAGTAGGCACTAAAACTTTTATTCTAGTTGCAAAATTTATTTTGTAATCGTACGCATAAACAGTTATGCCGATTTTCTGCTCGTCAAATGTCTGACAGTTTAGAGCCCCCTGTAAGTGCTAATTCAGCATAATGCAATTTTTCAAATATTTGAAATGAATGAACATACTTGTATCTTTCATTCCCGTCTAAAATTATTTCTTAATATCAAATACATTTTAAGATGTTAAAAGTTTAAAATGGTCCTTTTATTTTCATTTTTTCCAAATTTAAGAGTCCTGAGACCCCTTAAATTAAAAAAAAAAAAATTAGAAACCATTAATAGAAAAAATCTGTATCTTAAGAGTAACTGCCATGCCAAATTTTTAGTTTATATTTGCTTCAGTACCACAAAAATCATAATTTCGAAGGTTTTTTTTTTCTCCTGTATCCTTTACAATTTCGACATATTTGTTAAACTGCTCCGTGAGTACACTTGCCCCTAAAAGTAGCAGCCATATCTAATTTCAAGTTCTTACTCTATTAAACCTTTGCACTCGAGAGGTGACTCTCACTCACAACTTGTCTTGTCAGGTTTCACGGTTAAATAGAGGCTCTAGATGCTCTGAACACAAGTATTTTAAATTAATTTTCTTCACTTTATCTAATGGCAGTATTATCTGCGATTAAAGGTGACGAATTAAACTGCAAGAAATTATTGGAGTCTAGAGCATTTGAATCGCCGTTTAACGCGGTATATCTGCTCACTAGTGGTGTGAGAGAGTCACCTCTCGAGAACAAAGGTTTAAAAATTTCTGCCCAGTCATTCGACCGTTTTTATTGAACAAAATTACATAATATTATTTAACTTTATTCGCACCATACTATCAGAAATAATATGGACAGAATAGAGTTAAATTACGGTTATATAACCGTTTTCTATAAAATGGTCGAATGATTCGACACTTGGCTGACAATTTTTAACAGTGTACCCTTAACAATTTCATAGAAAGTTTTAAAAAGCGTTTTTAGAGAGCATTTACATCGTATAAGTAACTATCATGCCAAATTTCAGATTTTTATCTTCTTCAATATCACAAAAATCGCAATTTTATAACTTACTTTGCTTCTGCACCCACTTTGGGTTTCATGCTGACACAAAATACCACCTAGGTCGATACAAGGGCCGTCTCTGATCATCAATTCTCCATCATTATTTTACAAATTGGTTCGATACTTCCAGCTATTACCGCTACAAGCAAAGAAACAAACGTTACCTCTTTATAATATTACTATAGTTTATTGTTAGAGATATTACGAATGGTAATTAGTATTTAGAATCATAAGATTTATTTGATAATATAGTATTTATTCTTCCTAAACGCAATAAATATATCTTTCTCATCATTTGCATAACTAACTCAATAAATACATATACATATATTTGCAAAATTGAAAAAATAAACCTTAAAATTACTTCTATCATAAAACTGAAACCATCGAAATATATAAAAACAAATCTATATTTTCAAAACATACGAATTACTTCAATTTTGCAAAAAAATTATTTTCGTTAAAAAATGAAGTATATTGCTTCGGTAATTCCATGAAGGTGAAATTCTTCTTTGAAATCTGAATGTTTTATGCAAGAAAAGTGATAAAAAACACACTAATAAATGCACAATTGAGTGAAGAAAAAATATATTATTATAAAAAATGAATAAGACACTTTAGAAAAATATGTGTAAACACAAAATGCAAACATACATTTTAATGTGCTAACATATTTTAATATTCTAAAATCATATGCAGTAAACGCTAAATATACAATGTTATTATTATGTCTTCTGTTAATGTAAACATACTGATGCGAATGCGTACACAAAGAATTATTCAAAAATTATTTTTAACAAGAAATAAACAAGTTAATATGTTAAACAAATTGTATGTAAATTAATTGCTTACATCTTAGCAAATATTATTCTTGTGTTGGGAGTAATACGTTTAACAAACATATATATGACATGTTTGCAGAATAAATATTTAAATGGTGTAAAGAATAAAATGCAAAAAAAGAAATAATTATAAAAATAATTTATAAAATATTTTCATTAAATATAAATATAATCATTGGAAATCAAATAAATTACAAATTTAAATTCAATAAATGGTTTTCTTGAGGAATATTAAGCTAAATATCTGTTTACTTACATTTTTGATTACAGAGATGGTAAAATCTATTTTATTTACGAATATTTTTAATGTTTATTTTTTAATCAAAATGTTATTTATATCTCTTATTGTAAGAAAATTAAATTATACTACAAAAACCGTGCATAAACACGCAAGTTCTCCTACTCTCTGTATATAAATTGTTTCCGATATATCGGACACATAAATATTCCGATATAATACGATTTCAGTGAACTCGTGCGGGGTTTTTCGATTGCAATCTATGAGATCATTTAAAGTTGCATTTTTCAGCAATTTTTAATTAACGGCATTTTTATATGAAACAACGTGTTTTAACAAATAGTTAAGGGAACGGGGAAGCCCTATCTCCGCCATGTTAAATTCACCGACTTTATGTACAGTCGTGGAAAAAAAAAGTAACACCCCATACTAACTCCGAAACAAATTATCGTAAAAGAAAGTTACTGGTACCGAACAATTGGAAGTAAAGTCTACTTTTAAATGATGTATATAAAATTTGCTTAGGGGGCCATTTACATATTAAAACGAACCATAACTTCATTTTTTTCATTGGCAATATCCAATTCTGACAGCATAAATGAACTCTACACCCTTCAATTAGCCTAAAAACAAATTTGTATGCAATTCGTACCATAAGTTTCCAAGAAATTAATTATTTTAAAACGAGCGTATTTTAAGGGCTGTATCCAAATTGAAGTTGGGTACTTGATTGCTAATCGAGAGAGCCGCCTTCTTGATCAAGGCAATTTAAGCAGTCAATGAAGCCTGTTTGA
This sequence comes from Maratus speciosus, assembly GCA_963932465.1. NCBI lineage: Eukaryota > Metazoa > Arthropoda > Arachnida > Araneae > Salticidae > Maratus > Maratus speciosus. The sequence continues at coordinate 317,471,479 of OZ010800.1, forward strand.
TAACAAGGCAGCAGAAGAAATTTCAAAATATCAACTCACTTCTATCATAGACGGCCCCTTAAAACATCATTTTGCCGTTTTTTAAGCATAATTTGAAAACTATTTGGAAGAAAAATGTGAAATTTTGGATTTTCATAAAGCAGGACTTAATAAATCTAAATCCATCGAAAAAAGTGTAGGTTGCAATTCATAATTTTTTCGAATATTAATTTCATAATTCATAATTCATATCATAAAATTATAAAAATTGCAAATTCAGCGTATTTATGTTTGAATACATTAGTTTTATTGCTACACAAAAAATTCGCACATTAGGAGCATAATTTCAGGAGATATAAATAAAAATATGAAAATGTAATTTAACATTAGAAGCACTAAATTTTCAATGCTTATAATTCAAAAACTCACCATTCAAATGACTTGAAATTTTGTGTCTAGGCATAGTTTGAACCGAAGATTTGAAATATCTCGTTAAAATTGGGTATTGCCATTGAAAAAAATGAAGTTTGGGTTCGTTTTAATATGTAGATGACCCCCCCCCCCCAAGCAAATTTTATATACATCATTTAAAATTAGACTTTATTTCAAATCGTTCGGTATCAGTAACTTCCGTCTACGATAATTTGTTGAAGAGTTAGTAGGGGGTGTTTACTTTTTTTTTCCACGACTGTACCTTTTTCTCAGAAATGGTTAAAGATAGAGGTCTTGATTTTTTAGAGTAGTTAAAGTAACATGATTTACGTATTTTAACTGGCCATATTCTTTCTAAGTGAAACTCAAAATTAATTATTAATTAATTATTGAAAGTCATTTTTAAATTAGCATGTTTGGTAAGATTTCATTGCTTAAAATTAATAATTCTGAACAAATCATTAAATCCATGCGTTAAAGTATACAATGTATCATAATATAAGTATTAAATAAAAATCTGAGTTCTTAAGTTTAATAAATATCGAAAAAAGGAACATAAACATAAAAAATCCGAGTTTTCAGAAACAGTCAATTAAATATTTAAATGACCATTAAGCTGTGAAGTACTCGTAGAAAGAATGCTTTATTTCAACACTTATTTTATATATATATAAAGATGTGTGACATATCGTTGGAAAAATAAAAGTTTAAACTACACTGTAAAAACAAACTCCAGTAAAAAAAACGGAAAAGGTTCTGGCAGCAGAGTTGCCGTATCTTTTCCGTTGAATCACAGAAATTCAGTTACATTACTTTTCCTTATTAAAGACTGCAAAGTTCCGTTTTGTAGACTGCAAAGTTCCGTTTTGGAGACTGTAAATTTCCGTTTTGGAGACTGAAAAGTTCCGTTCTGGAGACTGCAAAGTTCCGTTTTGGAGACTGAAATGCTCCGTTTTGGAGACTGAAATGTTCCGTTTCTGAGACTGAAATGCTCCGTTTTTGAGACTGAAATACTTCGGTTTGGAAACAAATATTGTTTTTCAGAATGAAATTTTCCATTCCTGAAACAAATTTTAGTTTTAAGCATGGTTATTTTCCACTTTACAAACTGACATTTTGAAATTTCTCCTTACTGATCGAAACCTACTGACACGTAATAGATTCGTATTTATGTCGGTAAATAAGTATTTGTAACCAATGTTTTCTGTGAAGTTTTCTTAAAGAATGTTTGTCAAAATATTTCTAAAATAATAATTGCATGTGTTAAAATATCAAATTAAAGTAATACTCAAATAAAATTATATATTTGAAATATTTAGACAACACAAAGAAAAAAAAGCTATTCAGGAAAAAGGGCAGAGAAAAAAAGTTGAAAATATTAATTTAATTAGAATGTATACATTACACATTCATTGGTTTAACATTAGAGGTAAAATAGAGATGTCACCAACATTGCAGCTGATATTTATGTACATATTTACTCAAGAACTAATTATTTTACTTATTTTTGGCAATATAATGTGCAATATTTAGATTGGGGGAAAAAGATACATACATATCAACTGTTTTTCATTGTCACAAATTCTGTTCTCCGGTGACATTGGTGTGAATTCCACACTGCAGAAACGCAATTACTTGTCCTGAAAGGGTTAAATATGTTAATTGTTGCCATTTTCGTATGCTTATGTATAATTTACTGAACTGCATACAAGCATTTTCTTTGATTATTTATGTGTATACAAGATAAAGTAAAAAAACTAAAACCCAACTACGACAAAAAACTACGCTGAAAAAGTATAAAAGTACCCCATGAATACAGGTAAAGTCACAAGCAAATGCTAGTAATATATATATATTCGAAATGTACAAGTGAAGCGCTTTAAAATGATACCAAACACGGCATATCTAGCTTAACTTTATTTTTTTACTCTGTATATTTTGTCCGCTAGAAGGCGCCACATTGAATTTGGTGAAAATCTATATAGCCTATAACCAGCGGACAATTAAGACGCTTCTAATGATATGTCATTTGTCGAATTCTGATTAGTGGTTTAGAAGTTACGAGGGAACAGATGAACATACATACATACATACATACATACATACATACATACATACATACATAGCCTGTCAAAATCATAACCCTCCTTTGGCTTTGCCGTAGTCGGGTAATAAATATATTTAAAAAATAAATATGTTTTCACACATGTGCTACAAGTGTAATAAAATAACTGACGATTTTAATTTCTTTTCATATTTAGAGAAATATTTTGAAAAATTATTAAAACTTCACATTTTAATTGCATATAAAAGTAGTTTTAGTGTAAATATTTTTAAGTATTTTGATTAACTGTCTACAATTCACTTTGCATTTACTTACATAAACAGAACACATTTTAGGGGGGGGGGGGATAGCATAATTGCTCTAATAATGAATACACCGTTTTGACATTTGCCCTTTAAAAAAACATAGCTTGAAAAATTATCGCTTTTTTATGTTTAATACATTTTCTAAGCTTTAAATATGAAATTTGACTGTATAAGTTTAACTGTCATTTTTTATTTCAAATTTCTCCATAACAGAAAGAAATGAAGTATATTAAACATTTTGGCCATATATAACCTTGGCAAATTGAATGATTCAGCATGCACGCTAATGAGAATATGCTGCAATAACCACAGAAGGTATACAGTTATCCAGATTTATGCTATATATTCAGTAGAGAAATGCATTTTACTTCTTATAAGAGAGTAGATTTTCTTACACAGTGTATTTTTAGATAATCCTTGAAAAACTTCATATTATATAAGGTATGCCAAAAACTTTTACTTATTAGTTATATTTTGCAACTTTAAATTACCACAATATAAACATGTCACTAAGTTCTATCCTATACTAAGCTTTCTTAAATATTATAAAAATACATTGCAGTAAGTGATTATTTTTTTAGACCAATTTTCAACTGTGTTCTTGTTAACTGCAATGGACTGAGTGGCGGCTGCACGAACCATCACCTCATCAAGTTCATGGTTCAAACTACCTGTATTAGCATATTAAAATGCCACTGGTCTGCCAAATCATATCTCAGTGAAAAACACCCTCATTCTTGATTTTAGCAGTAGGTATATAGGATTATTATCGTATTTTTCTGAAGCCAAAGGTATGAAAACATGGAAAAATGGGAGCAGGAAACACAAAAATACACTTATTAGTCAACCAATAAAATTAGGTTTTCAGGTGTTTTCAACCCACATGACTTGGCAGACCAGTTGTATATTAAACTTTGTGTAAATTATAACTTTTCTGACGGCCTTTTCTCAAATCCAAAGGGTCTAAGATATCACCTTTTTTCATTCATTTTTGTTGTTATTAAAAAACTCATTTTCTGGGAGTAAACTTAAAGGATTTTTAAAATTGTTTATAACTCAATAGATAATTCAATTATAGAAAAGAAGAGAAAATTCATTTTGATTTCTGTTAATTTTAAATGAGTCAAAACATTTAGTCGACTTTTATGGATATGAAGAGCTGCCTTAAAAATATAATAGCTCCTAATCCTCTTAATTAAATGAACGCAAATTTTATTTAGAAAAAAATCTTTTATTTTAAAAAGCAGCATTTTTTTAAATTACAGTCAATTCTGAACTTTACAACATTTTCCTTAATCATTTACAGCTAATTTTATCTTTGCATGTTGAAAGGTTCAGGTTGAAATTCATATTATCAGAAAGTTAATATGTAAATATATATATAGTAAAGCATTTTAATTTTATTTTAAAATTTCACTATTATTTGTATCACTACTATTTGCAACTTTAGAATCAATATCACATACAGACAGCCAATTCAAGTGAAGAAATATCAGCATGTCATCGATTTCTCTGCTGCAAAACCTGCCTAGTTTTTAAATTAATTTTTGAAGAACCCTGGTAAATGCCGACTTTATTACCAAGTAATGAAAATTTTCTAAATCTTTAAAATGTAAACAAAGAACTTTAAAATTGTTCTATCTTAAATATTCACCCACACACAAAATAATTTTTCCTAAAGACCATGTTTCTTAAATGCAATATTACATTTTCACTTATTACATCTTAAATTTAAGAAAACTCTAGATTGCTTAATTATACACATATCAAGACAGTGCTTGTATCAAAAAACATAATAGCTGAATGTATACAAATTAATATACAAATGAAAATACAACTATTTCAAAATACAAAATTTAGACTTCTTGCACTGTAAAAAAAAATGATAACGTTCCATGTAAAATCCAGGAACGTTTCGCCTTTTATCAGGTTTTCAGAATAATTTAGCTCTTTCCTGTGAAATTCTGGTTTTCTTATCTGAAACGTTCCTGAACAAAAGTTGGAAACAGCAAAACGCTGCGGCCGCCATTTATTATTTTTTTTTCCTATAATCCGTTGCTCGCGCGCGAGTGTCGAAAACGAATTCCTTAAATGAATGTAAAAAAATCAATATGGAATGCAAATAAATCAATAAACGACATAATCCTTTACGTCTCTATTGTCAAGATAATTCAGATGAAAATACAATACCTCTGTGACATCACTAAGAGATTATCTCTCGTACTTGTCTGTGAAGTCTTTAACGAGCAGACTGTGTAAAAAAAATACACCTATTATTTGGATCTGCATTAACCAGGTGACAATCAAATATGATTCTCACCTATTTTGATTAATTTAAAGTATGTTTTAGAGTTCTTATCTCTAATTATCCTTGTGAAAGGATTTCTTCAAATGGGCCTTAGATTTTCAGAAATTAGATGCCGAGTTTTAGCATACGTTTCAAATACCCATTAGTTTGCAGCTCTCAACGTGTCTTTCGTGGTGTGGACGCAGAAAGCTCGCACGCCACCCGTACGACCCGAGTTCGATGCTACCTCTTGACTTTTTTTTTTTTTTTTAATTAATTTTATATTTTAACACTTTATTACAATTTGATTTAAATTTGACATATATTTGACACTTTGAATTGCTGCAAATTTGATTTTTTTTTTTTTCGGAAAAAATATACAATTACGTTTAGGTTTTTTTTTTTTTTTTTTTTCATGAAAATTTATACGTATTTTATCTAACTTGTAAACTAACATAATTACTGATGAAAATCCAAATTATTTCATGTCTAGATTTTTTTTTCTAATTATTATTTACATTTATATGTTTTTATATTTTAAGCAAAGTTCAGAAACAATATATCACATATATATTTACTTTATTGAATTTTAACTGAAAATTTATTTTTTCGTGTAAATTATAAATAATAATTTTGATGTCAATTTCAAAATATTTTTTCTTTCTAACAAATAATGATAATAAAGCGAAAATTGTCAACTGGAAATGTAAAAATCGTCTGCGGATCCCGCATGCTGTGGTCAGTAATGTCATAATGAAGGGAACGAACATCCAGAGTGAATTATGTCAGCCAGGTATCGGTCCGGATAGCCTAACAGGTAAGGCATTGGCACGGCACGCCAAGTATCCAGGTTCGATCCCTGGTCTGGGCATTTTTTGCTCTTCTACTACTCCAGCCTTGAATATGTCAGTAATGTTTTGCTGTCAACAGAAATATTCCTGGTATTTCTCAGGAAACTTACTGGCATTTCTGTAGAAAGTTTTTAACATATACAGTAAAGTACCAGTCATTTTCAAGAAATGTTTCTTGGAAATAATGGGCAACTCAGCTGCCCATTTTTTCCCAGGAACGTTGCGGAATTTTTTTTACAGTGTGTATCACCGTACAAGATGACAAATGTCCTAAGAAATTCACAGTAATTTCTTTACTTCCTTACTTCTTAAGAATGGCATTTGTGAGAAACAAGATCATAATCATAATTACCCTGGTGAGACCAAATTACATTAAAAATATGAGATGAATATAAAATTATCTGTAAGGAAAACACTAAGTAAAACAAAAAATAAAACAAAAAAATTATTGATTGTTGCATCACAAATTAAAATGACATTCAAAATCTCCACCTCCATTCTCAAGATTTACAACTGGCTTGGGAACCATATTATTTCTTTTCCCTTTCACCCTATGTACTTTGCTACCTTTATCCGGATTAATATCGCCAAAGATTCTGAAAAATGAGAATAGAAAAGTTTGTAATAAAAGACACTGATAAAGTTAAAAACATGTAAAAAGATATATGATACACAATTACCACAACAGAGTTTCCTCCAGGTAGTTTCAGGAGGGTGTTGCACCCAATCTGTCTTTTGGGTCACAAAATAGCACACCTCTTGCTCCTCATCCAAAAAATTAGCACCCTTCTTGCCTCTCCATTAAAAAAAGTGCCGTTTTTTTTCTTTTTTGCATTAAAAAATTGCTTACATAGTAAAATCTGACTCAGTGTTGTTTTCAAAAGACATATCTAAGTTTTAAATATTAAAAGTGACTTTAAAAATCAAAAAGGGCTCTCAAGAATCCAAAACATTCCCTTAAGAATAAAAAACGTGCCCTTTTCTCACCGGCAGCACCCTGCCCTTTTTTAAACCAGCGGGAAACTCTGCCACAGTTATACCTTTTATTTTATTTTACAGCAGTCTTTTGTCATATAAGAAAAGCTGCAGGCAATATAACAGCCCCCCTCCCTCAAAAAATATTAAACTAAAAAGATGACTTACAATAACTTATATTCTCACATATAAGGATTAGAATACACACCATTATATAAAAATTAATTTCGTGAAAAAAATGATTACTTAATGATCAATCTCAGGATTCGATGCAGCTTTTATTCTTGGCCCCATTTTGTCAAAACTAGAATTTACTTTTTGGGAATTATATTAAACATTTTGTAACGGAAGATGGAATCCAATTACTCAAATTCGAACTAAAAATTTATTAACAAATACTTCTTTACATCCCCTTTTTAAAGTTTTTTTTTTTTTTCCACTCCTTTTATTTACAAAAGTACGCATTTTAAAACAGTATTTATGAAAAATAAATTTTACGAAGGGAGCCTATTTTATTAAAAGGAATGTTGTGAAGGGGTCTGTTTTATTAAATTCATATTTGTGAAGGGGCCCATTTTATTGAATAGTTTTTTTGAAAGGGTCCTAAATTTTGCCTGGATCGACCCCTGAATCCCACACTGCATTTATATAGAAATTGATACATACCATTTGGGACGGGTATTTTCAGATGTTCAAATTGATTCTTTGATAAATATTACAATACATAACCATTCTTTTTACAATTAAATTCTTATCTTTTACTTTCTAGATTTCACACACACACACATATATATATATATATATATATATATATACAGTCAGTATCGGATCACCCTTACGGTCCTGAAAAATATGACCATATAAGGGGGTGATTCGAATTAGCTGTAATTGCTTGATATTTTGTACTTTAAACTAGATCCATCTACATGAACTAAAATATCTATTATTGATATTGTAATTGTTAAATATATTTTAAAATAATTTTACTAGTGTACTTTTATTAAATTTTGGTAATAAATACAATCATAAGAACAAATCGGTAGTACTTTTCATTGGGTGTTCCATTACTGTAATTTTGATGTATTTATTAAAATGTATGTATTTGATGTATTAATGGAAAATGAACTACGAGAATGATTGATAGATTAATATAATATAGAGAAAAACTGGAATATGATAATTATAACAGTAATTAAAAAATAGTTGTTAAAAATTCAATAAACTTAAGAGATTAAAGAAAAAAAGTTTTACTTATTTTTCAGTAAAAATTAGGGGGAAAAAAGCTTTTTCGGAAAGGGAAAAAAAGAAAAAAAAAAAAAAGCTTTTCTTATAAAACATGAAAACACATGTCCCAATTTACATTAATCATGCTATTACACAAAATTCATAGTCTACTACTATTAAAAAATATATATATTGCAAGTAAATAAAGGTATAAAATGGTATGGTTCAGTAAAAATAATTCTCAGTAAAATTTTCATCGGAAAAAGATTAAAAATTTTCTGCTTCCTGGCTGGTAAAGATTGTAATGATAACCCAAATTAGAAAACATGCATGAGAGAATCTTTTATTCTAGTGTTAACCTTTTTTCTATATGTGTAGAGAAAAAAATTATTTTTCCCTCCCAAGAATGAAAACATTATACCCGCCGATCTTGGATAGCATGTAGGCCTAACGTGTAATCGCAGAAATAAACAAGGTTTTATGTAAATCAACCATTTATTTAAAATAAATACAACGTTCATTATAAAAAAAATAATTGGAAAATAAAGCTGAATAACTTACCTTTTTTACACAATTGTAACGGAAACATGGAGTAATAAAAAAAAAATCAGGAAATCACTGGAAACAAAACAACATGCTGATCGCAGGAAGGCAAAGGCAGACTGCTTTCAAGGTCGGTATGAAGATGTTTTCAGTTCTCTCCTTCTCTCGAACTATGAATCAACGTTGCTTATTATTAGTGTGATTTTTGCTGCAGCTAAAAGTCAGTATGACTTCGAATGATCGCAGAAATCCATTCTAAACGTACCCCGATCATTGATAACCGATGATAACATAAAATCAACATGACTGTCGCCGGAGTTCTTGTACGGAGATATTCAAACGGAGATATTCCGTTTTTGGTGCGTCTGCTTCCAGATACGGAAACTCTGAGAATTCAAGAGCCAACAGGAAACGGAACATTTCCTGGAATTCCAGGAAAAGTAACAGTTTTATCTAAAACGGAATTTTTCAGTTAAAAGAGGAAAAATCCACAGAATAACACCTGTTAATTCCAGGACATTTTTTACAGTGTATTTAATGATACAAAAAAGTGAAAATCTATTTTTTAGTTGAATTTTGCTTTCCCGGTCTCCTTAAGGCATTATGGCAAGAGTCCGTTTGAAGTAATATGGTATGATAACTCATTTATCGTTGTGTGTTTAGTATATACTTAAAAAAAGAGATGTTGTCAACAGAAAAGAAATATATACATACGTATTAAGGGAAAAAAACATGCAAACACAAAAATATAGAAAATATTTTATGAAATATAGATAACATATGCATTGCTCTAAAATTGTTAAAGAAAGAAATCCTATGATGTATGTTATAGATCTAAAACTTAAGATTATTTAAGGGGGTCCGTGACACAAAAATCTTAAAATTTTCTTAAAATGTTTTATTACATTAAAACTTTTTCTGTTCTTTTTTTTTTTTTTTTTTTTGCTTAAAATGAAGTTTAAATCGTGTTTCTATCTTAATTGGAAAAGGAAATATTCATTTTTAAGTTTTTTGTTACTGAACATAAACATGAAAAATCTGAATTTTCAGAAAAAGTCAATTAAAGATTTAAATGGCCATTAAGCTGTAAAGTACTTGTAGAAAGAATGATTAATTTCAACACTTATTTTTTTATATATAAACATGTGTGACACATCGTTGGAAAGATAAAAGTTTAAACTATTTAATGATATAAAAAATAAAAATCGATTTTTTAGTTGAATTTTGCTTTCCCGCTCTTCTTAAGACATTATGGCAAGAGTCCGTTTGAAGTAATATGGTATGATAACTCATTTATCGCTGCATGTTTAGTACATGCTTAAAAAAAGAGATGTTGTCATCAGAAAAGAAATATATACATGCATACGTATTAAGAAAAAAATACATGCAAAGACAAAAATATAGGAAATATTTTATGAAATACAGATGACATATGCATTGCGCTAAAATTGATAAAGAAAGAAACCCTATGATGTATGTTATAGATCATTTAAGGATTAAAGATATTATTATATATTAAGTTAAGATTATTTAAGGGGGTCCGGGACACAAAAATCTTAAAATTTTCTTAAAATGTTTTATTACATTAAAACTTTCTCTGATTATTTTTTTTTTGGGGGGGGGGGGCTTAAAATCAAGTTTAAATCATGTTTCTATCTTAATTGGAACAGGAAAAATTCATTTTTAAGTTTTGGTTAGTTTTCAAGATCTAGCTTTCAAACAACGGTTGTGATGAAAATGACTTTTTGCGAAAATGCGTTTACTTCATGTTGGTTTTTTTTCACCATTTCACGTATTTAAATTGTTATAAGTGAAGAACCGTTAAAGATAAATGGTTCAAATTTGGAACATGTATTAATTAATTGTTTTACTTTAATTTTGATTCAGCAAATTTGAAAAACAATTTTACTTTTGAAAATATATTTTTTTTTAAGTTGCGCCATTTTTTTTTTCAAATTTTTACTTTAAATATTTTAAATTTTTAGTTAAATTAATATATTTTAAAATTCTGAATATAAATGAAACTTATATATTTCTGTTTATTTAAATGCAATAAAATTGAAATTCTACATATAATATTTCGAGTTATAACGATTTTAAACTACCTCACTTTTTAATAAAATTTAAGCTTTAAATTTAAAAAAAATATGGGAAGTTATATCATGTGATTTTATTTACAAATGATATGGATAATCATCACAAAAAATTTAAAAAATTTTCTCTCAATAAATAAAAATTATTTGAAAATGTGTCCCCGACGCCCTCAAAAGATTTAGTATATTCTTTTACCTATGACTGAAACTAATGATTATGTATGACACAAATAGATGAAGTGTTTGTTAGTCTCATAATCTCACCCCTTTAAATAAGCCCCGCTTTATTTTCTCCGCTTTCAAAATAAGTAAATTAAAATTTTTTTGAATCGGTGTTATTCATAATTCCATCATATTCCATGTACTGTAAAGACATCCAGGAACTTTTCTGTGAATCAGAAAAGGTCACATAATTCCAAATTAACATAGTAAACAAGAATAACCCACAATTTTATAGACCTTTCCTGAAACTTCACAAAACATAGGAGAATAATCAATCAGAAACATTAGAAAGCAACCAGTCTCCAATGTTCATAAAATATACAGGGTGGTTATAAATAAACTTCCCCTATAAACAGCATCCTACAGCCCAAACGGGTGAACAGAATTCATTGAAATTTGGTATATAGACTATACACGAGATGCGCTCACGGAATTTTGAAAAAAGAAATTAGTTCCAAACAAAATGTCCACCAGAGGGCGTCTTTTCCGGAAAAAACATCAAATTTAACACAATAAACGATCAAAACGTAATACAGAAACAATATTAACAATCCAGAACAAGAATTATTAGTAATAAAATGTTAAACCGGCTGTTTTGGCCGTTTATTGTTTTAAATTTAATGTTTTTCAGGAAAAGGCGCCCTCTGGTGGACATTTTGGAACTTTTTTTTTCGAAATTCCATGAGCGCATCTAGTGTATAGCCTATATACCAAATTTCATTGCATTGTGTTCACCCGTTTGCGCTGTAGGAAGCTGTTTATAGAGGAAGTTTAATTATAATCACCATGCATATATTTTTTCAATTAGAAGGCCACAATGCCTTTTTTGATCTAAGCTGATCTTATGAAGCAATGTGGACAAAACTTTTTTTAGAAGGTAGTCGCGCATTTAACGTTCGATTTACCTACATAGATCACAATGAAGAACTAATAATCGTATCTACACATAAATAAGCAAATGCTTTTCAAATGTATAAGCAAATACTACTCAAATGTATATGGACAGGCGAAGTTTTTAATTAACAGTTCCAATAAGAAAACAATAATCGAAAAAAATAATAATAAGCACAGGGAAAATAAGTTTATTACCTACTCAGTAATACGTTTTACTGAATTTAAAAAATAAAAATAAAATAATAATAATAATTTAAATAGACTGTCCAAAAATTATATGGACTTTTCGGGCATTTTGTATTTAAATAAGTTGTGGATCCATTCCTTTCAATTATCTTCAAAATCCTTTCAGGCATGCTTTGAACTGGTGTTTAGAAAATATGATGCTGTGAAGAGAACAAACCCCACTCTACTGGCTGCTTTAATTCTTGAATATACGAACAATGACGATCATGGGCATATACCTTTCGTGCAATTACTCCCCAATAGTTTTCAATTGCATTCAGGTCTGGTCTGATGGCTGGCTAGTGCGTGACAATGATTTGATTCTGTGTAAGCAAAGTTGTTGTTGTGTGATAGGGGTGGATCGACGTATTGTCCTGTTAGAATTACCAGTTTTCCCCTCCTAAGATGTTTCCAATTGGAAGTAGATAGCTTTTTAGGGCATTTTAATAATCCTTAGCACGGTCAACTAATAAGAAAATCAGTATCCATTGTTCCGTTGAATCAAAATGCGGCCCACACCATGAGCAGTGATCGAACGCTTAAAGGATTTTTTCAGGACACTATTTGTTTATAAAAAAAAAAAAAAAAAAAAAAAAAAAAAAAAAAAAAAACTACTTTAAACTTGCAAAATTTCGCCTTATATAAGAAGACATTTTTCCATAACAAAATACTGGTACCGAAGAATTTCCCGATCGCGAAATTTCAGGACAAGTAAGACCCCTGAATAAGACAACCCCCTTCCAGTTATAGACTAAAGAATTCGCGAGGTTCTCGTCGTAGATTGTATGTCAATTATATGGAGAACCACAAAGGACGATCCAAACTGATTTTTGTTTTCGTCATCAACAAAGAAAAAATTAAACTATTCATCCGTCCAATGTATATATTTTTTAGACCAAACGAACGTGTGCCTTTCTCTGCTGCGACTTTAGCGTCGACAAATTCTTCGATATTTACGAAGTTTGCTTGCCTATATGCGACGGTGAACAGTAGATCTAGATATATAGAAACGCTAAAGTGCTCGCAATTTCACGAATGAACTTCTTTTGCGTTAAAACTGCTCGTAAAATATGTCTTTATCGCCGTTGACATGATGTTCATTATCAACTGAAAGCTTTTTTGCAATCGCATTGTCACCTTTCCATAAAATTTCATAAATTCCAGATGTGTTATGCTTCATTTATTTAGCAATATTAGAAACTTTCACACAGTGGTAATAAAATAATTCCTTTCATTCTCTTATTTTAAATTTATTTTTATAAACAATCTGTGATATAAACATTACGCTTCTGTATCGTAATAAACATAGTTTATTATTTCATATGCGTATTATTTCTGTTGTCCTTATTGCCTCATTTTTTGTACTGTTGTTTTAAAATATCGCCTTTCTATGCACTTTTGAGAAGCTCCGTATTTTGCACTTTTATTTTTACGTCCATAACTTGTAGTGAGCAAATAAGGTGTAGTTTTGTTTAAACGATGCTACTTTAGTTTGTGTTTCTCTTATTTTAATAAAACTTTAAATTTAACATTCAGACTTTTTTCCAATATTTTTAAATGGGAATGAAACATTGGTTGCATAGTAATTTTAATTGCTAAAAGGTGCAAGTTAATACTTTAAAAACAGTCAAAATAGGTTTATTTCGACTGTTTACATGTTTCGACTCTATCCGAGTAATTTTCAAAACAAATCAATAATAAACAATTAAATTTAAAAAATCAAAAAACCCGACTGCGTAAAAAGCGAACTAATTGATTATTTCTCAGCAATGTGAAACTATTTTTTTTTTCAATTCTTACTATTAGCTCACACTCCCGCTATATATATCTTCTTCAATTTTTCAATCGTTAATTAAATACTTATTATTCATCCAATCAAACTCAAATAATGTTTTTTAACTTGTAGTGTAAACCACTTGATGATAATCCTGTTTTTTTTCAAATATTAATTAATTAATTAAATTTAATTAATTAATTATCAATAATCGAGAAAGCCCTCTTCTTGATCAAGGCATTTTAAGCGCCACTCAAGAGGAAAGAATAGTGGGAGAAGAAAAAATTTCTCTTATTGACCTAAGTAGGAATTAATTTAAAATATTTCTTTTTATATTACTTGTTTATATTATTTGCTAATTTTTTTTATTTACTTGTATTAATGTCTTTTAATTTGTGCTTAATTGTTAGTTCCTATCTATAAACACTATTTTGATGAGGTCTATAGATGTCTATGATGGTTAGAGTTGCAGTAAAGCTAGAGATCCTAAATACACAACTTCCAGTTTGTATAACATTTTAACGGGGTTTCTGACAGTAAAATAGTCAAAGAAACATCGTCTTCATTTTGAAAGACCTATCCAATGATATGCCACTCAATAGGGTGCGTAATTTATTTTCGTCTCTACCGCCATTTTGAATTTATAAAAACAAAACCTAGCCTGTAACCATCAGGCCGTTAAAACGAATTGATAGAGACCTCATTCATTAAGATCCTTCCAGCCGTTGGGATGTATCGAGGGTATAAAGAAATCCACTTACCCAGATACGGGTGAAACAGAAACAGATAAAAATATTCTAAAATTGCTCTATAAAATATTCTATAAAACACCATCATTCAATTTTACACTAAATTCCAATAAATTCAATATGTAACGATGCAGAATCATTTTACTTACCATAATTATTGCTCGAGCTACTCACTGGTTTGGAAAATAAAATAAACATGCAAGTGAAATAACATTAACCAACATAATATGAAAGAATACGTGGAAAATTGAATGATGGCGTTTCATAGACCGCGCAATTTTAGACTACTTTTATTTATTTGTTTGAAATTGACTCGGATTGAGTCGAAACATGTAAACAGTTGAATAAGCCTTTTTTACTGTTTTTAAAAAAATTAATTTACACCTTTTAGCAATTAAAATTAATATATTAACACGGGGTGTTAATTTTACTATATGCTTATTAGATGCATCTACATATTGCAGATTGATTATCATATAATTATAGTTAAGTTACGCATTTAAAAAATGGAAATAATTGCAATAATTACAGAAAAAATTATGTTATGTCAGATATTCCTTGTAATAGAATATATAGGAAATTATTTTAGTTTAAAAAGTCGATATATCTGAATATTAAAAATTCAAAACATTTATGTAATGCTCAACATTTTGTAAAAACTTTGAAGTTTGAGCTTAGTTAACACTCAGTCAGACGCGCATCAAAATTTTCACCGTCCGGCATGCTGTATCTGACAGATGCTTTCTTATTTTGAAATTATATTTGAGTTAAAAGTGTAGGTTATTTTAGTTCCTGACTCCGCCTCACCTTCACCTGGATGTATCCTCGCCTTTTTAGGATTCCGTACTTAAAAAGTAAAAACGGAACCATTATGAAATCACTCCTGTGTCTGTCTGTCAGTCACAGACATTTTACACATAAAATATGGAACATTTAAAAGTTTTACAGCTGAAATTAAAGAAAGAAGGTATTTATTTCAACGAAAACTTTAATACTGAAATAACTTTAAAAAAATTAAACATACAATGTACTATGTAAGAAAAAAATAGTTTGTAATTAAAAACATCAGAAATGGTATTTCTTATACGTAATTAATTAATTCTTTGCTGTCAGATAGAAATTTTTTTCAATATCTTATTTCTCAAAACAGTTAGAAAAGTTAATGAAAGCATAGCAAAATAACATAGATAGAATTAACTGAACTTTAAAGATAACCTTTTTATTTTTCTTACAAATTACAAAAGAGATTTTTGTGAAAAGTGTTTTTCAAAATTTCATTACTAATTTGACCATGCTTACAAGCATAACTATATGATATAGCGAAGTTTCGTTTTAAGTGGCTATAACTCTAATTCATAAATTTTATTTCTACGGAAAAGTTGTTTGTTAACCCTTTGTTGCATACCGTCCACTACAGTGGACAAAAATGCTATTTTTTCTAGTATCTAAACTATTTCATTAACAGCTCCTATTCAAAGCTTATGCTACTCTGTGACATGAATGCTTTTAGTAGAAAATTTGAGATAGCAATACAAGCCAGGTATCTTAGCAAATAGGAAATAACACGTTTAACGTTGGGTATTTGCTAGTTTTGACGTATGCAACAAAGGATTAATATCCTTTAACCTGTATGCTCCATCGGTACCCAAATGGGGATCTTCGTTTTTTCCCATTTTTTTTATTGTACTCGAACATAATTACAATTTCGATATCAGAATGATATGTTTCGAAATCTAAGATTCGAACTAATGCAAATATAATAAAAATCTTGCTGTGAAGTCAAATGGGAGATGAAATAATTAAGTAATAATTAATAATACTGCATTAATACTTTGTAGCGAAAAGATTAAGACCCAGAACTGATTATGTCTTCTCCACTGGGAAGGCAATGTGTATGGTGCGTTTCATAGAGTCTGGCGCTACTCAAAGTTTTCTACGCGGGCCGGCAACACCCATATAGCACATTTGCCTCCCAGGGATATCCTGGGGAGTTTTGACAATCCACTATCCTCATCCCCAAGGCATCCCTGAGGATGCAGAAAATTGTCATCAGGAGGTCCTCAGGAACCGTAAATGTCCGCCTTATAGCATCCTGGAGAGCTCCTCAGGACCTCCCTAACGTTCTTCCCCAGGAGGATCTGAGGATGATTTGAGGATTTGAAATTGGGAGGACTTTAGGAGACTTCAAGGTCACACAAGTGTATGCTTTAAAACCCTCCTCAGGAAGTGTATGGGAAGCAATTTAGGAGGAATTTGGGATATTTCAAGGTCATAAAAACTCCCCGGGAAGTTTATGGGATGTATCACAGGGAAGATTTTGGGATACTTCAAGGTTATAAACCTGCGAATCGTTCACAGGAGGATTTCAGGATGAATATGGGAGGCAGCAAAGAAGAAATTTGGAATACTTAATTGTGGCAGAGATACAGGCTGATATCAGCCTATCTGCAATTAAATATAGTGTGCAAGATTTAAAAAAAAAAAAAAAAAAAAAAAAAAAAAAAAACTCTTTTAAAAGTGCAAAAAAAAGATGTGCTACTTTGGGCTAGGAAAAGTTGCATTTTTTATTTATTTATTTATTTTTTTACTTTAATGTATTGTTATTGCAGAATAACAAATTTAACACAAAAAAGTTTTTATTTTACATTTTGAGGAAGGAGAGGGTTATATATTACATTATATGCATTTTTTTAAACTGAATTTTCAGTCTTGCATATTTCTCAGAGCTCACTATAATAGAAAATTTCTGTATAAGAAAAAAGGGTAATTTATTTAGAAAGAAATACAGGATGTTACACTCTTTATAATGTTAAGACTTTCAGTTGACTAACCTTGTTGCTTAAAAAAGAAAAGTTTAATTAAAAAAACCCTCACTTTCAGAAAGATTTTTTGTGTTTTTAAAAGAAACTTTCAATGGTAAAGTTACTTTGAAGCTTTTTTAATTTTGATGAATTAATGATTGTTGTTTACATGACAGCTGTATTTAGCTTTCTTTCCATTCCATTTTAATTTCTACTTTGTTTTCTTTTTATTCTAATTATGCCAGAGGCAGAGTGGCATCACCCAATTTTAGTTGCCAGTACAGCAAGCTTGTATAACACACATATCAAAACTAAATGTGAAACACAAATACCAAACTAAATGCTAAAATTTTTGCACATATTATCAGAATTGATTTAATAGAATCAGAACATAAATTAATTGCAATACACTACCTAATCCCGCCTCTTTTTTTTTTTTTTTATAAAAGTTAATTGTGTAATTTTCGTTCTTAATAGCACATACGAGACATTTAAAGACCAAGTGGTACATGTTACATTTTCTTAAATGCTCTAAAATGAAAATCTAGAGAAGTTGCCCTTTAAAAAAAGCACTACAATGCTTTCTAAAGGGATGTTTTTGATGGCAAATTTACTTACCATCATATACTAATATTCCTTTGTATCTGACAAACTGACACCCCTCCATGCACACAAAATTAGCTACTTTCACTGATCTGGTTTTAAATCTTGCATATGTTCATACAATTTCAGAAAACTTTAAAACACATAATTAGTAATTAGCATATTAAGGCCTGTACTAGAGTGTCGTAGTATATTTTTAGGAATTCCATTAAAAATTACTTCCCTTTGCACCTCCTTTATGTCCTAGTGAAAACTTGGTACACAATGCTGCATTACAATCAAAACATAATGCAATTTTAAAACAAAATTTAAGTTTTGCTTTCAAGTTTTCTAGAAATGTTATTTTCTGCTATAAAATACTATACCAGCTTCTGCAAATCCTTTAAAAAAAGTGCTTTTTGAATTAGACAAAAAAGATTCTTTAACTTTAATTTAAATAGCAACTTTACCATATTACTTGTTTCAAACTAAAAGTTCTGGGGAAAGGGTGGAAGGGAAGAGAAAGGGCTAAGATGGTTCGAGTGCATTCCAACATATTTTGGATAACTGAGGTTGATTTCTACAAAGGAACTTTTTTACATTTTTGATTTTGGTTGCACATTTTTTCTTTCTTTTAAAGAGGATATTTCCTTTTGGAGGTAGGTTAAGTGATTTTTTTTTTCAAAATACTGAAATGCAAACATTTTTAAATAATGCTCACCACAATATTAACAGCAGCATGCAAATGCAGTAGGTTCTTAAGATGTTATTTTTCTTGACACATTCCCTCCCCCCTTTTTAATGTACATCTAATAATGGGCTCGAAGTAGCTAGGAGTCGTTCGGTAGCTTCATCGCCCCAAGACCAACCCTTCCCGCTTTTCGGTGTCTTTAATTTGTGTAATTTCCCTTTTAAATTTGTCCGGTTTCAATTTTTTTTTTCAATCTGGCTTTTGCTAGAGAGTCTTACTCGGGAAGTGGCTGGGGACCTAAGAATCTTGCTTCCGCAAAAGAGTCGGAGTAGAGTAGAAGAATAAAGGGCTGCGGACGAAGATGGGCCGCTCGCCGCGGCGGCCCATCAGGATGAAGCTACCGAACGACTCCGAGCTACTTCTAGCTTCTAGCTACTTCTAATGTTGTCCCGGGGAGGTTGCTCCTCGGGAATCTCTCAGGACGTTACTCCTCAGGATATCCTTAAATTAGCTTCCTCAGGAGAGCCTGCATTTGTCATTTTAATTTTGGGAGCAATTTGGGATGAGTTGGAGCTCCCGGGGAGGAATCTGGGAGCTCTTGTGCTATATGGGCATATGTTGTGTGATGTTAGACAGGCAACAACACACTTGTAAAAAAAAAAAAAAACGAAATTTAAATAGGAAAAAATGTAGAATAACAAATTAATATAATAAAGTTAATATTAGGATTGGACGTTTTTAGAGGGAAAAAATTACCAAAAATTTTTTTACACCACTATGTTCAAACAATGTACATCGTCTTTGATTTCTTTTGTAAATGATGTAGAAATATGTCGCGAAGATTATTTTGGGGGACAGTGGTGTAAAAACTTTTCTTGCAATTATTTCGGCGACAAACATTTACCTCTAATAAGCATTATTAGTTACATGATAAGTATAAAACGTAATAATACAATAATGCTGAATTTCAAAGGAAAAAACAGATGTTATTTCGAGTATTTTCTAACCATTCAGCACACACATCCATTCTATGAAGTAACCACACGCACCGGTTCAATATGACCCTACTTTTTCGCTAACTTCTCGGTAAAATAGGGGCATGATAAAAAAAAAAAGTCAAAAGTATTATTTGAATCGTTTTTTAAGTAACATGATATATTATTTGTTTTAAAAGTCAAATTTCAAAGCAAAAAATTCCCCAAAAAACTTACCTTTAATTTTGTATATTTTCTTTCGGCATTCATTCCTTTTCTATCGTTTTGACACGCTTAAACATTTATTACATAATTTTAACGACATTTTTCTAGAAAAAAAGTGTTCAAATAGCATTAGAATCAATTAAAAAAGCAGGAAATCAACCTTTAAAAATGCACAAATAATACGTGAAAAGCAGCAAACAGGTGTTTCGAATCTACTAGCGAGATTCAACTTCAGTGCAAGATAGAGCAAGTTACAGCGTGCTAGAAAAAGCAAGACTGAGCAAAATGACAGAGACACGCCAGCTTATATGTCCGATACGGGTGGCGAATGCGCCAAAACAACCAATGAGACAGAAGTAGATGAAACGACTGAGTGGACAAGTAGCGACATCTACCGCAAAACAAGCGAAAAAGAAACCAAAAAAAGGGAATATTAAATTAATGCTTTCCAAATACTTGGAAAATCAGGAGTACTAGATAAGTCATTGACTAAAGAGTGAGATTTTTTAATGCGGCAAGCTTCCCAAAAATCAATTTAAATGTTAGAAGAACATTTCTGGATAATGATGACTGAGGAAAAAAGGAACCTATGTTGAAAAGACCAAAAATTTTGAACAATAGAAGAACGTTTAAGCTCCTGAATTTTAACATAACCTTCTTGCTCTTTCAAACGACAACTAAGAGCACGTTTAGTCTGGCCAATATAAGATAGACCACACTGGCAAGAGATTTGGTAAATACCCCAGTTATCTAGGCGATCAAAGGGGTGTTTGAGATTTGAAAAAAGATATTTTACTAACAAGACAAAAAATAACATTAAAATAAAACCTTCTTAAGATTTTATCAAGTTACTGACTGATTATAGGAAAAAATGGCAACACAACTAAAGTACTGGAGTTGGAAATAGAATGCTTTTCAGAATCGACGGATTTCGTTGATTTCTTATAAATAGAATCTATAATACTAGAGGAATAACCACGATCAACAGCAATAGATCTGAGGTAATTAAGTTCAACACTAAGTAACTGAGGAGTTGAACAAATATTGGTAGCCTGAAAACAAAAGTTTTGAAAGCAGCGAATTTCTGGTTAAGAGGATGAGAATAATCTCTGTGAGGTGGGAGATTGACAGCAAAAGTTTTACGAAAGACGGTAGTCTGAAAATCATTTTCACGACGAATAACAAGGACATCCAGGGAAGAACGACAGTTATTGGTCTCAATTTCAGAGATAAATTGAAAGCAGGGAACAATGGAATTCATAATAGCGAGAATATGATTAATATCCGAATTCATTTCAGCCAGGACATAAACATCATCAACATAACGAACATAGAACAACGTTATGCTGATGATGTTTATGACTTAATAACTGAAATAACTTAAAGTAAACCTCAGCAATGTATATAAATTTCATTATATATGAAATATTTTAATTAAAATACACCACACAAATTCCACACCCCCTATATCATTATGTAACGGAATTATTTTGTGTGGTCCTGTCAATGAATAATAACTATTAGTTGCTCTGCATATTCTACAGAATGCATATTTTAGTGCATTTCATAAATACATATAAATTGTGCTATGTATGGATGCGTTTAACATCATTAAAAATCATTTTAAAAGATTTTTTCCCATTGACCGTAATGTAACGGAATACTTTTGACTGTCCCTATAGATGAACCAAACATGCTACAAACTTCATTTGAAATAGGGTTTGTGCTGTGGTAAAAGTCAATAATATCCAAAAATTTCAAAGCAATCCGAGTATATTTACGAGAGTTAGAGCGCGGACAGAGAAACAGACAAACCAAAGTCATAAACACTTTTCAACTTTATTGGAAAGTGTTAAAAACACATATTTCGGGCGTCATTCATTGCTACATTATCGAATCTCTCTCTATATATACTTAAATTTGGTTTTGATCAGTGTTAAAGATTAAAATACTTTTACACCACTATAGCACAAATACAGTTTTATGTAAAAAGAAGTTATAACTATCTTTATCTATCTTTATCTATGATTTAACTATCTGGCATTTTAAAATGCTTTAAGATACTTTTAAATCAGTGATTAAACATAAAATGACGTATTTTGTCTTCCCGTAAAAATATATAAAAGAATAAGGAAAGTTTTAAAAGCCTTTTATGTTCATTTCAATTATATTTTTTAAGGGATTAATGATTATGTGTCGTGGGCCATACATTAAAGATCGGAGCGTCACAAGTTTAGAACAGCTGATAGAGATAAACTCGGAACGAAATACTCATGTGACCCACCATCAAGATCCTCAATACCTGGCTGCCATAAGACTTTTGTGAATACCGGTAGGTTGCTGCAAAAAAACGGGCTGGTGGCAAACCACAAGTCAAGAAGATATGGAACGTGATCCAGTAAGTTTCCAGTGCAGTTCAACCATGTCTAGCCATATACTTCCAAACAGTTGGGGTTAACACTGACAACGATAAGTGCTCCACAAGCGCTTGCAGCTACTGTTTTTATGAGAGTCAAGGTTGTAAAGATAAATATTTAATAACCTGTTTCAATTACATAAATTAAAATATTCATTTATCTCATGTTTAAAATTTTACAAAATTAATGAGTTAAGGAAACAAGTTTTTATTTTTCTAATACTTTAATATCCATTTTCCCATATCGAAAATTTATAGGAAAACTTTCGATGAAAAGATTCGCAAAACAATAGAATATTTTTCACTTGCCAAATTTATATCCATGACATGCATCTCGTATTCTTTACATTTAGTGATAATTTACTTATTCATTAGGTCTGGAGATTTCCTGCAAGCACCATTCAAACAGATCTTATCAAGAAACAGGAGAAGAGTCATCCACTTCAACGTCCCACAATTAAAATAAAAGTAAAGAAGAAAATAATTTCATTGAGATCTTTAATGTCCTTAAATGAAAAGTTATTTTAAACGTCAAACGTGCTAACGAAATACGTGTAAAATTGATTCTTATTTAAATGCGCATTAAATAAGTTTTATTATTATTTTAATTTCACATTTATTGATGTAGAATTTAAGTAATTTTTATTTTAATCTTATTTCTGAAAACATTTTTTGAACTGAAATCAAAATGAACGACAAAATCCCAATTAAAAGTAAATTTATGACCGTTTGATAAAATTTTAACAAATTGTAAGATTATTCTTTAAAAAATATTTTTTAATAAAATTTCTTTTTATTATTCAAAGTTTAATAAATACGTACTCTCATTAAAAAAATCGTTACAACGCATTTTGTGCACTTAATCGAAGAAATGAAATCTCTTAATAATATGACTTTTAGATATAATATTATGTGGTAATTTTCGATGAAATTTAGCATATTTCCTTTCGCGCTTCAACAAATTAAAAACATAGTCCAACAAAGTTAAAAAATGTTTATAATTTCGGTCTGTCTGACCGTCTAATCGTACTGAATCGATCGTAAATATAACCATTCATCCATATAGTTTGTATATGATACTGTGTTTTTCTATAGAATTTTCGGTATAAAAAATGAAGTGTTTAGAACTTACAGCTTCTCTACAAAGGCACACATGATAATTTTGTTACATAATGCTACACGGGGAAAAAACATTTTTCGGTGTACTTTATTGATATTAAGATATTTCAGAGATTATTATGTATCACCTAGCTGGATTACAACAACCCAACAAACACAGAACTTGTGGGCCACTGATGGGTTCGTTAGCCTTGGCCGAAAGTGTCTGATGGCGGCCCACTATCATTGGCCGTAACGGCTCCGTCAAAAAAGTGTCACGCCGGACACAATAAGGCCGGAAGGAAATTGGCCGCAAGTACAATAAGTTGCCCACAAACGCGCCATTAACGGTCATCTAAAACTGATATTAAGCCGCAAACTGGCCACAATTACACATTTAATGGCATTCCTGAATAAAAGCTTGCCACAGCTATGCCATTAAGGGTCATTTTAAATAAAAGCTAGCCACAAGCCAGACACACTTATGGCATCAATGGGCATAATTAATGAATGCATGCCGGAAGCTAGCCACATTTGTGCCATCAATGGGCATCATTAATGAATGCAAGCCAGAAACTAGCCACATCTATGCCGCTATTGGTTATCATGGGTGAAAACTAGCCCGAAGCTGGTCGGAATAATATTGTTTAACCCCCCCCCCCCACACACACACACAAAAGTTCAGTAAATGATTTTTTTGGGGGGGACAGAAAATGTTTCTTCTAAAAAATATTTTGATAAAAATTAGAATCTAAATTTACTGGTTTTGAAGTGTTTATCTGAAAACAGTTTATATTATAAACTGTTTTCACATATTATATATTAAATTATACTATGTAAAATTTGGAACAGGTCTAGGAAATTTTATTTTTTTAAATATGTTCTCATAACACCATCCTGACTTTCATACATGTTTTACTTTAACATACACTTAAGTTAAAAACAATTTTTATTAAAAGTCAAATAAATAAAAAAGAATAAATTTTACAGAACAAAATGCATTTAGATCCTAAATTTTATCAAAACATTTAAGACTGTTCTCAAATCAAAAGGGTTAACTTTCTGACGTAAGTTTTAATTCATTTTAGTTCGGATACGCATGAAACTAGGTGTTCAGAAACTATGCCATCGAACTGTTTTTTCAGTTTTCTTGTAAACGCAATAGATCTTTCAGAAAATACTGTCAAACTGGGCATTTTGAACTGAAGTTCCGAACGAAAGACGAAAATCCAGTCAGTAGGGGGAGAAAAATGACGTGTCACGTGATCAAAATCTCTTATAACCCGATAGGCAATTGATTGATCAAAAAATCGAAAACACAGATTCCAAATAGCTTCCAAGGTCAGGCTTTCCAATTTTATATCTTTCCATTAAAAAATGAATTTGTAAATATGTCAAAAGGTGTTGCGCTTGTTGAGCAGAGCAGTTGAGAACAGCCTTAAAAGATAATTCCAATGGAGGCATAACTGAGCCTTATCTGCTCATCACCTTTGAACAGAACAAATTTCAAATTTGCTGTTAGTAAATGAACGTTCAACAATATTCAACCTTAAATATTTTTATAGAGACATATTCACCTAAAAAATTTCTTTTTTATAGTTGCTTTAGTTTTTATAAATATTGAGATTCCTAAACAGCTGCAAGAACCAAATTTACAGTTAACAAAGAAAATTTGATAACAAAGCCTTTAATGTATTTTTAAAAAATATTGAACATATGCTAGCCAAAAGAGCAATTTTTTAACTAGTTTCTTCATTTCCATTCAAAATTGTTATATAACAATTATATCCGACGCTTTTATAGTACCATGTTTTACACAAAATTTCTTACCTGGATGTTTCTTTTAATTATCCAACTGGAAAATAAAATACAAGACCACAGGAGTTTTATTTTTGTAAACTGAGAAAATGTTAACTTTATTGATCATTAGAATTTAAATCGATTCTTTAAGAAAGATAGATTATTTATGTAATTTGGTACTTTAAATTATAGTTGAAAATATGCCACTTCATTACAATAATTTCTTTGGTGTATAATTAATCGGGGGGGGGGGATAAAAGTGTGTCTATAATGCAATATGTTGTTGTAGTCTGTTAAGGTCTTACCCCCCCCCCCCACACACACACACACAACCCATCCTTGACATACCTCATTTCATGAACTGTAAAAGAAATTAATTTTCAACATACATTTTTTTTTTTAAAAATTATTATGAATTGACAGAAGGCCAGTTGGCACCACTTTTAAAGTTTTTTTTTTTTTCATTATTCAATCTTAGAATTTATTAAAGGCAAAGAATATTTTTCCAAAATATTGGTGGCAGTTTTTAACAATATATAACCGCTACTCAGGCACTAATCGTTCATGTTTTTTTCCAAATGAACTTCATAATAAAAATATATCTTTGTTTTTCTTACTCTATAAGGATCATTAAGTAATGAGCACTTTATATTTCATTTTTTAACAATATTACCTAGACTATCAAAAATTCAAATTGCACTATACAATATTATCCATATTAAAATTGTAATTTCAACACTCATTATAGACAAACTTTCATTTAAATCATAACAGTTTTTGAAGAGCAGTTAATATTTAATGTGTCATCTCCAAGCAATACTAATGTATAATTTGTACCATATTACTTTTTCAGGCCGTCAAAGTTTAAAATATATAATCTACATAAATCCAGATATTTATTGAATTATACATAATATATAAAAACTATTAATTATTATTTAACCCCCATTTTTGTTATGAAGCAAAGAAGGTGGTTTTCTTAGAAGGAAAAAGGAGAAATGCTTTATTCCTTTTATTTCACTTTTCTAAAAAGAAAATATATTAAAACACTAGAACTGAATGCCATTTTGTCACACAATTTTATTTTTCACCAAAAATGTAAAGCAATCAAAAATAATTTTTTAATTTATTTACAAGTTGATCAAATTTATTACAAATACATTACAAGTAAAATTATTTCTGTTAGAATCGTGCTATTAGTCAACAAACGTTGATAAAAGAGCTGAAAATTCACAGCCATCTTCTTAAAGAACTTTACTTCCAGATTTTCATATTTTTCTGTAAAACAAAAGAAAAAAAACAGAAATGAAAAATTAGTTTTGCAGAACAAAATTCAAATGTTTTTAAAAAATCATATTGAAAAATCAAATTATGGAGATACACTACTATCTATCACTTATATTTTCTACTTTCCAGTACTTGAAATAATTCGGTTTTGCAGTTCCACCACAAGGGAGAGCGTGGTTTGAAGCATAATTAACTCAATTGTTCTTTTAACTCATAAATCGTTATAATTATAAAAATTATTTGGTGATTTATTACCTGCACCTGGCTAACAAAAGATTGCTTTTAAAATTATTAAGTTCAAAAAATATTAAAATATTATATTGCCATTGGAAACATGCCTATGTACATTGTTTCGTTAATTTTAGTATATCAGGAAGTGAGTGAAAAATAGAATACAAAATTTCATCTTAATACAGAGATCAAGTTAAATAAAAGAATGCAAGAAACAATAAAGCTGACACTATCGCAGAATTAAATTTTACTCTAAATACTGTTAATTTAAAAAAATGTGCTGCACTTTATGAGTCTTTATGGACTTGGGGGGGGGGGGAGGCCATTGTTGCAGAGCAAAACCAGAATAGGCAAATGATTAGGAATTTATGCCTAAATATCTTTAAAGAAATGTTTAGCGAGCCATTGTCATACTAGTAAATGAACAAAGTTTTAATGATTAGTTTTGAAGACATTCAATATTAAAAACCTAGCTAATTTTGGGTATCATCTAAAAGTGAAATTAGTTGCATTATAATTCAGATTACATACACATTTTATTAATTACTTTAACACTGAATATTATTAGCATTGGAAAAATGCTAAATAAACTGCTTAAACATTATAACAAGTAGCTGAATAGTGAATAAATATTAATAGTTCTTACAAATTCAACCATTTCTTTTTCAATGACTATGTAAGTTCCTGCTATAGTAACAGCTTAAAACATTTTTCCATACATTTTAATAAATTGCAATTTTACTTGTTTAAAACTAAGTTCATAACTGAAGTTTTTTACGTTTCTTTTTTAAAAAGCAATAAATAAAACAAAAACCAAACCCTATTGAATGTTAGTCCTTAACTCATTTGCAATGATGCACACATACAGAAATGCACTTCTGATGACACACCGCAAAAATTTAATTTTATCTTCTCAGGGTGTCTATTCCAGCTGAGCTACAAATTTCTTTGACTTTTTCAGGTTTTCCATACCAAAAAAGAAAAAATTCCAGGTACCGAGATTTAGTGATGTTACACACAAAAAGTCTAAAAGGTTGTGGAATTTGAGAAGTGAACTTTCACAATTGATTCTGAAGCACAAACTATTGATTTTTTAAAAGATTTTTTTGTAAAATGTACAAATTGTCGAATACCAAGATATTCATGGTTAATGATTGCTTGACATCTCTATATTTCTTACATTTTGCAGCAGGGTTGGTAAAAAACCTGTTAAAAAAAAAAAAAAAAAAACTGGTGTTTTTTTTGGTTTAAACCGGGTTTTAAAAAATATATATTTTTTCCTATTACATACACATGCATATTTATTGATAAAAATAAACATTGTTGGATATATAAGTAATATAACTTCATTTAAAAATAATTTAAATAATTACAATCAATTATGTAGAAAATTGAAATCATTTAGAATTTAAACATTTATAGAAAAAGTCTTATGTTCCATCCTTTAGTCTTATGTCCCATGAATAAAATGTTCTACATAGTGAAACACTGATACCTCGAAAATCTTAATAAACAATCTTTTGATTACTAATACTATAAATAAATATATGGTGTAGTTTCATAAATATAATATGCTTTTCCATGGCTATTCAAAGTAATTTCTTTGAAGTATTTGCCATCTGAGATATCTGATTTTTCTGTTAGAACACTACCTGAATAATTACCTTTTATTGAAAATAAAGCTTTTTATAAAGAATTCCCGAAATGATTTGAATTTAGCAGTAGAGTCTTTACACGTTTCAAGAAGTATTGTGTATTGACATTTGACACTTCTGAGAAACTGCCAGTTAAAAAAAAAAAAAAAAAGGCAACAGTTAATAAACAGAAATACCTTTTTACCAGATTTTTAGACTACTGAAAACATTGATCTTAAAATGGAAAGTATATTTATAAAAGTTGTCATCCACTAACACATTTAAACAGCCATCAGACTTAATACTCAGGCTTTTTTTTCTAAGCTATGTTATAATACACATATTACTTTTTAAATGTCTAAACTAAAAATTAATAATATATCTATTTAGGCATTTTTATGAGACTTTTTTCTATTATGTCTCAAGCGAACCTTATCTCGATTTCCCCCCATTTTTTTGTCAGATCTAAATAGTGGATTGGATTATGCAACAGATGATTTAAATATATGTTATTGCATATTTTAGTTAAAAGTAAACATGTGCTTCACTAGCACACAATTTTTCAATGTTTTTTTATTTGACTTCATATCTTGAGTTTCTTTTTTATTCTAAGGTTGTTCTCAAATCCGAAAGGGCAACTTTCTGAATAAATCTGCTTATTAAAAATATTTTATTTATTTTGTTTACTGAAAGTGAACATTATTAAGTAACAAAATTTTAACTTTTAACAAAATAATTCTATAGCTGAGTATTTTTTTTTTAATATATATATGTTCATATATTAAAGACTAGTGAGTATTTTGCAATCATTAGTGTACTCAAAAAAATGGTTGCTGGCCTGGAAAAAAAAAAAAAAAAAAACATGGAAAGCACAGTTCTATTACATAGTTACTGAACAACAGCATCTGCTAGGTTAATGCATTTCCGAACAAAAATAAATTAAAACTTATGCAATAAATTAAAATAAATAAAACTTGCAAAGAACCAGCAGATGTTACCTTATAACACTTATTACACAGATACAGATATACTACATAAAAAAAAAGAAAGTTTGTTTTAATTTTTATGGGAAAAAAAAGTATACAGACAAAGTCAAACACAGTATTGAATAATTAACATTTATCATGTGTAAAACAGAAAAATAGCTTAAAATATGAATTTGCACAATGTTATTGAAGCTAAAATATTTTTGCAAATGAAATATGTATAATAAAACTGATTAAATAAAAATTATTAGGTAATGTGTAAAATTGAATGCTAACTTAAAATATATTCTTCAAATATTTCATTGGTGAAAAAAAAATCTTTAAAATTTAAAAAATACATATTTAAATTTATAAAGATATATTTGAAGTAAAATGTAATGAATAAGAATGAGTATAAAAACTAAACCTGTGACTTTATGATCCATTAAGGAGGATCTACAGTGCCCATCCCTATTTACTTGACCCTGGTGCCCAAAGGGCTATACAGCATATGTCCCGGTCAAGCGGACAGACTATAGCAGCGTTTAGAATGTCACTTCGTATCAAACCGGATTTACAGATACCGCTATCATTCCTGCTTTCCTTTTGCACCCATTTACAAACACAAGCTTAAAACCCCTCCCTTGCAAAAAACCGTAAGCTGCGTAATTTTTTCTTCTGAATTATGATTGGCTGATTAGGGTACTGCGGCACAAACTTCCAGTGTATACATACACAGAAACCGTTTACGGTCATTTTCGCGTGTGATAATCTTCGTTCTTTTGCTTTATTGAGGATTAAAATGTTTGACCGCTTAATGTTAATGCAAACTTTGATTGACATCTTTGTAACACCAGAGCCAAGACCGCCTCTAGCCAATTTTCTGCTTGAGGTGAACATTATTTTGCCGCCCTTATGACGCAATCGTTTTTTCACCATTACACAAACTTTTTTTAAAAATAAGTAAATAATATAATAACTATAATTTTTTTTTTAAAGAAAGCAAGTATTTATAAAATTTGTTTATATTTAAGAAATTTAAAATAATCAAACTATGTAAGATATTTTGCATTAAAAAAAAATACTACTAATACCGCTAACTTAGCATTAAATGAATAAATCATATTCTACTAGTACTAGTCTACTTCTACAAGAAAGACTCATACAAAGAGTAAAACTTACACTTCAAAATCCCTTTTATAGGGGTCCCAGAAAAGACTAAAATTCCATTTTATTTTTTTAACTAGCATTTTAATTATTACAAATAAAATATTTTCATCTCAATTAAAAAACATTATCTGTCTAAATGAAGACAGATAATGTTAAGCGAAGACAGTTAATGGCAAGCTAATGTTAAAACTGTGGGAGCATTTTTGACAAATTTCATTTTCACTATCTATGAAAATAAAATTCTGGCGCCTGGGGCACAAGCCCCAACTGACCCTCTCTTGTATGGGCCCTGACTCTGCCCGACTCTCCCCTTATGGGGACGCTACGGCTCTTTCAGGGCCATCGCTACGAGATTTTAATGGAGGGGAGAGGGAGGCCGCCTTAAATTACCAAGTGAAATTTCAGTATCTGCCTACCCATTGGCAAACAAAAATAGATAGTTCTTGAGGTTTGCCAATTATTTTTATAATTTTGCCAAGTTACCACAATTAGAAAATATAAACAGTTTTTATTTGTAAAAAGATTAATAATTTTCACAATTATATTTTTAATTTTTGGCCAAGTCTATCAGAAATAGAAAGTGTATTATAGTTTTTATTAATGTTTAAACAAATTTGCCAACCAAGTTTGAAAATTTGCCAAGTGTAACAGCATTCGCGAAAGGTTTTTTTTGTGGGGTGTGTGTGGGGTGAGAGACTACCCCGCCCTTAGCGAGGGCTGTGGCTAAGTTTAATAAACAGTATTGAGCCAAAACATGTCAAACATTTAATCAATCAAATTATGTATAAAATTTGTGTATGAATTTCAAATAGCAAAATAATGATATCAGTAATAAGTTAAATATCTTTTTGAAATCGTATACACAAAACAAAATCCCATTATATATTAATTGATATAATATGTTATAAAGGTCTGCACGGACCAACCCGACCCATAGAAAGAAAAATTCGGCCCAGTATAAAAATTAAAAGTTCGGCCCGAGCCCGATTCGCCCCAGTATAAAAGTTAAAAGTTTGTCCCGAGACCGGGCCGGACTAGAAAAAGTTAAAATTTCATCGGCCCGGCCCGAACTAATTTCTACAAAATGTTGATTTTTCGTTGACTTGGTTAAAAATTTGTCTCGTACGGGAAATTCTGACCAAAAACACTTATCTAGTTTTTTTTTTTCATGTTTATAATTTTCATTTTTATAGAAATGTCGTAGCCTGCGATATTTATTTTTTTTTAATGAATTTCTATTTGTTGTATGTAAATGTTTCAGTTATCATTAATATTGTTAATCCATATTCCATGTATTAGAGATTTAAAAATCCGAAAAATGCTGTACAGTAAAATCTTCTAAGACGGAATTGCACAGGAAAGAAAAAAAATGCGTTATAGACAAGTTCCCTTCTTCGCAGGTGTAAATATATTAAATACTCTTTTCTTATGTATTAGTATAATTCATTTTGTATGGATCAACACATTTTTCTGTTTAAGACAGGATTTCATTATAAGCAGGTTCTTTTTTCACACGTTTTACTATATTTTAATTTAGTTATATTTTAATAAGCCTAAAAATACACTATTCTTTAAAAAGAATAAATTTTAGTGTTTAATTATAGAATAATGGCGATTTAGAAATGTATGCCTTTTTTTTTTGTTCCAGGCCAAATTTTACTGATCTTTGACCGGACGCCGAGCCAAGACAAAGATTTTCATAGTCAAAACCGGGACTTAAAATTTTGGACCGTGACGAGTAGGAAGAATGAAACCAGTGCCGGCTCTGTTCGGTTGGTTGGTTGGTTGCGCTTATGACGGCCAATTATCAACACGAGGGATATAGGCCCTAAGGGAAGGGGGAGTGCCCTTCATGGGGATCTTTATAAGGGAACCTAACCCGTATTTATGCTTGAAAAATCCAAGGTTCGAAGAAAACCACGAAAACTCCGAACGATTAGGCCGATGTGCGCGATTGGGTTCGAACCCAGCACCTCCCGTCTACCAGCTTCGAGGGCAGAATCTCTTGGCCACTGATGGGGCGGCTTGGTACGGAAAAAATAAGTTAGACCGGCCCGGCCCAATCCTTCAGGAAAACAGTAAGGCCCGATCCCGGCCCTGCCCGAGCTTTCAGAAAAAGTATGGCCGGGCCCGGCCCTAGTGTCGTGAATAAAAATAGGCTCGAGCTCGGCCCGTGCAGATCTCTGCCATGCTACCAGGCTTTATTATTATTGTGGAGAGCAACATCAGTACAAACCTTTCTTTATATATTATATTTTTTGGTTATTACAAAGACACACCATTTCTCTCTATATAGTCTGTAATAATATACATTTTTGACTCTCATTAAAATATATTTAGTTACTTAAAAAAAGACGAAGTGCCTGCACTGATGTTGCTCTCCATAATAACAATACTAATGCCTGATAGCATGGTATATCAATTAACATATAATTATAATACGTGCATTACAAAAAGCAGATTTTTCTGTTAATAAACTATCAAAAATCGCATATTGGTAATATTTAAAAGAAAATAGCTATTAAAAATAAGGCAAATCTTTAAGACCTAATTTCCCTATATTTTGCTTTGGGGAAGTCATTTATTACGATATCGGAATCAATATTATAAAGCCATCAGATTATCAAGCTAAAAATAAATAAATAAATAGATAAACATACGGGAGCAAACTTCACAATATATTATTGAAATTAAATAGAAAAATTATGATATGCAGAGAAAATTACCTTACCATTTCAAATTATCTGTATGAAGATTTAATTTTACAATAGTAATACTATTTTCAAAAACACAACTATCAACAATGAAGTATTTAACTCTATAATAAATTCACCTTGAATTTTCTTTGTCAAAGGAGTTTTTTTATATTGCAATAATCAGTATAGAAAATAATCTTGAAACCAAATTATTCTTACGAACATAAAATAAATAAATGAAAATATAATCGCCGCAAAACGCGGGAAAAAATTCCAAAAATCCCTGTACGTAATTGCGAATAAACTTTATTGAAAAGAGAACATTTTTTTTTTTAAATTAAACTTAAAGATTAAAACCGGATTCCTTATTATTAATGTTGAAAATCGTCGAGAAAACGAAAAATAAATAAATAAATAAATAAATAACCCTTTAATTTTACTACAGTGAAATTTACTACAGTGAGAGCTAAAACATTCTAACATGAATTCGTTTTTGAATATAAAAAAAAAATTGCCGCAAAAGAGCAACAACGCAAAAAATCGTATTGAAAATCGCGGGAGACAAAATTTAATTTATTATGCTAAATGTTTAAAACAGAATTCCTTTTGTGGTCATCAAAAAAAGAAAGAGAGAAAAGAAAAAAGAAAGTCATAAGAAAAAAAAGGGGGGGGGCCTAAAACTTGCATTGAAAATTACAAAAACTTCCAAAATCGTGGTGGACAAAATTTACTATATTAGGCTAAAAGTTTAAAACTGATTTTGTTTTTCTTAGCGATTGTAAAAAATCGCAGCAGAACGAAAAAAACCCCGCCAAGAATCGTATTGAAAATCTTATTAAAAATCGGTAAAAAATCAAAAAACTTGATAAAGTTGTAAAAAAACAGTAAATAGCGCAAAAAAAAAGCATTGACAAAACTCTCAAACGATGGAAACAACAACACGCTAAAACGAGTGAACTGGCGATGTTTTTTACCCGAAAGGAATCATGCGTAAATGCTGGATTACTGCCCTAGGAGCTAGCAGGAGTGAAAATGACCTAGGCTAGTTTCATCTTCAAACTAGCTTTTTCATTGAAAACGGGGTCGGAAATACAATGATGGTATCGGCGTGGATTGAATCAGGATTAGCGGTGGCATTGTAAACCGTGCTTAATATGCAAAAACTTCAGTGTTTAGTTCCAAATAGCTTGGTACTCATTTTATCGGCTGCAAAGGAATGAAAATGCCAAGTTACCTTTGCATGCTGGGAGTCGAACATTCGACCAGTAGCGTGCTGACTAATATGCTATTAGGTTTAATAATGGGTATAACTCAATAAAAATGTAAATATACTTTTAAAAAATTTTGTTGATGCTAAAAATGTTTTTAAAATTGCAACTTTATACATATATATATACATATAATAAAACATTTGAAATAAATGAATTATAAGTGATAAAACCGACTAATAATAATAATTCTACATATGCACTTTATTGCATGTCACAGCTTTTAGGACTCTTAAAAATATTTGTGGGTTTGGTAAATTCTAAAACAATTCTCTGTACAAAGACCCAGAATTGATTTCAGAACTTTTTGTTTACTGCCCAACAATGATTATTCTTATCAACAAATTGCATCTGTATGTATGTAATTTCTGGCCTATAATCTGTGGATCAAACAATTATGTTTCTTTCCTGAAATCCCCAGTAGCAGAATTTTCGATGTCTGTCAGCAGAAAACTAAAATTTATATGCGACCAAACAATGGTGAACCAAGCTACTACCATAAATACTTACAGTAAACCATAATATAAGCAAAAGTTGCATTTTACAAAGAAAATGCACTGAGAAACACAACTATAAAAACAAAGTAAATTTTTAGTGAACTTTTTAAACCCAATATTTATTTTTAAGCTGGTAGATTAATCTACAAGGTCTAAAATAATCTGCAGCACTGCTGCCGTGCTGCACAGTTTCTGCTACGGGGATGAAATCTTATTTTCATAAAATGTAACTTATAACTCCAATTATTAAATAAAATTTATGGGTCGAAACATGATTGTTTGATCTGCGGATTACAGCTCAGAAATTATGTAATAAGAAATGATATTAAAAAAAAAAAAAACAGATATTAAGTAAACCGAAGAGAACACTACTAGTGTTGACTCTAAGCCAATTTGACAAGGTACAACAGTTGGCAGCCTTTTTTTTTGCTATTTTAAGCACCCAAAGACCCCTTTCAAAACTATGCACCCAATGGTCTGTACCTATTACTCTTTTTAACATGTATCCTTTTGGTTAATTTCCTCTCAAGATACATCATCGTCCGTAAAAAAAAAAAAAAAAAAAAAAAAAAAAAATGTGAATTTTGTCAATTGGCCAAGGTGAAATTTGCTATTGGTTGTGGAAGGAAAAAAAAAAAAGTTAAAATCCACCAATCATTTAAAAAAAAAAAAAAAAAAAATTCAATCAGTAAGAGCAAAAGGTAATTTAAAAAAAAGGGGGGGGGGGAGACTCATATAGCAGTTGCATTAAAAAAAAAGTTTCACCAATAAGCCGCAGGGACAAATCCTGAAACTATGTTGTGAAATGTTCCAGTCGTTTGAGAAAATATCACAAAATTCCATGATAAGAGGGAATTCTAAGCAGATCAATTCAAAATATGTTTTTGAACAGGACAGGGTTGCCCCTCCCTTTCTCTTATTAAACTAGGGGGCTCTGCCCCCAAAGAGCTACACTCGCCAACCCCCGTTTAAACACCCCAGATTCTAAAAGGACTCTAATTTGATCGGCTTTAAAAAAATTGAATTACAATTTTAAAAAACAGTGACAATCTTTCTGTGAACGGGTTTCCATTTGTTTTCCATTGATTGCAGATTTTTAAGACCAAATCAACTGCTGTTAAGAGATACAATGGCTGTTTTTGTCTGATTAAAAAAAAAATTAGTTAAAAATTTGAAAATAAGCTAATGTAATGTAATATGACTTTTAACGCATAATAATGATTTTAAAATTTTCTTTCTCATTTAAAATTCAAGTGTAAATGTATTCTTATGACGCAATTTTCAATATTTTCCTGCTTTTAACATGTAATCATTTAATCCTATTAATATTCACGTGAAAATACTTTTTTTATTAGAAAGGAAATATTATCTGCACTGTCTTAGAATTTACAACAATACTTGAAAAGATTATTTCAAAATTTGAAATAAATGTCTCATGCAAATATATTTTTTTAATTTAAACTGTTTTGCATTAATATTTGGCCATTTTAAATATGACATAATTTCCTCCATTTATGACTTTTAACGCATAATAATGAATTTTTTATTTTAATATTTTCTTTCTCTTTTAAAATCCAATTGTAAATATAGTTCAATGATATAATTTTCAATATTTTCTTACATTTAACACGTAATTATTAATTCTAATTTGAAAGTTTTTTTCTGTTTATAATAGCCATGTGTAAATAAATTTTTAATTTGAAGGAAATATTCTTTCCATGGTTTTTAAAATTGCCAACAATTTAAAATAACACTCGTTACTAAAATATGTAGAAAATTATTCTCAAAATGCTGAAAAATTGAATTAAAAATGGAAATAAAACCTCAAAAAATGAATCAAATTAAAAAAAATTAGCAGTCTGCACATTGGGAACTTCTAATGTATAAAATTATCCAAAAATGATTCAATTTCTTATGTATGGTTTTTGCTCCTATAATTTTTTTTTAATGGAATGATTTTGACCAACTTTAACATTAAATATTTCTTAAAATAATTCTTCGGTTTGAAAACTGTCTGCATCAGCGTGTTTATGAAATATTTCTTTATAATACGACCCCGGGCGCAGAATCGGCGCAACGCTGTGACGCACGTCGCAGACTCCTGAGAAGGTCTGCAAACTAGTTTTCAACTGTTAAAATTTAGAAGAAAAAAAAGTTTGTTAAAAATTATTTGCCATGTGCCATAATAATATGATCCACGCCACATACTATTGAC
Organism: Maratus speciosus; assembly: GCA_963932465.1. Lineage (NCBI taxonomy): Eukaryota > Metazoa > Arthropoda > Arachnida > Araneae > Salticidae > Maratus > Maratus speciosus. Next base: position 317,508,647 of record OZ010800.1, read on the forward strand.
GAAGCTCCGATTTCCTTTAAATATAAATAATAATTCACAGAGAAAACTAGACATGCGATCATGAAACGCCCATTATTAAATGAGTCAATCCTCGTAGGGGATTGACTCGCTCATAGAAATATATTTGATCGCTCTATAGATTTTTAAAAAATCGGTCATTAGTTTGAAAATTCGATCGTAAATATCACGAATTTCGACAAATGTTCGCCGAAAAAACATTTTCGTCAATCGTTTGCAGTTAAAATATCCAATTTTGTCAAAGGATCGTGAAGAAAACGTGAATTTCGTCAAAAGATTGCGAAGAAAAAACGAAATTTTGTCATAAAATCAAGAAGGAAACATTTCGTCAAAAGGCTGCGGAAAAATAGCAACTTTCGTCGAAGGCTGGCGGGAAATTATGGCTTATGTCAAATGATCGCTGAAAAAACATGAACTTCGTCATAGGGCTACGAAAAAATAGCAACTTTCATCACAGGACTGCAGAAAAACGCAAATTTCATCAAAGGATTGCCGAAAAAACACTAATTTCGTCAAAGGATCATGGAAAGAACGCGGATCTTATCGAAGGATCGCTAAAAAATGAGATTTTCGTCAAAAGATCGTGGAAAATAGGCGAATTTGTCAAAAGATGGTGAAAATTTTGTCATAAAATCAAAATAAAACCCATTTCGTCAAATGGCTTCGAAAAAATAGCAACTTTCCACAAAGGATGGTGAGAAAACGCGAGTTTCGTTAAATGATCGGGAAAAGACGTTAATTTTGACAAATGATCGCGGAAAAGCGCGAATTCTGTCAAAGGTTTGCGGAAAAATGCGAATTTCGTCACGAGATCGCGGAAGAAAGGCGAATTTTGTCGAAAAATCGCGGGAAAAAGGTAATTTCGTGCAAAGATCGCTAAAGAACGAAATCGTGAAAAAAAAAACCTATATCGTCAAAAGATCGCATAGAAAACGCAAATTTTTTTTCAAAGGATCGGCGGAAAAAAGACTAATTTCTTCAAAAGATTGCGAAAAAAAACACGAGCATCGTCGAAAGATCGCGAATAAAAGCGAACATCATCGAAAGATCACCAAAAAACGCGATCATCTAAAGATCACCAATAAAAGCGAACATCGTCGAAAGATTGGCAAAAAAAAAATGCGAACATCATCAAAAGATTGTGGAAAAACACGAACATCTTCGATAGATCGCGAAAAAAGTGATCTTCGATAGATCGTGAAATAACGCGAACATGTTCGATAGATCACGAAAAAACGTGAACATCTTCGATAGATTGCGAAAAACAGCGAACATCGTCGAAAGATCATGAAAAGATGCGAACATTATCGAAAGATCGTGAAAAAATACCAAACGTGAACACCGTTGAAAGATCGCGAAATAACGCGAACAACGTAGAAAAATCGCGAACATCGTCGAAAGAGCGTGAAAAAACGCACATTTCGTCAAAGTATCGAGGGAAAAAAGGTGAATTCCGTCAAAGAATTGCGGAAAAATTTGCTGCAACATTGATGTTTTCACGAGATTTTTTTACAGCTGACTGGCAGGTTAAATATTAGTTAGCCATGTTTTGAGTGAAAGCATGTTAAATTTTGAATTGTACAACTAGCTAAGATTGCTAAATAAAACATTGCATTAGAATTACTTATAGTATTTGCATGAATTACTCAAATTTGATTTTCTAAGAATTTCAATTTGCTCCAATAACAGCTTTTATTGCTAAAAAATTAAATGTTTGCTGCTACAAAAATGGATTTTACTGCTACAAAATATAGATTTTTTGCTGCTTCAAAGTGGCTTTAGTGCACTTTCATCTCTGTATTATCACATCTATATATAATTTTTGATATTATCACATTGTATCAATCTTTTCAAAAGTTTTAGAAATTGGTGTTCATATGTTATTTTTACTGTTATTCTGTTTACTAACTTCACAGAAATTTTGACAAATTTTATGAAGATTTTTCAGAAAGCGATGTTAAAAATTTTGAGTACAAAAGTAAATTATTTTAAAAAATACTTTCCTTTTATGTTAATCACAAATACTCGGGGGGTGGGGGGTGAGTGCATGAGGGATTGGAAATAGGGCATTTGTCCTTAAGTTCTGCAGACTGTTTTTAAAGTTTCTACTTGTGTTGCAGACTGCAGAAAAAAATTCTGCTGCTGGGAATACGACAGATTTCCATATTTTTGCATGCAGCATTTTTCTTAATATTAACGAAAAAAGACACCTGGTCACAAAAAATAGCAGTGGTGACAGTGTTAGTTACTTTCTAGTAATAGAGATATTCCTGCATTGCTGCCCTTTTATTCTAGAGCTAACACTAATTACTGCACATACACACAAGAGGAAAATTCCCTAATAGTATCAGAACATCATCTTGTGAAAGATTTTAAGAAATACTTGGTAAAATTGGGAATAACAGGTAAAAAGCGGTAATATTATATATCAAACATGCAATTTAGCTTTTTTCTCCCCTTTCATATTTTTAGGGTTTCGTTCATCTCACGAAACCCTATTCGTCTCGCTCCTCTGTCTGTCTGTCTGTCTGTCCGTCACAGAGCCCGTTCTCAGAAACTATAGATGTTGGAGACATGAAATTTTGGGTACTTATAGCTGAACACCTCACATCATACGACAAATCATAAAATTTTGAAAAAGTCATACATTTAACCCTTTGGGCTCCCGCATGTGTATTTTAAACAATTCTTTCTAAGTGAGCTCCTAATTATGTTGGAGACATGAAATTTTGGGTACTTATAGCTGAACACCTCACATTATACGACAGATTATAAAATTTTGAAAAAGTCGTACATTTAACCCTTTGGTCTCCCGCATGTGTATTTTAAACAATTCTTTCTAAGTGAACCCTAATTAGGTTGGAGGAGTGAAATTTTGCATACTTATAGGTGAATACCTCACATCAAACGACAAATCATAAAATTTTGAAAAAGTCGTACATTTAACCCTTTGGGCTCCCACATGTGTAATTTAAACAATTCTTTCTAAGTGAACCCTAATTAGGTTGGAGGAGTGAAATTTTGCATACTTATAGCTGAATACCTCACAAAAAAATATTGTAACATACATAAACATAGCTTTGTGTTTTGACAATGAAACTGAAATCGTTACTTTAACAATAATAAATATTCCACCAACATTTTAGTATTTTATATATATTATCTTTATTTAAAGCAACTTTAAGGTAATTTATAATTTAAGGAAAGAAAAATGAAAGTTTGAGAGAAACTTTGGAAAAGAGTGTAAAGAATAAGTATTCTAACTGTATAAGTGTAAAAAATGGTCAAAAAGTGTACATTTAAATTCAGCAAACATGGTAAAGAGTTCCAAAGTTCACCAATAGCCAGGCGTGTGGAATTTCTAGTAAATCTTACTAGCCAGCAAGATGCAACATACAGTTGAAAATTGTTATGTCAAAATTTATGCGGCTGCAAAAATAATTACTGTTACTACAATGCATTTCTATTTTTCTATAAAATTAAGAAATATATATAACAGAGAAAAGTTTAATATAGGATAAAACTTAGTATCATGTTTACATCGCAGTAATTTGGAAAGTTGCAAAATATAGTTAACTAGTAAAAAAAAAAAATAATAAAGTTTTTGGCATATCTCTATAGGTTGCAGTTTTCAAAGACTAACTAAAAATTCACTCATCCTGTCAGAAAATTCATTTACTGGTCATTATGCGCCAGTGGCAACTAAAATGATGAATTTCTCCACCCTTGTTCGCCTATGATATAATACAATAGTGACAGTGCATTTCCATTTTTACATGCAAAAAATTCTAAGGACATTATAAATATAGAAAATTGACAAGTATATTTACCTTTGCTTGAATGCCAAAAGAGCTGAGTAAGGTGCACAACCCTCTATGAATTGATTTAAAATCATTGCACTCCCCTAAAATTCATGAAAATAAAAGTTTGTTATGCAATTCAATTATGTTAGTAGAACATAGCAACTCGCAAGAACAAATTTTCTATTCACAAAACAAAACATTTTATAAGTAGTAAAGTAATATAAGTAATGAGGGAAGTTAACAAACTGAACATTCACTGTTAAAGAAAATGGGGAAGATAGAAGTATTAAAATATTCTCTTTCCAAAGCCGGGTTGCCAGCTTTTAGCCAAGCCTCAGAAAGCCGGCTGGCTTTTTTTTGGTTTTGAGTTTTGACCACTTAAAAAAAGACACTACTTTTAAAAAAGGTGGTTTACAGCTAATTCATATTAAATTTGGATTTATGGATTGGCAAATTTCTTCCAAAATGGAAAAAACCAAAATTTTCTTCAAATTTCAAGCAAGTTTCTTCCAAAATGGAAGAAATAGGTTTCTTCCAAGCGGAAGAAACTGCTATTCTTGCCAAAATCGCACACCTGTCTAAAGCTTTTCAATGATTGGCTGCTTCGAGAAAAGAAATTTTGTCCAAACTATACAAAATTAAAAGTTATTTCAATTTAACTAGCATATTTTTTAAATTAATTAGACTTCTGAAACTAGTAGTAAATAGTATCTAGATCATTTACCAACAGCAGGCAGAATGAAACTAATAAAAGACGGTGTTTTTAATTTACATCAATTTTATTAAGGTAAGTAGTAGACTCACTTAAATCTGCAACCCTAAAAAACCCACAAATGCCTAAAATACACACATCATTGCAGATGTAAACAATGAAACTTTCAATTCAGATTTAGGGACAAAATTACACGCTTTTATTTTTATATCATTCTGTACATATTTTAATATGTAATTCTAGTTAATATGACTGAACTCATGCTTTTTTATGATGGAAGTATAAATTTATTTCTGAAAAAAGAAAAAAAAAATATATATATATCAAGATATTGCTGATATCACAAGTAATTGCAATATTTTTATCAGATATATTTATGTATTAATCAAGCTTTTTCAGTTATTAAGTCTGGCTAAACCTGAAATAAAACTTCCTTGTTATTTTGATGTGAATTAGTAGGGTACCTTTATGAGGTAAATTTCATTCTAATAATTAAAAGAAAAATGTATCTCATATATATTATGCATATTTAATTATATACTATTAATTATTTACTTGACCTCTGCTCTTAATAATTTAATCATTTTTAAAATTATCTTAATTTATTACTTTACTTAAATATTTTCATATTTTACTATATTGTAAGCATTCATTACAATTTTGATTGCATTATTACATTCAAACTACTGCTTAAAAATGTAAACAAAGCATGACCAGAAATCTGTAAAATTCTAAAATCCACACAACCTGTGGTTTCAATCTGTGCGGATTTGAGAGAGTCTACTGTAATACACAATAATAACTGTATTTAAAAATTTCATTAAAATCCTTATTTTTCTTGCAACCTGGTGTAACAAAACAAAAGTTTTTTAGCAGTAGGATTAGGTTGCTGCAAATGGTTTCTCAACTTAGAATAGATGAATGCAAAAGATGAAAAAATTCTTTCAAGTTTTACAGAACTTAAAGGAGTATTTAAAATCATTTCAACATACGCACCACAGACATTTTTAGAAAATTAGACTTTAAAATCAGCATTGAGATATGCATGCTAGATGCTAGCAGGGGTGCAGAATATGTCCGATCCGGCGACCTAGGATCGGGGGAAATTTTGCAGAAACATAATACAACTGATTTCGATTTTAACTACAAATTCCATAATTTCCTGATAGAAAAATTTCACTATAAATAAAAAGATCCGTATGGTGAAATTCACAAAATCGATCTCAGAATAATATGTACCGTATATCGGGTGATTCTGTTCCGAATTTTCCAAAAAATTAAGGCATGCAGTTCCGAAAATTAAAAAAAATCGTTCATCAATCTGAAAATTCGGACATAAAAATACTGCGAATTTTGTCAAAGAATTACGGAAAAAACGCGAATTTTGTCATAAGATCGCAAAATAACCGCAAATTTCATCATAAGATTACAAAATAATCGCAAATTTTGTCATAAGATCGCAAAATAACAACAAATTTCGTCAAAAGATCGCAAAATAACCGCAAATTTCATCAAACGATTGCAAAACAACTGAATTTCGTCAAAAGAGCGTGAAACAACCGCGAATTTCGTCTAAAGCGGAGAAATGACCACGACTTTCGTCAAAACGTGGTGAAATAACAGCGAATTTCGTCAAAGGAACGCAAAAAAAAATCCGAAAATTTCGCCAAATGTTCGCGAAATGAATGCAAATTTCGTCAAAAGATCGCGAAATGAAGGCAAATTTTGTGAAAAGATCGCAAAAAACCGCACATGTCATCAATAGATCGCGAAAAAAGAACAAATTTCGCCAAACGATCACAAAACAACCGTGAATTTCGTCAAAAGAACGCAAATTTCATCAAAAGTTTGCAAAACAACTGCAAATTTCGTCAAACGATCTCAAAACAGCTGTTAGTTTCGTCAAAAGAGCGTGAAAGAGCCGCGAATTTAGTCTAAAGGGGCGAAATGACCACGATTTTCGTCAAAACATGGCGAAATAACAGCGAATTTCGTCAAAGGAATGCGAAAAAAACCCAGAAATTTCATCAAATGTTCACAAAATGAATGCAAATTTCGTCAAAAAATCACGAAAAAACGCACATTTGGTCAAAATGTCGCGAAATAAGAGCAAATTTCATCAAACGATCACAAAACAACTGCGAATTTCGTCAAAGAGCGTGAAATGAACGCAAATTTCATCAAAGATCGCGAAACAACCGCATATTTCATAGAAGGGCAAAATAACCGCAAAAGGAAGGCGAAATAAACGAACATTTTGTCAAATGATCACAAAACAACCACAATTTCGTCAAAAGATCACGAAACAATCACAAATTTCGTCAAACGATCGCAAAAAACTGCGAATTTGTCAAAAGATCGCGAAAAAAATGCAAATTTCATCAAAAGGGACAAAATAACCACGATTCTCGTCAAAACATAGCGAAATAATCATGAATTTCATCAAAATAATGTGAAAAAAACTCGCATATTTCGTCAAAAGATCGCGAAACTTCCACGTATTTCGTCAAAAGGGACGAAATAACCGCAAAACTCTTCGAAAAAAAAAAAAAACGCAGATTTCGTCGAACGATCGCGAAAAAAATGCAAATTTTACCAAAAGATCGCGAAAAAAACCGAAATTTCGTCAAACGATCGCAAAACAACCACGAATTTAAGCGAAAAAAGCGCTAATTTCGTCAGAAGATCGCAAATTTCATCAAACGGCCGCGAAAAAAAAAACATAGTTAGTGCTAGGATTGGATCCCCCCCCATTCTCCCCCACTGTGATGTAACCTTTCAGAAAATTTTCTGTGAATTTCAGAATTTTTGCTTTTCACTCAGAACCACCCCTGTTATATATACTCGCGCATAAGTTGAGAAATATTGGAACTTACGATAATACAGCATTTACCTCCTACAACATACCGTAAAATTTTGGGGAAATTATCATGTGGATTGGGGGAAATGTTGGGAGTAGAAACATTTTCTGCACCCCTGGATGCTAGTATAAATATGTACAAATTCATTTATTTACTGGGCTGCACAGTAAAATAATGTATAAACAAACACTTTTAAATAACACATTTTTATATGAAAAATAAAGAATTTTACAGAATTGGCATGAATGTAAGATTGTCTGCTTTTTCATTCCCTAACCTGTTGTGCAGTTTAATTTTCAACAGTTGTTCTAGGTAAATAATGTCCCACATCATTATTGAATGTATATTTAAAAATTCCAACTTCAAATGTAAAACTAGGAAATTTTATGTACAATTGTCATAAACATAATACAAAATCTGCAATTCAAATATTTTCAATTAAAAATGGTGGAAGTTTAAGATTTATTTCAATTTTATTTGAATGGAATCTAATTTTTTAGGGTGTTTTAAGTATCATATTGTATGAATTTTACTTATAATTTTTAATCTTCAATTGGCTTAACTTATTTGTTACAAAATTTAACATTAAATGTAGAACTAATTGAATGAAATATCTTAATATCTATCCCTTCTCAGGCTTAAGCAATGCAGGAAATAAAGTTTGTGTTTGTTTTTAATTTGTTCTTCAAATTATGTTTTTGTTTAATTGTTTTTGATTGTAGAGAATTAGAATGAAATTCTTAAAAGTTGAATTTTCTGAAACTGCTTGATATATTAATTGTACTAATTAGTAATACACATAGTATGGAGGAAATGAAACTGTTTTTAAATACTAAACAAATTACATATAAATATAAAGCTGCTCCCATTATGTACATAATTAGTTTATCATAGAAAAATAATCTAACAAAGAATAGCTTTTAATAACTCTTTTGACTTTAATAAAATTGTCTATTTTAAAAACATCAGCTTTAGCTCATTTAAGCCTACTCATCGATACGTGATTGCATTGCTTTAGCTTAAATACAAATCTGTCCCGTGGAGTGATGAGAACTAATTTTAACTAACTGTAATAAACTTATTGAAATAATATATAAAAATAATCTTACCTTTTATCTTGATGATAAAGCTTTTTACTTCAGAAACATGACGTCGCCAGCGAAGGACGTGAGGCAGAACGGAGCGATTCAATTCGATTCTTTCACTTGAGAAGTAAACAAGTTCATAAAATCCCTAGAAGTCCCCACAAATCAAAAGTTGCACACCTTTCTAAAAAACTATCTTTTAATATAATTAAGTTTTCAATATTTTTATAACTCTAAAATTTCATATATAATTTAAAAATAATTTTAAAAGCTGAAGTTTTCAATACAAAGGCGAAAACATTTTTAAATATATCTACGAAAATCCCCGCTGGGGAAAACAATGTGTCGGAAAAGGTAAACCTCGTTTCGTTTTCCCTAGCTCTCCTAGCTTTGATATATTAACTTTTTGCCGGGCCGGTAAAGGCAATATTTGTTATTTATTTAGGATTTGTTAGGATTTTTTTTTTTAATCTACTTTTAGGGTTTTGAAAAATGTCAAATAACTTATTTTTTGAAACTGACAACTAGTCACAGTCACACACACAGAGAAAAAAAAATAATAGTTCGTTTGACTTTAATTTCTTATTATACAGAACATTTTGAAACAACCATATTTGCACATAGACAATTTTAAGGGCAATGTTTACTTTTCCCTGCCCTCCCCCCCCCCCCTTCTTATTATCCATAAGGATTTCATGGAACATTTGTCAAACCCTTTAACAATAAATAAAATCTTGTTTTTGTTTTATGCATTATAATTAGGAATTTAAGGTGTGCAGTATATATATTTTAAACATTTTGATTCACAAAACATTCTATTTTATTTATTTATTTTGTCACATTTTAGATTATAATTTTTCTTTACACAGAAAATTCTGTTTTCAGTATTGTACTTTAGACTGAAAATGTCTCAAATGATACTGAATAAAATTTTAGCAGCAGTCTTTTCAGTACAAGGTTTATTTACATTTAAAAATTTATTTTTTAGAAAAATAGTTTTAAACTAAATAAAAATGTGTAATCTATTTTACTGCTTTAAACATAAATCTCATGACGTATTTATATTTTTACTAAAACCAAGATTTAAAATAATTAAGCTTACATTGAAAGAAATGAAGAGAAAAATACATTACCTCTCTTTAATTAAATATTCGGGTTAGCCTATATTAGCCCTCTACTTTCTAGACGATGACGGATCATTACAATTTTGCCGGAAACCACCCATGTACATTTTCGGGACAATTTTTGATTTTTATAAAATATTTTCAAACTAAATAAAAATATGTAATCTATTTTACTGCTTTAAATATAAATCTCACAGCATATTTACATTTTTACTAAAACCCAGATTTAAAATAATTAAACTTACAGTGAAAGAAATGAAGAGAAAAATACATTTCCTCTCTTTAATTAAACATTCGGGTTAGGTGATATTAGCCCTCAACTTTCTAGACAATGACGGACCATTACATTTTTGCCCGAAACTGCCCCTTAAGAGTTGCCGGGCAAAGTAAATGCAACAGTTTTCTCAATGCCGAAACATTAGCGGTTCGGCAATAGCTGCCGCAACTAGCGGCGGGTCATTTACGGCACAACATTGTTTGGTTACAAATGGCCTTAACTCCTTTTGGCCGCGACATATACGCCTTTCGGCCATAAGTTGAGTGTTTGTTGGGAAGCTTTCTTAGGCGTATAGAATTTGTTAAAGAAATAATTCATTTTCTGGAATCACAAAAAAATCATTACATTATGATCTTTAGGAAGAATCTGTTTGCGGTGCATCTTAATAATGTTATAGTACAGCAATACCTCGACTTAACATCCACTTCATTTACGTCACCCCGCATTTACGTCGTGTGGCCTGTGAAAAAATATCCTTGATTAAGGCACACTTTGAACTTTTTTGAAGACTTTTCGAAGAAATTTAACATGTCAGATTCAGTCACTGTCATAGGTGATTCATGGGGCGAAGTTCAGCAAACAACAATGTGAGATGCTAGGAAAAGATTGTGCCCTTTTCTTCGCAGAGACTAAGAATCCAGGTGAAAGTTGTGATTCTGAATTCCTCTAAATTGATGAATTCGTCGAAAATGCAAGAGAACTCAACTTAGAGATGGATGCTGAAGATGTTGTTGAACTCATAAATTCCCCTATTCCAGAATTAACCATCGATAAACTTATCGAATTAAAGAAACAAAGTTCTGTCCAAGAAATAGTTGAAGGTTTTTAGCTTAAGAGAAAGGCGAAAGATTATGAATGTTGCAAAATTAACCGTAGGTCTAAACCTTATTGAAGCTGGAATGACGGTTCTTAAAAATAGTGATTCAATTGAGCAAAGTGTATCAACGACTAGAAAAAGATTAGAAAACTCAACGATGCTGCTACAAAAAGATTCTTAGTGAAAAAAAAATTGTCGATTCAAACTTCACTGCGAGATATTTTCACATACTCAAAGGCTCGAACGTAGCAGCCAGAACAACAAATAATTGCAACGATTTATTGATTGATTCAATTCCATTATTGTATTGCAAAATATTTCTTTTTACTAATATGAAATGGAAGTAGCATAATCCCTAAATACAATAGAATATGTTCATTAGATTTTGGTGAATTTTTATTACTTATCCTTTTTTGCTTATCTAGATGAACAGCGACGACGTCGTTTTCGACTTACGTCGCAGTTCTTGGAGAGTAATACTGACACAAGTCGAGGTATTACTATATTTCAAACATAATGACATTAAAGCTAACCACTAAAGTAGACTAAAATTCGTTTTCTCTGAATTATGGAGTGCTTAATTTTTAACGATCAGTTTCGAGAACACGCAATTCGGTTACAGCATTGACTATTATAGATGTTGTTCAAAGTGCTTATGGATTTTTAAACATATTTAATTATTAGTGTATTACGTCATGTATGAAAATTCTAGAGATCATACACAGGGTTTCAAGAAATTTTTTTTTACATATTACCTGATATTACGTTGTTTAAATCGGATTTTTGTTGAGTTTTGTGTTTTTAGCTAGATTTCTTAAGAAACACTACCGATTTCATTCTCCTGTATGTTGGAAATTCTGACACATTTTTGCTGATCTACGCCTATCATGACCCCTAGAGCATAAAACCACCACCAGTTAAAAACTTTATATATATATATATATGTCTCTCTCTCTCTCTCTCTCTCTATATATATATATATATATATATATATATATATATATATATATATCGGGTGTCCCAAAAATGACTGATGGAAATTCAATAACTTGCAAATGGTGACAGATATTAAAGAATTTTTGCTGGAGTGTTATGAAAGATGTCGAGAGTATTATGCTGCGATTGTCAAGTTTAGTTACAAATAGCATCAATAGAGGGCACTGCAAGGAATAACCTCTAAAAACAGGCTCGATTTTTCGGAGTCCTCCATGCAAAAAAAGGAAATTAAAATGTATTGAATGGACCAAGAATAGTGTCTAAATTGAGCGCCTATTGCTTTCAGCGCCATCTATTGTTTGAAATTCGAACTAAAATCAAGAATCAAAATACAAAAAACTCCTTACATCGTACATAACCCTCCTGCAAGATTTTTTTTAAATATCTGTAACTGTTTGGAAGTTATTGAATTTTAAAATCCTTCTGTAATTTTTGGGACACGCGGTACATCACTTTTTACGGTCACGATAACTTCTATAATTCTGCACAATACTCTTCCAAAAATGATACACAGAATAAAGAGGAGGGTCAAATTCGTTAATTGACAAAATTAGACCAAGGGTGTGGAAATAGGGAGGGCTTTTGTGAAAACCGAAAAAAACCCATAATTTCAAAATTATAAAACATATGAAATCAATTTTAAGCTATTTTTACTTCTAGGAAAAGGGCTAAAAATTTATGCATCATAGATTTTTGATAAATTTAAAAATGGGGTGGCGAAAAAAAACAGGGTTTTTTGGAGAATCAAGTTCATAACTTCGATAATTCTCAAAATATCAAATTCACTTAAACTTGTAATAAATGTTCTCAATACTATCTACAACTTTTATATTTGCAAGTTTTTGATAGGTTTTTTTTTACCACAAAGCAAAAATAAAAACGAAAAATTAGGTGAGGTGTGGGAGAAGAAATTAATCATAACTTCGTCCCTTCACCAGATCTAACATCCGCTTAAGTTTATAGTAAATCTTTTTAATAATATCTGCAACTTATATATTGAAAAGTTTTTGATAGGAACCACTCTTAGAGCAAAAAGGAATTAAACAAAAATACGATCGTATTAATATGATTCTGATAAAACCAGCTGAAAAAAAAATGAAATGAAAAACTCGTCAAAAGCGGCCAGATAAAACTATTAAACTCAGTAAATCTCTAATCTTGATTTAGTTTTCGTTGGTTAAATTAGTACTTAACTTCGAAATTTTTCTGCGCCTGTAGGCCAAGCAGAGTGGGATTTTTAATTTGCTTTTTTAGATGTCTGATTTCAATATTCTTTTGTAGATGTCTGATTTCAAAATATTTAAAAAATGAAACGTCGTAATAATATTCAGTTACAGTTTAAAAATCTTTCATAATCTATTCATATTATTTTTCATTCTTGTTCTTTTTGTATCGGCAGTATCATAAAAGATGTAAAGGGCAATAATCAAGAGAAGGAAAGTTTTAATTTACTAAAATAAGATGCAAATGAATTGAGCCTAACTTTTAAAGTGTTTTTAAGTAACAAAGCGTTAACTAAAGCTAAAGATTTTCCAAAATATTTTTAGAGAAATAAAATATAACTATTACAAGTTAATAGAAGTATGTTCGATGAAATCTTAAACATCATAGTTAGAACTTTTAAAAATAGTTTTTAAAAAAAGTATGATTCGTTCTTCGTTCGTCTCGTGAATATTCAGTTAAATTTTATTTTGAGAATAAGACCAACTGCTTCTCATTTCATCCATAGAAACTGTAAAATAAGAGAATAGTGATAAAAAAGATTTTACTTTTATAATAATAATTAATTAATTAAAAATCAATAATAAAAAAAGAAATTTATAAAACAATAAAAAAAAACGAAGATATTTGTATCGTAGAATATCAAATATATTTAAATATTTAGAAATAAATGAAACAAATAAGCATGGATTTCTAAAATAAATTTTTTTGTGTTGTAATGTGATATAAATATATATATATATATATTTTACATTTTATTCAATTGTTTCTTTCAACTTAGAAATTATATTGTATTTCTTTTTTGTAACGTGAAGACATGTTACTTTTAAAACAGTTAGGTTTTTTTTTTTTTTTTTTTTTTTTTTTTTTTTTGTATATAGAAAAAAGATATTAAATAAACAGTCAACTTCGAATACTAATTGCACTCAGACGGTTCCGTACAATAAATATATGAATTATTTACTGTATTATTAAAGGAAAGTCGTTGCTAAAAGAATAATAAGGTTTTGTTGGGTATACCGTTTTGGGGTTGGGAATAGCTGTATATACTAGAAAATTATGAATGTGTATACCAAAAAAAAAAATTAAAAGAGATATGAAGCCTAAAAAATATCAAATATTGTTATTCTGTATCTTTTTTTAAAATATTATTCTAATATGTTTGTGATGAACTTAATTCGGTAATGACAATAAAAGTAATGCATATTTAACGCCTTGCGCTCTGGCATTGGTAGCGATGCATGTCACTAGCCACCAGTGTTGCCGCATCTGGCAGAATTTTTTTTGGTTTTTTAGAAATTTTGAATTCACACCAAAAAAAAAAAAAAAAAAAAAAATATTTTACATTATTTATGGAAAATCAATCATCTTGCACAGCAAAAATAAGAGCTAAAACTTTCTCGTGAGAATTCAGACTGTCTAATTAAAAAATCAACCATATACCATGACATACGCAGCGTACGTTTTACAATGTAACTAAAACAAAACTCTTGTTCAAATTTTAAACTAGAATTGTGTTAAGCGCGCTTCAAAAGGAGTTCGCAAAGTTGCAACGTCGGCTTGGACCATGCTGAGTTTTTTCAGATAGGTTTTTAATTAACTTTTAAATACACGGGATGCGTACTAAGGGATCCACTCAATGCAAACTAATCGCAAATCCCATAGTGTTTTGTGATTAAATCTAATTAAATTACTCGGTTTTTTAACAATTTGACATTTATTACTTTTATACTGCTACTGCGTATTGAATTACACAAATATATCATTAAAAGTATTAACTGGACTTTAAAAGCCGATGGTGCATAGAATACGCCGTCCCTGTCACTGTGTACGTCCAAACCGTCTTTGTCTTTAAGAGTTATTATCCCGACTAATTACTGACGATTTTTTTTTTCCGAAAATAATTATCAACGATACTTTTATTTCTGCTATGATAAGTACCTCAAGCGTTCCTCTTCCCATTTTCTGAGTGCCTGCAAATCGAAATTTGTGGTAACGGAAAATGCGCTTTTCTCAAAATCTATGTGACCTAGGGTAATCGCTATTATTTTCCTGCAAGGTTTAAATTAACGTCTACTACCTCTAATTTTTTTATCATTTTAGTTTCAGTAGATTCGGAAATAGATGGGGGGAAACATATTTTTGCACTATATTTTCGACGATAAGTCTGGAAATATATCACCTAAAATTAAAAGAAATTTATTTTGGAGTTCAGCGTTATAAAATCTTTCACACGATACCCCACACGATATATATCTAAAAAATTCTTTTTCAAGTAACTTAATTCGCCCTTCTACATTTTCCCTAAATATATTTGTGAATGTTTAATAATCTGTAAATGTGTGGGCTAATAGTCTTTATTACTTCCCCCAATTTGAATTTTTCACTTTCAATAGTTTACGAATAAAATGGCTGTGACAGACAGACAGTCACAGAAGTGATCTTATAATGGTTCTGTTTTTACTTTTTAAGTACGGAACCCTAAAATAATAATATATAGACATACTTAGAAACTTGATACTATTTTATTTAACTTTTCACTTAAAGTAGTTTAATTCATTTATACCCAAACTTGTATTGAGATTTAAGAATTTAGTTCGTTGCATGAAAAAATATGCATTTGTGTATTTCTTTTTTTCCTATAACATGTAGAATAAACATCAAAATAGTATCACGCTAATATAAATCTTCTTTTCTAAAATTACTTTTTTACCCTCTTTAATGACTCAGCTATTTTTAAATCAGATTATTTTCAGTTTAAAAAAAAATTTGATCTATTTGTTTTTTGTTTCAGTTAAAAGAAAAAAAAATATTTTTTTAAAATTTCTTTTTAAACTTTAAGGCGAAAAGAATAATAGAAAATAGTATCACGATAATAATCATCTTAGTTTTCAGATGTAATTTGACACTTATTTTTAAGTTTCAGCTACTTTTGAAACAAATTAGTATTTTTTGCTAACTCTCTTTTTATTCACTTTTTCTCTTCATTAAAACTGTTTTTTGTTTTTTTTCTGTAATGTGAAGAACAAGCGTCATTATTATGTCATAATAATAATCATCGTACTTTCCAAAAGTATTTTTCACTTGCTTTAAAGTTTCAACTACTTTTAAGTGGGTCCGGAACTCATTTTAAAATAATTTTTATTTATAGAATTAAAATTTTTAAATTTTTTGTGATGGTTAATCATATAATTTGTAAACAAAATTACATGATAAAACTTCTCCTAATAAAAAAAAATAATTTAAAAAATTTAAAAAAGTGGGTGATTTAAAATCATTATAACTCGAAATATTATTTGTAGAATTTAATTTTTTTTTCATTTAGGTAAACAGGAATATATAATTTTTAAGTTTGATTCAGCTTTTTTTTAAAATATTTAATTAAATAAAAATTAAAAATTTTCAAAGTTAAAATTTTCAAAAAAAAATGATGTAACTTTTTTTAAAAAAATCATATTTTCTTAAGTAAACCATTTTATTTTTCAAATTTGCTGAATCAAAATTAAAAACATTCGAAAAAAAAAACATGTTCCAAGTTTGAACCAGTTATCTTTAACGATTCTTGACTTATAATAATGTAAATATGAGAAACGGTGAAGAAAAACGAATTTTCTCAATAATTCATTTGAATGACAACCATTGCTTGAAAGCTTGATTTTGAAAATAAACCAAAACGAAAAAATTAATATTTCCTGTTCCAATTAAGATAGAAACATGATTTAAGCGTCATTTTAAGCTGAAAAAGACAGAGGATTTTTTAATGCAACAAATGTTTTTTAGAATATTTCAATATTTTCGTGTCCCGGACACTCTTAAAGCAGACAACTTTAAGTTAAATCTTTTTTAGTGACTCGATTGCTTTTTTTTTATGTTTGCTTTGTTTAAAAATGTTTTTTTTTCCTATTCCTCTAGCGCGAAGAACAAACATCAAAATTATACTACGATAATTATCATTTTAATTTCCAAATTTATATTTGTATCCGCTTTAACGTTTTAGCTGTTTAACGTTTCCGCTTTAACGTTTACTGTTGGCACGGATTAGTTTTAATTCAAAACAAAATAATATTCAGTTGTTTCATGATTTTATTTTTCCTTCATTTTATTCACTTGTTTGCTTTTCCTTTTAAAAATATATATTTGTGATATTTGTGAAATATATATATTTTTTTCTTGTTAAATGAAGAACAAGCATCAAAATAATATCACGATATTAATCTTAGTTTAAAGATTTATCCTATCACTCGCTTTAAAGTTTAAGCTATTTTTAAAAAAAAGATTTATTTTAATCAGATCTTTTGTTATTCACTTGTTTGCTTTATTTATTTCATTTGTTTAATTCATTTTATTTGCTAGCTTGTTTCATTTTACAAAAAAAAAAAAAAAAAAAAAAAGTTACTTTTTTTTTTTTTTGTACCGCAAAGAAGAAACATTATAATAGTATCTTAATTATAATCATCTTAATTTCCACAATTACATTTTTTCTCTGTTTAAAGTTTCAGCTACTTTTAAATCCGATTAGTTTTAATTCTATAATTCATTTTTTTATCGTCTTGTTCCCTTCATTTTTTACTTTCTTCTATCTTCAATAGAAGAAAGTACTGTAATCGAAATTTTTTTCGACTTCCGGTTTTCGACGGATTTACATGTTTTAGGGGTCAGAGATTCCAAAAAACAAGTTTATAGAAAATGTCTGTCTGTCTGTGTGTCCGTCTGTCCGTCTGTCCGTCTGTCTGTCGCCATTGTACCATCAAAAAGTGTATGAAGTTATGCATAGAATTAAACCAAAATTTTATTTTAAGTTTTTGGCTATGGCAAGCAGGTCCTCCTGGAATATGGAAAAAATTCGCCGGTAGGGGGCGCTGATATAGCAAGTTTTGTGCGATTTTGAATATTGTACCATCCAAAAGTGTATGGAGTTATGCATGGAATGGAGCCAAATTTTTATTTTAAGTTTTTGGATATGGCAAGCAGGCCCTCCCTGAATTTGGAAAAAATTCGCCGGTAGGGGGCGCTGTAAATGCGATTTTTGTGCGATTTTGAATATTGTACCATCCAAAAGTGCATGAAGTTATGCATAGAATTGAACCAAATTTTTATTTTAAGTTTTTGGCTATGGCAAGCTGGTCCTCCCTGAATTTGTAAAAAATTCACCGGTAGGGGGCGCTGTAATAGCGATTTTTGTGCGATTTTGACTGTTTTACCGTCCAAAAGTGTATGAAGTTATGTATGGAATTGAACCAAAATTTTTTTTAAGTTCTTGGCTATGGAAAGGAGGTCCTCCATTAATTTGTAAAAAAATCGACCGTAGAGGGCGCTGTAATAGCGATTTTTGTGCCATTTTTGCGCCATTTTGAATATTGTACCGTCG
The DNA here is from genome assembly GCA_963932465.1 of Maratus speciosus. Classification (NCBI taxonomy): domain Eukaryota; kingdom Metazoa; phylum Arthropoda; class Arachnida; order Araneae; family Salticidae; genus Maratus; species Maratus speciosus. Next base: position 317,526,929 of record OZ010800.1, read on the forward strand.
AAAAGTGTATGAAGTTATGCATAGAATTGAACCAAATTTTATGTGTTTGTTTTTGGTTATGTCACGAAGGTCCTCCCTGAATTTGGAAAAATTCTGCCGGTAGGGGGCACTATAATTGCAATGTCTGTACCATTTTCATTATTGTACCATCGAAAAGTGTATGAAGTTATCCATATAATTGAACCAATTTTTTTGTGCATGTTTCTGGCTATGGCAAACAAGTTCTCACTGAACTTGAAAAAATTCCGCCTGAAGGGGGCGCTATAATTCCGATCTCTGTGCCATTTTCATTATTGTACCATCGAACAACGTACAAAATTATGCATACAATTGAACCAAAATTTTTGTGTTTGTTTTTGGCTTTGGCCAACAGGTCCTCCTTGAATTTGGAAATATTGCGCGGTAAAGGGGCTCTGTGCTAGCGATTTTTGTATACTTTTCTTGATTTTTCGTAGTTCTATTGTGCAGCGGCGGGAACTCGCTACCTGCTAAGCCGGCTATTCGCAAACAGCTGATAACAACAAAATAAGGAAAAATTAATAATTTTAACAAATATCATGATATAGATTAACTCGTTTTTAGTTCGTTTAATTGACTTGAGCAGAAATTTAAGATGAAGATCAAAGTTGGTATAGTATTGAACTAATAATATTGAAGTATTAACATGTGTAACTAGGTTTTGAAATATTAGGATGTATAAGATAGAAGAAAGTTTTGGGATTGGCACATCCAACTAGTTTTTCACTGGTTTGCTTCATTTAAAAAGTACATTTATTATATTTCTTTTTTACCTCTCACGCATAAAACTAAAATGAAAATAATATCACTATAATAATCATCTAAGTTTTCAACTTCACCTTTTCAAAAATCAATTTTTTATATTCATTTTTTCGTCTAACGCGAAGAACAAATATTATTAGAATATCATAATAACAATAATCTTATTTTTCGAAGATAAATTTTTACTTGCTTTAAAGTTCCAACAACTTTTAAAACATTTTTTTTATTTAAAACATTTTAATTAACTCGTTTGCTTCATTTTAAAAGAATTATTTATTTGTTATATATTTTTCCCTTTAACACGAAAAAGGAACACGAAAATAATACCAGGATAATAATAATAATTTTAGTTTCCAAATTTACCCTTTTCCTCACTTTAAAAACAGGTGAGATTTGATATAAAAAACAAATTATTCACTTATTTTCATTCATTTTATTCAATTGTTTATTTTATCTTTTAAAAAATATATATTTGTTTTATTTCTTTTTCTTCTTTGTGACGTGACGAAAGAACATAAAAATAATATCATGATAATACTCGTCTTAGTTTCAAAATTAGCTTTTCATTTGCTTTAAATTTTAGACTGCTTTCAAAACAGATTACTTTTAATTCAAGATTGTAAATTATTCAATTGTTTTATTCATTATTTCATTTTTTTTTAATTTTAGTTTTATTCATTTAAAAAATGTATTTGTTATATACCTGTTCCCTTCTAACACTATAAAAAACATCAGAATGCTATCATAATTATAATCATCTTAATATCAAAAATTACATTTTTCTCTCTTGAAAGATTCAGATACTTTTAAAGGTGTTTTAATTCAATTTTATTTTATTCATTTATTAGTTGTCCTTTTTTCCACTTGTAGGGGAGACCGGGCCAGTAAGCGCAGTTTTCAGTTTTTGATTTTTATAAATTTTTTATTTAAGTTTTTTAACAAACTTTAAGTGCACTTTTAAAGAACACACATTTGGCTATAAATACCCGGAGTTTTGAATTTGCAGCTTTTGTAGTTTATGTTTAGCGGCAGCCTAAAGTAAAAGGAAAATTGTGCGCCAACTTAGCCCGTCACGGGGCAAGTTGCCTATACCTATGGGGTAAGTTGGCACGCGCTTTATAAAAAATTAAATGAAGCTCAAATAAGACACGCAGTTAAGTGAAATCAATTTCATTATTACCAGTAAGTTTAGACTAAGGCGTTATAGCCGTACAATGTAAATTCTAAATTATACAGACAAAAAAAATAATGAATAAAACAATAACATTGAGTAACTTCTATCCTACTCTATATCATCATCAGAATTACAGTTGCCATAAATAAAAAATCGAGTGTCTCCGTTTGAGCAAGCCACGTGTGCCCAAAATCTTGCATTGCAACCACTTTTCTCGTTGTTTGCTGATTTTCAAGTTACCAGTGCACACCAAACACCGAGCCAACTTGCCCCGTGTTCAATGCGCCTACTTGCCCCATAATAAATTTCTTCACAAAAGGGACACGTAATCCGCTAAGCATAAATAATCCAACTAAATCACATATGGGGTAGGTTCAGTTAATCATACACTAAGAGAAACTGCACAAGTTAAATCGCAATTATTAAGATAAGTATTAGAAATTAGAAAAAGAATGAAGCAACGAAAAATTACTCATGAGTGCAAAAAACAGAAAAATCGTAATAAATCTCCACTGCACGTAGGTAACGATGTAAAACTACAATGAGGATTATAAAAAGCAATAAGAAAGGTACCCTGTGACTGGATGCGCAATCTATCCACAAACAGGCGATTTATGAGGACTGCGCCTAATTACCCCTGTAGCCAACTAGTCCCGGTCTCCCCTATGTTTAAAAAAATATATATATATTTATTATAATTATTTTTTATAATTATTTTTCGTCTAAAGCTAAACACATACATCAAAATAATAATCCGATAATAACAATTTTAGTTTCCAAAATTACCTTTTCACTCACTCTACACTTTCGGCCACATTTAAACCAAATTAATTTTTACTAGCCTAATTTTCTACAAAATAAAATTTTAATTTGGTTGTATAACAAATTTTGTTATTTTGTTGAAAATATATCTCCTTATTTTTCCGACAGAAATGCACAGAATCTGGCACAGTTAAATTTAAATAACAATTTGCAGAACATAATTATTCTAAAAATTTATTTACATTTTTAAATTAATACATAGAATATCTTTAAACCTACAATAGACTTAAATTTAAGTAAACTTTTGAATAATTTTTCAATATTCTTCAATCAATATTTTTTTTCTAATTAATATGTTGAAAGCAAAGAGAGTCTCATTCATGAGATTTCTCCATCCCATACAAAAAAATCAAAGTTTTCTTAAGAAATAATTAATGATAAAAGTATCGACATTTCAACGTATTGGTAAAAATTATTTTTTTCTTGAAAAAAATAAAGGAAAACTATTTTTAATTAATTTTGAAGTAATCAAAGTGAATTTTTTTATTTTATTATTTTTACATAAATTTTATCATCTATAAATAGAATTTAAATATTATGTTTTAGTGAACATTTTATACTAGATATTTTATGCATATTAAACCCATAATTCTCACTCCTGCGACATTTCCGGGTTCTGTTGTTTTTGTTCTGATTGTTTGATTCCCACTAGTTTTATAAAATAGTGTAATTGGCTTTATTATATCATTTAACCTGTCATTAAATAAGTTGAATATTTATTTTTCAAAACAGTAGTGGCAATTCGAGTTTTTAAACCATAATTTAATACGACCGTTACGGGGTTAATGATGTTATAATAGTATTAATACCTTCTTGAAGATATTTCATTTTCAATTTATGAAGTATTTCTTCATGAATTGAGTTGATTTTGCACAAATTGTTTTGCATTAGTAATTTTGATTAAGTATATTGGCGTACAAATCAAGTACAAACTGAAGGATGTAATAATTCCCAATTATAGTTGAATTTTTCAAAATACAAACATAATTATTTATTAGAAAAGAATATATTCTTAGAAAATTATGCAATGTTATGTTTATTGGATGTAGTATTAATCAAAACGCATCATAGAAAACAATGTACTCTACATAGGAAACCAACCAATACACTGTCCCACATATGCTCAAGCCGATTTTTCTACAAAGTTTCTGTATTTAGAAACTTTGTTTAGAGAACTTTCATAGTCTGTACAGTAGAGCAGTTAACCAACGAAATAAACAAAATATATTATATCTAAGAAATAGTTGATATAAAGAAAGTACTGTAAAAAGAATGAATGAGAATGAATAATAAGAAGAAATGAAACTTCTGAAAGAAAGACGTACTTCTATAAACCTACTTCAAAATATTTTCCTAAATTCTTTAAATATTTCAAATATATACTTAATAAATTTCATATGTATCTTACTGCCAAACCTTCCATAAAATTAAAAAAACTTATTCTGTAAGAAACAGATTCAATACAATCAAATCAATTAGCAAATGTATATGAAATACAAGATATGGCCAAAGGTGACCGGTCACTTGCGATTTTAGACGTTTTGTTAAATATCTAGAAAAATTCATGAGGAATTAACCTAAAAGTGCAGATGTGTAAACAGTATAGTATAGGTCATAAATTTCTGTGAAGATTTTTTTCCCAAAACCCCTTAAGGGACCGACAAGAAATTGAAAAAGAACGAATATCTTTTGGATAACCCAGTAAAAACTAATGGAGCTAAAGCGTTCAAACTCGAGATTATAATTAAGTGGCTTTTTGTAATATAGTGTGTTCATTTTTATGAGGATAGCATGTATACTCGTAGAGAAATTAAGGTTTTTATAAAAACAGCCCCAAATAGCGCCAAGTTTTTTGCTTTTACTTTGCAATCTTAGTTCTTAATATTAAAAAAAGTTCCTTTCAGAAAATATGACAAACACATACATAATATCTTGCAATTAGAATTAAAAAATAATAAAAATTGGATGAAAAATCAGCAGGTTTACAAAAAAAATATTTCACTGCGCACGCGCGAATGCAATCAAAATATAACATGCATAATATATTAGCTAAGCATATAGATCAACATTTGTGAAAGTCTCAAAATCATAGCTTGAAAATTCTGAAAATTATCGTCGATAGAGTAAGCTCGAAATCCGTTGTTCCCAAAAAGAAGCAAAAAGATGAGGGGTTGTATCACATATCTGTTGATTAGTACCAAGATAGCGTACACAATATTGCACGTCCTACTATATTTGAATACATCCCCTCATCTTTTTGCCTCCTCTTGGGAACAACGGATTTCGAGCTTATTCTATTGACGATAATTTTCAGAATTTTAAGCTATGATTTTGAGACTTTCAGAAAACTTTCTCTATATACTTAACTAATACGTTATGCACATTATATTTTGATTGCGTTCGCGCATACGCAGTGAAACATTTTTTAGTAAACCTGCTCATTTTTCATACAATTTTTAGGGTTCCGTACTTAAAAAGTAAAAACGGAACCATTATAAGATCACTCCTGTGTCTGTCCGTCCGTCATTTTACTCGTAAACAATGGAACGTGGAAAGTTCAAATTCGGGGAAGTAATAAAGACCATGACCCATATATTTTCAGATTAATAAACATTCATAAATATATTTAGTAAAAAAGTGGAGGGGTTAATTATGCTACTTGAAAAAAAAATATTTTCTTTGTATATCATGTGGGGTATCCTGTGAAAGCTTTTGTAAAGCTCAACTCAAAAATACATTCCTTTTAATTTTAGGTATTATATTTTCAAAGATATTGTTGAAAATGTAGCGCAAAACTATGTTCCACCCCATCTAATTCCGAAGCTACTGAAACTAAAATTATGAAAAAATTAGAGGTAGTAGACGTTAATATAAACCTTGTCAGAAAATTATAATTATTACCCTAGGTCACATAGATTTGAGTAATTAGCATTTTTCTGTTATACACAAATTTCGATTTACGGGCATTCAGAAAAATTGTTGAGCATCGCTGAATATAACAATCGTTGCAGAAGAATAAAAGCATTGTTGATAATGATTTTTGAAAAAAAATCATCGCTAATCAGCCGAGATATTAACCCTTAAATATACGGTCAGTTTGGACATACACAAGGACAGGGGCGGCGTACTCTATGCCTAGTTAACAACTTTTAATATATATATATATATATATATATATATATATATATATATATATATATGTGTGTGTGTGTAATGTAATGTCCAGTAACAGTATAAAAGCAATAAACGTCAAATTGTTAAAAACATACAAATTTAAGAGGTCTCAGGACTCTAAAAAGGTGTAAAAATGTAAAAAAGACCATCTTAAACATTTAATGTCTTAAAATGTATATGATTTTAAAACATATTTTTAATTGGGATGAAATATATAAGTATGTTCTTTCGTTTCATGTATTTAAAAAATTGCAAGATACATAATTAGTATTTATAGGAGGCTCGAAACTATTAGACATTTGTCGACCAAAATATTGGCATAACAGTTTACGCGCAGGATTACAAAATAAATATTGCAACAAGAATAAAAAATTTGGTGCTTACTTATACTTCATATTATAATAATTTCCCTGAACTTAAATAAATTTGTATTTAAAGCATTTTTACATTTTTAATGCAATGTTGCATTTAGCTAATACAAAATTTTGAAAATTTCAACAGTAAAATCACCTAAAAAAATATTTTTTTGAACAATAAAAAGGAAATTTTAGGTTCAGTTTATACAGACTAACATGAAATATATGTTTTGAAAATTTCATGAAAAAATATTCAGAAGTTTTTGAGGTATCATGCGCGTTATGCCCAAAAACGCCATTTCTAAAATAATGACTTTAAAGTTTGGGAAACGCTGCTTCAGCTATTGAGCGGGAATAATTCTAAAAGCCAAAACATCTGTTCTAATGGGAATTTCAATAAAACAATTATATCAAAATATTCAGAAAAGATGGGATTTTAACATCTCAAAAAATTAAAATTTCTTAAATTTTGAAGCTTTAAGAGTGCAGCGACCACTTAATCCTTTCCGGCACTGGGTTATTCTATTTATAAAATTAAGAAATAATGAACTGACACCAGAATTTATAAACGAATTTATTAGAAAAGGCGAACTTGCTTATTTTCACGTACATGGTAAAAGGAAAATTTTAATTAAATATTCTTGGTCCCGTTTGTCTGTTTTGGAATTAAAATTAGGTGTCCGTTTTTTAAGGGCATCGCCCTCGAAAGATTTAATTAGAATGAATCGCATAAATGCTGTGGGATTCGCGATAGTTTGCATTGACTGTATCTCTAAATACGTCTCGAGTGACTTTAAAAGTTAATTAAACATCTATCTGGAAAAACGCGGGACTGACCATGGCGGCGTTGCAACTTTCAGACCTGAATTCGAAGCACGCTTAGCACAATGCCAAATTTAAACTTTGAACAAAGGTGTTGTTTTAGATACACTGTAGAAATAAAGGTTATTACTACGCTGAATTTAGTTTCGTGAAATGCCAAATGAAGTTTAACTATGCACTGCTTTTATTGTCAGTACCAAAATAAGTTCATCATAAACAGATTAGGATAATATTTTTTTTAAAAAAAGAGTTACACGAATAGCTATATTTGATATTATTTAGGTTCCATATCTTTTTGAACTTTCAGGGTATAAAATTTACACTTTTCTAATATATACAGTTATACCCAACCCTACGTTGTATACTTTTTTACAAAGTCTTAGTATTCTTTTAGCAACTTTTTTTTTTTTAATACAATTACAAATTCATATATTTATTCTACGGAACCCTCTGTGCGCGAGTAATGCTCACACTTGACCGTTTATTTTTATTATTTTTTAATTCTGACTACAGAGTACTGTGTACAATGTTGTTTGTCATATTTTCTGAAAATAACTTTTTTTTATATTAAGAACTCTGTAAATTATAAGCAAAATACTTGGCGAAATTTGGGACTGTTTTTATAAAAACCTTCATTTCTCTACGAGTATACATGCTATCCTCATAAAAATGAACACAGTATATGCCACAGTATAAACCACTTATTAATATTCTTGAGTTTGAACGCTTTTGCTACATTAGTTTTTACAGGGTTATCCAAAAGATATTCTTTCTTTTTCAATTTGTTGACGGTCTCCTATGGGGTTTCGGGAAAATATCTTTACGGAAATATATAACATATGCTATACTGTTTACACATTTGCAGTTTCAGGTCAATTCCTTATGTATTTTTCTAGATATTTTACAAAACATCTAAAATCGCAAGTGACCGGTCATTATTTGGCCATATATAGTGTATATTTCACAAAACATTATAGAACATTACAATATTACATAGGAATGACAAATAGAAAGTTTAAAACGAGGAACAAAGATCATACATCAGATCTCAAATACAATAAGAGAACTACAGATTTAGCCATACGACATAGCAAAGGGTTTTAGCGATTGGGTCGTAAAAACTGGGATGAGCGCTGTAGGCCCTGATTCTTCACGGATTGCATAGCCAAAAGTTTAATTTTTGTTTTTGATTATGCAATCGAACAAGATATTATTTCCATCCATTATCTGAGAATCAATAGAAATTTTATTGCGCAGCGAGAATATATATCCAATGATGCAGCATTCATAGATTTACCTAGAGTTTAGAAAAAGATGCTTAAAACAACAAAAAAAAAAGGATGAAATAATTCACGATGACCATTTTCATTAGAGCACCTGTTTATATCCTATACCTGTGATCTCATGAATTTTGTTTTACCAAGTTCATTTTAAAATTTTTTGTGGAAATTTTTTTATCAATGTTGATCTTATTGTATATTTAATAATTAATTAATAATAATTAGCATAACTATGAATTAACGAGGAAGCTTCGTAAACATATAATCATTTACTGGAACATATCACAAAAGAAAAACATCACTTACAAACGTCAATCACGTGACAACAAAAATAATAAAACAGAATCTCAGAAAAGGAATTGTGGGAGGAAAGAAACGAAAATTCTATATCATTTTATCAAAAGGTATTTATATGCCTTTAAATGCACTTTTTTCCCTTTTTAGTATGTTATAACTTTAGTTTAAAGATGTTCATTAAAAAATATTATATGCTTTTATCCAGACTGCATTTTATAGCATACGAGCAAAACCCATGGCTTTCCTCGCGTAATAGTTGAAATATGCCAAGTGATATTTGTATGTCTAAAGTTTATTAGACGAAATTATACTTTTAGGAATAATTCTAAAATTACTAATTAAGCTACGGTTTGACTAAACTTCATTATTACACTGCATTAGACAGAAATGAAATGTAATTAATAAAAAGACCTAAAACTACTTCTATATAAATGATAATTTAGAAAGTACAAGTATTTTGTAGCTTTTATACTCATTTCATACATTTATTTCAGTATTCCTTTACAGTTTTGAATTTTTTAGAAAGCGTTTTAATACGCGTTTACATCTTAAAATTAACCATCATTTTAATCTTCTTGTCTAATTGTCTACCACCTCTCTGATGGTAGTGGTACTAACATAAAATACCTATATTGAAACAGAGACTGCCACCATTAATTTAGAAACATTAATTTTGAAATCAGTTTGGTATTTCCGAATGTTCCATAAAAAACGTAATTTAGAAAGTTAAAAACTGTGTTTAGAACATTTGTTGTTCCTGTCAACCGCAGGTGGTAGTGGTAGTGGCACCGGAATAAAACATAGCCTGAGTAGGATCAGAAACTCTCACTATTGATTCGCAACCATAATTTTTTTGATTGATTTATTATTTCCTGAGATTGCCTACAAATCGTAATTTAGGATTTTTTTAGAATGCTTTCCGCTCCTTCTGTTCGCTTTGCCCCTTTTTAAATTTCGAATTTAATTTCAACAGATCTTAGAGGGCATTTATATTTTATAAGTAACTACCATGCCATATTTAAAGAATCTAGCCTCGTCTGTATCTCAGAAATCGCTTATTTAGAACGTATTTTTCTCCTGTAATCCTCTGGTTATAGTGCTACCGACATAAAATATAGCTTAATTTTCAACAGGTTCCATCACCACCAATTTGCAAACATTATTTTTTCAATCGGATTGGTATTTCATAAAATTGCATAAAAATCGTAGTTTAGAAAAAAAATTAGAACATTTTTCGCTTACTTGATCCTTCTAAATTTTGAAATTTCATTCGGCTGTTCTTAGAAAGCATTTGCATCTTTCAAGTAATTACCATGTCAAATTTCAAAATGTTACACCCATTAGTATCACAAAAAACACGATTTAGAGCATTTTTGCTCCTGAAACCCCACTATTGGTATTGATAACTATGGAAAATATGGCCTTTGTTAGAGCAGGGATTGTCTCCATCAATTTGCAACCATTACTTTTGAAATCGGTTTGATATTTCTTGAGATTGCGCAGAAATTGCACGTTAGAAAGTTTTTAGAACGCTTTTCGTGAATTTTCACCCCTTTTAAATTTCGATTTTTTAGAAACTGTTCTTAGAGAGCATTTACATCTTATAGGTAATTACCATGCCAAATTTCAAGTTGCTAGCTCCTGCAGTATCTCAAAAATCACAATTTAGAACGTTTTTTGCTCCTGCAGCCCCCAGGTGTTAGTGACAGTGACGTGAGATAGAGCCTATGTTAGAGCAAGGGCAATCACCATCACTTTTGAAACCATTCATTTTGAAATAGGTTTGATACTTACTGAGATTGCGTAGAAATCGCCATTTAGAAATTTTTAGAACGCTTTTAGTATATTTTTTCATCCCTTTTAAATTTCGAATTTTTTAAGAAATGTTCTTAGACATTTATATCTAATCGACATTTATATCTAATAAGTAACTACCATGCCAAATTTCATGTATCAAGGTCCTCCAGTAAACACAAAAAAGGAATTTTTAGATTTTTTTTTTCTTTTGCATCCCCTTTGGTGTAGTGGCATGGACATATCATATATCCTATGTCAGCACAGGGACTAACACCATCATTTTCATAACATTACTTTTGAAGTCGGTTTGGTAATTGCAGAAATTATCTGCTACAAATAAACAAAGAAACAAACTTTATTTCTTTATATTATTAGTATAGTTTTATGGGACCGAAATTCGTTTCTCCGCCTCTGCGCAATATTTTCTCATCCTGTTGGTTTGTCTGCTTTCTATTTGCTCTCTCGAAACGAATGTTTCATAAAATTCACTTGAACAGATTCAAACTTTATGAATTTTATTCTTAATGCTTCCACTTTGAGGCAAAATGTTTCTAAACTCGTTTTTATTAATTATCAAACTGATCAAAATGTTTCTCTTCGTTATCGTCAATGATTATTTAATAATTTCTGTGATTTTATATAATTGATACATTTTCCGACTAATCAGACTTTATTATGCATGGCAAGGTTCGGGTACAAATTAACGAGTAAGAGAAATTTTTATAGACAGCTATGTTTCTTCTTCAATCTGTAATTTCCTTGCTTTTTGGAGTGGTTTATTACAGTCGTAATAACAAGTTAAGATAATGTTAAGATGATACTACGTGCTGCTCAAATATTAATTTTCGATGCTTAGATTGGCTTAAAAGTCACATATTAGTAATATCACGGTTTAACAAACTTAATTTGGTAATGCCATTATGTACAATTTCGGTTTGTAATATTTTAGCGTTCTGTTGCAGGTATTCGTTTTACATTATTTGATTGTCTTCATTTTGTATGAAAAATGTGTTTAAATCTTTAAGTAGGTATTATACTTATTCTTACATATTTAATAATTTATAAGTTAACATTTTGAAAATAGCAGTGTGAATTATTTTTTTATTATTTTATTTTATTTTATTTTATTTTTTTAATGTAACATCCTGACAAAAATATTCTTCTCTTTGTATCAGATCGTTTAAAAGTAATTGCTCTCGGCGCGTCTCAGTTTTCGAAATTTAAAATAATAGCTTCGTAAAATGTTAATAAAAGTGCATTTATGTTGCTTAAAAGTAATTGCTGTCAACGCGTCTCAGATTTCTGTATTTAAAGTAATAGCTACGTAAAATGTTAATACAAATATATTTATGTTGCTTTCTTGAATTTTAAAAAAGAAAGTATTTAATAATATGAACTGTCGAAAGAAAATAAAAGACATACCCGTTCAATTTAAATTTTAATTAAGTTTATAAACCACAACGCATAAAAATAAATTTAAATGTAAATTTACGCATCACACATTAATTTAGAAATAATGAGAATTTATACATTTTGGTGATTAAGAAAAATTTGGTACTCATGCATTTTCCAAGACTATTACATATCCAATAAGAATACTAATTAATTACAGTAATCCTTACTTTTGAAAACCATATAATTTATTTAATATAGCTTAATGTTTATGGTTTATGTTTTAATTGTACTTTATAGTTTTTGTCCTTTATTTATTATTAAGTTTTATTATTAAAGTTTTTTATTATTTATTATTTATTATTTAATTTTATTTTGTATTACATTATTTATCAAAGTTTATTTTGTATTACATTATTTATCACTTTTCACAAAGTAATGTATTTAATATTGTTAAAACACTGTATTCAACATGGCTGCTAACAAGATTTACAATTGGCATCCATTGTTCCTGATTTATCTTCAGGGCACGGGCAATATATAAGCATAAAAAGTTTTCTCAGATAATTAATAGATTCTGTCATAATAATTTTGAACGTATTCCTTAGATTTTTTTTCCATGCGTCGTTTTAAATTCTGCTTTTAGATTTTTTATTAAAATATGTCGATTATATATAAATACTATGTAGTTACACATTGCTATTAAGGTTGTAATATGTCAATACTGTCAATTAAATCATAAAACTAAGATCAGATCTACCATTCTTTTAAAAGTCGTTCAATAAGCTAATGTCTTCCACAATTTTCTTTTACGTTACATTTTTAGTTATTGTGAAAAAAAACGATTCTCATATGTTTTTGTTTAGATACAGGTGTATTTTAAATAGATTTTTTGCATATTTTGTATTCTAAAACTTTTGTTTAATGTAATTGCTCATGTAAATTCGAAATATATATATACATATATATATAATTATTCCTTTATAATAAACCCAATTAAAAACTATCCACTTTTCTTTGCTTTTTTACCCTGTATTTAAAAATTTAATATGGCGATGAATAAATTAAATAAAATCAAAGTAGTAAGATTTATTTTTTTAACTGATGTTTAAAGATGAAAATTTGTAAATTTAAAGGAAAAAGTATTTTTTATTAAAAATCATTTTAAAAGTAATTTTATGATTTCTTATACATTATACCTCTTACGATTGAATGTTACTTCTGTTTCAAAAATCAAAACAAAATGTCCGTTATATCTTCTATATTTTTAAGCGAATATTTGTTAAATTTCCTTTTCATTTGAATTTCCAAATGGACGTTTCCAATTGCTTTGTTTGTTCTGTAAAAAAAAAAAAAAAAAAAAAAAAAAAAAAAAAATTAAAGAAGCAAAATCTCACTGAATGCCTATCAAGTAAAACAAAGTATGTTTTTCAAAATGTAACACAAAGTTCAAATTATTTATTTCTATTTATTTTATTCAAATTAATTATTTCATACATTCCTCAATTTACATATTCATGAAAAAAAAAAAAAAAAAAAACGATAGACATACAATTTAACAATGAAATAAAACGTTTGAGTTCGCCTGTTATGTTAAACTTAAAAATCGCGTATAATCTAAACATTTATTTGAGACAATTTAAAGCAAAAATAAACTCATTGAAAACGGGGAAAATACCACGCATCCCTAGACATTCATTAAGAAATTTTACCTAATAATTTATCCTAAATAACCTCGCAAAAGTAAATCATTTGTTTCACCAATAATGGCACTGAACGTTACATCTCTAGAAAAGAAAATTGGTGTATTTGGAAAATCATCATTAATTTGCGATTAGTTATAAGGCTTTAATTTGTTTGAAAAGCAATAGAATAGGAAATATTCCTCAACGTTTACACCGGAATATTTATATCTGATTTTGTTATTGCACACTATAACGTTAATTAGCAATACCATACTAGAGTAATCATTGCAGAATAAATTTGTATGTTTGTTACAAAGAATAATTTTACTTACTTTTAATGTAAGAAAGCTAAAACAGGCTTAAATTCGAAAGTTCAAACGGCTAACTTTATTTTTAAAATATAGAGGAAATAAAAAAACAATATAAAAATACTTCATATATTCGCTTTCTTATATTATAAAAACAATCTTCATTCTGTTTTTTATACTATGGGGCTCTGTCCCCCACGAGCTACACTCGCTACCCCCATTCAGACTCAAAACATCCGTTTATTTGATAGGCTTAAAAAAGTTTATGGAAGATTGAATTATAATTAAAAAACCAGTGGCAATATCCCTGTAAACGGGTTTCCATTTATTTCTCTTTTAATAAAGGATTTTAAGGCCAAACAAGCTGCTGCTGTCAATTGCTGTTTTCTTATTTGATTAAATAAGATTAGTTAAACGACTAAAAATTAGCTAACATAAAATGAATTAGTCAATAAATTCTTTTGCTTCCATTTATTTTTTAATAACGCTATAAGAAAATTATTTTAAATGACACGTTTTAAATCTGACGTAATTTTCACCAAACTTTTCTTTTTGTAATACCCACCTGGAAATATTTTAATTGTTAGAAAAGAAATGTTATTATTTGTTCTGTCTTTGGCAACAGTAGTTAAATATCTCGAAATATGAAATAAACCTCACGTGTTCGTAAAATTTATATTTTAATTTAAACTGTTTGGCAATATTATTTGGCTGGGGGAACATCTATGCTCTACAGACGTGGTTTCCACGTCCGAGCAGTTCCCCTTAGGCAGTCAAATATTATTTGGCTATTTGAAATAAGACGTAATCACGTTTCATCCACATTTACTGATTTAACGCATATTAAATAATTAATTGTTTTACAGTTTTATTTCTTTTTAAATGTTGATGTGTATAAACAATTTTTATGCCATAAATTTAATATTTTCCTAATTGGTTTTTTTTTCTGTTTATAATAGTCACGCGTAAATCAATTTTTAGAAATATTATTATTTGAGAAGTTTTCACAATTTTGGCAACAATATAAAATAATAAGCTTTTCTTAAATATGTATAAAATATCTCTATAAATGCTGAAAATTTGAATTTAAAATGGAAATAGATCCTCAAAAATGAGTCAAATTAAAAATAAAATAAATGCAATCTGCACACCGGGAATTTCTAATGTATAAAATGATTTAAAAATGATTAAATTCCTATGTACAGTTTTTTCTCCTATAAAATATTTGTGATTTAACGATTTTGACAAACTTTAACATAGAATATCTCTTAAAATAATTGTTCGATTTAAAAACTGTCTCCATCAAACGTTTCTCTATAATACCACCGATTTTCATATGTTTGTATGCTGTAGATTTCTTAATATTAACGAAGAATACCCCCCCCCCCCCCCGGTCACAAAAATCCAAAACCGGTGGCGGTGGTGGTGACAGCGTTAGTTACTTTTTTTTTAGAATAGAGAGGTTCTAGTAGTCATATGTTTTTCCCCATTTTAATGCCATTGATTGAAAAAATTATGAAATGTGGAAAACTAAATTTAAGAAATATGCTAAAATAATAGATAGAGAAGTATGAGGTGCTATGTTTCAAAACAACTATAAAAGTCAAACTATGCATTTAAGTATCTCCTTTTCATTATTTTCGAGTAATTTATACTTATGTAATTAATTAATCTTTTCTAAACAACGCGAATTAATCTGAACAAATATAAGTAGAGCAATATTTGTCTATTGAATTTCATTAGGAGTAAAATAAAAGCGAAAATCTTGAAATAAATGTTATAACTGGTATTATAGACCAGTGGTAGAGGATGAAAATAGGCCTAATTCGGAATAAATTAGGGGAAATCTGGAAATTGTGTTAATCCCTGAAGTTTGGGTCTAGAATGAATGTACTAAGATTTCCCCCTCGTGCTAGTTGAGCGTTTCAAAATATCTACAGATTTATAGTCGAACAACAGGTTTTCTTTTAACTACCATACATTATCTAAAAAAAAACTAACTCTATCATAAGCATTGTTAATACATATGTTACAGAGTTTAACATTCTAAATGAAATGAGTACCCATACTTAATATTTTTGTTAAAAATTAAGCTCACGACACTACTTCAAAGTTTTGTCTAAATCGCTAATCAAGAGCTTGAAGCCAGAACAGACCAATTTATCAGTTCACCCTGCCTCAAATTTCTATATACATGTATATTTAATGTATTAAGGCCTATATGATGTTTTTATAATTATTTTAGGACTTAATTTTTATTATGGTTTAACCTCTTAATGACGGACTAGAACTGGTGATTTTTTTTTATATTCACTCGTACGACATTTTTGGAAATAACGTATGCCACAATCCCCTTAATAAAGGATTAAAAGAGCAAAACGTCACTGGAAATCTTCAGCAATGTTTCAGGGAGAGAGAACAACAACATTTATGTTAAGTACTTATTTAATATAATATATGAAGTAATATTATATACAATACAAATTTTTATATCAATTTAAATTTTTTAGATGTTGAAGGTGTGTCATAATCAACAATGTCAGATTGTTGTCACTTTACCCCACTTGCACTGGTTTGCATTTTGCCTCCAAGAAGTCAACTTATTCCGAAATTACCTCCTCCAACAAGATATGGATTTCCGACTCTGAGTTAGTAGTGATGTCATCATTCGCTGTATAATTGGCACGTGCTTGCTGTTTGCGCTTGTAGCAAATTGTAGATTAATTTATGCCAGCTTTTCTACAGTTTTAAGGCAAAATACACCTTTTTTACCCTTGCATGATATCATAAAAAGAAGTGCTGGAGAAGCTGGCTTCTTCTGATTGGTGACTGGGAACAACTTGTGTTTTTTTTTTCATTTCCAATCCAAACGGTTTTCTGCAAATCTACTCAAAAGTTGGACATGTAGGTATGCAAGGAGAGCGTATTTACCTCCAGGTGCTGAAGTGTGGAGCACAGCCACTAAATTGATTTTTTTTTTTTTTTATGAATGATTTTAAAAGAGGCGAAATCTCAAAGAACATAGTGTTTTTTCGCTGCCCTTTTCCCTACACAAGACTACAGAAAATGTATCTCCTGCGTCAAGGATATCATCAGGGCAAAATATTCATCACGGAAAGGAAAATGTTCACAACTTGTTGCAGTACAGTATATTTGGAACAATATTCAGAGTTGCTAGACAATATGAAATATCTTCTGTCTTACCTCTTCCAGACTTCAAAAAAGAATTTTTTTCGGAAGTAGGGGATGCTGCCGTTATTAGCAAGAGGACGATTCTTTACCAATTACCACAACACGTTGTGATCAGATTTCCATTTCCAAAGCACATTTAACTATCAGATAGTAAGCATCTTCATCAGTTTATTTCATAACAAAACCTTTATTTTTTAAACTACATGCATAATATACTTATGAGCCGTTGCTTTTTCTTACCATTTGATAGAAAGTTTTCTTGAGACATAGTGGATGACATCGACTAATAAAACATAACATGACCAATTATGGGTTTCTTTGTTTTTCAGATATGTTCTTCTGGTCTTGTAGTTTTTGCTGAAATAGATTTAGAATAACCACAAAAATTAGTGTAGCCACCAGCATTAAAGTGCCTTTTAGCGTAATAAACTAACATATTTTTTCAGGATGGGGGAAAGATAATCATTCGATTGCCACATCAAACGTTACAACAGAAAAAGACCATTAATCGCGGGACAAGCTCAACTGAACTGTAAAAAATCGATCAATGTAGAAAGAAAATAATAAAATAATGACTGCGGACATAAACACTCTTTTTCCTTAAATTAACACATTTTAATACCTCATATTTTTAAATAAAATGTACTTATCACATTTAAGAACTATTCGGATGTGACAGTCCCAAAACTTTCTTCTATCACATACATGTTAATACTTGAAAATTGGCCATCATAGTACCAAAATTAAATGACAATTTATGTCCATCATGAGGATTTAAAAGGTAAATGTTCCTAGAATTGTGTGCAATTAAAAAGAAGATACAAGCATCGCATCTTTCAAATAAATCACTGAGTTTTGGCACCCAACTTCTTAGATGTCTCAAACCAAAATTCTCAACACAAAGAACATAAAAGCGACATATGTTGCGTTGTATATACCCAAGCATAATACGGATCTATTTATGTGGAAGTGTAACGTAATGTGAAATTAGATTAAATTTTGTGCGTTAGTTTTTGCGATCTAGTTATCGAAAAAATTGTGAAAAATGCAGCAAAGCAGCGCCACCTGCGTGGCGATTAACAACAAAGCCTAATAAGCAACAACTTAGGTCAGTATGTTTAAGTGAATCTGAAGTTTGATGAAAATCCGTGCATTAGTTTTTGAAATAAAGGTATTAGAGAGTATTCATGGAAAACAGAACATAGCAGCACCAACTCTTGGGAAATTTGCACCTAAAGTGAATGAGCACCTACTCCTATCAATTATACCTGAATCTGAAGTTTGATGAAAACCCCTTTAATAGTTCTTGAGATATGGATATTGCAGAAATCGTGAAAAATGCACCATAGAAACACCACCGGATTGGCGATTTGCACCTAAAAGTACTCAGCACCAATCTATATCAAGGTGTAACTGAATCTAAAGTTTTGTGAAATTCCGTGCATTAGTTCTTGAGATAGAGCGAACACAAAATTGTTGTCACATTCAGACAGACTCAAAGTCACACATTTTCTAAAAACTATCAAATCGTTTTCAGGACCTTCTAAAACGTATAAATGCACCCAAAAACCGGAAGTCGAAATTTTTCACAAATCTAATATTTTCTTCTTGTAAAGATAGAAGAAAATAAGAATGAGTTTTATTACAGATCTTACATATATGCGATATTTCTACTTTGTTGAATAAGGCATTTAGATTTAAACACTCCAGAAACAATCAAAATGTAATGACATAAGAATATTTTCTTTGGTTTTCTTTTTAGTGATTAATTTACAAATTAATTATTTCTGAAAGAAATAAAAATACAATAGTTAAGCGATATAAAAAAAACCTGTTTTTTCTTCTAAAATTAATATATAAATTTCATTTTTTTATTGTTTGTTTAATATTTAATTTAATTTATAGTATATCTTCTACCAAAAACAGTACAAAAAAGTATTGAAAGCACTTTAGTAGTTATCGAGAAATATATAAATGGATATCAGCTGCTGAACATGTCACTTTTCAACTGTTTCATTAAATTGAAGGCTTTAATTCCACACGAGAATAAATCCACTCCAGAATAAATTGAGAAAAATGCTATTTTTTTTTATTTATTATTTTTCCCCCGCATTCTCAGGGAAATCATATAGTTCTGTTACATGCGTCAAAGAAAACATGCATTCTAATTTTAAAAATTAAAACATTTTACTACCAATGAGACAAAATAACATAATTTTTTCCTGCATTTCAATTTCCCCAGTTCTAAAATTATGATTATAAGTCTGGTTAAGCATTATAGCAGGTTAATGATTTTAATCGAGGTACATGCTAAATATTCGATTAAAACATGAATGATAATGTATTGTTTTACACAAAAGTGTATCAGTTAAACAGGTTTATATTCCTTTAGATACGAATATTCAAACTAGCACACACGCCGATAACCGATGATTACCCTGTTTGTAGTTTAAAAGATAAAAATAGTTCAGCAATATTTTTCGGCTAATATCCCATAGCAAAATTAGTCAAAAGTAAAAAATAATTATAACACAGCGTTAATAGGTATGAGAATGAGCTACGAACATTAAAACTAAACTATTAATAATCTGTAAAATCCTAATACATCTCCCTCACGAGCTTCTTGTCCGGCACTGATGTTTCAGAGTAGATATTTAACTCCTTAAGGTGCCAAGGGATATATTTATCCAACTTAATTTTCACACCAGAATTTTTAATTAAAATTTTACTTTTATACCTTTGGTAAAAAAAAATCTACAAAAATGCATTTTATTATTTAAAATATTTTTTTTTAATTTCTGGTGTGATTTAAACATTATATAAACGCTATTACTTTCCCCTGAAAGGGTTAAGAAGCAGGAAAACTAACAGCGTTGGAAACGTTGGTTTCTGGGAAAGAATAATGAAAGATAAAGAAAGCTGAAGAGTTCGATACGCTTTATGTGTGAATATAACAAAATGCGAGATTTTGAAACAACTTTAAATCAAAAAATTAAAATCGTTTCAAAGCTTCTGATTTTCTTTAAAATGTTGGCTGAACAGCTGAATAAAGGAATTTATATGTAACATTATTAAAGTTTGAAGAGCTTAAGTTCATTTTTATGCAATTATATGTCATTTTCTTGGCATATGTATGTCAGGATAATGACCGCCAGGAAAATGACAATTTCATTCTAAAACATTTTTCACATTCTAGTTTTTTTTTTTTCTTGATTTAATATTTTAATTTTGTTTAAAGTTATATGTTTCCTTTATAGTACCTGAAATTCAGTGTAATGTTCAGTTTTATTTGTAATGTATAGAACGCAGTAAAATGGCATAATAAAAGTCTACTCAATCTTTACAGAGCTTTTAAACACTTTATTTTTAAAGAAATATCTAAAAGATCTAGCTGGTAGCAATGCCTTTGCTACTTCTCACTTGAACTATGTCAAGAACAAGAAGAAATATTCTGCAGCGCCATTTTTATACCTCATAAAGGCCAGGAAAATGACATTAATTTTCAGTGACAATCATATTTTAATTATGGAAAATTATTTGTAAAATACAGAACTTGTTACTTTACACATATATGTGTTATATAAGGTATAGTTATTAATTAGAAATTTAAAAAAAAAACTAGAAAAAAGATATTTGTCCATGATAGCAGAAAGCCTTTTACTTTGCACACATCACAGTGTACAGGCCAGGAAAATGACAGTCTGAAATTTTAAGACTTTTAATTGCTTTATTTTTGCGTTTTTTTAATATAATATATCTTGAAAATTTTTCTAAGAATATTTTTTAGTAGAATGTAAAAAAGAAAATTGCATTACATAACATTAAATAGAAATTTTATTGTGCGGATTGCAATTTTCGAATTTTGTGATATTGACCTTTATACGAGGAAGAGGTTTGTCAGTAATTAACTTTCAACTGCATATTTTATTTCGAATCAGAAAAAAATGAAAAATTACAATATGCCTTTAATTTGATAGATTAAGTAGTCACACCGAGACCTAAAATAACTCGTTCAAATTCACAAAATCAAAAGGATTTGTTTACTTATCTCTCCTTTATCTATTCAATTTCAGAAATAAAAAAAGAAAGAAGGAAAAAGTAACTTTATTGAAGCTGGAAAATAAATATTAAATAAAACTTAAAGAAAATTGAAATCGGTGTTGTCGTTGACAGGTTCCACTTGAGTACCAAAGTCTGTTTTATAATTAGTCTTCAGAAATTGAACCTATAACCAAATGGCATGTTTTAACAAATGTGATTTTGCACAAAAGTGTTGCACAAACATTTCTTAGTGGTAGTCACATCCATTTTAAAGGACAAGATAGCTATAATGGCAAAACATGGAAGTGGACTTAATGACAGCAGATTAATGCTAAAAAACGAAAGAAAACGTTTTTAACACTTTCCAACACAGTTTAAAAATATTTTGACTTCAGTTTTTCTGTCCATCTGGCCGATATGTAACTCTCGTAAATACATTCTGATTGCCCTGTTTTTATACGGTATTGAAGTTTACTATAGTACAATCGCTATTGAAAATGCAGTGTATAGCATTTACTATTCATTTACAAATAAGGTCCAAAGTATTCCTTTACTTTACGATCAATGGGGAAAAATTGTTTCAAGTTAATTTTAATCACGTTAGACCATTTGAAAAATACTGAAATTGATACGTATTTATGAAGTACACTAAAAAATTCATTCAGTGGTGTGACAGCGTTTCTGTCCCATAGCTATCATTTTTATTCAAAATTAATTTAAAACATAACTTTCTTACTTTTAGATCATATTATCCTCCCCCCTCCTTCTTTCCTATAATGAAATATGTGATTAAATTCATTTCTCAAAGCCAGCCAGAGTTTATTAAAGTGATTTCTTTCTTCTTTCTAAAATCATTTTTAATTCAAAGCGCTCAAATAATCATTCCCTTTTTTCCCCTTTCTTATTTTAATCTATCTACCCGTTATCGCTGCTTGTGCAAAGAAATAAATAAGAATTAAATGGCACAGCTGCTTGTCTCATTTCATTTTCTTGCATTGGATTTTTCCCCGCCGCGGTGATAAGAAATTTTTTATCTCTACTAATACGTGAACGTTGAATAGACATTAACAATAAAAAGTAAAAAAGAACGAATCTTATGGGAAGCATGTAGCTATCGTGTTTTGTGGTCGAGCTAAAAGCCAGATGCCTGTGATTTCCAGAATTCTTCTCAGGCGGCGGTCTGCTGTGTCAAAGATGTTAGATAAGCGATTTCGGTTTGTCTGTTACTTTTCTCATCCTAATTAGAAGCGCTTACTTGCAATCCACATTTTTGCGGTAATGTTTATCGCCAAAAGCCTTTGTACACTTTCGCGCAGTCACCAAAAGTTGTAAATTGGCGATGCTGTGCAACGCCAAGATTTCTTGATTTCGTGCAAAAAACTGGACTTCTGTTTCAGCTCTCGAGATCTAAAGTTGTCTAAAAAGAAAAGGCGCTTCGGCGTCCCATGTATTATGGGGTCTCTCTCTCCCATTTTGGCTCTTGAACCACCGTTTTTATAAGATTTTTAATAAAGAAATAGTTCCTGTAATATGGTTGGAGTTTTTTGTATTTAAACGAACCATCCCACTGAACAATATTACATAAATTTGGCTCATTGGCCGGACTTTCTCCAACCAAAAAAAAAAGAATGCATATTTATTTGAGAGAGAGAACCCCCCATCCCCCCAACCTTTAAAATATTTTTTTATGCTGCAGTTTCGACGTAGTACTCCTGCATCTTAAAAGTACAATTTTATTCGTGAGATTTCCTGCCCATTTCCTGACGCTTCGTAAAACACCAGAACATGTTGGAAGATTTATGTGCCGGAATGGTACTGATAGATGGCTTCGAAATTGTCTTTCAATTCTAAGCGAAGACTGGATTAACTCTACACTCTGTGGTGCTTCTACATTGATGATTTTGGAATAAAGGAGAGAGTTATGTTGTGACTCATCTACTCCGTTGCCCCACCAAGTTTTTTTTTTCTCCTCGCTTCACCTGCTGGATGTACAAATGTGAAATATGTTAAAATTTTTGATGGTGTTTCTCTACAAAATAAGTTTTGCCTTCATTCCAATACTAAGGTGATTGTTTGGTGCTCCATAGTTAAAGAAAATAGAGCTAATATAACAGCATAGTTTACGGAAAGCCAATAATCTACTGGTGTATCTTAGTATAATATGTGCTGCATTATGCATCTGTGTTGGAAGTCAAAAGAAAAATTATTTCAGTTACGAAATAGTTCGTGAAACTTTTGCCATATGTGCGTTTTTTTTATGACTACATCTCTAAGTTAGATTCTTCATTCCCAGATTGTTTGTTTTGTGCATCTTATCATCTTCAGCATGCAATCTAAAAAAAAAAGAAGATAGCGTTCAACAGGCTCATTCATGTTGTTCAATTCGTTTTCGTGTCATATCTAGGTATCCCAAATTAGGATACCCCAATAGTGATAAAATTGGATGACGTTTAACATGCACAATATTGTTTCTCATATTGCCTATAGATGGTTAATTGATATAGTGATTAATATTTTATCTTTCAGTTCCTTTTCTTTTAATGCTATGATAAATGTTTCTTTATTTATACTTGCTGTTAAAAAAAAAAAAAAAAAAAAAAAAAAAAAAAAAAAAAAAATTCTTTACTTCATGCAGTTCCAATTTATTTTTATTACTGCATTGTATAATATGTGACATCCGGAAGAGAGAAGATATCGGCATTAAAAAAAAAAAAAAAAAAAAAAATTGTATTTTAAACCGTTAAACTTGCAGCTATATTTCTAAGCTGCTCTTTGCATGTTAGTGTTTAAAAGGTAAGTGCTATTTAAGTTCAGTTATTTTATGAATGTTTAAATATATTTTATTTTCATGCATGACAAGGATTTTCTGGGTTTAACATTTATCGTGAAAGATATTGCGCTTGCATTCCTTGTCGCTATTGCACAAACAATAGCCTTTTAAAATTTATCTAATTTATCTGTGCACATTTTGTTGGTTTTATTTATAGTTATGAATGACATATTTCTAACGAAAGGTGTGTTTATTTTCAATTTAATTTCTATTTTGATTGAAAAGAGATGTATTTGTATTTTATCTCTGTTATGAATATTTAATATGTTAGGTAATATTTCATCTGCTTTTAAAAATATAAGTTGTTACTTACCGATCGGCAGATGATGTGTAAAATAAATTTATGAATAATTGGGATGCATTTCTAAGGGGATAAAAAAAAAGGGTAGCAATTTTTTTTAAGTTTGTTGCATTTGATTCACTTTAGAAACTTCCTGAGTGTCTTGCATTGACACATTGACGCACTTCAGAGATAATATATTCCTTTTATTTTATCTCTAGGCCTTGAAGTTGCTTCTCTGTTATTTTATCATTTGTTGCACATAAATACGCTGGCTCGTATGCTGTCTGTTAACAGTATGATTTAAATAATATGTTGTGTCATATTGCAAGTTATTCAGTATAGTGTCTTTTATGAGTAGTTTTCTGGGGATTTTTAAATGTTTTTTTTTATTGTTAGTTAAGATGTTGTCATTCAGCCTTTCTTAAAGATTGGGATAAAAAAAAGTCTATAGATATATTTATCTTAGATTGTAAATGACTTGCTTTTGAATACCTTTTACATTATTAGACCTGGGACACACTCTTGAAATTTATTTTTAGAGTTAATAGATATAATTTTTTTCTATGCAGAAAGTTTTATGTTTTATGACTTTATTAATTTTTTTTTTTTGCACTGATTAAGAGTAATGTGAAATATGTTGGATTTGCATAGTCGTGGCAATTTAAAATAAGTATAGAGGAGGTGAGCATAACATTTTTTTTCTCGGTTAGATGTGGGCACTTGATTAGAAATTTACATACAGTTGGCGTAATCATAAGTTTAAAAAAATATTAGATTATTTATCTTTCACATTAATATTTTCTTGGAGTGTGAACTTTGGCAAAATATTTAGTAAGCTTAGATTAGTTTATCCTGGCATACATTTTATTTAGGCATATTATATAGCTCGAGTCATCATGTCATGGTTACAAAAATATTTTTTTTCCCTTTTGGCTCTCGTTTGCTTTTGCAAAATACATAAGATGTACAACATAGGTTTGACGTATAGTTTTAAACAGTTAGTTTTTTGTATGTTTCTCAATGACATCATTCACATTAATACATTGGGGTTTTTTTTGTGTGTAAGTTTGATTGCTTGTACTTCTGTCATGGTTTATGTGGGATACTTCAGTCATTGCGCTATTTTCCATGGGATAGCAGAATGTCTGAGGTGTGTATTTCGATCTATGGTTAAGCAAGTTGGCCGCTAGCTTAATCAGGGATCGGATATGTTTTCGAACATGATTGATGGAGTTACACTAATATTAATTTTACAATTGGAGTAGTGTTTACATTTTAAAAATTATTTTTAGATTGCTAAAATTTCACCTGTAATTGTTTTCCTAATGCTGATGATGGATAACACCTTTACACTAATTTACACTTTATTTCTAACTTGCTATGGGCAGATAGCATTGTTGGGTATTAATCACACATGTTTTTCCCCCTCTCATGCACATGGTTTGGGATGTCATGTTTGGCCTGGTACTTCACACACACACACACATTGACTCGTTCAGTTTTGCTGAATTTTGTTATATTTCAATTAATACTCACCATGGTTAAGGACATTCATTACCGTCTGTGCATGTATAGGTTTCTTTTAGCATCATTTGTGTTTAGCTTTAAGATTGCATATTTTTTTTTCACTGCATTCACAACTTCGTAGTTGTTTTTAGATAGACATTCTTTTAATGTCAAGTTTTTTTTTTTTTTTTGGTTCGTGTGTTTAAAAATTTTGCAGAAATTATAACATAATGTAACTATTGTACATTGTTTACACAGTCATCTTAAAGTTTTTTTACAAGGGATAATTAACCGGGTGTACAGTTTTACACATGCAGCTAATGTACTGTTAGACTTCATTGTTTACGCGCGGCTGGTGACTCGTTGCTATTTTAGTTATAACATAAGGTATTTTTTATTATAACTGACATGATATGTAATATCGGTAAGTGTTTTTCTTATAAAAGGTAGTCACATGCATAATGTGAGCTGTTAGGTACACTTTATTTTTTAAAGGGCTATTCACATATACTCATTAAACTAAATCTTTGGCATTTTTTTTTCTTAAGATTTAAAATTTTTTAATTTGTGAGTTCAAGTCTCACAGTTGTCTTGTGACGGATACATACATGCATACCACATAAGGTACATTGCTTGTTATTTTTGGCTATCAAAATTTTTATTATTTATCTTTTCCCTTTCATTCTTTTCTTGGAGCATGTTTGCCTTACACAATTTCTACAATTTTTAGCGTTGAGTTATACATTTTATGCACGCTTCTGTTAACTTAAGACCGTAATGTCTTTGGAAGATGCAGTTTTATTTTCTTTTTAACCCTTAGTCAACCACTTATTCAACAGTTTTCTTTCACATGTAGTTCATGTGTTGGATATTTGTTTGTGTTACACAACAGTTGTTTTTTTTAATACATTTTGGTGCTTTCTTATACATACATTACAATAGTTCATGTGTTGATTTACATATTTTGTTCATTTGCTTTTACACATTGTACTTTGCTAGCGATTTATTCGGCAGTATTTCTTTTTGTTTTTTTTTCTTACAAGTAGTTCATTGAGTTGTACACACTGGCTGGTTTAGAGTTTAACCAGAGTTTACACACACATTACAAGTAGTTCATTTGTTTTTTAACCCTTATTCATTACATTTTGATGATAACTCATTAATTATGTAATTGAATCTCACTCGTATGCAAGTGTCTTGGGTTTTTACACATATACTGTCTGTTTATTTTGTTGGCAAATGCATAACAATTTGAGTTCATTGAGACATTAATACATAGAGTTCATGTGATATTATACAATTTGTTCATGTGTTTACTTACACGTTGTGAATGCTTGCGTACACTTTTGTTCATGTGTTGCATTACAAGTAGTTCATGAGTTTGGGAGTTTTTCCCCCCCGCCCTCCACACACATACAGTTTCTCCTTTTACTTTCCTATCTTTTAAATTTTACACCATGTTTCAATATCAAAATACTTCTTTTTTTAACAGTTTTTTTTGTGTTTGCATAATGTCAGAACATATCAATGGCATCATCACTTTGTAACTATACAAAGATTTTAATGTTTCTAGGAGTTATCCGTCACTTGACATATTAAACTACACATACATTTCGAAGTTGTTAATTTTAACAGGTAACATTTTTTTACACTTTCATCGGATACTTCTTACTTGGAGGTGGCAGATCGAGTAAGATATCTTGTTACACTATACAAAATTGTATGCAATTTATTATTAATTTTTTTATAAGTTTGCCAGGGGTTAAATTTTGAATGTCAGGACGGCAGTGTAAAAATTCATAAAATGCTAAATTATAACGTACTGTGATTTTTTGGAAACCGGGGACTTAGTTAAATTGCAGGAATCTAAAAAAAACTACCCCTTATTATTTAGGGCAGAAGCCATAAGCTGATGCCACTAGAATTCACAAAATTTCAATATGTAGGGCTACACTTGTTTGAGCGCGTGCAGCTTGCACAATTTTTGTCTCTGGTAGTCCTGTGCGTTATGCACAAATTTTTGTAAGTTTCTTATGCCAGTAATGAAGCAACCTAAGATAACACAAATAAGCTTCAATTTTATGAAAGAATTCATCTTTCCTTAAAGTAACAATTTTTTTTTTTTTTACTGGTGTGTTTTTGTCCTTTGTTCTTATTTGCTTGCATTTATTTAATATTATGATCTCATGTAAGATCAAATTTTTGAGAAGTCGTATATACAGTAAATGCTTCTCTATATGAATAGATACATGACTAAAATGCTGGTACCAGCGCCACAAACTCGATGACACCAAGAAAAAATAATTAAATATAGGATCCTGTGTTATCAACTAATGTGGCCATTTTATTTTGTGGAATATTTAATTAAAAAAAAGAATTATTTTGAATATTATGAGCGCTCAGTCATGGACATAACACAATTCTTGTGAATTGTTTTGAAAGCAAGCAAATACTTTTTTCTACTTACTTATAGTTGTATAAAATATTTTACAGGTGCTAAAGGGTAATAGTTTCACAGACAAGTTAAAATAGATTTCTTGGTAGATATCAACTTAAATAGTTAATTTTACTTATTTTGTCTTGGTACATATTCTGTAAGTGCGAAGGTGGACAAAGGATTTTATGTTGATATAAAGCTGCAACGTACACGTTTCAGCTTTATTCTGTTGTTTGTGTGAGTTATGTGACAGCGTTTCTGTCCCATAGCTATCATTTTTATTCAAAATTAATTTAAAACATAACTTTCTTACTTTTAGATCATATTATCCTCCCCCCCCTCTCTTTCCTATAATGAAATATGTGATTAAATTCATTTCTCAAAGCCATCCAGAGTTTATTAAAGTGATTTCTTTCTTCTTTCTAAAATAATCTTTAATTCAAAGCGCTCAAATAATCATTTCCTTTTTTCCCTTTCTTATTTTAATCTGTATCTACCCGTTATCGCTGCTTGTGCAAAGAAATAAATAAGAATTAAATGGCACAGCTGCTTGTCTCATTTCATTTTCTTGCATTGGATTTTTCCCCGCCGCGGTGATAAGAAATTTTTTATCTCTACTAATACGTGAACGTTGAATAGATATTAACAATAAAAAGTTAAAATGAACGAATCTTATGGGAAGCATGTAGCTATCGTGTTTTGTGGTCGAGCCAAAAGCCAGATGCCTGTGATTTCCAGCATTCTTCTCAGGCGGCGGTCTGCTGTGTCAAAGCTGTTAGATAAACAATTTCGGTTTGTCTGTTACTTTTCTCATCCTAATTAGAAGCGCTTACTTGCAATCCACATTTTTGCGGTAATGTTTATCGCCAAAAGCCTTTGTACACTTTCGCGCAGTCACCAAAATTTGTAAATTGGCGATGCTGTGCAACGCCAAGATTTCTTGATTTCGTGCAAAAAACTGGACTTCTGTTTCAGCTCTCGAGATGTAAAGTTGTCTAAAAAGAAAAGGCGCTTCGGCGTCCCATGTATTATGGGGTCTCTCTCTCCCATTTTGGCTCTTGATCCACCGTTTTTATAAGATTTTTAATAAAGAAATAGTTCATGTAATATGGTTGGACTTTTTTGCATTTAAACGAACCATCCACTTGAACAATATTACAAGTGGAATGTGGGGTACAAAGGGGTATTATTGATTTATAGCGCCAGACAAATGGATTCCGTTACATAATGGTGTAGAGGAAAAACCTATTTGCAGCGTATTTTTTATGTTACATTATTTCAAATACAACGAAATTGTTGCATAACATGATGCGCGTTGCGTTTATCGTTGTTCACAGTGCCACACAAAATAATTCTGTTTTATATTGGTCTTCGGGGAAAAGCTGTTTCAGCGCATTTTAGTTCTGTTCCACTATTTCAAATATAATGAATATGATATACATTAGTTGCTCAAACCAAGCAACTGTCTCTTGTCGGAGAAATTGTGTGGCTTGTAAACGAAGCGTGTCGCCATTAACAGCAAACCAAATGCTTGAAAAAGTGAAAAGGGAAACGCCTTTTCTCGAACAGCCAATGAAATGCATGGAGAGAGTTATCGTTTACTTCGGGAAAATTGACGAGTCGCAAGCAATCTTTGTCGCTTCAAATTTTCACATGTAATAGGACTTTTCGAATTACCAGTAACAAGCAAATTCTGTGGATTAATTTCTTTCGATACTCAAGGACCATTTGATTTAATTAATTGGCACACCATATCTCAAATAATAGATACATTACCATTTCGTAAAAACTAAAAATTTTTACTAATAAAAAACATTTCAAACATATTAATAGACACTTTTTGGGGAATATTTTGTAGTGGTTCAAGGCAGATAGAGGCTGTTTTCAGGGTTTTTACATCGAACCGCTACTTTGGCTCCTTAGAACCAATCATCTCCTAAAACATTATAAAAAGAAAGTCTTATAAGTCACAGTATTAACAGTTGATTCTTTGTTTATAATTAAAGGAAACACCAGTCCAGACATAGAAATAACAGCGAAATACATAATTATTTTTTAAAGCGATGCAATAACCAAAACCTGCACATCTCAGAAGAAAAATAAACAGCAATATCATTTTGCAAAAATCTACTGAAAAACAAACACTCAGCTTTCAAAATAAATGGTAAAACAATTAGTATAAAAACATTTCTTACTTTGGACTAATTCTCTTCTACAAACCAAATTTCTAAGATCTTCTTATTCATATCATAACAAAAACCTTAAACTTCGTAAATGCTTATCAACGTCTTCACATTTTTAAGGGAAGTCTGAAAATAAAAATTCTTAAAAACATGGTGCAATTGTGTAGTACTGAAACACATTTTATATCTTTCAGATGTCTGATTCCCGCATCTCAATGCCCATGGCATCCTAAAGCTAAAGCCAATTCAAAGAACTACACTACTAGGTCTAATCAGAACGTATAGAAATATTTCAAAGGACGGGCTAAACATATTGACTGGCACCATGCCAATATATCCTAATCGGAAATGAAATTGGCCGTAATCAAGTTCGTAAAGGAAACAAAACCTTGGTTACTCAAGAGGATACAATTAACAATTCAAATCTGATGCAGAATGATAAATCATTTGCTTTCACAGAAAACTACTAGATTAAAATCCTACAAATAATAGAACTAAATTAACAAGCAATATCAAATAGTCAAGCCGAAATAAATTATATCGATGTTCAGTAATGCACAATGGTGCTTCTCCAGCATTTACAGTACGAATGAAGAATATTTTTATTTATGACCACCCCACAAGACACAATAAATGACATTCAATCTACCATACCGAATTGTAGGCTATAAAAATGCAACAGACTAGTTTATAACTACTTAAAACCTTCTCACTGCCGCGAACTGATATATCCGTTCACTAAGCTGTAGGTTTCACTGCAGTACATGCATTGTTTAAATTAACATAATTCTACAGAGATTATCCAGATTAAAAAAATTAAGATATAATTAATACTCTTAAGGCTTAATTGCGTATACGTAATAAAAAAAAATTAACTCATGTTAGAAAAAATATCTTTTCTTACCATTTAAAATCAATTACAGAGATAACAACATTATAATTTTGCCATTTTGGCTCAGAGGTCAGGGAGTTAAAAGGTGATACAAAAATACAGGGTGTCCAGCAAATAAGACCCTGATTTCAAATTTAAATATCTCAAAAACAAAGATCAATAGAATTATACGGTAAACGGTTTGTTTATTAGCTAAGCTGTAAAAATGTTATACAAAAGTTTCAAAATTTAGTTGCAAAAACGCAGATGGCGCTGTAATCGCAATACTTGTAAACTGCTTTGAAATCCAGAGCACTGGCGTCTCATTCCTAGATGGCTCCCTACGTAAAAACGAATATTGGGAAAGTCCATTTTTTCATTGGGGTGATGTGCAGAAGTGGAGACATCTGGTCACAGAATTATTGCATCTGCTTTAATTTTAGAAATTTTCAATTAATAGAATTTTCAATAAAAAGTTTAGAAATCATTATAATAATTTTTTAAATATTTTATTAAATTCTATCTTTAATGCCATATAATTATTTAAATGAAAATGCATACATTTAGAAAAATAATTTTGTACTTTTTATTTATTTTTTATATTTTAAATCACTGCATAATATTTTGGTATTATTGTTTACACCTGAATTATTATAAATAAAGAGTAATTTTTCCCTTTTAATTTATTTTTAAATCACGGCATAACACTTTGGTTTTAGCACAACACATATATTTCTTTTCTTTGTAAACAAAGTCTTAGAGACAGAAATTATGCATTATTATTATTATTTTTTTTTTTAAAGAAATTGATGATAAGTCCATCAACGTCAAAGCAAAAGTATTTTGGATGCTGCATTCCTTTCGAACACTTCGGATCCTATCGCTAGGAGCTGCACCATATTTAAGTGCTCAATGATAAAAAAAAAGTGAAAACGAGTTTCTAAAATTAAAATTATTTTTTTAACTTAATTAAGTTTTTAAAAATAGAAACTATGTATTTTTTCATTCAAACTATTCTTTACAATAAAAAAAAATGATTTATGAATCATTATTATAAATGCTCAATGATTTTTTAAAAAGGGGTTTCTTTTAGCTTAATTAAATTTTAAAACCAGAAACTTTGGATTTTTTTATTCAAACTTTCTTCACAGTTTAAATAAATATTAAAAAGTAAAGATTTCCATTTTTTTAAAATCCTCCTCTACTTGGATTCGATTCCACGATCTAACAATTAGGAGAGAAAAGACATACCACAGAGATATTGGTATCTGGACCGAAGTAGCTTTAAACAAAATTTGAAACAAATCTCAATTCTGTCAACACATGGCTCCGCTTCTGCACATTATCCAAATAAAATATTTTTTAAGTTCTTATATAATGATTGCTAAACTTTTTATTGAAAATTCTATTAATTGAAATTCTCTAAAATTGAAGCATTGATGCAATAATTCTGTAACCAGATGCTTCCACTTCTGCACATTACCCTAACGAAAAAGCGGTCTTTCCCAAGTTTCGTTCTTCCATAGGAAGCCGTCTAGGAATGAGACGCTAGGGCTCTCGACTACAAAACACAATTATTGTGTTAGCGGTTTTTGCAACTAATTTTTGAAACTTCTGTACAACATTTTTATAGCTTAGCTAATAAACAAACCGTTTACCGCATAATTCTATTGATCTTTGTTTTTGAGATATTTAATTTTGAAATCAGGGTCTTATTCGCTGGACACCCTGTATAAAACTATTATTTAATACAACCCTGAGATATTTCAAACACACACGCGTTCATTTTTAAATGGAAAACACGATTTTCGCTTTGACCGCAGCAGCGGTCGTTCGGTAACTTGAGAGCCCCGAGCTCTCCATTTCCGTTTTTCGGTGTCTTTAATTTGTGGAATTTCCCTTTTAAATTGTCCGGTTTTAATTGTTTTTTCAACCTGGCTTCCGCTAGAGCCTCTTATAATCGGAACGTGGCTGGGGACCTACGAACCTGGCTTCCGCAAAAGATTCGGAATAAGAGAAGAAAATCATAAAGGACCGCGGACGGAAAGAGGCCGCTCACCACGGCGTTTCCTTGGTTTGTTTCCGGTCCCATGGCGGTTCCAGTCCAAAGGGAAAAGTCATCTATTCCCTTTGAAAATGAACCCGTGTGTGTTAGAGAGAGATCTCAGGGATGTATTAAATAATTTTTTTATATGTTTGTGTCACCTTTTGATTAGTTATAAGTATGTTGTAAAGTTTATATTAATGACAAGGTGAAAATGCCTTCATGACATCAGTTTTTTAATGCAGTGTTTTGACTCCATTGAAAATTAATAGCCCATAAAACCGGATATTCCGGATTAAGAAAACTGTTTCATACTTTAATATAACTACTTGGAAAGGTTTTCGAAAATCAGTGGCGCCAAAATATAATTTCTTTTTCTAAATGTTTCTATAAATCTTGTATTTATTTTCGTTTCTAAAGAATCTAATGTTAAAGAACTCTTTGAGGAATTATGGGTATCTATTATGAAGAGTACATTTGTGTTTCATTTTTATATTATATTTTCGTAGATTACTAAACATATGTCTTTTTTTACACCGTAGTTATTCTGCAGTATTCTAATTTATTTCGTATTGTCTGGAACATAGTCACAATATCGAAGACAAATAATTTAAAGGTAAAAACTGTTTGTTATATAAAAATATGTTTGTCTAGATCATTTTTTACAGAAACTAGGTTTAGAGATTATAATAATTTTAATTAGTTGATTCTGAAATACAATTTCGACATAATAATGTGACATTCTATGAAACAAACATTTTTATGATTTTCTTTAATTGAAAAATACATACAGTGGATAAAGTTGAACGTTTTGCTGATAAAATATTTTGAAATTCTACTTTCTGTAAAATAAAGATAAACAAGGATTAAGCATATCCCATCTTATTAAAACATAATTCCTTGCTTCAATGCTCATTTTAGAATATCACTATATTTAAGTTGTGCAAATATTACATATCATCAACTATTAATAAATATGTTCAATTTAAAAATTCATTTCTAATTCAAATTAAAGATAACTTGATTTTCTATTTTCTTTATGTTTAATAAAACTAATTTAATTCAAAACGAAACACAGATATATTCATCAAATCAAATATTGAGTTAATATTGAGTGAATCAAATATACAGTCTCTTCCCTTGTGTAATAAAATATATGAAAAACCAGATAGAAGTTATTATACAAGGTGTATCTGAAATGCTTCATCAAATTTAGAGGAATGATAGTACTCATGAAGACGAACAAAAAATGCAATGGGACATGTGGTCGCAAATGAAGTTTAAATGATGAAAATCGAGAAAATGCGTCTAGAAATGGCCGAACTGATACAAGAACGAAACACGCCAGAAAATTACTTATTGTGCAGAATAGGTACAACACATCTCGTGATGTCCAGAGAAAACAAATTGTTCAAAGTGTCGACCGCGAATAGTATTACACAGAGTACATCTACGGAGGAAATACTGGCGGACACGCTCAAATTTGCATACGTGGATGGATTCCTGGTCACATATTTGTTTGGCTTTCATCCAAGTTTTTGTTATATGTTTCTGACCGGATAGGCACAGAGTGAAAGGAAAACCAGCTTTGTGCTACCAGCCGAGGTTTCGATATTTTTATTAATTTTGCGATTTTCACCCTTTAAACGTCATTTGCGACCTGATGTTCCATTGCATTTTTTGTTTGTCTTGATGGGTATTATCATCCTCCTAAGTTTGTTGAAGCATTTCAGATACACCCTGTATAAATATTGCTCAAATTTGCATACGTGGATTCCTGCTCACAGATTCGTTTGGCTTTCTTCCAAGTTTTTGTTATCTCTTTCTTACCGGATATGCATAAAGTGAAAGGAAAACCAGCTTCGTGCTACGTGCCAGTTCTGAAGAAAAGCGGCATGTGAGATTTCGATATTTTTATTAGTTTTGCGATTTTCCTTCTATAAACGTCATTTGCAACCCCATGTTCCATTGCATTTTTTGTTCATCTTGATGAGTATTATCATCCCTCTAAGTTTGTTGAAGCATTTCAGATACACCCTGTATAAATATTATACCTAACTATTTTGTTCTTTTTATTATTCCCTAAATATACTGTTTTAATTCTTAATTATTTTTGGATGAGATACATTTTACGAAAACAATAAGATTAATTTTTGATATAATGACAAATAATTGTGAAAATAATTTTAAAATACCCATGGCACAATTTGTAACGGGTTATTCGATACGGCACATAATAAGATCAGCCTGAGGTAGACTTAATTTAAGACAAACGAAGTTTATAATAGCAACAGACAGTTTGAACTGGCAGTGGAGCAGTGAGTTTAACTAGGCTGTTCGAATTTATATTCAATTCGACTTCAAATAGCTCTCTGATTATTTAAATGAAAATCTACTTATATAAATTAAATTTACGCAATAACAAATGGATTCTCAAGATCGCAACCAGTAGAGCTTGGTAGTTGAAGATTCTATATCTCTGAAAATACTTTACTAGAAAATAATTGAAATATCCAAAATGTCACAACTTATTTGAAACCTATGGCTTTCCCAAACTCATATAATCATATAGTATGGATTACCTTCTTACTAAATGGAAAATTCTTCCGCAAAATTAAGACAGCAATCTCCGAGTACATTTTAGCACAAAGTGTTTTCAATTCTAAGCGAACAACTCAAGTCTAAGATTCGTCTCTGAGGCAGTTATGCGGCTGAAATATGCTCACTCAATCTGTCACTCCGATTTTGCTACTTCTCCAGCGGCCCACAAAGACCTAATTAACATAAAACTGCGTGAAATAGCAATAAAACACACATTGCTAGAGGCACAATTTCACGTGAGACTATTGGACTAATGATTGAGGGATGTCACTTTCATGCACACATGTTAGACATCGGAGAAACTGATCTCAAAAATAAAATAGGATCTTTTCATAAGTTACTAACTTAGAAAGACCCCCACGGAGGGCACTCCCTTCGAGCCTATGTCTCTCGTGTTGATAATTGGCCGCCATTAACCCTTTGAGCTCCGGGTTATTAAAATTTTTAAAATATGCTAAAAAAACACTTAAAATGTGATTAGGGGACTGTCTGAAATGGAACTATGTGATTAAAAAAAATTTTAAATACCCGCTTTAGGCTGGGGGACGTGGGAAGTTTTTCCACCATCAGAGCTCTAGGGCATTCATTTCAACACGCAAATACAAGAAATGACACCGCAAAGTTATTCTAAAATTGCTAAAATTTCAGCATATTTTAAGCAGTTACATTGTTTAGACAAATTCTAAGACTATTAAATATTTAAAAAAATTATTAAATGTGAAAATTAAAAATTTTAAAATTTTAAAATCATAATTTAACATTACAAACTAATCGAAAATATATCAAATTTATAGATGAAACAGATGCTAAAACTATTTAATTTTTGTTTAGAAATATTTAAAACATTATAAACTCGTCAATCTGTTGAATTAAACACAAATTTAGATTCCTAGAAATTAAATTATAAGCATCCAAATTTTGGTTCTGAAACACTATCTAGTATGTAATTTGTAGTGCTGCCATCTAGTGACAAATCACATTTTTCAAGTCCTTAGAGCTCTGATGGTAGAAAATTCTACCATTACTTATTTCTGTCCCCTGTAATTATTTAAATTTTCAGTTTAGTAATTTGCATGTAAATATTATTAAATGTTTGAAGCGTCTAAGAGAAAAAAATGTTGTATCCTTTGAAAAATATTTCTTTATAATGCCTGAAAAATACAAAATTTCTAAACCTTCAAAATCGGAGTGTTTTTAAAATCGCATTAAAAACCAACTAGATATTGGCAGGGAGTAGTGCTGCCATCTAGATTTGATGAAGACAAATAAAATCTGCAAAAATCAGTTTTTGCTTTTCAGATCGTGTCGTTTTGAAGGAAATTAAAAGATTTTGATTTTATGTGGGTGAAAATTCACCCGGCAGAGCTCAAAGGGTTAACACAAACAATCAACCAACCATAAGTTAGTAACATTACTGCAAAAAGATTAGTCGTGTATTTTTCAGAAGCAATATCATTTAACTTTTTTTTTTTCATAAAAACTTCGAAATTTATTCTAAATTTATATTAGTAAAACCTCCGAATAACAGACACCTCGGTAGCGCGGAATTTGTCCGCTATGTGAAGGTGCCTATTTATATGTGAAAATGTATAAATACATAGGAGTTGGGAATCAAAAAATTATCCGCCAAATAGACGTGTCCGTTATGAGTTTCCACTCTATATTATTAAGCTAGATTTGTAGAGTATTTAACCTTATTAGCTATTTCAGATGCAAAAGGAGTGGTTTTTTTAGCCGTGTGGACTTTGGTTGTAAACGTGTGGAATTTGTTTGTAAACGTGTGGTCTTTGATGATAACATTTTATAATTTTGAACTTCATATATTTTAAGAATAACATATACAAGGGGTACATTTATGTACAAGCGCGCACAATTAGCAGATTCTACAGGATTTAATATTAAGTTTTATTCAAATAACATATGCCTGCAATAGAAAATACTGAAAAAATGAGAAGTAAACATAAGAAATGAAGCACGCAATGCTGATTATGTATTGACAGACACTCAAATAAACTCTTTTAATATTCACTTTTATGGTTATAGTTATAATCAGTGGTATTTACTATTAACAGCCATGAGGTTAATTTGATTTATTATATAATATTGATTCTTTTTAACGACTTGCAACTTGTCAGGTTTTGTTAAGAAAATTTGTTAAATGTATTTTAATTTCAAATGTATTATATATATATGTTACCGACCAAACCCGAATTTAGGCCAAACTAGATTGGCCTAGGCCAAACTAGTTTATCCAAACGCGCATCGGATAAACTAGTTTTTCCTAGGCCAAACTAGTTTATCCTAACACCGATAGGATAAACTAGTTTTTCCTAGGCCAAACTAGTTTATCCTAATGCCCATAGGATAAACTAGTTTTTCCTAGACCAAACTAGTTTAACCTAATGCTCATAGGATATACTAGTTTAGCCTGCTATTTATTGGTTTTTCTAGTTTATATAGAATTGGTTTATCCTAGGCCGATCTAGTTTATCCTAAGCCAATTAAATTTGGCGTGATTTTATTGATCTCAAAGACCGCCACGGCGCCAACCTTCTAGTTTATCCTAGGCCAATGCAATTTGACGTACTTTTATTGATACCAACTAAAGCTCCGGCGCCAACCTTGTGTAAAGTAGTGTTACCGTGACACCTGTATAATATATTTTATTCGATGGGGAGAGGGAAACTGTCCCCCTATCTTCCCTATTTCATCACCGCCGGTTCTTACAAAATATGTTCCTTATAACAAATTGTGCGCTGGAGGACCAAAGAATGGGACGAGAGGTTATCATAAAATTTAGGGGAGGAAGAATTTAGAGAATTGATCAATAATATACAGTATAACTTTGAAAATCCGGCATCGTCGGGACCGGCACTTCGTCGGATTTTTGAAAATTCCAGATTTCTGAAAAAAATATCAAACGTACTCATGATATTCTTAATGGTGCGTTGATTCATAGTTAATTCAAAGTCAATTGATATTTATGTGAGAAAAAAATAACTACATGTATATCATATGTATAAAAAATTGATTTATATATATATATTTTTTTTCAGGACACTTGCAATACACTTGATATTCTTTCAGAAAACAGGAAATTTCAAAAATCCGGCGAACTTTCGGTCCCAGTTTCGCCTAAAATACATAATTTTTAACCTACCATTACTCCACAATTAAAATTATCTTTAAAGAATAGTACTTATACATTCATACGGATGAGGATACAGTGCTGTAAAACCTGTTAGATGAATCTGTGTATGACGAAATCCTGTTTGAAACGGAATTTCTTTTTAATCGGTGCAAATTTGATATAATAATTCGTTTGAAAAAACATAATATATTTCCTAGAGTCGACGGACCTGCTAAAAAAGGAACTTAACTATAACGAATTTTTTTTCTCTCCTATGTGTATTCCGCCTTAGAAGATTTTTTTATGTATTTTTTTTCGGATTTTTAAGTCTCCAAGCCGTGTAAAATAATTAATGGTATTAGCAATTATTCATATATTTACATACAAATAGAGATTCATTAAAAATTCAATATAGTTTACAATAGAATCATTAATATCGTTAATCCACATTCTATGGCTTGGAGATTTAAAAAAATTTAAAAAATTCTATACAATAAAATCTTCTAAGACGGAATCGCATAGGAAAGAAGAAAAATACGTTATAGGTAGATTCCCTTTTTTAGAAGGCTCATCGTCTGTTGTAAATGCGTTATATTCTTTTTACAAGTATTAATATCCTTATTTTACATAGATCAAAAAAAAAAAAAAATTCTTTAACACGGGATTCCGTCACAGGCAGTTTATTTTTCTCAGGTTTTACCGTACTTTAATTTTATTACCTAAAAATGCATCTACCCATCTTTAAAAAGTTTAAAAAAATAATAAATATAGAAATTTCAATTGAGGAATAATAGCGATTTAAAAATACGTGCAATAAAAAAAAAAAAAAAAAGGTGGCGGAACAAATGTTACTGATATTTTTTACTGAACAGAGCAGAGACCCTGCCGGTTCATATGAGGTGGGTTGGAAACTGGTCTGAAAATTTCTGCCTATTCCAGACCTCAAGAAGAATGCAGTTCAGTCCCGACTAAAGCCGGAAAAAAATTTAGTCGCATTCCATCTCGGTCCGAACCTCTTGAAAAAAGTAATCCCAAAACCAAGCCCGGCCGAGTGTCGGAAAGGAAAATTGGGCGGGCCCATAAAAACGCTTTCATCGAATTACCAAAAGACTAGCTCACAAAATTTTCTAAATTTGAACTCTAACCTTCAATTATATTAAAAAAATAAAAATAAATAAAAAAATAAAATAAAATAAAGTAAAATAAAGACGAGTTTTTAGTGAACTACGCTTACTTTCAAAGATGTGTGTTAGTTGAATGGATTCGTTAGAAAATTTTTAAATTTGAGCGCAAACTTGACTTATTTTTGAGAAATTGAGTTTGAATTAGTTCGATTTTCTTTTCTTCCTTTTCTTTTTTCTTTTTGTACGCGTGCTCAACAATGGTTGGCATCAATTAAAGCACGTCAAATTGAATTGGCCTAGGCTAAACTAGAAGGTTTGCGCCAAAGCGGTCCTTGGGATCAATAAAAGCACGCCAAATTGGACTGGCCGAGAATAAACTAGATCGGCCTAGGATAAACTAGTTCAGACCAATGAATAGCAGGCTAAACTAGTTTATCCTATGGGCGTTAGGGCAAACTAATTTCGTATAGGAAATACCAGTGTATCATATGGGAGTCAGTATAAACCGGTTTGGCCTACGAAAAACTAGTTTATCCTATGGGCGTTAGGATAAACTAGCCTGGCCTACGAAAAACTAGTTTATCCGATGCGCGTTATGATAAACTAGTTTGACCTAAAATCGGGTTTGGCCGGTAACATATATATATATATATATATATATATATATAAAGGAACTAACAAAACCAACTACTGTTTAAACAAAATCAACCAACTAATATGTAACTAAAAAAAAATTATACTTTCTGAATTTAAATTTTAAACTACCACATAATTAAATAATTTTTGAACTTAAATTATAAAATATTTCAAATTTAAATGAAATATGAACCTGTAAGAAGGCCATACCCCTACCTTCACCTGTGAAGACTTGGAAAATAATTGATATCTCTTAAGGGGCTACTTCAGTCACTTGGAAAGACTCGCTAGCTAATGCTGATCCCATGGAAGAAATTTTTTAAGCTATGTCATTTTTATTTTAATATTTTTAAAGGATTTTTTTGTATTAGATAGCAGAGATTGATCTCTACATCTGCCCTTTTTTTTTACTTTTTCGAATTTGTTTGCAGATTTTTTTCAAGAGGATGCTTTCACTTTCCAAACCGGTTACGATAATAAAAGTGTTCTCATTAAAAATATCTGTAAACAAAATCGAAAAAGTAGAAAACGGCCTTTGTTCATATCGATCTCAGCTGGCTAATGCAATAGAAATCGCTTAAAAATACTTAAACGCAAATGAGATTTCTTAAGAAATTTTTTCCATAGGATTAGCATTAGTAAGCGGGGGTTTTTGGTGAAGTACCCGCTAAAAAACTAACATCACTCTCCACATCAGTCATTATAAAGCTAGAACTACAAGCCTAAGATCTCAGGAAAGCCAGCATCAAGTAGACTTGTCTTTCCATTATTCAAATTCAACAGTGACATTCCAGTCTGCTGTAGTTTCATCTTGAATACTCATCCGAATCCAAGCGTTCTTAAACAA
The DNA here is from genome assembly GCA_963932465.1 of Maratus speciosus. Classification (NCBI taxonomy): domain Eukaryota; kingdom Metazoa; phylum Arthropoda; class Arachnida; order Araneae; family Salticidae; genus Maratus; species Maratus speciosus. The sequence continues at coordinate 317,568,541 of OZ010800.1, forward strand.
GACTTTAGCCAGATTTCTGCACATATTTAAAATACCGCTTCAACGTCCTTTAAAGTGTTTGGCCCGCAAGCTGTTGCCATTTCAAAAAACTCTTATTGGGATTATTTATATAACGAAAAATAAATTGATATGGATATCAATTATTATAAAACAGCTTTGCAGTAAACATAAAAATCTGCGAACTTAAAAACCCCTTACTGCTACATATCTTTTAAAATCTATTAACTTGCCCCAGTATCATGTTGAAGAAAACACCTTTACTTAAATTTGAAAACCAGTGTGGCATTGATTGAGCATTATAATAAAAAAAAATCTCTTTTATCAAAAAGCTTAATTTGCATATTATTATCTGTAATCATTAAATCTAAATCAAAGAAATTAACATGTAAACAGTTATCTGAAGCTTTTTATAATTTTAAACATGGAGGATAGATATCGTTAATTGATGTCAAAATCTCTCATCGAAATTAATTAAATCATTGCTACATCTTAAAACTGTAAAACTTTTATTTTTACTTAAAACATAGTTAAATCCATAATAAAAAAGAAATAGATTAGCTGCAGAACTCGAAAAATTTGAACTCATCCGAATGCCACATACTTGGTAAAAAATGGAGTTATTAATGTAATAAAATTACTATATAAACAAAAAATACATAAATTCAAGAAAATTTATCTTTTAAAGTTCCTCCTCAATGTAAAATAAATCAAAAATATTTTTTAATGTATAATAAAGCAAATCAATTGGAATACTAAATTGAAATGATTTTTAAAATCATTTTTCGAACATTCCAATTCATTAGCTTTACAATACATTAAAAAATATTTTTGCTTTATTTTACATTGAGGAGGAATTTGAAAAAAAAATAGAGATTTTTTTCGAGAGTTCATGTAATTATTGTTTTTGTAATAATCTTATTGCATTAAATAACTATATTTTAACAACGAGTGTATAATTTAGGTGAAGAAAAAGAAAACAAGAAACCTTACAAAAACCGTGTGTAAACGTCACATTCAAGCATAAATATTAATGTATAAACATATTATAATATTCTGAAAACTTATCCAGGAAGCATTAAATATGTAATATTATTTTTATGTATTCTATGACGGTAAACATACTGATGCAGATGCTTAAACACAATATTATTCATAGAAGTATTTCTCACAACAAATATACATGTTAACCAAATTACATGCAAATAATTTGCTTACATCTTAACAAATATTGTTCTTGTAAACAAGTTAATAATTTAAAAAAAACGTATTTAGGAAATGTTTGCGGAATAAAGAGTTTAAAAGGTGTAAAGAATTGTATATTATGTTTTCGTTAAATATAAATTTATTCATTCGAACTCAAGCATAACATATTTAAATTCGCTAAATGGATTTCCGGATTGTTGTTTATCTAAATAATTATTTATTTTTATTATAGAAATAGCAAAATTTGTTTTTATTGACAAATATTTTTCATACTGAATTTTTATCTTTAAAACATAATTAATCATTGTCTCCAGTATTGTTAGAAAATTAAACTATACAACAAAACACACTCACATGGGAAGTGCATGCAACTTTAGATTTACCTAGATAGGTCATAAAGAAGAAGTAATAATAGTATTTAAAATAATGATTTATATATTATAATTAATAAATTGTAGTAAACATAAAAATAAATAAATAAATATAATAAAATATAATAAAATAAGTAAATATAAAATAAATAAGAAATAGTAAAATAACAACTTCAGCTCAATCGTATGTAATATAATATTCACTTATTTATCATTCTACGCGTCTACTATAAATTTGCCAAAACGTATATTTTCTTTAAAAATGAGCTATATAATTAAAATATATGGAAATAATTAATCTTAGTTCTTTGATACTTCTGTGTACTTTAAATATGTTGTTTTCTTTAGGCAGTAGAAATTAATGCTATTTTTCTAATTTTACAGTAAAAAACTTCCAACATATTTTCATTACAGGTAAACTCTTTTATCATTACAAGAGTATCTAACCAGGGCTTCCCTGATTACAGAATATAGGTGAAAACACATTTTTAACACTTATAAAGAATAAGGAATAAATTTATAAAGAAATGTGTAAATATGACGCTGTTTGTTAAGGAAAAGAGACTTTTTTTAAAAATATTATTTTAAGAAACACTTTTAATACAACTTTCAAATATTTTCAGTAACATCCATAAATTGTAATGAAATATTGGTTGAAATTATAGAATGCTGAATTATAAGCATGTAATTGGTGATAAACTACACATTTAAAATTATTTTACTGATTATAATTATTCAATACGTAAGATGATATATTCCTTGTAACTGAATATATATATTAAAAAACAGATCCATCTGTTTGACGCAATAAAATACAATAGAACTCCAATTATCCGAATCAATTGGGACCAGACCCCATTCGGATAATTGGTTTTTTCCGAAAAAGGGACTATTCTGATTAATTACTGTACGTATGTTGAAAATGGGAGAAAATAAACTATTTTTTAAAGAAATAGGGCTTTTAATTAATTAAAGGAAAAGGCGACACTTTTACATGTTAAGCGTACTTACAAGTGCTGTACATTACTATAGTACATACGTACCGTACTGTAAATGAAAGTCATTGCTTGCTGAACATCTTGGTCAAATTAAGCTGTTTGACAGTCTTCATAACGCTTTCGGGCAGCCAATTCGCGCATCTACTTGACAGTGAGAAGTTGCATGTGGTCATTCTCGGGCTTACGCTCCATCCACTTCAACGCAGTTTCAAGTCCGGAAAATGCTTCACTAGCTGATGGTCCCTTGCCTGCCTTAACTTCGACATTAAGGTCATCTTCTTCCTCGACACATTCTTCTCTCACACTTTCCATAAGTTCATTATCATTTAGAATTTGAAACCCAGGGTCTGACGAATCACACACCATCCACTCTCCTATATCTTCAGCACTAACTTCTGAGCATCCAGGAATTTTCAAAAGAATGTTATTGAATTCGTCAAGTGGTGCGTCATCCTCATCTTCTCCCTGTCTCTCCCTTTCCTGTTCTTGTTGTTCTTTTTTCCTTTTCTCCTTTTCCTTCTCGTTTTCAGTTGATATGCCTTTCAACTTGATCCACGCACTTCTTAATGTGACTGCCTTAACCAAGCTCCAAGCTTCCGCCACCATGTAAGCGCAATCTTTCAAATTTATTTTCTTGTGGTTAGACAACGCACCTTCTGCATCTTCATTCTCTACCAAAAGTTTCTTTAAATGTTTCTTTCTGTAATGGCGTTTTATGGTTCCGATAACAGACTGCTCCATTGGCTGCGCGTAGACAGAGTCCGCATTTTGCGAATCACAGAACGTTTCCGTCTTAATTTTTTTTTTCCGAAATTCTGAAAGTGATTCGAATAATCAGCGATTCGGATGGTCGGAGTTCGGATAATTGGAGTTCTACTGCATTTAAACTTTTATACGTTGCCCATCAATTTTTAAGTAAAATAATTTATAAAAACTTTGAAGTTTGAGTTTAGGGAAACAGTATAATAAACGATTTTCCATACTAACATATGTATGTTTAATACTACACCTAGCGTAACATAGGCTAATATAATAAAATACCACAGGTAGAAAGACATAGGAATGAAACTCGGAATAAAATTAATAACGACAGGAATAAAAGCAACAAAATAAACGAGTAACTGTTATAAAAGTAAATACGAAAAAGCAAATGTTATAAAAGTAAAAACGAGTGTCTGTTATAAAAGCATATCAAAATAAATAACGTCATAATTGTTTCGCGTTACCTGATATAAGATTACGTCACAAATGCTACGCAAGTAAAAAACTAGTCGGATGTGGCAATCCCAAAACTTCCTTCTATCTCAACCATGTTAATACTTCATGAAAAATGCATCATAGCAGCACTACCTGTTAAGTGATTTACACAAAATTCTAATCAGCATAACTTATGTCAACTTCTACTTGAATCTGAAGTTTCATGTAAACCCATGCATTAGTTTTTGAGATAGAGCTATTGAGGAAATCATAAAAAAATACTGCATAACAGCGCCACATGCTGGGTGATTTACACCAAACACTAAAAAGCAATAACTTATATAAGGGACTGACTGAATCTGAAGTTTGATGAAAATTTATTTATTAGTTCTTGAGCTTGCGCTATTGCATTCTTGCGTTTTTGCGCTATTGCAAAAGTAATGAATAATGCAGCATAGCAGCTCCACTTGTTGCTTGATTTACACTAAAAAACAATCAGCAACAAACTATATCAAAGACTAATAGAATCTGAAGTTTTATGAAAATCCTTGCTTCAGTTCTTAAAATATGTCTATAGTGGAAATCATGAAAAATGCAGCATAGCCTCGCCACCTGTTGAACGATTTACACCAAAAGGTAATCAACGCTAACCTATATCAAGGAGTAACTGAATCTACAGTTTTATTAAATTCCGTTCTTGAGATAGCGTGCCCAAAATATTTTGTCACATACAGACAGACATTTTGTAAAAAAATGTTTTGGGGGGATCACTGTGTGACCTAAAACGTGTCCCCATCCTCTAAGACGTATAAATCGGTCAAAAATCGGAATTTGAAGATTTTTACGAATCCAATACTTTCTTCTTGTAAAGATAAAAGAAAAAAAACTCATTTTACCTTTCTAAATATCAATATGACATCTAATGGATGATATGTGAATAAAAGCAGGAAAAAAAAAATCTTCGATTTGACTTTAAAAGATCAACAATAACATACTTTTTCTGTACAAAACGCTATGTTTTTCGTATTAAAATTCGAGTCGTAAAAATGAATTTTATCATTTTAAAATTAATTACAAAACCTTTTTGAAAATGTAATTTTTCTCTAAATAAATTTTGTTAATGAAATTCTAATGTGATAAGCAATTAAATACGATCAGTCATTTTTATTTCAATATTCAATATGAATTAGTTCATATAATATACATGTTGGTGATAAAAAAAATTTTTGCCCATATATCGAACTCTAGCGGGAGGTCCGTTCAACCGATTGAGATGAGATTTCAGATATAGTTATTCAGAGGTATGAGTACGGTGTTTTGTGAATGGCAACAAATTGGCGCTCACGGTTACAGTTATAGCTACAAAAACTCGAAATTTTCAAATGACAACGCCCATTTTTTTCTTCACAAAATAGCGCATATGAAAACACTAAAGAGCGTTTGAGCGGCCCGTGTATCGCAATTAACGGACGCGTTATGCACACACAAAAACAGCTCTGCGAACGGCCAAAAAAAAAAAAAAAACACCATGAAAGCGCACGAAGAAAATTTGCATGTGACAAGGGCAAAACGCCAATCACAGAACGTTGTTCGCCAGATAGCCAACGTAGAAAACGGATAAAAAGCGGAGTGGGAATGTTAGTTCATCAGTCGGGAGCTCGAACATGCTGACGAAATGACTCTGCAAGCGAAATTTCGTGGTGAATGGGTAAATCTCTTTTATCCAAATGTGAAGAAATCTGCGGAAACCTTTGCGTGTTTCCGTCGAAACTATCGCCAAATACGTGGTCCATGTAGCCCGCAAGCTCTTCTTGATCTAGTAAACAAATTCGAAGAAACTGGCTGCACCTGTGATAGACCGCGATCCGGACGACCAAGGTTACTGTTATGTTCCTGAGGATACTGTTATGGAAGTGCATCCCATAGTGACTACAGGACACATGCAAACTGCAAGAGATGCAGCTCGTGTATTGGATATACCGAAATCAACGGTCCTAAAGCTACTGCGCTCTGTAATCCGCATGTTTCCTTACCGGTACCAACGCGTCCAGATGTTGGAAGTGCGGGATCATCAACAAGGTATAGACTTTGTTAATGAATTTCTTATCCGATATGATGGTGATAACGACTGGCCTCTTTGCATATTATGGACGAACGAGGCACATTTCGCCTTAAGTGACAACATCAACAGCAAACATTGTGCGCACTGGGCGGACATGAATCTCTGTCACTCTGTGGCACCAGTAACTTTATGCGTTGTCAAAGTTACTGTGTGGTGCGGCATTGCAGGCGCAATTATTCTCGGGCCGTACTTCTTTGAAGAAGCGACACCAACGGGATTTGTAACTTACAGGCTCTCGCTATACAGCAATGCTCCAAAATTACGTCATACCAGAATTGCTGCAGCAACATGCACTGAATGACATCATTTGGATGGAAGATGGTGCACTTCAACATATAGCGAAATCTATTCGCAGGGTTCTGGAACCGTGTCACACCATTTTCTATTTCCGTGGCATCCGCGATCTCCCGACCTCATTCCTATGGATTTCTGGCTCTGGGGATATCTCAAATCTAGAATGTACACGTGCAATCCGCAAAACTTTGCCGGATTTGAGAGATTTTATCAAATGTGATATTGCAAACATCCCTCATGCGATGTTACGTTCGGCTGTATTGCCCACAGTCGCCCGCATGCAATGTGTAATTGCCTGTGATGGCACCCATGTGGAAAATGTGTAATAAAAATAAAAGTTTTCTTTTCTCCGATCTGTGTTGTAATCAGTGATTCGTGCACTGACACTCTGCCATATGCAAATTTCCTCCATGCTCCCCGATCATGTTATTTTATTTATTTTTTTTGGGCCGTTCGCAGAGCTGTTTTTTGTGCGTGCATAATTTCGAGTTTTTGTACCTATAATCGTAACCGTGAACACCATTTTGTTTTTGTTCACAAAATCCCGAGCCATACCTCTGAATAACTATATCTGAAATCTCACCTCGATCGGTTAAACAGATTGGCCGCTAGAGCTGCATATATCGGCAAAGTTTTTTATGACCACACTGTACTATCAGTGCTCTTTTATGTTTGAATTTTTATGTATTAGATTTTATTTATTTGATATTAGATTAGAGTATTAGATTTTTGTATTAGATTTTTCGTATTTAAAGAAAATACTTCTATATACAAAATTGTTTACTCACGAGATAAAAAATAATTTCTCTTTTATTTTAAAAGCATGTTTACTTCTTAAAGAAATAAACCTTAATTCAAAATCTTTAAAAATACTGAGTTAACGGTTTTAAATAATTTAATCTACCTTAACGAGGCCTTCGTTTTATTTCATTATCTTATAATTTAATCAATTTGTAAGAGTATGCCTCGTTAAAGATGATCAAATTACTACTTTGATGAAATGTATTATGTTTAACACTAGAACGGCGGGAAGGGGTCATTTTGACCCCTCGATGAAACTACTGAAATAACAACGCTAAAACAAATTTTAATGCCATACATTGGCAAAAATATGTAATTTACGTGTATTTCATAATTTATATTTAATATTACTCGATAATTTATTGAATTTTTAAAGTATTGTATATGTAACGCCTACAGGGCGATTAATTGGATCATACTACGACTACTCAAAAAACTCATTAATTTGATATAAAAATCGATTTAAAATTAATGTTTTCACAAATTAAAATTAATGTTTTCACAAATTAAAACTAATGTTAACTAAAATAAAACACAATTTATAAAATAATATATATTTATATTTTCATCTACTTTACTCGCCAAATGATTCACTCTCTAAATCCATAAATGAGAAATACGTTCTGTTGTTTCCGTTATTTCATTATAAGTGTAGCTGAATAGTTAATATGTTAAGCATTCTTTTTCAATTTTATTTAATGCTTATGGTACTCCAAATGGTACACACGTATTACTAATTAATTCAGTTGTAACAAAAAAAAAAAAAAAAAAAAAAAAAAAAAAAAAAAATCCAGTACATTTTCCGTACACAACTTTGAAATATGGTGCGCAAAATTCTTGAGATTTGTTTCCAATGCATGTCTGTACTTGACATTTTTTCTCTTGATATCTATTTTATTTTCGTGTTTTTTTTTCTGAAGACTCAGGAAAGATCTTTGGGAGATTTGAGACCATAAGATCTATTCTGAACACATCTCCTAAATTTAATAGAAAATCTCTTCTACTGATAGGCTTGCCTGTTACACTTTTATAAATTATCCAGGCGTTTAAAGTTGCATGATCCAAAATATTGAAAAAGATATGTACAGGCCATCGTCTAGAAGCCGATTTCACGGAGTATTTTCGGCACATCTGATCATGGATACCCACACCATACTTCGTTGAGTTGTAATATTCTATTGAATCGGGCAACTTCTTGAGACCGTCTTCAGTTTTTACAGTAGAATGTAATGAGTTCAGTAGAAAAACACTTTTTTTCTTTTGGCTTGATAGATGGTAAGTGTTCTATTATCACATTCCACTATCTTCGATGAATAAAGAGTACTGCTCATATTTTTCAATGATATAGGAATTTCTCTTCTGTCTTTTTCATTGTGCAACCAAAGTTGTATTTTTAGCTTTTAACATTTCTGCTAATATGATGTTAGTAAAATAGCCAACTGTCGTAATATTCCTCACTTCGTTTAGATGGGGATCTGTTAATTTCATGACAACATTTTCCGATAAATGTAATTAAGGATTGGCTGTTTCATCCTTTTCTAGATAAATAAATTCATTCAAGAGGTATTTAGTATCAACGTCAACAGATCACCAAAATTTTATTCCATATTTATCCGATTTATTTGGCATATATTGCGTAAATTTATATCTATCCTGAGATGGGAACAATTGTTCATCAACTGTAATATTTTGTCCTGGTCGGTAGCATGTTTTGCAATTTTCAATAAATTTATTCCACAATTTAGATGCAAGAGCAAATTTATCAGTCTGTAGTCTGTTAGATCTTGTTGTCTTTTCATCAAACCTACCAATCTTTTTCTTTCTTGGAATCTATCTCTTGAGATAGTTTATTTGCAAAATAGTATTCCTCATGCCTTGGACGACAATGAATATAAATCTAAACCCCTTTTTTTATTGCTTCTCGAACATATAGTACAGAAACAAAAGCAGCTTCGAGTACAAAGAGTATTTTACTAAAGGGGTCAAAATGACCCCCGTCCGCCGTTCTAGGAATACAAGCCCATATTTCAAAAACTAATAAATCTAGAAAGCTGAATTTTTTTTTAGAAATATATGTTATCTATTTAGGAAAAGTCAGAAAATTTCAAACGATTTTGCCCAAGCAAACAAAAGTAATCAACGGACGAAAGTACTCAGGTGTCAAAATGACCCCTACCGCCGTTCTAGTGTTAAGAAGTTATTACTGTTAAGCTTTTTTTCTTTTTCGAAAAATTCTATGAACAGAATTTTTTTTTAATAATTAGAAAACTTAATTTTGGTACCGGGTTTCATGAATTATTTTAAAATTCTTTTTTAAAGATATATTTGACCTGTAATACGACACATATTAAAAAAATATTCTGTTCTTTTTATTTGGGGATAAACATTAGAAAAGGTAAATTCTCGTATTACAAAATTTCCAATAAATTCTTATTTTTAGTCTGTTAAAATAAATTACAAAGATTTCTGAAGGTATGGGATCTCTGCAAAATCATAAATAAATACTTATGACAAAAGATTTAAAAATATAAATTTACACAACTATGTTAATGTCTTGGAAAATTTAAAAAGTAATTCTAGCCTATACATTAAAGAAAATATAGCTTCCATAGTCTATGTTTTTAAGAATTCAGCTAATTTTACTCAATCACACAAAGTTAAAATGCGCGGAAGTCGTTTATAGAAAATTCGATCTCAGTTTTTCTCAATACTGAATTTATATGAAAATTTCGCCAAATTAGTCACCTATCGCTAAGTTAACTTTATAGCCGCCTATTTTGGGGCCAAGTTTGATGAAGATTTGCCCAGTATACCCACACCAGTCCAAAAATGTACGCTTGCTGGCATAACTTTGTAGTCTTAAGCGTATAAGAGTACCATCAACGGTTATAAAAGTGAATGTAAATTTCCGATAAACTACGTTTAGAAAGCTCGTAATAAAAGAATTAAAAATAGCTATATCTCAATTATTTTTTATGATAGGAAGGCAAAAAAAAAAAAAAAAAAAAAAAAAAAATCCGGAATTCCGGAAAATTCATTTCAGGGCCCAATACATAAGGGTGAAAAAAAAAAAAAAAAAAAAAAAAAAAAATGTTGAATTTTTTTTTACATTTTTACTTCGAAAAAAAAAATCTACTTACAATTTTTGCATTATTCATGATTTGTTAATATTTGGAAAGATGTTAACCCTTTCAGGGGCAAGCAATTGCGGTTAAGTAATGCTGTATTCTCACCGGAAATTTTGAAAAACATTCTTTCTAAATAAGGAAAAGCAAATTTTCTACTATACTCCCTCAAAGTTATAAAAGTAAAACTTAATTAAAAGTTTCTGTTGCAAATCTTCATTAAATTTAGGTATGATATAATATATCCCACCGCCCTGAAGGGGTAAAACCCGGAATATTAATCTACATAATGTTTGAGTTTTTCCAAAATATCGCATAAAATATCAAACTCACGAAACACATAAAATGTTCATAGTTATGTCTAAATATATTTTTTTTTACTTTAACATTAAATTATTCGATATTTTATGCAAATGTACAACAAATTGACACCTTGTAATAATATGCTAATTTTAATTGCTAAGGTGTAAATTTAAAACTTTAAAACAGTAAAAATATGTTTATTCACCTGTTTACATGTTTCTACTCTACCCGATTCATTTTCAGAGCAAATACATAAAAATAATCTAAAATTGCATATCCTGTGAAACGCCATCATTCAATTTTTCATATTATGCACGATAATGTTTTTATTTCAGTTGGATGTTTATTTTTATTTTTGTAACCATTGAGTAGCTGGAGCAATAATTTTCGTATGTTAAATGATGCTGCATCGTTACACACTGAATTTGTGTGGGTTACAATCTCTATGTGTTCTCCTTTAATGATTGGATAGTATAGACTGGAAGGAAAAGTTATTTTACTTTCATTGAAATTTATTTGGATGGTTTCTTCTTGATAAAATCTTGCTATGGCTGAGTTTTTCCTAGCATAATTAATATCAGCTACATTGTCCTTTTTTCTATACTTGAATTTCCTGCTAATCATCCCAATATAGTAATTCTTTTATCCGTCTGTTTTAGTCATCGGTACTTCATATAAACTTGAATCATTCTGAAAACTAATTGGGTCAATTTTAGTGCAAATAACATTATTTATTTTAGGAGGTGGTTTGTCTACTAAGTAGATATTGAAACGCTTAAGACAGTATTTTAACTTTTTCAAAAATTTTGGAAAATATTTACTTGTATAAAGTTTGTATTTTTACGAATCAAATTTATGTTTAAGTTTCTTATTATTGCCAATATCCACGATTAATTTATTAATATGACGGACTTTAAAAGCATTATTCTGAGGAATTCTACGAATGTTATTTAATTCATTATCAAAACTATTTTTAGTGCATACTAGAAAATCCAGTCTTTCCGAAAAAGCATGCATTATTTGATATGGCAGCCTGGTTAGCCGTGCTTTTCCTGAAAACAGATCTGTTGGTAGATTGATTTGTTCTTGTTAACATCCCATAAAACACAGAGCCTTGGGTAAGCAATCGGCCGACAGCCGCTTGCCACTACCCATGATACCGGCTGCCGATACAGGTTCCGTAGCATTTTTGATACGCCGCGCGAAAACGGGCCGATTCATGAGGCACACAGCCGGTCTGGTATCGGCAGAACGCTATGCCGGAAGCACGGCAAAAGCTAACCATACGAATGATGGCCGCAGCCCATCACCAGCTTAAATTGAAAAAAAAATGGTTTTGGTTGCTCCAATTCGCCACCTATGAGACATCTATGCATGTACACTTGTTAATAATTCAAAGGAGCACAATGCGGCGCTGGAAGATGGTGGGTTCGATCTGACGTTCCAACCAAGAAAAGTAAACACTTTAACCACTTCACAACTGAGCCTTGTTGCGGGAAGGATTCTATGGGAGTAATAAGGGGAAGGCATTTCGATAAGTGAGGGTTTGTCGTTGTAAGTAAATGATAGATGGGAAAGCTGAAATTTTGAAGTGTTTTAAAGCTTTGGTTTGTTTTGTTGTTGTTTTCTTTTAAATTGTCTTACGCGAGTGTATTAAAAAAGGTCATTTAATATTTGATGAATAAAATATACATCTTGGCGAATTAATTAAAGCAAACGAATTGTTTTTTGTTATAAAGTTAAGAATAATTAAGTATTTAATAAAATAAATAAATTATTTTTAGAGGTTTTGTTCAGTTAATAAAATTTTCTTATTATGATTTATAATGTGATTACACGAGTTGCATTAATTTATAAAATCTATATATTTAACATGAACAACCTATTTTATAATAAGTGGGTGATTAATGACTTTTAATTAGAATAAGAATTCGTCTTACGTATTTTGATGATTTAAAGTAGAGCATATTTTTAATGATTATGTTGCAGTATTAACTTGTTACTTATCAATATTTTTAAATTTTTAATATAAAATTAAAATATTAATGTTTATATATATATTTTTTCTTTTGGTAGATAATATTTTAAATGGGATACATTTCTAAATATTTCTTATAAATTTAAGAATGCTTAAGTATTTAATAAAATAAGTGCATTTTAGAGGTTTTTCTGTTAATTCAACTTTCGCTTTACGAATTATAATATAAATGTGTTAATTTAAGAAATATATATTTGTAACATCGAAAAACAAATTTTAATAAAAAAATAAGTTCGTAATTAGTCACTTTTAATTTTCATAAAATTCATTTTATGTCATTTGATGATTTAATGTGGAATATCTTTTTAAAGTTTATGTAGCAATATTAATTCATTTACTTATCAACATTTTTTTTATCTTAATAAAATAAAAATATAAATTTATCTTTTTTTTTTTTCGTTTGGTAAATAATTTCTTAGAAGGGGGAGATTTCTGAATCTTTCTTTTAAATTTTAATGCAAAAAAAGGGTAGATTTTTTGATATTTTTATAGTTTGTAAAATAATTTTAAGAACCTTTTCAACAATTCGATTTTTAAATAAAATAAGAAACTTAGCTATTTCTTTTAAAATGAATATATTATTAGGAAATATGTTGAATTAACTTATAAAGTATTTATTTCTTTCTACGATTAAGTTTATAATGAAGAATAATTTTAAGGAGCGATTTAAGATACGCTTCAAAGTACTAGGTTTTAAATGTGTTTTTGTGAATAAAAAACACCTTTGAGTAGTTTAAATAATATTTTGTTTACAATTTTTTAAACTTTAAATTACAATATTTCTTAAAAATGCATCGGAAATAATGATAATTTTGAAACGATGAAAAGTAATTTAATGATGGCGTAATCTATTTATACTCGTTAGTACTTTAACACCCTCACTGACAAGCCCGTGTTAATACGTTCACTAAGCTCCAGGTTTCACTGCAATACAAGTAATACTTAAAGTAATATAATTCTATTGATTTAATGTATTTTTAATACATTGAACAATGATTAATACTTCCAAGGATTGCATTCATATTCGTTATTAAGTTTTTTTTTATAAAATGTTCAAAGAATCATTTTTTTTTTTAGCATTTAAAACAAAATGCGGAGAAAACAACATTACAATTTTGCCCTTTTCCAAGACAGTCGGAGGGTTAAAAGATAGTGTTCGGAATTTTTTCTTTTTTTTAATGGTTAAACTTTTTCTATATTCTGGAAGAACATGACAACAAGAAATAGATTCTGGATAACATCCAGATATATTCGTTCTGAGAATGGGTTAAAAGTAATACTACAAAGAAAAAAGTAAAGAAAATCTCTCTATAGTTACGTCATATGTTTCCCCTCTAATTTGACTTTATGCCAAAGATGTTCATATTGTGCCTTTGTAGAAAGCGACATAAATCATAATAAGCGAATTCTTTAATGCTTTTAATGAGGATTAACTATGATAAAAACTTAAGCGTAACATTATGTATTCTATAAGTATCGTCTAAAATTGTCATAAAAATAAATTAATACATAACTTTTAGAGCAGGTTCACAGTTTTGGATTTTTTAAGACATATAATAAAAGTATCATAAACTACGCATAAACATTAATTTAAGAAAAATAAATCACATTAAGATAATGGGAAAAATTTAAATAAACAATGAAAGAAAAAATCATGCTTCAAGCTTCGATTATGAAATACTTTCCAACATATTCAGAATAATGTAACAGAACTGCACTGTTTAATAAGTTGAAATAGGATGTCTAATCGAACCATTTAGAAATTCATTCTAACACATTTGAAAACCCTATTTCAGAAATTCCCATCTACAATCAGAAAATTATCGGAATTCTTTTTTCAGCCCTGTATATTATGTATAGTATATGTATATACTACATCCTTTCAAATATTTAATTCAGTTATGAAATACATACCACTGATTTAAAGTACCCTTTAGCAATTTCCGCTAATAAGGAGAATGATATCCATTCCAGGTCAATCCATTTCAAGTGGTCCAGCACTGGTTGCTCGACCATTTTTAAAAAATCTGAAATTTCTTGTACAACAACCCTAACATGATGGAAGTTCAAAATGACTATTATTTTATTTTTTTTAATTTTTGTTTGTGCATGGCGGCCATCTTTGTTTCATCGTCTGCAGCAATTTTCTCACAAGAAGGGTTTACGTAATTGTAAATAATTCATCGTTTATTTATCCAATTCAAGTGCGGATTAAAGCAACTTGTACAGAATACATTGGGCTAAAAATTTGGTAATGGAGTAGTTTCCGAAACTAACTGCTTATTGGTAAAATTTAAGCGTAAAGTTTCAGTTTTTTTTTTCAAAATGTGTCCGTTTACAAGAGGAAATTTTTCTAGCAAGGAAAACTGTCAACATGACATAATTTGTTTTTACACATAGGCCGAAAGTACTTGTACTCACACACCAAGTTCCAGATCTGAGACTTGCTTTCTCTTCGCTAAAAAACTCTCAAATTTTTCAAAAATTACAAATATATATATATCTATACTAATATTATTAAGAAGTAAAAATTGTGCGCTTGTTAGAGGAGCTACCTGCCTCTGGAGCTACCAAACGGATTTCAAAATTAATGGCATCAAAATAATGGTGTTAGTCCAACTTAGAACATAGTCTATATTTTATGTCAGTGTCACTACCCCAAAGGGCGTGCAGGAACAAAAAGCGTTCTAAGAATGCAATTTTTGTGTTACGGAAGGCCCTAGAATCGTGAAATTTGGAATGGTAGTTATTTATAAGATATAAATGATATCTAAGAACATTTTGGAAACATTTCGAAATGGGTGTGAAAAGGGGTGAAAATGCACAAAAAGCATTCTAAAAAACATTCGAAATGGTGGTTTCTTTACAATCTCAGGAAATACCAAACCGATTAAAAAATAATGGTGTCAAAATGATGGTGACAACCCTTGCTCTAACATAGGGTATGTTGTATGTCGGTGCCACTACCCCAAAGGATGTGCATGAGCTATAAACGTTCTAAATTACGGTTTTTGAGTTACTGAAGGGCGTAGAAATATGAAATTTGAAATATTAGTTACTTATTAGATATAAAGGATTTCCAAGAGCTGTTCTTAAAAAATTCGAAATTTAAAAGCGGTGATAATGCACAAAAAGCGTTCTAAACAACGTTCTAAATGGTGGTTTCTACACAATCTAAGGAAATACCACACCGATTTAAAAAAATAATGGTGTCAAAATGATGATGATAACCAATTCTTCAAGATAGGCAAAATTTCATGTTGGTACCACTACCCCAAAGGGGTTTCAGGAGCAAGAAACGTTCTAAAAATGCAATTTTTGCGTTACTGAAGAGCCTAGAAATATGAAATTTGAAATATTAGTTACTTATTAGATATAAAGGATTTCCAAGAACTGTTATTAAAAAATTCGAAATTTAAAAGGGCTGATAATGCGTGAAGAGGGTTCTAAAAATATTCTAAATGATGATTTCTATTCAAATTTTTGAAGTATTAAATATATTTCAAAAGTAATGGCTATAAATTGATGGTGATAGACCTTGCTCTAACATGGATCTGTTTTATGTTTGTATCACTGCCACCTAGGGGTTGCAGGAGAAAAAAAACGTTCGAAATTGCGGTTGTGTGTTATGGAAGGGCTATAGAATCATGAAATTTGGAATGGTAGTTACTTATAAGATATCAATGAACTCTAAGAACATTTCATAAAAACATCGCAATTTAAAAATGGTGAAAATGCGCAAAAAGCGTTGTAAAATCATTCTAAATTGCGATTTCTATGCAACCTCAGGAAGTACTGAACTAATTTCAAATATAACAGTGTAAAATGATGGTGACAGCTCTTGCTCCAAGATAGGCTATATTTTATGTCTGTTTCCACTAGCCCAGAGGAGATGCAGTAACTAAAAACGTTCTAAAATGCGATATATAATTATGGAGGGACCTAGATTCATGAAATTTTGTATGGTATACATTTATTAGATATAAATGATCTATCATATAAAAAGCGTTCTAAAAACGTTCTAAATTCCGATTTGTGAACAATCTCAGGAAGAATCAAACTGATTCAAATGTAGAAGTAGGAAAATTGACGCTGACAGCCTCTTCTCTAACATAGACGCTATTTCATGTCGGTGTCACTATGACCTGGAGGTTGCAGGAGCAAAAAACGTTCTAAATTTCAATTTTTGTGATCGGTAGGGGCTATCAACTTGAAATTAGGCAAGGTATATATTTATTAGATATAAAGGATCTTTAAGAACAGTTTCGAAAAAATTGGAAATGTAAAAGGGGTGAAAATGCACGAAAAGCATTCTAAAAGTGTTGTAAAAACGTTTTAAATTGCTATTTATACTCAATCTCAGGAAATACCAAATCTATTTCAAAAGTAATGGTTTCAAATTGATGGTTACAGTCCCTTCTGCAACATAGGCTATATTTTATGTTGCTGTCACTACCATCTGGGGGTGCAAGAGCAAAATATGTTGTAATTTGTGTTTTTTGCACAACTGAGTGGTCTTACATTTTGAAATATGCCATGGTATTTACTTACAAGATGCAACTGCTTTCTACAAACAGTCGAAAGAAAATTTAAAATTTAAAAGGATGAAGTGAGCGAAAAGCGTTCTAAAAATTTTCTAAATTACAATTTTTATGCAATCTTATCAAATACCAAACCGATTGAAAAAATAATTGTGTCAAATTGTACATGATAGATAGTGATAGAACCTGCTCAAACATAAGCTATATTTTATGTCGATGCCACTACCACAAGGGGGTTGCAGGAGCAAAAAACTTTATAAATTGCGATTTCTATGATACTGAAGAGGCTAGAAACTTTAAATATGGCATGGTAGTTACTTATAAAATATAAATGCCCTCGAAGGACTGTCGAAACCAAATTCGAATTAAAAAGGGGTGAAGCGAGGGGCGTTGCAAAAAGCGTTCTAACAAAGTCTTAAATTACGATTTCTATGCAATTTCAGGGAATATAAACTGGTTATAAAAGTAATAATTGCGAATTAATGGTAACAATCTCTGATCCTACACAGGCTATATTTTATGTGGATGATTGTAACACCTGGGGTTCTCAGGAACAACAAACGTTCTAAAAAAAGCCTTTAAAATCTTTCTAAATTACGTTTCTGTGGAATATTGGGAAATAATAAACCAATTTCAAAATTAATGTTGCAAATTATTGGTGACAGTTCCTATTTCAACATAGCCCTTTATGTTGAGACAGGTGGTAGGACTTGGAATTTAACATGATGGTTAATATTTAGACGTAAGAAGATGGTTTCTGAAAAATTCAAAACTTAAAATCAATACTGAAATAAGCGTATTAATTGAGCGTAAAAGTTTCAAAATACTTTCTAAATTATCATTTTTTAGTTTTATTTCTTTTTTTTAATTTAAATCTAATTTCTACCTAATACAGTGTAATAATGAAGTTTAGTCAAACTACACTGACGGAAAAAAAAATCCCAACACCAAGAAAGACTTGGGTTAGATAAACGAAATTTGGTAGGCGTGTTTGTACATCGGAAAGATGCCATCGATTGAAATTTCGCGTTTTGCACATAAGTGTGGCGCTAGTAGCGCCACTCAGAACTTGCAGGTCAGGTTTACTTTAAATGCGTGCTGCAAAGTTCGTGGGCGTTATTTAGCTTCAAAATGTAACGTATTGAGTTTATGTAATCCAAGAATGTCTTTAACAAGACAAAGAAGCCACTGTCAACAGCTCACCGAGTTGGAACGAGGTCGCATAATCGGGCTACGGGAAGATGGATTTTCTTTCCGTGATATTGCAGAAAGCGTTGGCTGGAATGTATCCACTGTACATGATTGTTGGAAGCAGTGGTCAAGGGATGGTACTGCCTCAAGAAGACCAGGTTACAGGCGGCCACGTGGAACTTCTGAGAGGGAAGATCGCCGTATTCGGCGTACGACTGTGACGCATCGTACTGCGTCTGCGACAGAAATTCGAGCTCCGGTGACACAACGAACTGTTAGAAATCGGTTACTTCAAGGACACCTCCGAGCCAGGTGCCCTGTAGCGTGCATTCTACTGACTTCAAGCCATTGCCGTTTGCGACGCCATTGTTGTCAGGCCAGAGGCCATTGGTGTCAGGCCATAGCTCATTGGAGGACGGAGTGGAGATCTGTTTTTTCTGATGAAAAAGAAACACTCCGCCCACCAGTGAGCTGTGGCTTGACACGATTGGCGTCGCAAACGGCAATGGCTTGGAGTCAGTAGAATGCACGCTACAGAGCGCATGGCTCGGAGCTTTCCTTGAAGTAATCGATTTCTAACAGTTCGTTGTGTCACTGTGGTATCAACTGCAGCTCGAATTTCTGCCGCAGTCGCAGTACGATGCGCCACAGTCGTGCGCCGAATACGGCGATCTTCCCTCTCAGGAGTGCCACATGGCCGCCTGGAACCTGGTCTTCTTGAGGTAGTACCATCCCTTGACCACTGCTTACAACAATCATGCACAGTGGATAAATTCCATACAAGTCTTACTGCAATATCGCGGAAAGAAAATCCACCTTCTCGTAGCCCGATTATGCGACCTCGTTCCAACTCGGTGAGCTGTTGACAGTGGTTTTTTCGTCTTGTTAAAGGCATTCTTCGCTAACATCAACTCAATACGTCACATTTCGAAGCTAAATAACGCCTACGAACTTTACAGCACGCATTTAAAGTAAACCTGATCTGCAAGTTCTGAGTGGCGCTACTAGCGCCACATTTATGCACGAAGCGCGAAATTTCAATCGATGTCATCTTTCAGATGTATAAACACGCCTACCAAATTTCGTTTATCTAACACAAGTGTTTCTTGGTGTTGGGATTTTTTTTTCCGTCAGTGTATGTTTTAAATAGTAATTTTTAAAAGTATAATTTCTTTTAATAAATTTTAGGCATATAAATATCACTTAGCATATTTCAAATTTTACGCGAGCAAAGCCGCGGGTTTGCTAGTATTGATATGGAACCATTGCATTGAAATTTTTGCATTTTTTTTAACTAATATTTATTAGTAAAATACAATGCACATTTATTTAACTATGCATTTACCTTTCTGATTACTTTGTCATAGCAAAATAAAAAAAATAAAAAAATATTCAGAAATATGGAAATAATTTCATTTTTTATGATACACATAATTACAAACAGTTTCTGAACTCATAATAATAATTTCCAATTCAAAGCTGATAAATATTATCGCATTATTAAAACGTGAAAATTGCTAGCTTTATAGAAAAAGGCGTTATTAAAAACCTAAAGCAGACTGATTTTAAATCGAAGAATTATTTAAAGTAATATTTAATTTTAAAATAAGTCAAAATATTTCAGTTAAGAAAATTATTGCATCGAAAGCTGATGTATAGAATTTAACCATCTTTTGCAGACACATATGGAACTAGATTGTCGTGTGAAGTGTCAATTTCTCTCTCTCCCTCTCTCTCTCTCTCTCTATATATATATATATATATATATATATATATTCTTATTTTCAATTTTTTATTCAAATTTTCATTGTCTAATTAGACATATCTTTCGTATTTTGAAAAAATCATTTTTTTATTTACTTTTGACAGTTTTTTTAAAAACGGAAATAATATTTCCAAACATTTTACATTAAAAAATTTAAATATAAGTAAATATTAAACTATAAAGAAAACCTTAGATTAACCAAGTTATCACGTGCGAAAAGCATTTAATTGCCGAAATTACGGCTTATTTAAAAAACTGAAATAATAATGTTTCCAAACACATTCCAGTTCAAAAAATATTTGCACGTGAATATTAAAAGACAAAAAAATAATTTAAAATAATTACATGCAATCATTATTAGATGGAAAAAATTGCGTCAAGAATACGAAAACAATATGTTTAAAACTTTATATTTAAAACAATTATTTAAAACTTTATATTTAAAAAAAATATTTAAAACGTCATATTTAAATCATTATATATAAAACTTCCCATTTAACCAATTTTCTTATAGCGTCTAAAATGAAAAGGAAATGTGAGAGACTCCGACATTTTTTATTTAACTATTTTGCAGAAGCTGACTTTTACATAGATCTTCAATAACTAAAACAGCCCTTAGTCGTCTCGACAACGGGACATCTCGCCGTGGGAGCTAAAAAATCCCCAGTCAAGCATAAATGAATGACAACCCAATTACAGAAATGCGCACCTGACATGATAATATGATTCAATTTTCTCTAATCGAATAATCTACTTAAAATTGTGAAATTAGTGCGTTTTTAGAGTTAGCGGGGTCCGAACGTGATTCACAATCGTAGCTCGTAGGAGGCAAAGTCTCTAGTATGAAACCGAACTATTAAATTTCAAATTCTAGACCCATCAACAACATTTACATCTTAATAGAAATGCAAAAATAACAACAATAAAAGCACCATTTTTTTTTATTTCAAGCATACCGGTTTCGGTAGTATATAGCATACCTTCCTCAGTATATTCACCAAGCTCCGTCCTAATAATCATTTATATCATACCTTTTCATATGTGTGTTAGACTCAATCTGTCTAAAAACAAATTCCAAAGAAAATATTTAGTATACTTAAAATTATAACTTTTCATTTTTAATAAACTATTAAATTTCAAATTCTAGACCCATCAACAACATTTACATCATAATAGAAATGTAAAAATAACAACATTAAAAGCACCAATTTTTTTTTTTTTTTAAGCATACCGGTTTCGGTAGTATATAGCATACCTTCCTCAGTATATTGCACCATGCTCCGTCCTGATAATCATTTATATCATACTTTTTCATATGTGTGTTAGACTCAATCTGACTAAAAACAAATACCAAAGAAAATATTTAGTATACTTAAAATTATAACTTTTCATTTTTAATGTCATCTGTTCTTCCCAAACCGTGGTTCTTTCTTTAAAATATCTAAATTGAAATACGGTTCTGAGCATATACCGGAGAAGTTTATTTTGAAATACATTATAATAACTGCATTCTTTAAATTGTTATTGATTTTAAAACAACTGCCTTATAACATTTATTAATTCATTTAGTAGTTTTTGTTGGTATTGTAGATGAACGAAGAAATGACTCTCTTAGGATAGAACTAAAAAATAGGTTTTAACGTGAAATTTGCACTATTAAAACCTTATATTTACTCCAGAACTCTCTCACTATAAAAAAAAAAAGCAATTTGTCGATAAATTACATAGGTTTATCATTCTCGTTTCTTTTTCCCTTGGATACAGGGACGTTGACCAATTTATATTTTATTAGGAATTTTAATTTTATGAAATATGTTAAGAATACTCTAATGTTATCCAAAGGAAATGTTGAAATATAATTTGAGTTGGTAACAACGTGATTTTGAGTGTATGAACGTTACAAGAATAAACTTAATGATTAGCATCCATTAAAGAAAAAAGCATTCTTATGAAAAAATATGAAATTACTTCAACATTTTTATTGTTTTTTCTCATTTTTACACCAAATATCACCAAACAGCCTATTTTATACATTGCGCATCAATTCATTAAACTGTACACATAACATTCTATTTACTGTTCTGACAACGCACAAAAATACTTTCTGCTTTATTTAATATTGTGTGAATTAGAAAGTTTTTTAAATTATCGCACGGACAGGTTTTGATGGTCATTTTTCTATAGTATTTAAAAAGAGTTCTTATCTGTAACATCTAATTTGCTAATTTCGATATAAAAGCATACAAAAATCACCAGAAACTAAGTTTTCTGTTAATAAAATTTTCAAATATATTTTTTTAATTATGTCAAAATTACGAGAGCCTATTGTGTTCTTTTAGGTAGCTTTCATTACAAAAAGCTACATATTGCAGCTTTTCGGAGGAAAGCGATTTCAAAAAATTTAGGTATATTTTCATCGATCATGACCCCCAGACCCCGAAACGTTCAAAATTGACACACACACACACATACATATATATATATATCTGACCTTTGTCACACTGTAACTCTCGTATTTATGAACCGATTTGGATGTAATTCGGTGTGTACATAGTACATACCAATGTCTCAAACGAGTTCGTTGGCCAGCTTCATCAGCAATTTTGTTTCAAAATGGCGGCCATTTAAAATTTAAAAAAAAAAATTAAAATTTGAAATGTGGTATCAAAAAATTGAAAATGGAAAAATATTTTTTTCTTATGTATTTGACCTTTATACAAAGATTCCGAATCAGTTTTTGTTTCGTCTATATCTTAAGAAATGGCTGATTTATAGCATTTTGAATTACTAGCGTGGCTGACATTTTGAAACGTCCTGAATTTTGTCACGCGATAAAAGGCGTATTTATGAACCGATTTGGATGTAACTTCGTTTATACATAGTACATACCAATGTCTCGACCGAGTTCGTTGGCCAGCTTCATCCGTCATCTTGTATAAAAATGGCGGCCATTTAAACTTTTAAGAAAAATTTGATAAAACTGTAATAGAATTTTTTTTACAAATAATATATTTACTTGTTTAATTGGCAATTAATAACACCTAAAAGTATTTTTAAGTTGAAAATATAAAATATTTATTCGAATAAAATTTTGAAATTAATAAAAACTGTACTTTCGTATTATCTGCATGCCAGGGATTAACAGGCGAAAAAATGCCAAATATTTCGCTATTTACAGTAGGCTTTCCGATTCTGATCATTTCAATGTTGAAGTTCGAACACATATCTGTAATTTTTGTGTTTTATTTATTTTATTTTATTATGAACTTCAATTACATAGATCCATTTCGTTGTGTTAAAATTATTTTAATTGCTGTAACTTAAAAAAAAACTTTCCCTATACTCCACATGTAAAAGAGTGAAAATTTCAATTTTTATACGACCAAAACGGGTTTGGTGTCAATGGGTATATATCGTGAAGTATATTGTGATATACATCCGATATTTATTTTCAAAATATCATGTTGTGTGATATTTTACCGTATTTGTTATACATATTCAAAATATCATGTTGTTTGATATTTTCATATATTTGCTATCGGTTTTCAGAGTATCATTATGCATGATATTTTTGATACTTAGTCAAAAGAAGTTTAAAGAGATTTTGTAACTGTTGATGACTGTGTCGTCGTGTAAGTAAACAACTTTGCCGTGGTTTCTGATGGCAGCGACTTTTTTACCCCAAAAAGAAAATATATACATACTTTGTAAGCTTTACGTTGGAAACTGAATTTTTTAACCCTTTAAAGTACCATGGAAATAACTTGTTATAAAACTCAATTCATTTAATACATCGATTAGTAATAATACATTATAGAATGAGTTATAGATAGTACTTTACTTTATCTTGTTCCAAAAGCATTATTGATTGCACAAAAGAAAAATATTTTTAAAAGGATGATTTCTTTTGCCTTTGCAGCTTTTCAGCTTTCTTGACGTCGAGAGATTGAGGGGGGGGGGGGGGGGAGTTTCAGTTCCGAGATATTTCTATATTCCCATTGTAAGAACATTGTATTTGTACATTTACTAATTCTACAAAATACTAATAAAAAAGGGTTAAAACCCCTGAAAGGGTGAAAAGCATGATTAACCCTGCTGTTCAATTTAAGTCTATTTGACCCACAAATGTTTTTTTCGTTTATAAAAATATACCGCACTGAGATATTTTCATGATATTTCACGACTTTTTTGTAAAAAAAGATAAATATGTATTCCAAAAATGATTTACGTTTATCTGCATTTACAAGGAATAGTTTTAATTTAATCCTAATATACTGTTCGTGTAAATGTGATCCAACTCAAAACAGTATTTACTTTTACCGATGTACTTTCATATTTGTTTGGAATAATTCTTCTGAAAAGCATAGCAATAAGTTCTCTAGCTCATCCCTTTTCGAAATTTGTTTAAAATTCGTTGACGTGTGTGTGTGGTCACGTGTCAATAGAATACATGCAAGGTCTGTTTGGTACAGTCGACATGGGGCCCAAGCATTCGCGCCTGTTATAACTTCGTTTTACAGTTTATAACATTCTGCTAAGTAATTGTCCTTGTGAGTGTACAGCAACAATGTGTTAATTATAAAAAATGGCGAATCATAGGTATTTGAGCGATGTAGTTACGCTAATGGGAACCTCTGACACCGAAGAGGAAGAAGTATCTCAGTATTAAAATCCTTTAAGTGATGGAACTTAAAATGAAAGTTCTGACACCGATTTTGATATTGATATTCAATCAATGCATAATTTATAGTGTATTCAGTCCAAGAATCGTAAAATAAAATGGAAATTAATCTCTCTTCCACGTGCTAATCTATTAACGTCTGCTAATATTATAAACACTACACCAGGTTTCACAAAATATGCAACGGCAAGAATAACAGACGAAAAAAGTGCATTTGAGACAGTATTCAATTCTACAACTGAAAAAGAAATTATAAAAATGACCAATGTTGAAGGTGGAAAAGTGCATAGAAAAGAGTAAAAAAAATTATCGAAAGTGAAACTTTTCAAGCATATATTGTATTATTATTATTATTAGCTGTCCTTTACACATCAAATGGAGAATAAACTTGAGGAATGAAGAAACTGGCAGAAACATATTTTGAGCTAAAATGTCTCTCGAAACCTTTTGCACAACATCGTTTTGATGATAAATGTACGTAAAGAATGAGTGTCTTTTGATATAATAGCTGCTGTTTGAAATTCTACCAGAATTGTATTATTCGAATGTAAATGGTACAATAGATAAAATATTGGGTTTGATGGTCGATGTTCATGCAAACAGTATATGCCAAGTAAACCATTCTAAATATGAAATAAAAATGCGAACTTTATGTGACAGCAAAACTTCCTATGCACAGAAAAAAAGAAATTTATACTGGAAAAGAACGAGGATCAAGATCAGAGAAAAATCAGTGCATGGTAGTTGTGAGTGATCTTAATTACGAGTATTTGGGACACAACATTACATGTGAAATTCTTTTCCGTCCTACAGCTTGGGACAACTTCTTCTGAAACTTGGCCCCATCAAAGAAAAACCCAGACATTCCTGAAGAAATTCAGAAATCACCGTTAACAAGAATGTTATTCTGTTTAGTACTTTGCATCATGACAAATAAATAGCGACAGACCTGACAAAAAACAAAAAATGATGTTAGATTATAATGCAACAAAAGGGCCTGAAGATACTCTTGATCAACTTTTGAACACATACACTTATAAAAGAAACACAAATAGCGGGC
This sequence comes from Maratus speciosus, assembly GCA_963932465.1. Lineage (NCBI taxonomy): Eukaryota > Metazoa > Arthropoda > Arachnida > Araneae > Salticidae > Maratus > Maratus speciosus. Next base: position 317,594,231 of record OZ010800.1, read on the forward strand.
GCGTTATATTATTCTAAAAAATGCTTGATACTTCTGTTTGCAATGCATTTATTCTATGGACTTCAACACACAACAAATAGAACGAAAACAAACTGACCAAACGAACACTAATTTTGGAAGAATTGCAAAAAACACCATTTTTCTATGCTTTAAGCAAGACAACATCTACTAAGAAGTGGGGACTCAATCACAGTTTTAAAAATAATTCACAGTAAAATCTAAACGCAACTTCGGTGTCTGTTGTGAGTTCTTCATTGTACATAAAACGTGCAACGTGCAAGTTCTGTTCATCAAACAATGACAACAAAGCTAATATATTGTACTGCAACAGTGAGAAACACATTTTCAAATCGCATATAAAGTATTACCGTCCAAAATTCAAATAAAGTTAAATTTCAATTTTATTTTTTAATGCTTTACATTATTTCATCTGTATTTAAACTACTTTACAATTTTTAACCATTTATAAAAGGGCACCTTTCATTTTTATGCTAGAAATGCTAATACTCTGAATCGGGTCCTATTGACCCGAAAACTACATACGTTTAGTAAATTTGAACAGAACAGCAGGCTTAAAGAAACCCTGATAATGCAATGACTATTACGCTATTATTGATTGTAAACAGACCTACATTTCATTACTGTCTCCATGGAAACATATCATCATCAAAAACTATTGAATATACAGGGTGCTTCAGAACTGTAGGTCAATAAGTAAAGGCAAGTAGGGGATAAATAAATTAGCAGATTTCGTATAGGAATGTGGTTTCGGAAATGTAGCGTTGAGACAGTAGAGGGCGTCGTTGAGTTCAATGGATAAAAACACTTCTCTGGCTTGAATAGTCATTCTCAGCACGGATTTAGGGCAACGTACGTTGTTATACAAATGCGGAGCATGATGACATGCGTTTGGTATCGGGCTGCGCAATGAAATGCAGCGGCTACTCAAATGTACATGGTATGATTTCTGAGTAAGAATCTGCTAGATTGACGAACATTTGAGCGTTTTCATGGGTAGTTGTGCGCGAGTAGATCGTTTTATGCTTCGAGTCGTGACACGGGAACTGAAAGATATCGCAGAATTCTTGTTGTGATATATTTGTAATAATTTATAGTGCTTCATTTTGTTTCTTCTATTTTGGGGTCTCAACAAAATACGAGTATATATAAGTAGAACAAAATACAAATTTTTATCTTTTGTCTTTTGTCTCTTAAATCTCAAGTTATTATTATTCCGAACATGGATAATAAATTTTCCCTTGTTAATAGTACACAATTCCGTGTATTTTTATATCATTTTATCTTTCAAAAGTTGTAAAAATTTCTTAAAAACTCCTTATGTTACATATCATGTAATAAATGTTTTTATAGAAAAAGTTGGGTTAAATGATTCGAAAGAAAAATAAGAACACATTATCTAGTATAAGCAGTTGTCAAGCATATTTTCTATAAAGAGAGGATGCATTAATCTTCTTATGAACATAATACGTTCTTTGCTTGTAAAAGCTAATTTAATACAATAAAAATACTTAGATATTTAACTACACAGTCGTTTTTTCTGTAAGAAATCACTAAAAAATATTTTTTTTCTTTTCATTATTTTGTACAATATGTTATTGGTTGATCTCACCTATTTGTAGGGAGCATTTTCCAATTAATGTAAGGAAAATGTTTCTGTTTTAAAATTTTACAATGTTTAATATTAATGTAAGACATATTTTTAATTTAAACTATGAGTTTTAAGAAATTTTATATTTGACACAATCATTATACGGTGCCAAATTTTGTAGAAGTGTAATTCTATCGTCTAAAAGAAAAAATACAACAATAATAATAATGATGGTGATGATTATAATAATAACGATAATGATAATAATTATCGATTAGAATAATAACGATAATGATAATAATAATCGCTTTTTTGGAAATATATTTTTTAATTCGATATCTAACACTTCGCTCTCATATAGAAATTTCTTCCTCAAATCCAGTAAACAAACACGAAAATGAAAGGCAATGGTTTAGAAAAGTTGGGATTTAATGTTTACGTAACATAGCTAAAAATAATATCGTTTTTTGAAAATTTAGAAAAAAAAAAGCATTAAAATAAATTTCTAGAGAGAAGATTATATTTTTTTCTTTTTTTTTTTTTTTTTTTTTTTTGTAAATAAAACTACTTTATTATCTTTTGTTCTAATTTTTTTACATTAATGTATTCTTTCACTTTTGGATCTAATGAGAAAAATGTAAGTTTTACATAGAATAATTCATCTTTAAATAAGTTTTTAAAAAGTGTTTAACTTGTGCATCTTTTAGTTAAAGTTCAAAAGTTAAAAGAGTTACTTGTTGCATAAATTATACAAAGCACTTTTAATTTTACGTTATTCTTTTTAAAAAAAATCTTTTTTAATCAAAGTGAATGTTTGACTTGTAAACGTGTAGCTGTGAACTCTATAAATGTATAATTCATTATTTCTCATACACTTAAGACAAAATATGCAATTATGCAGTTGCTTTATTAAAATACTTATAATTACAGATTTAAAATGCCACTAATTCGATAATTAATGTATAAGTAAATGTCTTTGGTTTGCTATATGCAGTTTTTTCTATTTAAACGTAATATCAGTTTTTAAAAATTCTGTTTTATGCGTAAATTTTCTATTTCTGTATGTACAAGTTTTCCATACCACGAGCTCCTTGTGAACTGCAATCTAATATAAGTCGTCGGATTAATGAAAAATTCACTTTCTACTTTGAGTATCTTACAAAATTACCATTCGCTCAAATATCTTAACCATTTAACTATGAGAACCATACTCAAAGCATAAGTACTTTATAAATTTCATACTGCATAATAAAAAGACTCGAATCCTGACAATCTGAAGTGGACTTATTCTTCAGGTGGTGTTTCACATCATTTTTATGGAGCTTACTACTTATAAACCTAAGATACAAAGGGACTAATTCGGTAAAATTTTAGCTATTTTTTACCGACTTCCCTCTTTTGCCGGAACTGAGTTCGGTCAGATGACTTGTTTTATTTTTGCCATGCCCAAACTGTGTTCGTGCATAATTCAACTTTCTGGAACGAACTTGCTTTACATGGAATTTCATTTTAAAGCTTTATTTCAGCGAATTGTCAATAGATGACAGCACTATTTTGAATGTTATTTTGGCGTGCTTTGTTTGTCAGGTTCATATGGTTGGAATGTTTTATGAGAGTATCATTTTGATAATAATGCCTTCTTATATGCATCGTATTAGTGACGATTCCAGTCAAGAAGAATACACTTTACATACTTCTGGCTCAGAATCGGACTGCACAGATGATATATCTGCGAGTGAAACGGAAAATTATTGAGATATAAGCATTTCTGTTACTAGACGGTGGTGTTCTATAGATGCTAGGGCTATTTTGAAACCTGTCCCACCACACAACAGTTAATTTATAAAAGTATTGGACACAATATGTGAGAATATTTCATTCCACATGTTATCCACATGTTATTATCTTTAATTAATGTAATATGTTCCCTCAAAAAATAATTCTTAATCGTTACTAATAATAAAAATTTTTCCTGCCTTTCTATAATATTGCTAAAAAGAAAACATGTAGGCGTATTTTAGCTTGAGTGTTCGAAATTTACTTTTGCAATAACTTGTTAAATTTTGTAAAAGAGGTAGTAAAACTGTTTTTGCTCATATTATACTTGTATATAAAGAAGACAAAACAAGTAACAAAATATGGCAATTTTTTACCCCATTTTACAAAAGAAATCTAACAGTAAAGTTCATAAAATAAATTTTGTTTTCATCCAAATCTTGAAAATATCTTTAATACTGCATTGGCAAGAAAGTAAAAACATTTTCCCAAGTACTTAACTTAAATCTTCAAAAATAAAAATAAAATAACGACTTATAGGTCATTCAGATGTTTAAAGCGCTAAATTTGTTATTGCGTGAGTTTACGTTATTGATAATTGACTTGATATTTTTAGGTAGAAAATAATTTTAGATTCATATTTGTAAACCTAAATTACAGGTCATCAAAAAGTATCAATTTTAGATAAAGCGCTCTTTATATTATCTATGCTTTCATTTTGCTTGTGTAATAGCAATGAATGTATAGTTGTAGTGTTATTTTACCTTCAGGTCTAAAGAGGTTAAAGCATACAATAAGTCAAAGATTAAGCAACTGGATAGGTACACAGATATAATTTTCTCTGAGCTTTAAACATTGTAACTGCCCAAAATAAAGATATCGAGTGAAACACTCAAGTCATATTGATAGAGAGCATCAAATTCATAGTCATCTACGTGAAAGCGATATCGTAATACTACAACTAATACTTCAATAATTCTCCTGTTAGAAATTTGTGTTTTCATATATAAAACTCCTTTTTCTGCACTCCAATCTTACCCCCTCTCAGAAATTGGCTTAGATAAGAGTTGTAATTTTCCAACTGAGCAAAGAATGTCCAGGCTAGGATCCGAACCAGACGTCTCTTGGCTGACGATGCAAATTCCGCGCCAACTGAGCTATCCCAGACGAATCTGGAGGACCCAGATAACATTATTGATCGTAACATCTTCTCTGATTTATGAATCAGCTTAACAGAATAAATTGCAGGTAATGGAACTAAAGCTGGTTACGTAATGACACTAGATTAATTTTAATACAATTACTCTAATTGGTAAATAAATCATATGAGTTTTAATTTTCCAATGGGTTAAAAATGTTTTGGCCAAGATTTGATCCAAGGATCTCTTGGATGAAGTTGCCAATGCGCTACGATTTATTCTGTTGTGCTGGTTTATATATCAGATCAGATGAAATTACCAATAAAATTTGCTGAGTTAATTATGTCCTCCAGATTCGTCCGGGATAACTCAGTTTACAGAGATTTTCAAGGAAGCCACACACCTTATTAAAAATCCTTCACCCTATTAAAAAAAAAAAAAAAAACATTTTTTTCATAAGTAGGTATCCAGATTGGTACCTAAGAGAGTCTTTTTATGTTCTTGATGTCATTTTAAAGGATTAAAAATTTCAATACAGGAACTTTTGGTATATTGTTTACTGCATCACGCCTTAGTATGTGTTTAATTCCCATTTTAAGCCCATGCTTGATTGTCGCACCAGATATTCTCCACTTTTTTACTTGCTTCCTGAATTGGCTTCAGCAACGTTCTTATTTAGCTATGTAACTTTCCATCGTAAATTCTTCCAAAACATATCCTTACACATCCTATTCTTTGGCAGACTATTTTAGCTTGGCAGATTAAAAGAAAATGATAACATAATAATATCGTTCTGCATTACTCTTTTTTGTTTCCGAAAATAACACGCATACATCTTTCCAAAATAAAATGTTTATGTTTAGTTTGTTATCTTATTTTTTTTTTTTTTTTTTTACAAACAAAATATAAAATTACTTTTCGAACATTGTTAGACGAAGAAAAAAAACTTAATATAAAAAAATAATTACATTTCAGAGCTAGATGGTAATGGTGATTTGAATTATATTGACATCTGCATAATTTGTTTTATCATATATTTTCGTATATATTTAGCATCTAATATATGAAGGTAAAGTAATATATAAAGGCTTTACACAAAAGACTTTCCTTTGAAGTTTTCTGCAAAGCTGTTCCATCTACATATATTTTAATTAAAATGGAGATTTGAAATACAAGAGACGTCGAATAAATTTATGAGAAAAGTCTTCAAATGAAGTTATTATTACAAATATGTTTTGAATGATGAATGTAAGCTAAAACTCAAATATGAAATTTTAACAATGGGTGATATTGATATTCATTTTTATGAATATGATTTAAGCTGAATATACAAATGCATATTTATAAATGCTTCTTTTGCTAGCATTACACGTAACCAGCTAACGATAAAGCTGTTTAAAAGTTTAAATTTATAACATATTTCATGCTAAATAACTTTGAAACGTAAAATAAAATAGAAATAATAAACATATGTTTTACAAAGCCAATAAAAGACACTTCATAAAATACACAAAAAGAAGAAGCTAATGCAACTCGCTTCTAAATTTCCCTTCTCCATTAGTGCAAAACATAGACCTACCAGTATGAGAACAGAAGAAAGTTTTCTGTTTGTTCTTTTACTTGTAAGGAGGCAGAAATTTTAGTATGTAACAGGACATTATTTGCAGCACTTTATAACTAGAAATAATGATTTACTCCAGAAGTAGAAAAAAAGGTCCTGTTTATGCTCCAACAGCTGAAGAAACAGCAAGACTATACCGGTACCCTGCGATAAATAGAAATAAGTAAAAATGCATGATTCCATGAATGTGCACTAAAGTACCAATAATATAGGTTAACGCTTGATAATATAATGGCGAGTAATTAAAAAATCTGTTATCCCCGAAAGCTATAAAGGTTAAATGATCTTTGATCTCCACGTTTCCTCAGTTCTGAATATTTTATGTTAAAAAATTTGTTAATCATTTTGAGCTTTTCGTTCAAAATAACATTAAAATATTAAAATTAAGAACAAGATTATACACAAGTTAAGAATAAATTTAAACGATATTATGACACTGTTCTAAAAAAACTATTTAATTTTTGAAAGACTTATACTGAATTATTTACATAATTGTTTACATTACGAACTTATTTAAAGTAATGAAATTGTTCTAATCATGAATTAAAAAATATTAAGAAAATATCCATATATCTTTAGATCTATTGGCTACCAAAATTCGTTTTTTGTACTTTTTACAATAATTCTTATAAACATGTGCTCGTACATATAAGTCATATTCATATAAGTCGGAATATGTTTCGTTTAGATATTCCCAAATTCGGTTTTTACTGTTTTTACGATCATGTTTGTGCACTTGTGGGGAAAAAGTAAACACTACCTAATAACTCTGCATCAAATTATTGTACAAGACAGTTACTGATACCAAACGGTTGGAAATAAAGTGTACTTTTAAATAATGTGATAAAATTTTCTTATAGACCATCTACATATCGAAAGAAACCCAAACTTTGTTTTTTCCAATTGCAATACCCAAGTTTGACTACATAAATAAATTCTAAACCCTTCAATTAGACTAAATGGAAATAGTCATGAAATTCGTACGATTAGTTTGAGAGAAATTAAATCGTTTTAAGAGGTCTCAGGACTTTGAATTCGAAAAAAATAAAAAAAAGACCATTTTCAACATTCAATATCTTAAAATGTATATGATTTTAAAGCATATTTTTTATTGATATGAAACATATAAGTATGTTCTTATATTTCATGTATTTAAAAAATTGAAACTTGCAGAATTACCATTTATAGGGGGATGCAAACTGTTAGACATTTGACAAGAAGATAAGTAGTATAACAATTTACGCGCAGGATTACAAAATAAATATTGCAACTAGAATGCAAATTTTGGTGCCTAGTTATTTTTATTCCTGATGTAATAATAATTACCCTGAACATAAGTAAATTTATATTTAAAGCATTTTTATATTTCAAATATGAAGTTGTATTTAGCTAATACAGTATTTTGAAAATTTCAACAGTATATTCACCTAAAAAAATATTTTTTTGAATAATTAAAACGAAATTTTAGGTTCAGTTTATACAAACTAACATGAAACATATGTTTTGAAAACTTTAAGAAAAAAATATTCAGAAGTTTTTGAGATATCCTGGGCGTTAAGTCCAAAAACGTCATTTGGAGAAAAATGACTTCAAAGTTTCGGAAACACCGCTACAGCTATTGAGCAGGTATAATTCTAAAAGTAATAACTTTTGTTCTAATGGGAATTTAAAGGAAACAATTACATCAAAATTTCCACAAAAGAAATGCGTTTAACATCTAAAAAAAAAAATTAAAATTTCGAAAATTTTGAAACTTTAATAGTCTTGAGACACCTTAAAAGGAGCAGCCAATATGACCATTTAATATATATATATATTTTAAATTATGCTTTTATGCACATCATGTTAAACCATCATTTTGAAGTATTTTAGGCATAATTTCAAAACTGATTGGAAGAAAAAAAATTAAATTTTGAATTCGCATAAAGCAGGTTACAATAAATATAAATCTATCAAAAAATTGTAGGTTGCAATTTATATTTTATTTTCGAACATTAATTTCACAATTCATAACTCATAGTATGAATTTTTTTAAATTACAAATTCAATGTATTTATGTTTGGGCTTTTTCGTACTATAATCACAAAAAATTACTACATCAGGATCATGGAAGACGATAGTATTCCGAGTGACGCAGCCTTAAGCCTAAAATCGTATCGTATCGTATCGTATCGTAGAATTCGTAGATGGCGGAACTCATATATACAGCTAACTCGACATCAAAGAAAACGCGAAAAGCCGCCTTTTAATAACTCAGCAGATATAGGTCCTATTGTTCTGAATTTTCTAGAACAGTCTTATATCAGCAGTCTAATCGTATACTGAAATTTTTACATTTCTACGTGCAGTATATTTTTAGATCTAAATAGCCATTTTTTAAGCGGAAACGTTGATATGGTATGGAAGATTCCTAATTTGAAAATCCCGAAAACGGTTCTAACGATTTTCTTTAAATTGATATACAATATTAATCTGATTAAGATGAGTAGAATAAGACATATCTTTTATCTGGTAAAACTCATTTTATTTTTGACATTTTCGTTCCCGTTAATGCCCAGTCAACCATTAATCTCTGGTAATTTTCTCGTCTGTGATTAGTGAGTGCGAGGCTAACATTAACCTCGTAATGAGTAGGTTTGACGACATCACATCGCGCCAATGAGCGCGAAGGGCTGTGACTTTCAGTAGATAGATAAAGATAATCCATGTTTATTTGTGTAGCGAGCAGAAATTACAAATTACGCTATAACGATGGATTTAGTGTTTTAAGTCGTTTTCTTTCGGATTTGAAGTTAATTATTTTATATTTCCTTATTTACATTTAGTTATTCGCGTTTGTAAGAAAAAAGTCGCCCTCTAGCGATCTAAAGGGTACCACTGCTTCTTTCATCGCGTTAGCATTACTTACCGTGAGTCAAATATCATTTGGGATTTTTAATTCTTAATAAATATGAATAAAACCGCAAAAAAGCTAATACAAGCTGTTATGTGCCCCAATGCAACTCTAGATAATCGAAAAATCCCGATTTAAGCTTTCATTTATTTCCAAATGAAAACAATAAAATACCTGTCGTATCTAAAAACGGCAACAAAACTTTGATCAGCAGAAAATTCGATGTCTCGTTGAGGCTGACAGTTTGTTCAAATTTAATCGTGATTTAAATCAGATTATTAAAAAAAATAATGGATTAAAATATTTTTTTAATGATGTGAAAATATATTAAAATAGATGTCGTAAAATAGATGTAAAATAGATGTTTAAAAAAATAATGGATTAAAATATTTTTTTAATGATGTGAAAATATATTAAAATAGATGTTACCAGGTTTAAAAAGCATTTCATTTAAAACTTTAATTAAATCTGGTCATCCTCATAAAAACTTTCTTTGAATAATCAAATTATTCACTCTTTTATAGAAAATAAGCACAACAAATAAAATATTTTTTTCTAGATTAAATAAAATAAATAAATAAAAGATTCTTATTTGTTTTTTATAAATAAATACATAATAAATTTCAGCTAAAAGAAAATTTTAGAATGATAACATCTGTTATACAGTTATAGTAAGATAATGGAAAAAAGTTTAAAAAAAATCTAATTAGTATAAAAATGTTTAGGAAGAACTACTTCAGTAAAAGTTTATAAAATATTTTCTACTTTTGGATTAGCACAACATATCAAAGAAAGCAATTGATAAAAGAAGAAAAGTAACAAAATTTTTTTGCTTTTTAATTGGAAGAGCTACGTTCCAATCAAGGTTAATAAATATCACGATAATTTCAAACTTTTCAACTTATCGATGATTATAAATATTTTCGGAGTCCATACAAATTAGAAATTGAAACATAATGCACTTAGCATGAAAACTAATATATTCTAAAAATCTTTCTTCTTCTTTTTTTCTTTAATATTTTGGGTAGTTAATGTTGATAGAAAGTATGACTAACCATTAATATGATTATATTTAGTCTCTGTATATGTATGAATTAACAGATATTATTATTATTTTTGTTGTTAATGCACATATATCTGCATCAGCTTAGAATTATGCAACACTGCAATAATTTTACAAATTACAAATACATGAAGAACTGCCATGAAATTTCTTTTATTTGTTATATTCTAAGAATTCTATTAATTTCATGCATTAAATTACCTAATGAAATTATTTATTTATCGTTTTTATTATTTATCCAATTACCATCTATTATTTTAATAATTAACGATAAAAATAATCTTTAATATCCTAATTACCGGTTTGGTTGTTTTAAAAACCTACAATTTTGACGGCGATTAACCCTTTGTGTCCCAAATTATTAATTCATGAAAATTTCATCTTCTAAAGCATTTTTCATGAATTTTTTAAACTATATTAGACGATTTACATAATCATTTAATAAATTTTATAAGGATTTTGCCAAATAAAATTAATTAAATTTGAATTTATTGAGATTTTGTGCAATATTTATAACTCCACTCAAATCGTTTATTTAAAAAAATATTTTTTAGTATTTTGTAGAATTAGGAAAGGTACAAATATAATGTTCTTACAATAGAAATATTTCCGAACTGAACCCCCCCCCCCCACCCCTCATCTTTTAACGTCAAGAAAACTGAAAAGATGCAAAGGCAAAAGAAATCATCCTTTTAAAAATATTTTTGTTTTGTGCAACCAATAATGATTTTGAAACAAGATAAAATAATGTATCTATAGCTGATTCTAAACTGTATTACTACTAATCGATGTATTAAATGAATTTTATGAAAAGTAATTTCAATGGTACTTTAAAATATCGCTGGGACATAAAAGGTTAACACAGAAAAACGATCATAAAAAGCCATTTTTAATAATAATAATAATAAACATACTTATGTTTTTTTACACCCTACATTACAAACATACTAAAGTAAGCCGATTTTCCATTAAGAGACTTAAAAAAGCAAAAAAATTATTCCACAAGTAACCAATTCACGCAAGGCAAACACAAGACACAAGCGAAAGCCAGCAGTGATAACCGCGTTCACGCGTCCGCGCGCTGTTTACAAACATTAGCAGGTCTAAAAGCGCCACCTATCTTTGATTACAAACGTGAATTCCTGAGTGCGAAGTGCTGTCACTTTCAAGTGATAGATAATCTATATTTATTTGTGTACTTCTTGTGAGCAGATGGATTTGAAATTAATTATTTACATTTCCTTATTCACATTTGGTTATTCCTAATACTCAGAAATTTTGTCAGTCTTCGCTTGGATGAACTTCTTGCTCCATGATAATATATTAGCATAACTTGACCAGGTTGAAAGCTTAATCCAATTTGCTATGCTGTCAGATTTACATATGTCTCAGCAGGGCTGTACGAATGGTGCAGTCACCCCCAGGCACGGAGGGGGCGCCAAATTTATAATACAAACCTCGTCTTTTCTTCCTTTAAAAAAATGTATATTTACATGTTGTTAATTTTTTTTTTCAGTGAAAGTACAAACATCTTTCGTTTCAAAGTTATTGCATTCTCCTTTACCTCATACCGACAGAGGCGTCCCTACGAGTGTGCGACAGGTGCGGCCGCACAGGGCCTCGCACCCGAAAAACCGTCAACCAATATTTTATGAATATTAGGCAGTTTTTATGTTTTTCTCTTGAAAAAAAAAAAAATATTTTGTCCTTGTAGGAAGGTAGCCGCTGACAATTTCTTAATAGTCACTTTTTACCATTTAGTGTCCCTATGGCAGGTGCGAATCCAGCAGGTCCCTATGGTAGGTGCAGGGGGGGTAATCACGCTGATCCCCCCCTCCAAAAAATATATATCCAACTTTTTTATGGCAGTTTTTACGGAAAATACAAACAAAAGGAAACCCGAAAGTTTTCGGGTACAGAAGTGGGCGGGGGGGGGGGGGGCAAACGGCCCCGATCATCCTGCCCACCAAATAAATATATATATCGGAAAAACGCGAATTTCACCAATGGATAACGAAAACAATACGAAGTTCATGAAAGGACTCAGAAAAAACATGAATTTAGTCACTGCATCGTGGAAAACACGCGAATTACATCAAAGAATCGCAGAAAAAAATGAATTTCGTTAAAGGATCGTGAAAAACGCGAATTTCGCCAAAAGATACAAAAATAAACATGAATTTCGTCAAATGATCAAGAAAAAACGCAAATTTCGTCAGATTATTGCGAAAAAATGCGAATTTTGTCACAAGATCGAGGAAAAAGCGAAAATTTCACCACAGAATCGAGGATAAAACACTAATGCCGTTAAAAATACAAAATTCGCCAATGGATGACGAAATAAACACTAATTTCGTCAAAGGATCGCGAAAAAACGCTTGTCACAGGATGGCGGAAAAAACACTTTTTGTCACACTATTGCAAAAAAAGTGCTAATTTTAGCCTCAGGATCGTGGATAAAATAATAATTTCACCATACGATCATAAAAAAATTGCGAATTTCGCCAAAGGATCACGAAATAAATGCAAATTTCATCACAGGATCGCTGAAAAACACGAATTTTGTCAATGCATTGGTTAAAAACGTGAATTTCACCAAAGGATTGATTAAAAACACGGGAAAAAACGCAAATTTAGCCAAATGCCGCAAAAAACTAGAATTTCGTCAATGGATTGCGGAAATAACACAAATTTCGTCAGATAATTGCGAAAAAACACAAATTTTGTCACAGCATGTTGAAAAAAGCACGAATTTTGACACAAGATCGCAGATAAAACACTAACTTCGTTAAAGGATTGTAAAAAAACACGAATTTCATCAAAGGATCACGAGATAAATGTGAATTTCGTCAAAGGACCGCATTGTAGTAAAAGCATTGTTGCAGTAAAAGATCTTTTTAATGCAATTCTCTGTATAACAGACAGCTTCTTTAATGTAAACAATGAATTTTACTCTTAAAAAGAGCCTGCAATCTATTTTGTAGAAATATTGCTACCCTCTAGAGCAGGGGTTCCCGAACTTTTAGATCAACGTACCACTGAATAGAAGTTTATACTTCCGCATACCACCAAGTTACAAACTCCATGCTATTACAGAAAAACCTGTGTAAATGGAATATATCTAAAAGAAGGTATTTGTGCTGTCTTTTGTGCTCCGTCTAAGCAGATTTTACTGTATTTAATTGGATGATTACTTTATTAAATTGGTATACTTAGATTGACTGCTTTATATTAACATTCAAGTAAAAAGTACTAGTATCATTATTACTATATTATTAATATGTACATTATCAAAATATAGTGTTTTGATTTTAAAAAAAGCTACAATACTTAATGGCATATTGGTGTAGATTGATACATATGCACTAGGATGACTATTAATTCTGTTGTATTGCTAACGATAAGGGTGATGCTTGCTTTACCAAACACATCTTCCTCATATCTGATTCAATCTTAGTTTTAAACATAAATCAGATTCGATGTTTATGTTTATTCCTGTATTTGTTTTTCATATAAAGGAGTGACGAGAAAGCATTTAAAACAAATATATGTTGTGCTAAAAACAAGCAATAATCTTCAGGGTTGTAGTGGGTATCTGCCCGGGTACCCAACCAGCTACCAGCGTTAAATCTGCACATCATCACAGATGTAAACAATGAAACTTTCAGTTCAGATGTAAGGGCAAAATTACAGAATTTTTTTATTTTATATCATTCCGTTTGTATTTCAGTATGTAATTAATTCTCTATAATTTGACTGAACTCATGATTTTTTAGGAAGGAAGTACAATTTATTTCTGATAAAAAAAAAAAAAAAAAAATGGTAATCACAATCTTTTTATCAAATCTTTTTTTGTATTTTAATCCAGATTTTTTGACTATTAAGACTGGCTAAACCTGAAATAAAACTTCCTTACTTTATAATTTTGATGCAAATTAATAGGTACCATTAGGAAGGAGGTAAGTTTCATTCAATAATTCAAGGAAAATGATTCTTATCTTTATAATGCAGATTTAATTATACGTTATTATTTACTTGATCTTTAATTTTAATAATTTAATCATTTTTTTAAATTATCTTACTTCTTATCATTTTAGTTTATTACTGTAATTAATTATTTTAATATTTTACTATATTGCAAGGATTTTTTATAACTTTGATTGCATAAATACATTCAAATGACTGTTTAAAAACTGTAAACAAAGCAAGGACCAGAAATCTGCAAAATTCTAAAATCTGCACAACCTCTGGTCCCAAGTTGAGCGGATTTGAGGGTGTCTACTGTATAATGATTTTGTTCAGAGGTACTGTTTGTTTTCGTAAAGCGAAACCTTCTGCGCTTTTGTGCATGCATCAGGTCTGTTTTGATTTTATCCAAATAGGGATGATCGGAGGCTGTTTAGCTGAGTGACAACATACAACTGGAACTTCGGGAATTATCCATCTCAGCATTACCCCTTTGGATCGTAAAATTGTCCCAGAGTGTTAGGCACAGCTTTCGAAAACGAACTGTATTTTTGATGTGTTTATAAGGCATCATTTTGTTTACATTTTAAAACTTCATCTAAATAGTTCTAATTTTTCTAATAAATATGTTACATATAATGTATGGTAGTAATAATCAGTATATCTGATGAAAATTCAATTAATTTTTTAAAAATAAACTATATTTATTTAATGATTTTTTTTTATCCCTATTACTGTATTCCATCAATAGTAGTTCGAGAGCCATAATTTTATATTGTAAAATTATTAAAATATTCTGCAAACAGTCCTTCTTCAATCACAAAAGACTGCCACTAAAAAATTTCAATACAGAAGATGCATATAATGTTTTTCTCAGATGTAAACAATAAATTTTGCAGTTAAGAAGCACATGTGTTTCACAAACATTGCTAATTTCTTGGAACACTAAATTTGATACATTGTCTTCTTTAACGCATTATTTTGGAGCAATGAAAACAATATATTAATTTTTTTTGTAAATGAATGTTATAATCGGTGGCAGCTCTTGACGGTTTTCTTTTTCTTTTCTTTTCTTTTTTTTTTTTTTTTTTTTTTTTTTTAGGCACTAAATTCATGCCTTCCAAAAGTAAAATTTTTTAAAAAAGAAATTTTTGCCTTATTTAATATAAGAAACTTCTGCCAAAAATAAGGCAAAGATTTCATTATTAAAAATAGTGAAAAAGGAATAAATTTGCCAGCCATGCATTTAGTGCCCCCAAAACTGTCAGTCACGAGCTAAAGGTAATTTAATAACGTTTGACATGATCTATGAGGGCCGAAACTAAGGAGGCGAGTGGGCATGTGCCCCGGCGCCAAATGAAGGATTATACTTTTGGAATGGATAATTTTCTTCTGATGGATTGATGGCTTCCATTATTATGAAACAGTCATTATAAATGAAGTGTTAGGTGAAGATGAAAGAGCAGTCATAAAAAGTTAGAACTCTGATTTTCTGGTCAGAATGGGGGGGAAGGGAAATGGCCTTTTTTTTTTCATCTTTACCTAACACTTTATTTATAATGGCTGTTTCATAAAAATAGAAGCTATCAATCCATCAGAAGAAAATAACTCAGTTAAGCAGGACTTGGATAATCGGGACTCTACTGTATATTTCATTTTAAAAATGCTCTTTAGAAAATTTTTGTTGGTGTTCAGAGGGGAATCATGACCCCGGTGACCTCCCCTTTGGACCCGTCATTGTAGATTATGTAGTTCAGAATAACATGTCTTATGATTACATATTTTAAATTTTAAAATAAGTCGGCTATTAGAAAATTAATAAAATTATCTTTGTAAATATACTTTACAGAAGAGGGGGGGGGGGGGTGGAGCGCCAAAATCCATGTTTGCCCGGGGACAAAACAGGCTAGTTTATGCCCTGTTATCTATACCTATTATATATAGGTGCAGATTCACAGTCGCCATGTGACGACTAAATTTTTGTCTTCGGCTGCTAACTTTCAATGTCTCAGTCGCCATACGTTATACAGGGATGCTCCTTTTCTGCTAATGGTGGATTTCTACCTTTTTAAAAAAATGAAATCAGTGTATTTTCCTTCCTACACTCCAGGATGATCTATTTAACACAGAAAACTATTGTATTACATAGAAAAACAAACGTCTGAAGTGTGTTTTGATTTTTATAGCGCTAAATAATTTTTCACATTCACAAATTTTTTAATGTAATGTTATACGATAAAATCAAAATTAGAAATATTGTTATCCTAATATTTCCCACTACCATGATTGCTTAGCTTTACATTTTTTAAAAATGTATCTTGTCCAACTATATCTTCTGAATGAACATAGTTTAAGATTTGTATTAGATTTAATAATTAAATTTAAAGAATTTTGTGATTAAATTAAACAAACCCATTTGATGTAATTAGTCTGTGTTTTCTTGTACATAGACATATGTATATATAAAATAAATTATTTTCCACTTTAAATTCAGTCCCTTACAAACACTAAATTATTTTTATATGTTTGTTTCATAATGAGGCCACTGGACTTTTTGGATTTAGGAGCCACTTTCTCCTTCCAGATATTGGGAATCTGCACCTTTACTATTATGTAAAACTTTATAATTTTCAATATTTCTAGTTCCAAGGAATGTAATTTAAAGCACGTTTACAAGGTAAAATTAATGATGAATGAAATATGATCTATATAATGCAAAATTCTGTAATATGCAGTACTTCTCATCCTAAGGTGTGTGTTATAACGATCTATCGTATTTATCTTCATATGTAATTCACTCACCAAAAACCCTAAAGATTTAATATCTGCGAGTGTTTTTTTTTTTTTTTTTTTTTTTTTTGTTGTTTTTTTATGCTGTGCAGTAGGGGGAGAGAGGAGAGGAGAAATGTACATTTGGGGAATTAGGACTTTATTTATTTATGTTAGTGAGCAACAAATATTGCAGATTTTTTTTTTCAAACTAAAGTTTGAAAGATTTTAATTATTTAGGTAAGCTGGAGAGATGGGTGAGAAGGGAGAAGTGAAATTTTTGGGGCTCAGGAGATTATTTTATATGATTTACTATTATTGCCAATAAAGAGCTTTAAAGAAGGATGGTGGAAGTTTATATATATATATATATATATATATATATATATATATATATATATATATATATATATATATATATATATATATATATATATATATATATATGTATGTATGTATGTATGTATGTTTAAAGAGCAATATTTCTTGCTATTTTTCTTAAGACAGTAAATTTTTTATTTAGTAAAATTTAACATAGCTTTTTATATCTCTGAAACAAACCAACAGAAATACCATCTAAACATGCATGTTGTGAATTACTTCCATATTTACCAATGAGTGGTTTAAAAAAATCTCATAGCACAGTGCTCTTTAAAATTGAAATATGAGGCATCTTTTTTTTGCGGGGAGGGAGGGGGAGAGATTGAAGGTGAATAGAAATCCTGACTATGAATTCTTTGTCTGGTCTTTAATTTTTGTTGTTGTTGTTTTATTTTTTTTTATCATTAACTTATAAAAAGTACTGATATCAATACAAAAACCCTTAACGGGTTAAAATTTTGTGACGCAGCGCTTTATCTTATGCTCTAAGAATTTTAAATATGGAACTTAAAAATAATGATATCAAATTTTGAGTGACACTATGCTATTAATTATAATATCTATATACATTTATTTCATCATTTTATTTTTTTTATAATTGCATGTGCAAAAATTATGTTCATTTTAAAAAGATGTATAAAAGTTTATTCATTGATGCATTATCATCCGTATCTCTCATAAATTCAAAATATGAGTTTTAAAAGTTATGATATCAAAATTTAAGTGACGCCTTGATGTTGCTTAAAACGATTAGTTTTAAAATTCAATTTAAATTTTCTTTTCGCTAAATACATTTACACATCTAAACAATACTTTTCATTTTCCAATGCACTGTTGAATATATTACTTTCACTGAATCTGTATAATGCACTGAAATGTGTTCATTTGAATAAATTGATTTATATTTTGTGACACGCTATCCAAAAATCAAAAGTAAAATTTATGTAAATAGTTTTTTTTTCGTCATATTACCCATTTGCATACATTTAACTTAGTTTGGATACAATGACGCAAAAACTATTTACATAAATTTTACGTTTGATTTTTGGATAGCGTGGCACAAAAGATAAATCAATTTATTCAAATGAATACATTTCAGTGCATTATATAGGTTCAGTGAAAGTAATATATTCAACAGTGCATTGGAAAATAAAAAGTATTGTATAGATGTGTAAATGTATTTAGCCAAAAGAAAATTTAAATTGAATTTTAAAACTAATCGTTTTAAGCAACATCAAGGCGTCACTTAAATTTTGATATCATATCTTTTAAGACTTATATTTTGAATTTATGAGAGATACGGATGATAATGCATCAATGAATAAACTTTTATACATCTTTTTAAAATGAACATAATTTTTGCACATGCAATTATAAACAAATAAAATGATGAAATAAATGTATATAGATATTATAATTAATAGCATAGTGTCACTCAAAATTTGATATCGTTATTTTTAAGTTCCATATTTAAAATTCTTAGAGCATAAGATAAAGAGCTGTGTCACAAACTTTCAACCCGTTAAGGGTTTTTGTATTGATTATAATTTCAGAAGATATTAATTTAAATTTGAAAATATAATTTAACAGTCAAGCTCTAAATTTTGAATGTTAATGATTCAAAATCTTATCAACCAAATGACACGAAATTTTTTATCTAGACGTAGTTTGAAGCGAAGATTTAAAATATAATATAAATCTATTAATCACTTGACATTTTCCATTTTAGCCATTTTTTCGAATATTTAAACATATACTTGTCGAGTGCTTCTGAAACTTCAGTATTATAAACAATATGTTTGGCCATAAATTTATTAACTTCTATTCGATAATGGGGACAATTAGGGTGCCAACAAAAGTCAAAGAAAAATATTAATATTTGGGTACTCTGTGCATTAAAATGCACGAAATGATCTATTGTGCAGAATAGCAATATGTGGATATTAAACAACATGTTTACTGAGTTTTGTTAGAATAACACGTATATTCATGGAGATATAGTGATTTTTTAAATGTTCAAAAAATTCTTCATGTTTTTAGCTTATATCATACCGAGGTTTCGACCAAATTTAACGCCAATTTCAGAAAAACTGGGAAAATGCAGTAGAAACAATAATATGCAATTGGAATATAAATATATTAAATATTTTATGAAATATGAACAGTTGTATGAAATAATTTTTATATAGGCACCTGCGCACGATAGCATATATATATATATATATATATTTTTTTTACATAATTTAACTATCAACTCTATGGAGCAACTAATTAAAAAATCTAGTCAAATATCGGGAAAATTTAGAAAGATATCTTCGATAGAGTGAACTGATTTTCAGTTGCTCTCTAAAAGCAGCTGAATGATAAGAGATTTTCCACAAATTGTCGTATTTTATTAACTGATTTTCAGAAAAAGTTAGTATTTAATGAATATTAATAAGTAGATTTGGAACTAATGCTTCGATTTTCATACTTCTTTTCAACTTGGAAAAGGCTCGTTCTTGTGGTTACGCAAGAATAATTAAAGCATAAACAAAAATTAAAAATTAAAATTAAAACTAACAATTTGTGAAAAATTTCTTATCATTCAATTGTTTTTAAAGAGCAACAAAAAGTCAGCTCACTCTATCGCCGATATCTTGCTGAATTTTTCCGATATTTGAATTATTTTTTTTATGATTGGCTCCGTAGAGTTAACTATTAAATTATGTAAAAAAAAAATAATAAAAATAATAATAAAAAAAAACATTTGTTATCTTTCGAGCATTCGCAGATAAAAATTATTTCATACAACTGCTCATAATAATACCTGGAAATTTTTCCAGAGAGAAAATTTAACCTTGCATACGATATTTCAAGTGAAAATCAATTGCTTAAAAGGCGCAAAGCTCAACATAGTGAAAAAGATTCCTTGCCAGGACTCGAATCCGGGTCATTAGTATAGCGCACTGACATTCTACCGACTAATCCACATGGAACGATACCCAGCCTGGCACTTCTCACTATTATAGGTTGGCAAGTTACAGACGCAGCACAAGATGGAATGTTTTCCGTGAGCCACCGACATGAGGCGACCACGGAAATTAATTAAATCCAGCATCGATTGAAACTACATTATTACTTGGGAATTTTCCCAGAGAGAAAATTTCGCTTTGCATACAATATTTCAAATAAAAATTAAATTTCAAATTAATTGCAAGGAACAATTTTAAAGGCGCAAAGGAAAATTTCCAAGTATTAGTATAGTTTCAATCGATACTGGATTTAATTAAGTTTTGTGTTTGCCCCATGTCGATGGCTCACGAAAAATATTCCATATTGTGCTTCGTTTGTAGCCTTACCCAGTAATAATGAGAAGTTCCAGGCTGGGTATCGTTCCATGTGGTTTAGTTGGTAGAATGTCAGTGCGTTATCCTTATACCCCGAGTTCGAGTTCCGGCATGTTATATTTTCACTATGTTGGCCTTTGTGTCTTTTAAGCAATTAATTTGAAATTTGATTTTCATTTGAAACAACTGTTCATACTTCATAAAATATTTAATTTATTCATATTCCAATTGCACTATATTACTTCTAATACACTTTACTAATTTGTCTGAAATTGGGTTCAATTTGGTTGAAAACGCTGCGTGAAATAAACTAAAATTATGGTAGAATTTTTTATATTTAAAAACAAAATCGCCATATCTTCTTGAATATACGTGATATTCTTACAAAAAAAGATAAACTTGTTGTACAATATCTACAAATTTGTATTCGCATTGATAGATCATTTCGGGCATTTTAATTTACAAGGTTGTAAATTAAATGTTTTTACTTGTATCATTTATGTTATGTATGTTATTGCATATAATGTATTGTATATAATGTATGTTATTGTTACCAAATGTTATTACTTTTCATTGATTTTCTTTACCCCTAAATTATCCTCCCTATTAAATCGACGTTGATAAATATGAGTTCAAACATATTCTTTATAATCCTGAAGTTCCAGAAGAATCCAACAAGTATATTTTTAAATATTTGATAAAATGTCTAAAATTGAAAGTCTCCTGTGATTGATGGCAATACACTGTATGGCCATAGGTGGTCGGTCACTTGCGATTTTAAACGTTTTGTTAAATATCTAGAAAAATACATGAGGAATTAACCTGAAACTTCAGATGTATAAACAGTATAGTATAGGTCATATATTTCCGCAAAGATTATTTTTCCCGAAACTCTTTAGGGTACCGTCAACAAAATGAAAAATAACGAATATCTTTTGGATAACCCTGTAAAAACAAGCTATCAAACTCGAGATTATTAATAAATGAATTATTGTAATATACTATTTTCATTTTTATGAGGGTAACACGTATATCTCGTAGAGAAATTAAGGTTTTTATAAAAACAGTCCAAAATTTCGCCAAGTTTTTTGTTTATAATTTGCAGAGTTCTTAATATAAAAAAAGTTCTTTTCAGAAAATATGACAAATAATATTGTATGGAATAATCTGCAATCCGAATTACAAAATAATAAAAACTGGATGAAAAACGAACAGGTTTACTAAAAAATGTTTCACTACGCATGCGCGAATGCAATCAAAGTACAATGTGCATAATGTAATAGCTAAGTATATAGAACAACGTTTATGTAAGCCTCCGAATCATAGCTTGAAAATTCTGAAATTTATCGCCCATAGAATAAGTTCCAAAGCCGTTGTTCCCAAAAGGAAGCAAAAAGATTAGAGTTTGTATCCAAATGTAGTAGTATGTGCTATATTGTGTATGCTATCTTGGCACTAATCAACAGATATTTGATACAACCCCTCATATTTTTGCTTCTTTTTGGGAACAACGGATTTCGAGCTTATTCTATCGACGATAATTTTCAGAATTTTCAAGCTATGATTTTGAGACTTTCACAAAAGTTGCTCTATATACTTAGCTAACACATTATGCATATCACATTTTGATTTCACTGGTGCATGCACAGTGAAACATTTTTTAGTAAACCTGCCCATTTTAATCCAATTTTTATTATTTTTTAATTCTGATTGCAGGGTATTATGTACAATCTTGTTTGTCATATTTTCTGAAAAGAACTTTTTTATATTAAAAACTCTGCAAATTATAAGCAAAAAACTTGCAAAATTTGGGACTTTTTTAGTTTTTATAGGGTTAAAAAGATATTCGTTCTTTTTCAATTTGTTGACGGTCCCCTATGGGGTTTCGGGAAAAAATCTTTGCGGAAATAAATATATGACCTATACTATACTGTTTACACACCTGCAGTTTCAAGTTAATTCCTCATGTATTTTTCTAGATATTTAACAAAACGTTTAAAATTGCAAGTGACCGGTCACCTTTGGCCATATAGTATATTGCGTATACTGTCAAAAATGAGAAAAACAAACTTTTGTCTGGTTTGATTTTTAGATGTTCCCTATGCAAATTTTATTTCCACCATTTAGTACCAGACTTTATTTCAAATCGTTTGGTACTGGTAAATTTCTTCTACTATAATTTGTTACGAAGTTAGTAGGGGTGTTTAATTTTTTTCCCACGATTATACATAATCGTGTGAGTGAACGCACTAGTGACAAATATATGCCTTTGATTGGTCCTCCATTTAGTGTATATATTACAGGCCGCAGGACCTGCATATATTTTATAAGAAATCAGTCAACGTGTGTAGCATATAAATCCTTTTTCAACAATTTTTTTATCCAGTGTCTGACAATAACTGACAAACATTTTCCCTTATATTTAAATTATTCAGTTAAATTATTTTTATTGCTCAGCTACATTTTATTCGATGCAATAATTTAGTTTCAATGGAACGAGAGTTAATTCAGTATGTTTTTATTTTTTTATGAATCATAAGAACAAACAAAAGATAATAGCTGTATTGCTGAAAGAATTTATCCTTAAATTTTGTTGATCATTTGACATTCAAAGAAATATTAAAAAATGTATGAAACAACCATTTAAATAATGCATCAATTGTATTCAATTTCAAAAGCATATCTTCTTTTTCGTTTTATATTTCTATATATTCTTTCCATACATTTATTTCATTAAATTTCATGTTTCAGTAATTGCATACGAAGTAAAAATTTTGTTTAAAATTTTATTATATGAAAGATTTCGCAAATATTCTCCATCTTTTTTCTTCTAATTAAATTGTATTCCTATAATAATTGTCCTTCTAAATGATAACAAAAAAAATAAAAAGAAAACAGAAATGAAATATAACTAATTGTTTTAAAAGGGAAACTGTTTTAAAATAAAAAAAAACCCATCTTTCCAAGGAATTATTTTAATTTGATTTTCGATCATTTAATGCATAAAATATTGAGTGTATACAGATTTCTTAGCTTCCATCAAAAATTTTCGTTTGATATCCGTACAATAAAATACTCTTTTAAGACATATATATATATATATGTGTGTAATGCAGATGATATGTAAAAAGTTAATTTATTAGATTATTTGACTGACTAAACGATGAAATAGCATCGCATAAACTTTAATACAATTTCATAAAGATAATTTTACGACGTTTTGTTTATAGCTTCTTCAAATTTATTACATTTCTCACTTAAAACACATAATACACTTTCTTTCAAATAGTCCAATTAGGCCTAACCATTTATTGACATTTCATATGTCGATGCTTTGATAAAAATTAATCGACTGACACTTTTCTAATTTTGAAGATCTCCAAACCTTGAGCTCGTGATCGTGAATTTACATAACTCTTGCTTTCAAATCATGGATAATATTAATAATTAAAAAAAAATAAATAAAAAACAGAGGGTTAGTTTATTTGATGATCACGCACGTCATAAGGATGATAAATGGTGTTTAAATTCAGATGCAATAATTCGCTCATCCTGATATGATGGCGTCTTGACATCAACATCTTGGCTTATTATTTTTTCGTGCTTAAGCAGCTAAATTTTGAGAGATATTATTTTTTTTTCTTTTACAGAAAATTTTGATTAAATGTTCATCCCGCCTACAATTATATTTAATCTACTTAACTTACCCAGAAGGTTAACCCATAGACCACAGATTCTTTTAATTCGGCCCGGGTTGACGTCTTTCCTGGTTCTTCATGATCTCCAATTTTTTCTACTTTACATTCACTTCATTCTTGGCTGCAGTTATTTCGTATGGCCCCAGATATTTTACTTTAAGTTGTATAGCATTTCCAAATTGCATTCTCGTTATGACGACGATATCTCTTACTTTGTATTTGCGTGACCGATTTCTTTTCTTATCAAACTGCACCTTATTTTCTTCTTGTATTTTGAGTATATAAATATATTTTTTGCTTCTTCTCACATGGCTTTGCGTTCCTCCATAATACATTCGGTATATTCTTCTTACAAAATCTTTTTGATGTTTTGCATGTCACTTTCCTTCATTTTAACTCCTGTCATTAATTCAAAGGGAATATACTTGGTGCTTCGCGTTATTGTGCAATTGATAATTCTTTGTAATTTTTGTACTTACTTATACCACTTGGATTCATCATCGCTGAGCAATTTTGACAAAACGGATATAATCACTCTGTACACTCTCCCCACTCGTCCATTTCCTCTTGTCATCACATTTGTTATCCTTAGATGCTCGATTCCTTATTAGCCCCCGGAATGTTATATCTTTCTCCCAGCTTATTTTGTCTACAATAAATAACATTACGCTAGCCGTAAAACAAAAGCCGATGTTTCATTGTGCGATTAATTACTCTACAGCCTTTTTTAAAACTTCTAAGCATCGCACATTTTCAATGTTTATACCATCGTATTGGGGAAAAAAAGTAATAATTAATGCAATTTGTTTGAAAACTGCATCTTCATTTGTTTTTGAAATATTAAATTTTTGCAGTTTTTAGCGACATTTGTTTCATTTTGGCATCTCAAGTTCTCCATTTCTGTAGAAAATAAAGAAAAAATCGTTGAAAAATAGCAATTATATCTTTTTGTTGCGATTTTCTCATAAAAATTGAAAAAAAAATTAATTAAAATACGTGCAATTTTGAGAAAAATATAAATGAAGGATTTATGATAAAACATGGAGCTATTAAAAACTATATTTAATTTTAAGTATCTATATTAATGCAAATGACGTCATTTTACATAAAATAAAAGCGTGTGCTTTAAGTCATAAAATTGAAATATGCTTTTCACCAGAGTCCCGATTATCCGAGTCCCGTTTAACCGAGTTATTTCCTTCTGATGGACTGGTGGCTTCTATTACTATGAAACAGCCATTATAAATGAAACGTTAGGTGAAGATGAAAGAGCAACCGTAAAAAGTTAGAACTCTGATTTTCTGGTCAGAAAAAAAATGACCATAATTTGTTTTGATTAAAAAAAAGGGCATTTTTTTTTCTATTCTGACCAGAAAATCAGAGTTCTAACTTTTTACAACTGCTCTTTCATCTTCACCTAACGCTTCATTTATAACGGCTGTTTCATAATTATAGAAGACACCAGTCCACCAGAAGAAAATGAAGTAATGGAAATGCCGGGGGTGACACTAAATTCTGAAAAAGCAGAATTCCTGTTCTCTAGTTTTGTATAATATTCTTTTAACTCGCTTTCAGTAAAATCTTTTTCTTTACCGAATATATTTCTAGTTAGGTTCCCGAAAGTTGTTTGCTGCAGTTCCAAATTGTCTATTTCTTCCTTTGCTCTCACTGGATAAAACCATTCGAACTTCGTAAATGCATCTACTATGGTGAAAATATATTGATATTTTTTTATTTGTGAGAGATAATGGACCTATGTGGTGGATTTGATAGATTTCTAATGGTTTGTCTCCTTTTGGTTTAAGGTTTAGATAATCTTCAGAAGTTTCCTGCTTCCTATTATACAAAATACAACCATCACAGTTTGCTATTACGCTTTCTACTTTCTTCCTTAATCCAGTTGTATGTGAATACTGTGTGTAACTTTAAGATTGAAGACCAATTGTTTTCTTTTTCACATTTTTATATAACACAGCACACAAATGTTACAAACAATCACAAACACTGAAAAACATATAGAATGATGAGGTGACTTTGGGGTAATAACCCGCTGTTAGAACAAGTGATGTTCGTAAAACATATTTTGGGGAATACTCCCGCTATAAGCAACAGAATAATTGGGGATAAGACCCGCTATAACATAACGTGCCACAATGGCAGCTCAAGAACAACTCTATACTTGGGGATAAGACCCGCTCGAATACACAACATGCCGCAATGGCAGCTAAAGAACAACTAGACTGGGTCACATGACCGCAATGCCGCGGAGCTCGTTCGGCATGCGCACAAGGTCAGAACATGCCGCCTCGCGTTGCAATGTGCGTAGCATATTCAAAATATTAAAAATACACTATAAATACAAGAACTAAGTAAAATACCAATACCATAAAATAATATTACAATACAAATACAATAATAATAAGTTGCAATAACAAGGACTATACAATACAATAAAATTAAATTCTTTGTTACAAAATTTAAGCTATTTTCTAAAAATAGTTCTATATTGTTCTTAAGAAAGTTTTAATGTAGAATAACATATAAATATTAGGTGCACTTTGAAATAAGTAAACAATGAGAAATAAGTATATACATTACATTTCATTAATGGGCAAGACACACAATCTAGATATGGATCTAAGAAAGATATTTGAGGCTGTTTAAACCTTTGCAAGCCTAACATTACCATCCTTTCCTGGTATGACCTCTAAGATTCGTCCTAGCATCCACTTACAGGGAGGTAAATTGTCCTCCTTTATGACTACCATCGCCCATGGTTTGATGTTTTCCCCTTTTACCTGCATTTTGAACAATTTTGGAGATAACTCAAGTAATTTAATTGCCAATTTCTCCAAATTAATTGGACGAATTTAGTGATTCTCTGCCACCTAGATAATCTCGATTCTGTGATATCAATCAACTAAGGTTCTGGAATGGCATCGATAGGCCGACCAATTAGGAAATGGCCTGGTGTCAATGCATTAAAATCATTTATATCGGTCGATAACGGAGTTACGGGACGCGAATTTAGTACTCCTTCGATTTGGGTGGTTACTGTTTGGAATTCTTCCATAGTCAATCTAGCACCTTTTAATGTCCGTTTAAGATAATACTTGAAAGATTTTACACCAGCCTCCCATAAACCACCGAAGTTGGGCGATCTAGGAGGAATGAACTTCCATTCAATAGCTTCTGAAGTAAGGTAATTAGCTAATTTATCATCCGGTCTACGAACTAACTCATGAAGTTTGTGCAATTCTGATTTAGCACCCCTAAAATTCGTAGCATTGCCTGTCATAACAGAAGTGCATTTTCCTCGCCTTGAAACAAAGCGTTTAAGTGCGGCGATAAACGCATCAGAAGTTAGATCCGTTACTATTTCTAAATGAATAGCCTTTGTTACTAAGCAAAGGAAAATCGCGACATAAATCATTTCTTTCCCATTTCTTTGATTTTTATATTTAATCTCAAAAGGGCCGCAAAAATCGGCTCCTGTATGGTTAAACGTAAAATTTGGAGTTACTCTTTCCGATGGGAGGTCACCCATGATTTGTTAAGCAGTAACTGGGTTGTTCCTAAAACAGACACCGAATCATGCACTACTTTTCGCGCTAAATTTTTTCCACTTAAGGGCCAAAACCGCATACGTACGTAATGGATTAAAGTTTGGGGACCAATATGAAAATACTTCCTGTGAAAATGCTCAAATATGAGTTTTGTGAGCTTATGGCCTTTCGGCAAAATGATTTGATGCTTTTTATCAAAGTTTAAATCTGAATTTTCCAACCTACTGCCAACTCTTAAGATATTATCTTGATCCAAAAGGGGGGATAAACATTTAATTTTACTGGAAGGGGGAACCCTTGATTCCCGTTTTAAACCCTTAATCTCTTCCTGAAATTCTGCATTTTGTACTAATCTAATTAGAGAAACTTCTGAAATTTTTATTTCTGGGGTTGTGAGGCTGCCTCTGCGCCGGTCTGCTAACTTACATTTGCAATTGTGAAAAAACCTATAAACATACGCCAGTATGCGAAGAATACTGTAGTATTTACCATTTATGTTGAGAAAAAAATTTACTTCTTCAGGATTCCTGAAAAGAGAAAGAGAAATATTAGAATTGAAATCATTACAGTTATTTTTATATTTTGATTTAGTCTCTGGAATGTAATCTGTTTCTGGCACAGAAATAGTTTCTTGCTCAGTCACTAAGTCATCAGCTGCTAGGAAGTTTGGTCCCCTAAACCACATTGGATTCTCTACAAGGGAATTAACACTCACACCTCTGGTCAAGAGATCGGCAGGGTTGTCCTTGCTGGAGCAGTGATACCAAGATTTCGAATCTGAAAGTGCATTAATCTCTATGACACGGTTTACCACAAACTGTTTCCATCGGTTTGATGATCCTTTGATCCAGAATAAGGTTATTTTGGAATCCGTCCAATAGTACACTCTCGATGCGATTTTTTGATCTAGGATGGGTTTTACTTTATTGGTCAGTCTTGCACTTAGTAAGGCTCCGAGAAGTTCCAGCCTCGGCAGAGTTATCTCCGTTATCGGTGCAACACGACTCTTTGAAGTCACGAGATTGACTTCCACACCACTCTCTCTTTTTATTCTCAGATAAATTGCAGAGCCATACGCTATTTTACTAGCATCAGAAAAGACGTGTATTTCTACAGCTATTACTTGATTCAAGCAACCAAGAATTTTCCTAGGAATTTTTAATTCTGCTAAATTTGGAAGTTCTTCGAACCACTTCAACCACCTTTCGTGCACATTATTTGGCAACTGTTCATCCCATTCTGTCTTCTTTAGCCATAGTTCTTGGAACAGGCATTTGATTCTAATGGTGAATGGCGTGAGCATGCCTAACGGATCGAATATTTTACCAACTGCTTGCAATAGTAGACGTTTTGAGCTTTTTTGCGATGACAAGAATTCTATTAAACTTTTAACTTCGAATGTCAGACAATCTTCTTCTGTTTTCCTGGACATTCCTAATACCTTGCTGAGATTGCTTCCTAGGCTTATTGCAGCATGCTCTGCTTGAATATTTAAACTTTCCTTTTGCCAGCACTTCAGTAACGCTTCATCAGTGGTTATCCATTTTCGAAGAATCATTCCTGCTTCAGACATTATTTTGTTAGCATTCAGGGAAACATCAAGAGCGTCTTGCAGCGTATCTTCGCCAGATATAAAATCATCCACATAAATATATTTATCGAGTAGGTGAACAGTTCTTGGGTGTAGGTTCGTAAACCGCTTGATGTGCTCCTTTATGGTAGCTGATAGGAGTAATGGGGAGGCATTGACTCCAAAAATAACACGTTTAAATCTGAAGACCTTGAAAGATTTTAAATCATCATCATACTACAGAAAACGGACAGAATCCCGATCTTTTTCAGCGAGTGAGATTTGAAGGAACGCCTTCTCGATATCAGAAGAAAAGGCAATTTCGTATAATCTGAAGTGGATTAAAATATCAAATAGAAGTGGATTTAAGTTGGTGCCAGGCCATAAACAATCATTAAGGGACAAATCATTGTTATCATGAGAGCTGGCATCGATGACGATTCGGACCTTTGTAGTAAGTTTATCTTCTTTACAGACTGCATGATGGGGCAAATAATAAACTGCCCTGTCTAAAACAGGTTCATTTTCTTGCACCTGCTCTATAATTCCTTGCTTTAAATATTCCATGATTATTTCAGAATATTGTCGAAAAAGCTCTGGGTTTCGATAAAATTTTCTTTTTAGACCTTCCAAACGCTGTTTCGCAACATTAAAATTATCGTTTAAATCCTTTCAGTCTTTTTTCCACGGTAACTTAACTTCATAACGATCGCCTACAAACTTGACAGTTTTATCGAATATTTGTTGTGCTTGATCAGTTTCCGATATTTTCGGATCATCATGTTTAATGCCTATAGACTCGAGCTACCAAAATTGTTTTAAATTATCATTTATTTCATCGAAATCTCTAGCGAAATTGCATATAGCAATATTGTTTGTTTGCGTGTTCTCCCCTAGCGCCCCCGTTGGGATCCATCCAAAAACAGTGTCTTGCAGAAAAAGTTTATCGTTTATCTTAACTGAATTATGCTTTAAAATTCTATAAAATAATTCAACCCCAACCAATGCGTGAATTTTTCCCGGTTTGAAAAATGTGGGGTCTGCCAATTCCACAATATTCGGTAAATTAATGTCCGATACATTTAATTGCTTTGATGGAATTACATCCGTGATTTGGGAACAATTAAGAAATCTATATTCTCCCTGAAAGAGCCATCTTCGTTTGTAATTACACACGAAATTTTATTTTTTACATTATAAGTATAACCGTTTAATCCTGTAACGGGTACATTAATTATCCTTTTTTTAAATTTCAGCATGTCAGCGCAATCTTTAGTTAAAATATTGATATTGCTAGCATTATCCAATATTACTCTAAACTTTCGTTTATTTCCGAAATTATCTTCAATATAAACAAAGCATGTACTCAATAAAATTGATTTTTTTTCTTTACTTATATTATTCAAGGTCTTTAAAGATTCGTCATTATTTACCGAAATGTTTTTCGTTTCTCTATTTACCGCACCTGCAAGAGGGGAGGAAATTTGGGGGGAAGCCAATTCATTTTTGGATTTATTTTTTTTATCTCGAAGAAGCGATGAGCTGTGTCACAATCCACAGGTATTACAGTTATATTTTGAAATGCAAGAATTTACGAAATGAGAATTATTCAAACAATTGGTTCACAGCTTATTTTTCTTCACAAAATCGTATCGTTCAGAAACATTCATTTTTAGAAACTGAGAACATTTGTTCAAATTATGAAAAGCCAATTTGCAGAGAATACAAGTTTTTCCATTTGATTTATCATTCGAATTTAGCATGAAATTTTTTTGTTTGTTCGAAAGAGGAATGTTTTTGTTTAAGGGTTTGAAGCAGAGTATCTATTTACGCTTTCTAACGTAGAACTTCGGTTTTCCAAAAATGACATTAATTCATTAAATTGTGGGTATTCTGATTTTTTAATTGAATATTCAAATAATTTTCGAGATTCCTTATCTACCTTTTTCAATATAATATTGATAAGGATTGCATCAGACAGATTGTTTTGTTCATATTGTAATACTTTCAAAGCCCTCAAAGTTTTATTTACACAAACAATAAATGATCTCAATTCTTTAGAAGACTCGTAATGTATTTTTTCATAATTAATTATGGCTGATAAATGAGTGTCAATGAGCAAACGTTCATTTTCGAATCTTTCAGTAAGTGCTGTAAACAATGACTCAAAAGAATCGTCTGGACTCTCTAATTGTTTTGCTTCATTTTTTAGCGAAGCTCGCAAATAAAACAGCTTCTGAGCATCATTTAACTGGACATTATTTATAATTAAATTTGTAAATTGTACTTTAAAGATTGACCACTCTTCATATTTACCATTGAATGTTGGTAGTGGGATTTCAGGTAACTTAACTTTAATATTATTCAAACTTAAAGATTCAATACTGTCAGCATGCACATTTATTTCAGAAACTTTAAGATTTTTAAGAAATATGTTGAGACTTACCTCAAGTTTCTCGAGACGATCTTCGAGTTCATCTAACTCGTTTTCGACTTCTGGTAAGTCCTTAATCAGGGGCGGACTGGCGCACCCCGCTACCCCGCGATCGCCGGGTGGCCCAAACGGGTATAGTGGGCCAAAAAAATAGTAATTTTTTGAGCTTTTCTTCATTTCAACAAAACTAAAAAAAAAAAAAAGAAGTAATAATAACTACGAAACTCAATTTTTCTTCCTCACCCCACCCCCCCGTGAAGTGGATTTTTTTTTTTTTTGGTAAGTCTTAATTTCGCCTTTAACCACTTCCATCAGCAATCTTTGGACGATCTATGTAAATTACTCATTTGTATAGAAGCCGAGAGATAGCCGGGAATAAATTAAAAATCAAATATGGACCGTGAAGTGTGGAAATTGTTCGGTGGGATGGGTCTGTCTGCGGACATTTGCGTAGAAACAAAAGATAGGGAAAGATTAGCTTACATAGCTAGAGATGATATACAGATCAAGGATCCTGGGAGGCAAGGATTAGCTGATGGAGAAAAACGAGAGGAAGCAGCAGCAGGCTTTAAAAATAGAGAAATTGGCAATTTTTTAGAATTGGTAATACAGCTATGTTAATATAATCAAATTTTGTACGGTTATGTAGCACAGTCTATCAAGAGAAGCCAAGAAAGAAGATCTTCAGAAAGTATGAAGAAGGCTAGAATAGAGCAGAAAGAACAAAATGAAAATCCTAAACGGCATGGAAGAGGTTCGTTGATTATATTCCTCTCCCAGTCATTCATAAATTAGTTAATTGTTCATCTCTTCATTTAGATTCAAATAAACAATGCTGATGACGTAAAACAGCCAGGTTCATTCGGTATTGAAGTAGATTTCACGCAAGATATATCGGTAATGGAGAAGTTGGTACTTTGTGTTCATTATTTGCAGCATGATAAAGTAAAGGTTAGTTTTTAAAGTTGGTTGATGCCCTCAGAACAACAGAGGAAGACCTCTATCTCCAAGTAAAAGAACTTAAAACGTATAAACTCCCTTCTTCAGAAATAGATGGCATTTCTTTTGATGGTGCATCAAATATGAGTGCGAGATATAAATGTTTGCAGGCACAACTGAAAAAGTACAATCCAAATCGACAGCATGTGCATTGATATGCACATGTGCTAAATTAGGTCCTGACAAATGCGACAGAATGCTGCAAATTGACAACGGGCTACTTGGACTTAATGCAAGCTACAACCATGTTTAGCTCAGAGTCATATAAGCGAATGAAAGTATGGACTACAATGAATAAGGAGTCTGTAGGTGGAAATAAACTTCTTCACCGATTACAAAAAGTAAGCGCTATTAGGTGGTGGAGTAAGGATCGAACATTTAATAGCATGTTTGACGAGTCTTCAAAATCTTTTAAAGATCGACATCATAAGTTTTCAACATATCTTAAGTGCCTACAAGGTATCACTGAAATAGACAATTTCCCGTCACATGTATCTTTTTCAGCAAGATCACTGATTGATAATTGATGCGTTTCAGCTTCGGTACACATTAATAGCAACGAGTTTCAGCGACCTATACAATATATCTATGCCCACATCGAAATATTTTCAGATAAGAGGCCTGGGCTACTTAACTGCTACTAACAAAATCTAAACGCTGAAATCCAATCTGCTACACAAAAGAAATAATTTTGATATGGTTCGCAAAAATGCTTCTGAATTTGCGGAAGGTCTTCAGGAGCAACTAATAGAAAAGGAGTATACCGTTGAAATTGAGAGTTTCCTACCGGAAAAGAGAATATCTATAGCGAAACATCAATATAGTAAATATTCTCACGATGAGGCAAGAAGTATTATCGGACCTCCATCAGAAGTATTTAAGGTAAACGTTTATAATGTCATCTTAGACACAGCTATTCAGCAGTTGAATACACGATTTACTGGAAATGTCTTGCTCATGAAAAACATTGCCTGGTTCGATCCTCGCCGCTTTAGCCATGTTAAATAGTTAAATGAATTTGCTATGTTGAATGATCTTTTGATTATGATTATGATAAGATAATACAGTAAACTCTCTCAAATCCGCACAGATTGGGACCAGAGGTTGTGCGGATTTTAGAATTTTGCAGATTTCTGGTCACTGCTTTGTTTGCATTTTTCAAACAGTAATTTGAATGTAATAATGCAATCGAAATTATAATTAATGCTTGCAATATAGTAAAATGTTAAAATAATTAAGTAAAGTAAAAACTAAAATGATAAAAGGTAAGGTAATCTTAAAAATTCCTAAAAGTGAAGGTCAAGTGAATAATTAATAATGTATAATTAATAATGTATAATGTATAATTAATAATGTTAATGTATAATATGCGTATGCATAATAAAGATAAGATAATTTTCCTTGAATTATTCAACGAAACTTGCCTTATAAAGGTACCCTATTAATTAACATCAAAATCATAAAGTATGGAAGTTTTATTTCAGGTGTAGACAGTCTTAATAACCAAAAAAGCTTGATTAATACATAAATATATTTGGTAAAAAGATTGATATTACCACTGATATTAGCAATATCCGGATTTTTTCAAAAATAAATTTATACTTTCTTCATGAAAAACCACGAGTTCAGTCATATTATTGAGAATTACATATTGAAATACATGCGAATGATATAAAACTAAAAATTTCTGTAATTTTGCCCCTACATCCGAACTGAAAGTTTCATTGTTTACAACTGCGATGATGTGTAGATTTTAGGCGTTTGCAGATTTTAGTGTTGCATATTTGAGGGAATCTGCTGTATATGAAGTTGCCTCAAGTTCAAAAGAATTGTCAGGATATCTGACATTCTAATTGGTTAGAAGTGAGTGTATAAAACAAAGTATTCAATTTTCAGGTACTATATTGATATTTTACACAAACCTTAATCAATGTGCAAAGTATATATAAGTTGATAATTATAACAAAATAAAATGTACAAATGAACATAGTGATATTTGAAATAACGAATTAATCAATCTATATATGTCAATTTTAATAATTAGTATTAACTCCTTCCGATCAATACTAACACTTTCGAGAATAAAATTTGCAATGAAGTGTACAGACAAGTCTAAGGTTTTTTGAGAACATAGTGATTAACATGTTAGCCTTCTACGCAAACGGGCCTGGGTTCGAATTCCGGGTGAGGGATGGATGTTCCTAGGTGTTATCAATGTGCATAGGTTAGAGGTCTGCACGGGCCCGGGCTTGGCCCGAGGCCGGTACCCGGCCCGGCAGAATTAGGACAATTTTTTTAACGGGCCGGGCCGACAGACAAAATAAACGGGCCGGCAAAAAAATTTATCAGGGCTATCGGCCCGATATAAGAATTTAAGCGAAACAGATAAAATACGAGCCATTTTCAATGAATGTGATTTTCCCGAGAAGTATAAATGTGCGGCACGAGCAGATGCGAGTTTAACAACATCAATTCAGAAATGTAACATGTCCATCGTAGAGATCGGCATCGTACAGTTACAAGATGTCTGATTCTGAGTTTAATTTTTTTTCAGCAGACACGTGCCGGGACGGAACTGGTCTTAATCGATCTCAGGATGTGTAGAACAGTCATTGTGTTTTGTAGTATTAATAGTGATAATGAGCTTCTCTTAACAGTATCTTTGGAAATATACCTTAAGGTGGTTCTCATATTCACTGCTTAACAATGCGAAGCTTTCAGACACATTTTCTGACTAAATTTTTAACTATAAAGGCATAAAATTGACAGGCCTGCCTATTGAAGGCATTTGGAAACGAATAGCTTTTTCCATATTTGACAAATTACTTATAGAGATAACAGAGATTCCTGTCACGTGACTGTACGTTTTCCTCCTGTCCTGTGCTATCGTTTCCGGAAATTCCATTCAAAACGCTAACTTTGACAGTATTTTCAGAAAGATATATTGCTTTTATCTATGAAAAAAAAAACGACATTTACATAGCTTCTGAATAAGAATACCTGCCAATCTTACGCGTTTCCGAAAAGAAAAGAATTCATAAATGTGTCGAAATGTAGCTCCTTTGGATTTGAGAAAAGCCTTAAAAATGAGAGAAATATTTTCACAAATCTACTTTTTATTATACAGCTTCAAAAGTTATCATGTTTTTAATCCTTTATTCTGAACTACATTAATCTTTTAATGAATCCTTATTTCCATTTTGAAATGTCTGTAGACACGATGACTAAAACACTGTAAGTAATCGTTAATGTTTACTATTGTGTGTTTTCTGTTTTGCGAACATCATAGTAATGTAAAATATACTGTAAAATGTTCCCATAAATATGTATGTAGTATTCATTAAAAGAATCTTAATTGTATGTTGAGAAAAAACGGATTATTATTATTTTTTGTACTGGTCGGGCCGATAACTATAAAAATGCAAACGGGCCGGGCCGGGCTAGAGCCGAACTTCCAATTTTTACACCGGGCCGGGCCAAGATAGCTTTCGTTCGGGCCGGGCTCGGGCCTGGAAATTCCGACCCGTGCAGACCTCTAGCATAGGTTAAGGCCAGCTAAGTCCTATTCCCGTTGAGAGCCTCTTCACAAGTAGCCATCATCTATTCTATTCTAACGATATTGTTAGCCGATGCTAACAGCGCAATTGACCGCCACTGTACCAAACATTTTTTTAATACAAAGAATAAAAATATCTGAGCAGAATTCCCATAAGAAATTTAAAACGTATTTATTTATTTCGTGTATACCCTTTAATGTTTAAACTTTACATATTCAAAAAATTAACAAAAATGAAGCCAGTTAACCTCCCCTACCTCACAAAACTTTTTTTCACGATGAAATTACTACCAATTTAAAATAAACAATTACAAAGATCCTAATATGCCTCAAATTTTAGTTAAGGCATCTTCATAGAGTTAGAGCAAAGGGTCGAGTTGGTAGTCTGTATTCAAACATTTTAACAGTGGGTTTGTCGATTAGTGGGCCAATGCATAAATCTAGCGGGGTGGGCCAAATTATGCCAGTCCGCCCCTGTCCTTAATATCAGGGATATCATAATATTTATCCCGTATTTCCGATACCTTTGCTTGAAGCTCAGGTAATTTTCGAATCTTTATTTCGAGCTCGGTACTCGAGTAATTAATTTCGTCTGTATTATCTTTTACGAAATTTTCTAATTTCAATATAGTACCTTTTAGAGCACCTTTTGTTCTATTTAATTTTTCCATAGCAGCTATTTCGCTGCGAAATCGACTAACCACAAAATTGTATGTGAATACTGTGTGTAACTTTAAGATTGAAGACCAATTGTTTTCTTTTTCACATTTTTATATCACACAGCACACAAATGTTACAAACAATTACAAACACTGAAAAACATATAGAATGATGAGGTGACTTTGGGGTAATAAACCGCTGTTAGAACAAGTGACTTTCGTAAAACATATTTTGGGGAATACTCCCACTATAAGCAACAAAATAATTGGGGATAAGACCCGCTATAACATAACGTGCCACAATGACAGCTCAAGAACAACTCTATACTTGGGGATAAGACCCGCTCGAATACACAACGTGCCGCAATGGCAGCTAAAGAACAACTAAACTGGGTCACATGACCGCAAAGCCGCGGAGCTCGTTCGGCATGCGCACAAGGTCCGAACACCAGTTATGTAAAATTCTTGCTTCAGTAGATCTTCCGTCTTTGATACAACAAGTGTCCTCTTTCATGAATTTTTCGTATAATTTCTCGTTTCATCTCTTCCGGCACCATCTAACATTTTTCCGTTCTCGAATCTGTATAATACGTCATCTTTTACTAAGTAATTATTGGACGATCCATTTTTAACTAGCGACTTGATGCCTTGTGTGGATTCATCTAGCCTTTGCGCTATTGCGATTCTTTTCGTTATTTCTCCTTGCGATATAATTATTATTAATACTGATTGTGTTATCGGTACGTTTCGGCCTAATGCATGTACGTTTTAATTCTTGTTGCTACTCTATGCTGCTCTTGTATTAGTACTCTTCGATAAGAAACCAGAGCTGCCAATTCTCCGGCTTTTTGGATACCA
This sequence comes from Maratus speciosus, assembly GCA_963932465.1. Classification (NCBI taxonomy): domain Eukaryota; kingdom Metazoa; phylum Arthropoda; class Arachnida; order Araneae; family Salticidae; genus Maratus; species Maratus speciosus. Next base: position 317,632,117 of record OZ010800.1, read on the forward strand.
GTATTTTAATACAGAAAACGTTGTTTTATTTAATTTTAACAATTGGTCAATATAAATGAACAATATTATCCAAATAATAATAGGGATGTGCAAAAAAACCGGAGACTTGGCAACTATGGTAATGCGCATCTTACTACATTAGGTGTTAAATCTTTTTATTTAAGGTTTTCTGTAAGTTCAGTCCGCTACAATCTTGAATTTTTTTCTTGTTATGTAATTTCTGAATTTTTTAGAGCTTCTATTATGACTAATACTTCGAGTTCATAACTTGAATATTTCTCCTGATGTGGCGAGGTTTTCTTGCTCATGTATTGTAATGGGTGAAATTTTCTAGAAATAAGAATGAAAAATAAATGATGTTTAAATTCAGATCCTGTATATATACATATTTAAATACTATTAAATATATTGGTATATATATTTTTTTCACAAATGAACATTTAAGGGGGGGGGGGTCACCTTAAAGCTTTTTAAAAAGTCATTTTTTTGTCTATTATGAAACAAAAACCTGTTACCGAACTTAAAATAAAATTATGACGTTACTCCAACTAAAACCGGTTTTATAACAAAATATGTAGAGCGATGTCTATCCAAATCAAGCTAAATTTGAACCTTAAAGTCATTTTTCTCAAATCAGATATTTTTGATATTGCGCGCATCATATTTCCAAAATTAAGTAACATAGAAGTTTAAAATTTTGGAATACACTGTATTTTATATATCATTATATCCTCAAACTATTTTTAAGTAAGTACCTGTAATATATTTATTTTTAGTTTTACTTTTTATTGAATTTTTTTTATAGATTTTGCGTTTTATGTTTTAATTGCCTGATTTATTTATTTTGTTTTATCTGCAAACGCGATTATTATTTTAAGTTAAAGTTAAATTACGATATTGTAAAAATATATACATTTAATATTGAGTGGATATAGTGAATATATTTTTTATAAACCTGCGCGCAAAACATGTATGTCATTGAAAATACTTGCTTAGTCTGTATTAATTAGACTAAATTCTAATTATGTATCATTAAAATTATTTAAAGGAATACGAGATATAATACAAAGATATATACAATTTATTCTACAAAAATTGTTTAATTTGAAAATACTTTCAGCTCATTTTCTTTTTAAATATTATGCTAAAATCACGCAATATGGAGCTTCTTAAGGTGATATGCCCCCTTAGAATGCACGAAGTTCAACAATTTAACATAATATTTCAAAGATGTAAATTCTGCATGCATTTGCCCACATATAAAAAAAATGAATTAATGGAAAAAAAACCACTTAAAAAATAAAATTAACGATACAGCAATACTTTTCCCTTGTTCTTTTTAAAAATTCATTTTAATACTGTGTCTTTATTTTATGTCAAGGAGATTTTCATAAAACATTTTTGTTTTCGCAAACTTGTTAAATATTTAAACTCAGTCCTCGTGTGACTCTTGTACAATTGACATTTTTTTGCAGTCTTTGAATTTTTAAAAGGAATAAACATGTGTAATTTCAATGAGTTATCTCCCCCCACCCAAAAAGTAGTATAATTTTCCTCTTCCTCTAAAATTCTGATTAATATCACGCATATGTGTTTCATTTTTTCAATTTTTCATGGTGAATAGCCATTTGAACTGTAGCATAATAAATTTGTGACTAAACACAGATCTTAACGCCCATTTAATTATATAAAAGAAAACTATAAAGCAATTTAACTAAAGGGAATATTAAAAGGATATATGTAGCTTATTCGAAAAGTCACGAACTCATCATTTAGATTTAAATATTTGCTGTGAGAAAAGTATCTTGTATATGCATTAGCACGTAACAAAGTCGTATCCTCATGCATAATTTAAGGTTAAAAGGAATTCTATTTTCGATTGAAATAAGACACAAACAGTTTATCACTTAATCTAATACAAGATTTATTGAGACCATATGTATATTCTTCATTTATTCTAAGATTATTATTATTATTTACACATTAGATAAAATGTCAATAGAAGAACATTGTGGTAAAACTTTAAGGAACCGAATTTAATGAAATTAATTTTGGTGTAAGATATGTCGGGGAAAATAAAAAGAAATGAAGTCTATAAACACTGTGAAATAAACACAAACGGATAAACAAAATAAGACGCTAGAAGTTTATCACTTAATCGAATAAAAGTTTTATTGAGGCCATATGTAAATTTTAATGTACACAATTTTTTACGTACCAAATAAAATTTCAATAGAATTGCATTGCGATAATACATAAAGAAACCGATTATAATAAAATACATTTTGAAGTAAGATGGTGCACATGCACATAAAAAGAATAGATGTCATGAAATGTCAATCATGACATTATATTGGTAAACAAGTAACAAATGGAAATAAAAGCGCTATACATAAATACCGTATTTACCCGCGTATAAGTCGAGAAATTTTGGACAAGAAAAGACTTTAAAGTTTGGGGGGTCGACTTATACGAGGGTCCTTTATTTTATTTTATTTTATTTTACCAGAAGTCAAAAATGCCCTTCTGAAAGACAATTATTCTCTTTTCGCATTCCATAACAGAATGACGCTGTTTACTGTCGATTTCCATACCATGAGAGAAAAAGAGGAGACTGAGTGACGGGTTTGGTCCTGGCGATGAATGTACGCCTACTAACCCCCCCCCCCCCTCCTCCCTCTGACAGATCAGTGGATAAAACTCCGAGAATGTATCACCTCTATGTGCAATTGAATCGTCCGCGAGTGGCTAGAAACATGTGACTCTCTAAAAATACGTGACCCGGGTTATATCTTGGGTGTTCTTGATAGTACACATATTCATTATTTCTTCAACTTACTGCACTTTTTCTCCTTGTTTCTACTGATATGGCTGATTTAGTTATTAGAAAACAGAAACGCAATTCATTCACTGGATTTAAACTTAAAGTTATTTCTTGTGCGGAAAGAGTCTAACAACTGTGCTGCTTCTCGTCAGTTTGAGGTTCACGAAAAAATTATTCGTGATTGGCGAAGCTAGAAAACATCCCAAAATCAATAAAAGCTTTGCGGTGTGGAAAATCGCCCTTCCCAGAACTCAAAAATGTATTGCATGGTTTTATTGTCACTAGAACTGGCATACGTTTACGAGCAATGAAGCTTCCAAAAGAAGAAAAGTATGGTGTTCCAAACCGTTTCGTGCATCAGAACATTAGTGCACTAGATTTAAGAATCGTCATGGTTTGACTTTACGCCAGCGCACTAAACTGGTACAAAAATTAACATCTGACTTGGAAGCAAAGATTATGAAATTTCAAAAATACGTCATCGATCAAAGAAAAATTAAATCTTTTGAACTTTGCTATATAGGAAATATGAAAAATCCTCTACCAGAAAATAAAACAGTGAATTGCAAGGGGGAAAAAAGCATTTTGGTAAAAACGACTGGGCACGAAAAAACCCGTTTTACTGTCGTTCTTTCCTGTTTGGCCGACGGTAATAAACTTCATCCGTTGATTATTTTTAAAAGAAAAACGTTGCCGAAAAACGTTATATTTCCTTCTGGTGTACTGATTCGAGCCCATGAAGAGGGGTGGATGGATGCTGACGGAACAGCCGACTGGCTTATAAATGTGTGGGGTAAAAGACCGGGAGCTGTTTTCAAAAAACCTTCCCTTTTAGTTTACGACTCGTTTCGTGGCCACTTTTCTGAAAACGTGAATAAAGCGACAAAAGAACTGAAAACGACTGTAGCTGTAATCCGGGGAGGTTTGACATCCGTCCTTCAACCCCTAGACATTTGCCTCAAAAAGCCCTTCAAAACAAATGTTAGAAAATGTTGGACAAACACAGAGTGGATTTCATCTGGTTGTCCAACATTTACGAAGGGCGGTAACATTAGAAAGCCCGACATTGCATAATTGCCCAGTGGGTTAAAGATGCGTGGAATCAAATTCCTTCCGAAATGATTATAAAATCGTTCAAGAAATGCTGCATAAGAAACGAACTAGACAGTACAGAAGATGATGCCAATTTCGAATGTGATAACGACGAGGAAGAATGTCGCGATACAGAGATTGAAAACGTGTATCGTGATGAGCCGATAACGACGGGGGATTTTTGTGAATTGTTTGGCGAATCCGATACTGAATCGGACCTTGAATCAGTTTAACTTAGTATATCACTTTAGTATTTTATTATCTTCATTATTACATATTTAATACTTTTTTTTCATATGATTTCGAATAAATGAAAAAAAAAATTAAAGTTTCTTTATTATTGTATATTTAGTACTTTCCTTTTTTTTCCATGTGATTTTTCCATGTGATTTTGAAATTTCCATGTGTATTTCAAAAAAAAAAAAAATCAAATTTCTTGATCGGAAAAGTGTGTGTGTGTGTGGGGGGGGGGGGGGGGGTCGACTTATACGCGGGATTGACGTATACGCGGGTAAATACGGTAATACATTTTTGCTCCTAATATTAATAATTTATCAAAGAAATCAGTTATAACAAATTCTCCTTTAAAATGTCATAAATTTTGTGAACAATAATAATTGATGTACATTTATTAATGGCATTTTTGAAAAAAAAAAAAAAAAAAAAAAAAAAAAAAAAAAAAAAAAAGAACATTGATTTGCTTGAACAGCGTGAAAGTTATTAGCGGATAATTAGTTAAGCCGAGACATTTTAACAATTGGTTAGAGAAGATATTTTAAAATTGCATATATCTAGTTAAACTTTTATTGTACTGAAAACAATTTTGGACTGACTTAAAGTGAATCTATATAATTTATCAATAGAAACAATGATTCTTTTTAAGTTGATTTTTTATTTATTTTTTTTTTTTATTGTTTCCCTTTTTTAAGTTTAACCATACCCTTAATATTTTATAGAGATTGGAAATTCCTCAAAATGTGTAATGTAAAAATACCAAAGAATTAATTCTTTTACACAATATTGAAAAGAAGTAGGCATCACGGATGAAGCAAATATTTTTACACTGCATTTTGTTTTGACTTTTTCTTTCGAAACATAGATAGAACATCCAATAAAACATAAAAAGACAAATAAAACAGCCAATGCTTTTTCATAAAAGTCTTTTTCATATCCTGTTGTATTTCTTAACTCTTTGTTACTTTTACAAAGTATATTCTTTAGCTAGAAAATTCTAAAGGCAGTTGTATATATTGAAAAGAAAATTGACTTCAGCGTTTTTCCAGTTGAAGAATGTTTCATAAAATTGTGTGTTTTGTATTTTATTCTTCTTTTCTTTTTAGAAAATTCCTTTCATTTATACTTTTCCCGTATGAAGCTTGTTATATATTAATAATGAGCTGTGTAAAAATGAAATTTTGATAAAATTCATGGAAATCATTTATTGAACTATTTTTTATTACATTTGAATATTTAACATCCGAAATGTTGTTATTAATCCTTATTTGTTTTTTTTTTATTTTCACATTGAATAATTTGTATTTAGTTCAGAATAGTTAAAAGCGGCCACGAATAACAAGGTAAAAATATAAAATAACTAGCTTACTTATTTTTATTATATATTAAATATTTTCTGGGAAATACTGAAATATTTTCGTTACAAAGCATTAAATACGAAAGAGAAAGAAAATGCATACTCATGTAAATCATTTATAATATGCTATATGAATGCCTACTATATATTCCGAATATTTCGAAAAAATACAAATACGAAATTGTGATATATTGCTTTAGCTAACAGTATTTAATAGCGTAGAATCTACATTTTCGTTGGAATTAAAAAGAGATGATTACGTGCATCCCCACCCCCCCCCCTCCCCACCCAAATATATATATATATATACTGATATAACAAAGGGAGAACTCCTGACTGAATCAGAACCCTGTACCACCTTTTTTTACTGAAATACTCGGATTTCTACAACCGAAAAGGGGATGCCATTTAACAAACTAAGGATTACCGTTAAAATTAAGTGCTATCCGAAAACTTTAGTATCGAAGATAGCAACCTGTTTTTGCCCAAGCTGCAATCGGACAAAACAGTTAAGGGGTTAATTTAACTGTCAGTTATAATAATAATTATAGAACTTAGCTTAATGAGAAACCTTTTAATATCTCAACACAAGATATGTTTTCCCATTTTGGATGGGACGGAGATAAACTTGTAATTTCATATAAAGAAAAGAAAAACTTCTTCTCTAAATTAAATCATACAAGCTAAAATAATTTTGTAATGAGAAGTCATGCAATACTTTCATATAAAGAAAAAAAAATCTTCTTCTCTGAATTAAATCATACAAGCTAAAATAATTCTGTAATGAGAAGTCATGCAATACTTTCATATAAAGAAAAAAAATCTTCTTCTCTAAATTAAATCATACAAGCTAAAATAATTCTGTTATGAGAAGTCATGCAATAATACTTGCATAGTAATCATAACATAATCACTCTCTTAATATAGGCTGATATATTGGCTCTTGAGTGCACGAGATTAACACATTGAGAACTGGCCTTTTTTTTAAATGAGCACCGAAATTACCTTTACAAAGTTCACTCCCAATTAAAACCTGCACAGAAAAAAAAATCAGAAGCAAGCTTGTTTGGATTATATATTTTTCTTTCTTCCTTACAAAATTTCCGGTACTTATATTTTCTTCCAACCAATCTACAAAAATATAAATTTACGTGACCACCCGTTAAGAGTTAAGGTTCCCCTTGCTTGGTGAACCGTGCCCTTTATCCTGTTGTTAAACAATGTCGAGTGCATCATAAATATGTTTGACGTAATCGTAATTTTCCTTTCTGCTATAGTGAAATTAAACTCAAGTACTGTAAAAATACTTATTTTCACGAAGCTTTAATTTTCGCGATTTTCGCGAGCCCGTCGTAATTGCGAAAATTTAAGCCTCGCGAAATATATTTTTTTCGCCTCAAATAATAATGAAAAATCAGAAATTCTTCACTTTCGAAATCTAATGATTACACGGTCACTTAAATAAGAAATAAGTACAAAAATTCCTTGGATATTTACAACTATTTCTTGAATATTATACAACTACTTCTTGAATAAAAACAATAATACAACTAATAGAATACAGCTCATTCACTTACAATATTAATACCAGCTTCTTTGAAGCCATTCTTTTTTAGACCGATGGGGAGAGGGGGTAGGGGCGAAATTTTCTGACAAAAGGAAGTTTCTTAAATTTACTTATGCAAAAGGGGTTCTATTTAGGATTTTTATTCTATTCTATTCTATTCTATTCTATTCTATTCTATTCTATTTCTATTTTAGGTTCTAGTTTCGGATTTTTTCAACTTTCGGTTCAGTTCATACAAAATTCGCGAAATTTTCTGCTCGCGAAATCACCTATATCTTCATTTTCGCGAAAATTACGGCTCGCGAAAATACGTGCTTTTACAGTATGTAGATGAGACATTATAAAATTTAATTGTTCTGTGGAAAGTAGACTTGCATGCATATCTCAATGGAAATGATAAAAATAGCAATAAATAGATACATATTATATATTAATCATTACAAAGTAAAAAAAATAATAAATAAATATTGCAAAAATATATTTGGCTATAAGATTCATTTTTGTCCGTTGAATAGTTGTTTATTTGTCCATTTAATAAGTCTTTTCTTAGTTAAATGGCCTTTAATTTCTTAAAGGGATGTGGAACGGAAGAGCGCCTATCTAGGAAACTAAATCTGCACAAATAAATAAATAAAACAATATTCGAAATAAAAGAAAAAATTAACAGATATGTCATTCAACTACTCCTTTAATCACCGAAATTTTCAGAATAAAAAAAGACTGATGTTAGTAAACGAAATATTTGGCGATTGCATTGACCTACCTTAAAATAATATCCGAAATTAACTTCCGGCTATCGGTTCATATGAAACAATCACTTTTAATAAATTTTAAGAGTTTATTTAAATTAATTATATTTGTATTAATATTTTTAATAGAAAAATGATTTTTGGTGTTCTCAGTGGGCAGTGTGGAAATACATAATACCTTTAAAAGATCTGTAAGTATTTTCATTTTAAAAAATGCTTTTCAACTATGTTCTATATCCAGAGAACATCGATTTGGATCCATTATTAAAGGTAAGAAAATTTGTAAACAATTATTCAATAAATCTCGTAGAGTTTTATTTTTATGTGACTTTCATTATTGTAAGTGGACTGGTTTATTATTTGTTGATTTAATAAATATTTTCTTGGTAAAACGGTCTTGAATTTTTTAAGTGATGAGGAGCTGAATAGGAAACTAACACTGCATGAATAATTTTAAGAAAGAATAAAAGATATAATAGACAAATTTATGTAATTATATTTGTTGAAATAAAAGACAATGCCCTGAATTAAATTCTGGCCTTCCGATCACATGAAAGAATTGCTTTTAATAAATTTCAAAAGTTTATTTAAATTAATTAAATTATTATTAATAGAAAAATGCTTTTTTGTGTTGTTATTGGACAATATAAAATATATAATAAACTTTAAAAAATCTGTAAGAATTTTTCATTTTTTTTTTAAATCTATGTTCTGCATCAGGAGAAGCTCAGTTTCGATCCCTCTGTTAAGATAATTTAAGGGTAAGAAGAATGGAAAAAAAGTATTCACTAAATCTTGAAGAGTTTTATTTTGATGAGACATTCATTACTGTCAGTTGAATAGTTTTTTATTTGTTGATTTTAATAAATCTTTTCTTAGTAAAATGGTCTTGAATTTTTTTTTCAGAGGAGAAGAGCTGAATAGGACTAACACTGTATGAATAATTTTAAGAAAAATAACAGAACTAAAAGACAAATGTATTTAATTATAACTGTCAAAATATAACACATATTTTTTGCCTTAAATTAATGCCCTGAATTAACTTCTGGCCTGTGGATCATATGGAATGATCGCTTTTAATATATTATAAGTGTTTATTGAAATCAATTAAATTATTATTAGAAATTAAAAAAAATACTTTTTGATGTTGTTAAAATTCAACATAAAAAATATAATAAATTTAAAAATCTGTAAGAATTTTCAATCCAAAAAGTTCATTTCATCTGTATTCTGCAACTCGAAAGACCGATTTGTATCCCTTAGTTAAGGTAATTTAACGGTAATAAAAATGGGTAAAAAATATTCAATAAATCTTATAGAGTTTTATTTTGATGTGACATTTATTATTGTGAGTTGAATAGTTTTGTTGTTGTTGTTGATTTTAATAACTCTTTCCTTGTAAAATGGTCTTGATATTTTTTTAGTGAGGAGGAGCTGAAGAGGAAACTGACACTGCGTGAATAATTTTAATAAATATAATAGTAAAAATAACACAAGTAATAAGACAGATTTATATAATTATAATTGTTGAAATAAAAGACAAAATTTCTGCCTAAAATTAATACTCTGAATTAACCTCTGGCCTTCGGATCATATGAAAGAATCACTTTTAATAAATTTTAAGAGTTTAAATTAATTAAATGTTTATTTATATGTTTAATAGAAAAAGGATTTTTGGTGTTGTTAGAGAACAATATAAAAATATGCAATAAAAAAAAAAATCTGTCATAATTTCCATTTATAAAACTGCTTTTCACCTATGTTCTGCATCCCGAGAAATTCAGTTTTTGCCTCTTTGTTAAGGTAATTTAAGGGTAAGAAAATTCGTAAAGAAATTTTAGTTTCCTCAAATTTCAAAATGTGATACATTCTGAACGTGCAACGATTATTCGATTAACATGTTTAAGTATTTTTTCTGTGTGATAATTTCCTAAACAAAGAAATAAATGAACAAAAGAAACGTACGTGATGTCTTCTAACTGCTGCAGAAAATATACAGAAATTAATATTTTCTTTCCATTAATGCTCTGAAACACGTTTCTGAATACAATTAATGATAAATTCTGAAAGGGGAAAATATTAGTTCGATGTCTTTTGTTTTGTTTCTTTACTTTTTATTTATCTTGTAAGTGTTTTCCTTTTTCGAGGTAAATCGTATTTATATGACGAATGGAAATTGCTTTTTCTTGCACATTTCTTTTCTATATTCCAAAAATAATAAATTGTGTTAGAGAACTACGGAAAAGTAAAAAATCAATTAGTAGAGAAAGAATAATTTATAATTTACTTTTATTGTATTTTCTTGAATTCTGTTTTCCTTTTGTGGATTTCTACTAGTGATATTTTAATCACTTATACACTATATTGCCATTAATGCCATACTTTCTATTTTAGGCATTTTGTCGAATATTTAGAAATATATTTGACAGATTCTTCTGGAATTTCAGGATTAAAAAGAACAGGTATGACGTCATATTTAGCAATGCCGATTTGATAAGGAGGGCAATTAGGGGGCCAATAAAAAATCAAAGAAAAAATAATACTCGGGATCCCCCTGTAAAATAAAATGCACGAAATAATCTACCGCTACCGAATATAAATAAACAGACATTGTGCAATATGTGTAATATTTTGTGTAAGAATAGCACGTATATTAATAGAGATAGAGCGATTTATTTAAAAAAATTAAAAAATTCTTGCATGTTTTTTGTTTATAACATGCAGGGTTTTCAACCAAATTTAACGCCGGTTTCAGACAAATTGACAAAATATAGTAGAAACAATATAGTGCAATCGGAATATAAATATATTAAATATTTTAGGAAATATGAGCAGTTGTATGAAATAATTTTTATCTGCGCATGCGCAAACGATAAAAAGGATCATTTTACGTAATTTAATAGTCAACTCTATGGAGCAACGTATTAAAAAAATCTAGTCAAATATCGTAAAAATTCAGAACGATATCGGCGTTAAAATGAGCAAATTTTTAGTAGTGCTCTAAAAGCAGCTGAATGATAAGGGATTTTTCACAAATTGTCATTTTTAATTTTTAATTTTTTTTTTTCATTTTTTATTGATGCTTTAGTTCTTCTTGGATAACCACCAGAACGAGCATATACCATGATCAAAAGAAGTATCAAAATTGAAGCATTTTTTCCAAATCTACTTGTTGATACTCACTAAATACTAACATTTTTCTGAAACGCAGTTAATAAAAAATGACAATTTGTGTAAAATTTGGTACTTTTCTATTTATTCCAATTTACTACTTCACAATTCATACAGAATTTTAAGAATTTATCATAAGAGTAATTCGTAAAACGACTTGATATTTATCATTTGTCTACTTTATATTCGTGGCGTGTACCTCTTAAAATTTAACTTTTGCGATAATATACACAATCGTGAGTTCTTGAGAAATTGTATAAGCACAATTGGGAACGATCTAATTAGGAATAGGATAAAGAAATTCAACTTTATGGTTTATGCATTTCAAGTAGCATTAAAGAAGGAAGTTAATCCATCGCAATTATTAAATCTATGAAAAAATCTTTTAAGAACAAAATTCTATGAATAAGTGAAAAATAAATTGATTCTTGCATAAATACTCGAAGAAAATTAAGTAATAATTTTAATTTAGTAAATTATTTATAAAGTTCTGTCAAATATAAATGTATTTTTTTTTTATGGTTTTGATAAAATGCCAATAAAAGTAATAAAGTATTATATAATGAAAGTGTATATCTCTTATAGTATAAAAATACAAAACAAAATTTTATATTTAATTCTTAGTTGGGGAACGTGGTATATATTTTTCAAATTTAGTAGCTGTAAATACCTGCGAAACGTTATCAATAAAAAGAAAAGTGTCCAGTTAAACTAACGGCACTGACATCAGAATCTATTTACACTAATGGTATATTATACTCTTGTTTCAAATTATAATGCCCCTCGAAAAATAAAGAAATCGACAAAAAATCAATTTAGATAAATTAAAGGGAGATTAGCTCCCCCATCCCCCCCCCCTATATACTTAACCAATGAACCTCCGAATCGAATCATGGTATCTCATTATCAGAGTAAACTGGCATACCAAATTGAAGCAAATCGGATAATTCTGCAAGAAAAACACATTTTGCTAAATTAGGGTGGGGGTATCCCCCTTTACCTCACTTTATACTTAATCAATGAACCTCTAATTCTAATATGGGACGCCCCTTATTAGAATAAACAGGTATACCAAATTTGAAGCAAATCGGATAATTCTGCATGAAAAACTCATTTATCTAAGTTAAAGGGAGGGGGGGGGGGGGGGTTAGCCGCCTTACACCTTTATACTTAACCATTGAATCCTCAATACCAAGTATTGAAGGGCCTTATCAGAATGAACCTATATCTAATGTTTGAAGCAAATCGGATATTTCTATTAACAGTTTTCGCGTTACGTACATACAAACATACATACATACGTACGTACATACAGAGCCTGTCGTCACATTAGCTCTCAGTCTTTGATAGCCTGTGAGCTAAAAACTACACAGGTGGACTCTCAAAACCAACCATTTTTCGATGCATGTCTATATTATACTCAACACGAGGCTTCTTTTATAATTTATATTTCGTGTTAATTGCGCAATCATAAGTTCTTGTGAATTTCCAGGAGTGCATTGGAAATCGGTCCAAATGGGAATTGAAGAAAAGTTACTACAGTTGAATGCCTAGTAATTCATGTAAAATTTAAAAAATAAACTATTTTTACGAAATCTTTTAATGATAGACAATAATGCTCTCATGCTGAAATATGCTCAAGCATAAAATTTAATATATATCAAATAATTGTTACTTAAAAAGTAATAAAATTATGTAATGGTTTTCTTAAGATACATGTTTTCATTGTTGTCGAACTTTGGATGTACTTTTGGTTTTTACTGGTGTTTACTTGATCTACTTTTTAGTTCTGAAATTAATTCAGGAATTGTATAAAAACATATAAAAATAATTAATTTGGAATTATTTTAATTCAAAAAAAAAACATCGTTTCAATTAGCTAGCAAATTACTTCTTATATTTTTAAATAATGTTTTCACTGAACACTGTTTTTTTTTTTATGTGTATGTGTTTATTCTAATTATTGTTCAGATTTTTTAAAAACTTTGTAACATCCTATTTCTAAATCTAAACAAACTTTTAAGTAAAATTTGTGAGGAAAACTTTCATAAAACAGCTCAATATTTATCGTTTGTCTAATTTACATTCACGGTATCCCTGAGGATTTATTTTCTGCGATATCATACATATTCATTAGATCTTAACACGTTCTAAGAGCACCTTTCAAACTTATCTAATTAGGAAGAGAAGAAAAGTGGCTCCACTAGAATCTTCCGCATTTCAAATAAAAGTTAAGAAGAGAATCCTTCCATCGATATCTTTAAGGGCGAAAGAAGGAAAATTATTTTAAGCATGGGAAGTGCTAATTAAATACGTAAAATAGTAATTCTTAACTCAATGCGTAATATTAAAGTAGTATTTGTATTTAAATTGGAAAAATATTTTTTGTCTTGGATGATAACTAATTTTAAGTTTAACCCTTTATCTACTGCATTATGATCTACTGCAATTTTTTTCATGTAATATATATATTTTTTTCAGTTTCTACAATGAAAGTTAAAGGATAAACATAATAAAATACTCACTCGTGAGAAATTTAATTATTTAGAGGTAATCAATTAAAGGGGTACTTTAAAATACCATTAGTACACTGTGACTAAAATATCATAACAGAAATCCCACAAGATATTTCAAATGACACCAGAAAATATTTTCGATCTAATAAGTATGTCAAATATTGGCTTTTTCTTGTTTGCAAATAAATCTTTTGGCAAGCTCCGGTGCCAATCACTTATTTCAACACTTTAGAATTGAAAATGCTTTGCCCCTGAAAGGGTTAAAAAAGCTTTTATTTTTATTATTATTTTTTTTTGTTTTGATCTTGTTAGCAGTCCTTTAGTTATGTGACGTCTATATTCCAGGGACAACATGTTCTCTAGCAAACCTAGTAACAATCCTAGAACTAATGCTGTCATGTATCCGGATGAAGTGGAGTTAAAAGAGGGTTTTTTGCAAAGTACCATTAGAATATTAGTAATATTCACTATGGGATGAAAGTTTAAAATGAGTGGTACTTATAAGTACCGTCAATAGATAAAGGGTTAATCTATTTAATTCTTCTCAAAATTGTTTGGAATGGAAATGCAAGTAAACATTTTGACGGAATTAAATTAATTTTGTGTGCCATGTATGTTTGCTTAGCAAATTGTAATGTTTTAACTAAAATAATAGTTTTAGATGTTATATTTTCAATGTAGTGTAATGGAGGCCGGTGTTGGAAGTTTTTTTTTGGTAGTGTGTAATACTTCAAAAGCCGAGTTCCATTCAATTCAAAGAAATATTTATTGTAAACATAAACAATTAAATGATGAATTATTTGGGTTAGATAAGATATATACAATGTAAAATAGGGTTCTTTCTCATCTTTTAAAATATTGTTAGTTAAGGCAAATCTAGCTAACTATGTCTAACTAGTCACGTGTTTATCTATACATCTGGAAGTTTAAATCTCACCACATTTAAACTGTTATTATGATTATTATCATGTTCTTTTATGTTTTACCTGTTTTCAAACTATATTTTAACCAGTTTTTAAACTATATTTAACCCAACTGGGCGAAAAATGTCCGGACCAGGATACGAACCCGGGACCTCCTGGCTGAAGCCGCCAGTGCTCTGCCATCTGAGCTATCCCGGACGATTCTGGTCGAACTTTTTCACCCAGGTCATCCTGGTCCGGACATTTTTCGCCCAGTTGGAAATTTACATCTAATATGATTTGTTTACCAATTAGAATAATTGTGTGAAAATTAATCTAGTATATTTAACCGTTCTTCGATATTTTATTCTGAGTTAGTGTAATAGACTTCTATCAGTGTTTCTTTTAAATTTCCTTGGACATGTGTGCACGTGTGGCATAAGTGTCCTCCCCCCACCCCGCTCAATGGGTTACATCTAGACACCTCGTTCTTTATTGACAGGATTATTCCAAATTCCTGGCAATCACTGTTTTCTCTATTCTTTTTTATTTTATTTTATTTTATTTTATTTTTTAATTCATACCACTCTATCAAAAAAACTAGTCACGGGGGGGGGGGGGAGGGGCACCATTTGCCCATCATGGATATGCATAATATAAAATATGAAAATCAAACATGTGTAAACTATTTATAAAATGTATTGGAATTCCAAAATAAAATTTAAATGTATATTTGAATATTTTTAATGCATAGTAATGCTCTATTACTGAATTGCGATTATACTTGATTATCATATCGACCCATATCGACAAATTATATTAATCGCCAAACTACTCGCAAAATTATACAAATTGACATAATTTGTATTTTAAATAACGAAAGAACAAATAAACTAGCTAAAGCCATTCTTTGTTTGGATTCGCGAAGCAATATTTGTTAAGATAAATATTTGAAAGTAACAATATTTTTTAATACTGTTTTTGCGTCTTTATTAAGCGAAAAAGATATTTTATGTTTTAGCGTATTTTAATTTAAAAAATGTAAATTCAGCCAAATAACTAAGAATTTCGTCAGAATTTTTTATCCATGATATAAGACTGGTATAAATAAAAATATTTTCGAAGCAAAATTTTACAAAATATTTTTACATTTTCACCTAAAATCTCTTTTAAAGAGGTTTTTACATCTTTCAATAGCCTCTGCTGTTTTCTCAATTGGTTCGAAATAGGTATGTTTCCAATCTTTGTAATTCACATCAAATAATCTTTGATAGCAATCTTGGAATAATATATTCGAAGAGAGCTTGAAGAAAGTTACTTCTTCAAAATCCTATTTTCTGGAAAAAAATATTTGAAATCTGCTCTCGTTGATACTAAGAATTATTAATTTATTATATTATTGTTATTATTCAACCTTCGAATTCGAGTAACATTTTATATAACGAATTTTACAATTAATGTTATTTGTTAACAATTCTTTTGCTTCCACTTTAAAAAAAAAGTCATAATATAATTCTTTTAAAATGCGTAAATATCGTCTGCGTAAACTATTTCACATAATAAGAATAAATTATGTATTTGAATTCTTAACACTGAAAAATACATTTATAATTGAATGTAAATAATTGAATTTTCACAAATTTTAATTCATTAAAAATATGATATAATTTTATTAAAAAAGTATTTTAAAAATTTCATAAAAGGAAGCGTGAAACTATTATATAATTAAATGGAATTAGTACCAAAATATGCACCATTTCTAACCAATCTTAATAAATTATTCCATTAAAATGTGTATTATCCTCTTAAATAACATACACTTTTAATATAAGAAAGTTTAATGCTGTTTAACGGTTTGAAGCCTAAATTCTGATGTTAGTTTCAATATTTAAAATATTCCGTCTTCGCAAAATGCAGATATATGGGTTCCTTCCCTTATTTAAATGTTTAAAAAAAAAAAATGAGAAATTTTGATGCAACGATAACATTTCATGTACTTAATTGTTCATGACATTATTTATTTTTACTGACTCGATGATTTTTATTTACTTTACGAAATACGCAGGTTTCATTATCGTTTACAAAAATAAATCCGTATAATGGAAAAATATATTCAACAAAATAATTAAAAAAAAATTGTTAAATCATTCGAGAAGAAAATAATATTGTCAAAATCTACAGATCATATTTTATTTCTATCAAGTCCAAATAGTATTTCTTACCTTAATTAAAATTAAAAATCAGTTTTTGAGATATTTTGGCGGAATAATGAAAAAATATCTTTTTTATTTAATTAATCATGGCTCTATCTATAAATAGTAAATTTGCAGATCAGGAGCCTCAACGTCAGCCCTGCAAGTCATTGCGTTTTAATCACACTTTGCATAAAACTCAACATCCTTCAATCCGCATTTTACTATTATTCTTTTAATTACATAAATATTTATAAAAATATAAAATCCTTGGAAGGTTTTGGACATTAGAAGCGATAAATTATATACAGTGTGATAATGATATTCTGAAATTTTGACGAACGGCTTAGTCTGGTATATTTTTTAGATGAAAAGTACCTCATTTTCTCATTAAATTTAAATTAGTAATTTCCTAATGATTGGGCGAATGGTTATAGTATAGCTCGGATTTTGTTTTACACTGAGATTATTTTAGGATAAGCAATAGTTTGAACAAGGATTTTATGTTATCTTAATATCCAAATAGAAATATTTAATTAAACTGAATCTATTATATCAAATTTAAAAATCTAATATTTTGAAATGTTTTGATTCAGGAAAACATTATCATGGTCATAAATGTAAAATCTTATCTAATTAGATTCTGTAAAATTACATAAGAAAACTAACTTATTAACATTAAACTAAAATTATAGCATGACAAAAGTGAAAAAAAGTACATTTAAAGGTGTATAAACACCTTTTTTGCCTTAGGCTAATGTCAGACGAACGTCTATTTGCACGTTTTTTTATACGCTAAATCACCGACTTTATCAAGATCAATATTAATAAAAAATTATTGCAGGATTTAAAAAAAGAACTTAAAAAATATCATTGGATCACAGATTTGGTGAAATGACGTGCTATAATAAGAAGGGGCATCTGAGAACCTGACTTATTTTATCTCATTCTATTTTATTTTGAAAAGCATCTCTTTCGATAATCTTAGATCAGTTTATTAACAAGAAAGAAAATCATGCGTCAAGCATAGATTATGAAACACTTATCAACACTTCTTAAATACTCAAAGAAAACTTAGCCGTAACATACTTTTGTGCATCTCTGCATATAACCTGTATGTTTGTACGTACAAGAATTCTTTTCTACAGCCCTGTATATTACGTGAACATTTTTATACGCACCACATATTAACTTAATGATTCTATTTAAATTTTACAAACATCTGTTATTAAGTACTAAATGTAGCTGAGCATTAAAATGCAGAACTTAAATTTAAAAAAAGAAAACAAAACTCTGAAGCAATTCACGCTCATTCTCAGTAATGCTTACGAATTATTTTGTGCAGTCATGTATATGGTATATATAATTTATTCAGACCAAATATTAAGTAAAAGTTAATTAACCTTGAAACACATACCCTAATCGAAAAAGCTCTTCAGCAATCATCCCTAAAAGACAATACTTCGGCTAGTGATGGGCGATTCTGGAAAATTTGAGAATCGATTAAAAATGACATCGTATAAAACAAAATCGATCACAATAAGAATCGATTCCCAAATTCTAGAATCGATACTTAAATCGATATTTCGATGTTCACAAATTCACACAGATAAGCTCAAAAATAGTAATTCCAAAGCGTAGCAAATCAGTAGGGCCATAATGACTACCTCTCACGCCTCACCTCCCATTTATGGGAGCCCTAGACAATGTCAGGGGCCCAGAAGTAAGATACTACTGACCTTTTAGTCGAATAATAAGGTTTTTTAAGTTTTAAAATTATTATTTTTAAGATGTACTTTTAATAATAATTTATATTATATTTAAATCAGAAAAAAAAGGAAGAAATTGATTTTTTTTTTCATCCGGAAAACTTGTACTTTCTGCTTTTATTTCCTTCAACCAAACAGGTGGGATACTTTTTATAAACGCCCTTCTTCTTAAAAATGCGCGCAGATGAGCGAAATTTTGAAGGCTCTAAATTTATTTTAAAATTTAAATAGTTTTTCAGTCTTTTTAGAGCCCCTTATAAGCGTGCGGGAAATGCAAATATTGCAAATCTTCTTTTAAAATAGCTGTGATGTTGTAATTAACCAATCATCACATACTAATTATCCCCCAATTAATAAACAAAATTCTCTTTTTGATAATACATTTAACTAAAATGTCTTTCCCTTTTAAAATATATATCTCCTTATCTCATTTACAGATTATAAATATCTTTTTTTTTTTTTTTAATGTTTACCAAATTTTCAGATGTTTACAAAAAAAAAAAAAAAAGTTCTCATCCTAGAATTATTAACAGTGAAATAATATACTTTTCTGTGGTTAACAAATAAATAAAAATATATTCTTTGATTATATATATTTTTTTTCAGCAGTGATCTAAAAACTCTAAACAGTTATTGATTCATTCGCTGACATTGTCGGACGTGGAACATAAATTTGCAAATATCATAATTTTCTTTCTTTTTTTTTTTTTCTTTTTTTTAAATAGCGTTCTCGACTTATACTAGAATAGAAAAACAGGACTTCTGTGATCATTTTGTTTATGAAAAAGGCTCTTATACGAAATTTGACACCAGCGTGTCCACATCAGCCTACCTCACTATTAATTGGTTAAATATACCCCCCCCCCCCTAAAAATTGGTGGAAAAGCTGTAATTGTTGAAATTTGTTGTGTAATTTTTTTTTCTTAATTTTTGAAAAAAAAATATGGTGTAGTAATGAACAAATTAATACTTTAAAACGCCTCTAGTGGGGAAAAAGTGAGTTAAGAGGTGGGGAGTGTGTGCCGTAATGTATAGGCCAAGAGCTCTAAAACGATTTGTCACATGAAAAAATGAATTTCTGCCCCCCCCCCTCACGATGGGAATGCCCCCTTATTGTCTGTGGCCAAAATAGACCCCACGAATCGAAAGGCCTTGACGAAATACCCCTTCGGTTAATCGATCAAAAAGGGGTCCAAGCACGCTTTGGCTTAATGAGGAGCTGAGTTAGAAAAATTGCTTAAAATACAAAAAAGAGGCCCGGGGGGGGGGTGTAAAAGAGCATAATAAGAAATAATAATATGAATGAGTGGCCAAAGGACTTTTCTATAATATATTACATGAGGGAGGCTTTGTGATAAAATTGGAAAATTGCCCCTCCCGGAAGGTTCCACTCTCGCGTTTCCGGAATACACCCTGAATTCCCCCATCCGTACATAGGATAACTTTTTGAGTACAGTGCGCACACTGGAATATTAGAAAATAATGAAATCGGACAAAAACAAAGATTTTAAAAATTGCATGTATATTTTTAATGAAATTGTTATAACGATTAAACCAATGGAGTAGAATCATTTCTATTCTTTATATGACAGTTAAAATAATACCAGAAACAAAATGGAACCACATAATATTGGATAACTTTTCGTGCAGAGTGCACTCACTGGAACAATAATTAAAAAGAAAAATGCCCAGTTAAACTGATGGCATTGAGCTTACAGGCTATTCACACTAACTGTATATTATACTCTTATTTCAAATAATAATGCCCCTTGAAAAATACATTAAGGGGGGGGGCTTCCCCCGTTTCCCATCTTTATATTTAACCAATGACCCTCCAAATGTCATCAGGGAAGCACCTTATCGAAATAATCCGGCTTACCAAATTTGAAGCAAATCGGATAGAAAAAACCCATTTATCTAAATTAAAAGGGTTTAGCCCCCTCGTTCCCCCCTTTATATTTAACCAATTAACTTCCAAATCTAATTAGGGAAGCACCTTATCAAAATAAACTGGTATACCAAATTTGAAGCAAATCGGATAAAAAAAAACTATTTGGGTGGGGGATATTAACCCCTCGTTCAACCCTTTAGACTATTACAATGAACCTTCAGATTTAATCAGAGAAGCTCGTTATCAAAATTAACCACTATACCAAAATTCGTAGAAAATCTGATAATTCTGCATGAAAAACCCATTTATCTAAGTTAAGATGGGGATTAGCCCCCGCTGCCCCCTTTATACTTAACCAATGAACCCCAAAACTAATCAGGGAAGCGCCTTATCAGAATGAACAGAGGAAAAAAATTAAAGCAAATCGGATATTTCTATCAAGATTTATCGCGTTACGTACATACATACAGAACCGGCGGGCCCATTAGCTCTCAGGCTTTGATAGCCTGTGAGTTAATAAAAAAGAAAAGTGCCCAGCTAAACTGATGGCATTGAGCTCACAGGCTATTCGCACTAATTGTATATTATACTCTTATTTTAAAGAATAATGCCCCTCAAAAAAATAAGTGAAGGGGATTAGCCCTCGTTTCCCCCTTTATACTTAACCAATGAACCTCCAAATCTAATCAGGGAAGCTCCTTAACATAATAAACCGGCATACCAAATTGGAGCAAATCGAATAATTCTGTATGAAAAAGTCATTTATCTAAATTAAGGGGGTTGACTAGCCCCAATTTTCCCCTTTATCCTTAACCAATGAGCCCGAAAAACTAATCAGGGAAGCTCCTTAATAAAATAAACCGGTATACCAAATTTGGAGCAAATCGAATAATTCGACATGGAAAACCCATTTATCTAAATTAAGGGGGGTGGAATAGCCCCCTTTTCCCCCTTTATCTTTAACCAATGAACCCCCAAAACTAATCAGAGAAGTTCCTTAACATAATAAACCGGTATACCAACTTCGGAGCAAATCGAATAATTCTGCATGAAAAACCCATTTATCTGAATTAAGGGGGGGGGGGATTATCCCTCCTTTTCCCACTTTATCCTTAATCAATGAGCCTCCAAAACTAATCAGGAGAGTTCCTTAACATAATAAACCGGTATACCAACTTCGGAGCAAATCGAATAATTCTGCATGAAAAACTCATTTATCTGAATTAAGGGGGGGAACCCCCCTTTTCTCCCTTTATCCTTAACCAATGAACCCCAAAACTAATCTGGGAAGCGCCTTATCAGAACAAAACTAGAAAAAAAATTGAAGCAAATAGGATGTTTCTATCACGAGTTATCGCGTTACGTACGTACATACATACATACGTACGTACATATAGAACCGGCGGGCACATAAGCTCTCAGGCTTTGATAGCCTGTGAGCTAAAAAGTGACAAGAGTGTGTAACTAGGGGGGGGGGGAGGACAGAAAATAAAAAGAACATTAAAAGCTTTCCAACGATATGTTATACGAGATGGTTTGAAAGAAACAAAAAAAATGCTCCCCCCCTCCCCGAGGGGGCAGGTAAGCCCCAAACGGTCGGAGGGGCGACCTCAAACGTATCCTTCGTCAGAGTTTCAAAATGTGGCTTTATTATAAAATAGAACAAGAATTGGACATTTTAAAAATTGCATGGAAATTTTGAACGGCCCTGTAAATTAAGATTGGCGAGGAAAGGGGGGTGGGAATGGAGAGATTAGAAGAGACGAACTTGAAAAATACAATATAATAAACTAGTAACCTGAATAACTAGGCTTCTAAACAAAAGTATAACGATTTAACATAGTGCTGAATTATTCCTCCCGGGACATTGGAATGTCCCTCCCGTAAGTTTTGAGATTTTATGCTTTTTAATGGACAAATGTGCATCCCCCCCCCCCGTTACGGAACTCAAAAATATCCCCCCCCCTCCCTCCCTGAGAAAAATACCTGCATTCAACACTGATTTAACCTAGAAAGAAAAAAAAAGGCTCTTATACAAAATTTTACAGCAATTCTGGCATTAAAACAGTAAAATTGGAAGAATCTATTCAACCCGAATCGTGGATCGGCCGCGATGCGATTTGAATTGAAGTAAATCGAAAAATAATGATTCTAATCGCATCTAAAGAATTGAAGTAAATCAAAAAAATAACGATTCACCCGCATCTAAAGAATTGAAGTATATCAAAAAATAGCGATTCAGCCCGCATCTAAAAATCGACATCGAATCTGAAAACAGAATCGATTCGCCCTTTCCGATCCTATGTTACGGGCAGTGGCGTGGCGTGAAAATTTTCGGTGGTCATCGCAATTATTTAAGTTTGTGGTGAAAAATTATTAACTCTGAAATTCAATGGTTGAATGTTCAAAAAAGAAACTTTAAATCTTACCTTGATTTATACATGAACTCCAAATGTTCTGCTAAAACTGGATCGTAGAGTTTTAAAAGCTTATTATGAGTTTTAAAATATTGCTTGGTCATCGCCGCATCCAGCGATGACCGGACGCCACGCCACTGGTTACGGGCAGAATGAGAATCGATGCGTTCATTATTTCTTGCTTTCTTTTGTCTTTAGAAAAAGAAAGGGTTGAATTCGTGAAAATTTTCGACTTTCGAAGTATTTATAGTTTTAGATGGTCGCTGGTGGAATACGATTTGACTATTTTTATAAATTTTTTGTCTGTCGGTCTGTCTGTTTGTCTCTGACAAAAAAAAATGTGGGCTGTCTATTTCAAGAACTAATGCATGAAATCTGTTGAAACTTTAGAATCAGTTAGACCTTCATATAAATTGGTGCTGATTACTTTTTGGTGAAAATCGCTCAACAGGTGGCGCTGCTATGCTGCATTTTTCATGATTTTCGCAAGATCGCTATCTCAAGAATTAATGCACGAATTTTTACCAAACTTCAGATTCAGTTTGACGTTGACATAAGTTGTTGAGGATTAGGTTTTGATGTAAATCTACCGACAGGTGGCACTGCTATGCTGCATTTTCCGGATTTTCGCAATAACTCTATCTCAAAAACTAATGCACGGATTTTTGTCAAACTTCACATTCAGTTAGACGTTGGCATAAATTATTGCTTATTAGGTTTCGGTGTAAATCGCCCATCAGGGAGCGTTGCTATGCTGATTTTATCAGCAGTGTTGAATTCAGACATTTTTCTCCGGGAGGGACAGTTCAGAAGGGGAGGGAATTGGACTTTCGTACATTAAGCATAAAATCTCAAACCTTCTGGTGGGCATTTGAATGTTGCGGGGGGGGGGAAGTCCCCCCCCCTCCTGAATTCAACACGTTTTTCGTTGATTTAAACGATTTTAGGGATCATATTTCAAGAACTAATGAACGGAATTTCATGAAACTTAATATGCCGTTAGACATTGCCATAAGTTGTTCATGATTAGGTTTTCGTGTAAATGATATAACAGATTGTGCTGCCATGCTGCTTTTATCAGCAGTGTTGAATCAGACATTTTTCTCTGGGAGGGATTTCTATGGTGCTGGAGAGGAACATTCTAGAGTTACGAAGGGGGGGGGGGGATTGGACATTTGTCCATTAAGCATAAAATCTCAAGTCTTCCTGGGGCTACATTTCAATGTTCAAAGGGGGGGGGGCTGAGAGACGTCCACCCGTACCAGTCCCTGAATTCAGCACTGTTTTTCAGGCTTTACACGATCTTAGAAATAACATCTCAAGAAGCAATGAACGGAATTTCATCAGACTTAATGTTCTGTTAGTCATTGACATAAGTTGTTTCTGAGTTTTCCGTGTTAATCATGTAACAGGCTGCGCTGTTATACTGCTTTTTTCATGATATTCGTGATAGCCATATCTCAAAACTAATGCACGGAATTTAATCAAACTTCATATTCTGTTACACTTTCATATAAATAGATCCTTATTAGGCTTAGGTGTATACTGCCGAACAGGTGTCACTTTTATGCTCTTTGAATTGGGATTTTCCGTTGCGGACATCTAAGAGGGTGTGGACCGAAATTCAATGATTTATTAGGAAAATGCAATGGTTATATATATATATTTTAAATGCACATACTTCAACGAACCTATACTTTTGAATCCTCATGTTGGGCATAGGTCATTTAAATTTGACACTGTGATAGCGAATTTTGAAGTTTTAACATTTATGAGACAGAAGAAAATTTTGGGATTGAACAACCAACTACTTTAACTTCAATTTTTGAAGGAAAATAAAAATGATATGACTTTTAGAGACATCGATTAAAAAAATTATAGTATCGATTAAATCGAGTTGGCCATAGTATCGATTAAATCGATTAAAAAAATCGAAATCGCCCATCACTAACTTCGGCTACAGTATTGTACCCAAATTCTTTTATGTGACCATTTAAATTAATGATAAATACAATGAAATCATATTTAATTGCAAGATTCTTGCAGCAAATCTCAGTAATGTATATCAATTTCATAATTTTTGAAATGGTGCAATACAATTAAAACACATTGCGAACAGTTTTTACCCGAAGATCTGCATTATATAACAGACTTCTTTTGTTTGACCCAGTAAAATATGATATATGCTTTGCAACCTTATACTTCAGAACGCATGTTTTAGCGCATCTGAGAAATCCATATGAATTTCATTATGTTTGAAATAAAGTACTATAATTAAAATACGCCGCAAAATAATTTTCTCCATAGACCATAATATAAAGAATATTTTTGAGTTACCTGCACGTGGGCCGTAAATGATACACATAAGATATTTTATGGTAACAATGTTCTAGTGCACCTTAATAATGTATATAAATATTATTACATTTAAAATTATGTAACAATAGTGAAATACATCGCAAAAAATTTTCCCCATAGACCATAATATAACGGAATACTTTAGAAAATCCCTATAATTGAGCGATGTATTCTACGCACTTTATTTCCAATATCGGACATAATATGCAAACCACAGTAACGTATATTAATTACACGTAATTCAGAATATATTTACGCGAGTTAGATCACAAACAGACAGACTGGAGACAGCAGACAGACAAACCGAAGTCATAAACACTATTCAACTATGTTGAAATGTGTTAAAAAGCATTTATATGCGATTAAATGCACTTTTTATTACTTTTAGCATGTTGAAACATTAGTTTAATTGCATCCTAATATACTCGCTAGCAACAACATACTAAAATTACCCAAAATAAGCACATTTGGAGACTTTTAAATCTACTGGATAATCATTAATTATCGTATACACTATTACTTGCATAAATCGCATACATTGGGCGCTGTCAAATATTTTTGTGATAGCCTTTTAATAGAATCTACATTAAAATTAAAACCGCAATTTATTAACTTAGTTGATATTTGACGCAAATCTAGATTTAAGACCATGCGTATTAGTACTAACGATTAACTAATCTTTCATTTACCTCAGCCAGAACTCTTTCTTAATATTTCGTATTTGGGATTATTTGAATAATTTTTTATAGGCTACGAAATGCAGTCGCTTGGCAACGGGCAAAAGAAAAAGAAAAAATTAAATATGTATCATGTCAAACATGTAAATTGCTAAAAGAAAATATTGTATATAATTGGAAATCATGTATAATGTTTCGTTAAAAAATATACACGTAATTAAAAAAATCTGAAAAATATATTGACAAAAATTAAAAATAATAGAAATAATTTAATATCCTTATTTAGAAATTTTAGTATCCATAAATGAATTTAAATCCATTAATTAAATGTGCCATTTTTTTTTTACAAATGGAAATTTGAAAATGGTCTGACTTGCCATAGAAAAGCATTATGAAGCAAAATAAAATGTTCCATATTTTCCGAACGAATGAACCAAATTTAACCAAAAACTATACAGCTAAGTCCGGATATAACCCAAACATGCCCAATCAATTTCACGCTAATCGGATGCCTTTTGCAGAAATTATCCTGGGACAGACAGGCAACAAACTAATAGACGGAAACCAAAACTTTTCGTATTTCCACAGTAAGCCTTCACTGACGTTTTGGCAAATACTGACTTCCTGATTTATTTTTTTCTTCTGAAAATATACGTGTTTCATTTTTTATTTGCAAAAATGCGTCCGTAATGGAAAAACATGTAAAATAAATTAACTAGTAAATCTGCAGATCAAGAGCCTCAACGTCATCTCTGCAACTTATTGTTTTTAGCAAACTTTGCGTAAATTAATCTTTCTACAAAAACAAAATTTAAACTTTTTAAATTACACAAACATTTATAAAAGGAAAAAAAAATATTTCGATGGTTTCAGACATTAGAAGCGTTTAATTAAACATATTGTTATGTAATAATATTCTGAAATTCTCACGAACTACTTATTCTAGTATTTTTTATATAATAAAGCACATTTCTTCAGGGGGGCGCCCCCCCCGAACCCCGCGTTGTGTAATTTATTTTGCATTTGTAATTTTCTATTGATTGAGTTAATGATTATCCTATATCTTAGATTCCTTTTTACACTGCGATTTATAAGGTTAAGCAACAATTTGGTCAAGCATTTTACGTTATCCTAATATCCATACAGCAGTATTTACTTGCCTGCTAACCACAAACACCTGTATCTAATGGATAAAGAACTTTTGGAAATGTAAACTGAGACATCTAATTTAGAAATCTAATACCTTTATAATTTTTGTTTCCAAAAAATAATTTTGATTACCATTCTGCAATATTTATAACTAAGATCTAATCTAAATATCTAAAAATGTACTCGATAGCATTAACTTACTAAAATCACCCTAAAGTAGGGGGACTTCTAAACCTAACGGTTAATAATTCATCATCGTGTCCACTTCCAATTGACTAAATAGATAAACGTGATTTGGCGCCGTTAAGTATTTTTTTATAGCCTTTTAATAGTATCCACATTTAATTTAAAATCGTGATGTTACAAACACCGTTGAAATTTGACGCACACCTGTGTTCAGGTCAAATTACGAAAGGTTAACTAACCTTTTATTTCCCTTAGCCGGGCATTTTGTTTCATTTTTCGTAATAGGGATTATTTTAATAATTTAATTTATTTTACACTCTACAAGCTGTTACACGGGACGTTGTTCACGTAGCATTAAAATAGAGATAAATACATTAAATAAAACATTTCACTCTTCACCAGACATGGCAAGCCTCCGGCTTTTTGCACAACACTATTATCTTACAGAAAATGTTGTTCTTTTAAATCGCGCAAATGTTTCAATTAAGTAAGGTAACATTTTTTTGTATTAAAATACTGCTATTCAGAACGCCGGAGGCTTGTCAACTCTGCTCCTCTTAATAGAAGCATATATAGTTAACCAAGACTTTATCACATTTTATAAGAGACAATACGGAATTTCTTATTTGTATGGCCTTACATATACCTCAGTCATAAAAATGTAAAATTTTGTGCCAATTCATATACACAATTACGAAAATGAAATCGCAACCAATGAGAAAAGGAACGCCAAGTAAAATCGTGTAAATCGAGGAATCTTTCTTCGTAGTGTTGAGGTTGGTTAGTTGGTTGGTTGTATTTATGTCGGCCAATTATCTGCACGTGGGATATAGGCCCTAAGGGGGAGTGCCTTCCGTGGAGGTCTTTCTAAGGGAACCTAACCCGTATTAACGCTTGGAGAGCCAAGGTTCGAAGAAAACCACGAAAACTCCGAACGATTAGGCCGACGGGCGCGATTGGGATCGAACCCAGCACCTCCCGTCTACCAGCTTCGAGAGCAGAACCTCTCGGCCACTGGTAGGGCCCTCGTAGTGTTGAGAAAATACCACTACAAAAATTATTTTAGGTTGTATTTGGTGTGATATGTTTATATGTATTCATTCCTGTCCTATTTATCTTTTTTATTATTTGTAATTTGCTTATTCCATTTTCCTTTTGCACGTGAAAATCTTACAAATTAAAATTATCTCTTTGGGAGAAATTGTTATTCCTTTTTTATTTTTTTTTTGGCAACAATAAAGTTTATAAAGTTTAATAGAATAATGTCAGTTTATTCTGTATGAAAATAACGAAATTTTTCATTTATAATCAAAATAGTTGAATACATAAATAAAAATATTATTCTATATAGTATATAAATACTATTTTCATTTCTGCGTTTAAATCAATCTATATGCAAATATCTATACAAAGGCATTAATTCATTCCTTTTAACTTTGAATTGGCTTAAAAAACCATACATACTTTCACATTTATGATATTTTTAGATGAGATATAGTTGCTACGCAACGGTTAAAAGAAAAAAAAAATGAAATATAAGTAAATTCATAAAATAGAATGTTTTATATTATTCGAACACATGTATAAAATTCCATCATAAGTTATACACCTAATTTAAAAGCTCTGACAAATGTTTTGGCAAAATTGCAAACTAAAACGAATAATTTAATACTCTTATTTAAAAATTTCAGCATCCAAAATTTACCATTTAAATCTATTATTCATATGAGCGATTACTTTCAACAAATGAAAATTTGAAAATCGTCTGACTTTCCGTAGAAAAGCAGTATGTCACAAAATAAAATGTTCTATATATTCCGAACGAATGAACCAAATTTAACCTAAAACTATACAGCTAAATCCGGGGAGCTCACCGATATACATCCTTAATTTCAAGCTAATCGGATGCTTTTTACGGCAGTTATCGCGGGGCAGACAGACTAACAAACAAACAAACAAACAAACAAACAAACAGATGGAAACCAAAAAATTTCGGGTCTCCACAGTAAGCCTTCACTGACGTTTCGGCAATTAAAATAATAAATTTTTCAAGGTTATTCTGTAAAAAAATAACATTGTGAAAATCTACAGGTCATAACAATTTTTTATGTTTAATTTAATGTAAGTCAAAATACTGTACAGTTTTTTGTAAAGTGTACGACAAAATGTAATTTGTATAGCCTAATAGAGGATTCGCTTCGCTCATCCTAATTAGTAAAATATTTAAAAAAGAAATACAAATAAAACGTCGAATTGAAAATTATTTGATGACCCAACAAACACGTTTAACGTGTTTAATGTCAAGTGAATGTGATATTTGCGATAAGCCGTTATTGGCATTTAGTCTTAGAGTTTGGCGGTAGTTTCTTGGTCGGCGAGATAATCGAATAGTAGCAAATTTCGTAAAAGAAACATCCTTATAATTCCAAAATTATGATCATATTAACTAACAGTTTACAGCGTCGGATTGAGCGTCTTATTTCCAATTAAAATACATCGTTGAATTGAAATTTGAATGAAATACAGGGTCATGAAAAATCGAAGAGTGTGAAAAATATGATTTCAAATATCTCGTTAAATAATTATTTGACCGACTTCATTCTTTATGCAAAATTTATGCTTTTGGATTGTCTTTTATATTCACCCATTAAAATAAACAATTTAGAAAATTTTTATGTACCTTTTATCAGAACAAATATTTCAAAATATAGTTCCGGATAATCGAGGTGACTGATATTCAATTGGCTTCTTTACATTATTACACACTAAGTACACACCAAATTTCAAGTCTCTGCCTCAATTTGTTCGGGAGATAGAGCGTTTACAGTCACACACACACACACAGACGGACGGCAATTCTTTTTTTCTAAAAATATGTTTTTCGGAATCTCCAGTGTCTGAAATGTGTAAATCTGTCAACATTTTTTTTTTTTTTTAATTAATTTATTTTTTTTTTAAACGATTACAAGACTTACCCTATACTACGTATGATGTGTAAGTAATAACTGTATATATATATATATTTTAGTCCTTATTGGGTTAATAACTCTTTGCTTTTGTTCATCTAATGTGAAAGCTTTAAATTAAGTGCTCTCAAAACTATGATAATTTTTTATTAATGTTATTAATCACGATCTGGAACGAAAATCATATGCATTCATCTATAATGTGACGACATATTTTAATGCTTTCTGAATTTATTTATATTCCTACTTCTTACATTATTAAATATTTATTGAAAATGTCCGTTTTATTTTAAATAAGACGTTACATTTTTTCAAGCAAAATCTTTTTTTTTTTTTAATAGTATAATTCGTATTCATCTTTTTTGTGTTATTCATGGCATCTTTTAAAACAGAAATCATCTTCTGATACTGCTACATTATGTATCAGTAAGAATTTTTTTTTTTATAAATATGACGACATTTTCAATTATTTTTTATTTTTTGAAAAACTTTATTTCAGCTTTGTTATTTACGTGTAAATAATTCAAATAAAACAGGATTGTTATGGAAAAATTCTTATTACTTTTTTTTTAAGTGATTCCTCGGTAGAAAAATTTTTGTATGAAGAAAAAAAAGCTGAATTTTATAGTAAAAATGTCTTTTGATTCTTTATGAAAACTTTAAATTTTTAAATTACCAAAAATAAATGAAGTAAAGAATAGCTTAAAACCTTTTATGTGTTATAATCCACCTATATGCAAAGTTACGAAAGCTTTGAATTTTCCTTATTTACTCTAACAACAGTCACACATTCATATTCCTATCACATTTAAAGTGTTATTATGATTATGATTATTATCATTATCTTTTGTGGTTTATCAGTTTTCAAACTATATTTTAACCAGTTCTTAAACTATATTTTAACCAGTTTTTAAACTATATTTAATCTTTTTTCAATATTTTAATCAGGGTTTATGTTGTAGACTGCTATCAGTGTCCCTTTTAACTTTCGTTGGGAATGTGTGCATTTGCGGAATAAGTTCACACCCCCCAGCCCCCCAACGCACAATGGATTACGTGTGGACACCGCGTTCTTTATTGTCAGCTTTTTTAAATAGTTGTCGGGATCACTTTTTTCTCTATTCATTTTATATATTCACACCACTGTATTAAGAAATAACTTTTTATATATATTTTTAATCCTTATTGTGTTAATCTTTGTTTCAGTTCACCTCATGATGAGAGCTGCTAATAAAATTCTCTCAAAACTGTAATCATCTGTTATTAATGTTATTAATTATCATTTGGATGAAAAAATACAGGCATTAATCTATAATTACAAAGTTTTTCAGAAAAAAGTATTCTCAAGATTCGAAATTTTTAATTAAAACGTGAAAAATTTTTAAACCTACAAGAGAATGCATTTTCAGTATCCATTTAAATAATTTTCAATATCCGACAAAGAATATTTCCTTTCCTAATTAGTACGTTGAAAGTACATAATTATTTTTAAATTAAAAGCTAGTTCTATTCAGTAAAACAAATCGATATTTTTTAATAATATATCTGATGATTAAATAATTGAAATTTTAAAGTTTTCGTGGAATAATTTTTTTCATAAATAAACTAGGGAAAATTTGTATTTTGTAATTAAATTTAAATTATCAAACTGATGTTAAAATTTTATTTTTGAGTCATTTATAAATATATTTCGAAAACAATACTTTTATATCGAGTTTTATATTAGACTAGCAAACCCGTCCGGCGTTCCCCGGGGTCCATAAAAAATTACCTTAAACAAAACTCAAGTTTGTATAATTTTATATCTTTCAAAATTCTTTTAAATGAACCTAATTTTGGAGACTCACATTGCTTTCCTCGGCGTCTAGTGTGTTCCCAACAAACTATTTTCCGAACGAACCTGCAACCTGGGTCCCCGCTACCTAAGGCTGCATGTACCGGAAATGCTCCGCACGTGCCGGAGACAATCGAAAATCAAATTGAGTCAACCAAACACCATAGTAATAAAGCACATAGAATAAAAAAAAATAATGCATCAATAATGTTAGAAAATGTTGGTAACTGAAGTCTAAGATCAAATTTCAGGATACAGAAAGTAGCTGAAATCTAAGTTGAATGAACCAAATCCCTTTGAAATTAGGTCCTTAGTAACCGAGGAAAGAATGCTCCCTTAAGTGGTGGAAGATGCCCACTCTCCTTGTAAATTTCATGAATTACCATTAACATTAAGACGATTTTCAATAAACGGGTGAAATTCCTTATCTAAAGTTACCGTCAAGGTAACGCGATTTTTAATTTACGGCTGTAGGGAGTAAGCGTATGTTGATGCTGTAAAAGGAAGTTATACGCCAGCTACAATTTTTTCGAACATTAAAGAAAGACCGGGCCCTGGGGGGGGGGGGTGGCAGGTTCTTAATTCAAATGTAATCGGGTATAAGAAAAAAGTTAGTAAAGTAGCTGCAGGACGCTGAAACGGTTTTAAAGAAAATTGTAATAGAGTTGGCTAGTTTTTAAAGAAGCTGCAACAAAGGCCCCAATAAGGAGATTAATCTTAAAAATTGGTGGTACATGAAGTCTGAGAAATTTTTTTGTCATTCATGTTGTAGAAGGGGGAACTATGAAGTTGTTTAAAAAGAAAGCTAGTGAATAGGACCGCTTTTAAGGGACCTATAACAAAGTGCCCAAAGAGGTCCAACTGATAATAAAGAGCAGGGCCCTAAGATGAAAACTTTTTAAAAGGTTTAAGTTCTTAACACTTTAGATCTTCAATTAGTCAAACATAGGGTATGAATTCGATAATCCAGTTAATATAGTTAAGTATATATTCGGTAGGCAGAAAAATTATCTTAATTACATATTACTTTGAAAAAAAAGTAATGTTTTTTGTCGTTTTAACAAACTGAAAGGTCCTGCGGCCCTTCAGTTTCCATCAAGCTAACTGTTTTTTTCTTTCCTTCGTCGCACGGAATAAATTATTAAATCGAATTTAGATTGTGATACAATTTATGCGATTTATTGAGATTGATAATGCTTGCACTGTAAAAAAAATCTGTAATTCTAAAGATGTGAAGTTAGAGAAATCTGTATGATTACTAAAATTTTATCTGTACACTGAACAAAAAAAGATGTAAATTTACAAATCTAATTTTGTGAAGCTACAAAAATATGTAGCTTGACAAAAGAATTAACTAAAATTAAAGCAATCTTACTAAAATTTTATCTGTAACCCGGGTTGCAGTTACATAAAAGATTCTAGGAATCTCAATTTCCTAAAAAATTATCTTAGTAACTTTGCAGATTTTTTCATTTACGGTGCAAAAGTGTATTTGTTACATTTTTTTTTTGTTGTTTGTTTCCGTTACATAAATTTTTTTAGGAATATGAGTTTCCTAGAGCGATTTCAGTAACTTTACAGACTTTTTTTTCTTTTTACAGTAAAAAAAAATGATATAAAAATATATTCTATTAAAAATGATTTTATATATTTATGATTGTTTAAAAGAGTGAGCAAAATGTTTCGATATGTTACTTTTTAGGCATGTTTCTTTATTTCAGTTTTTTATAGCATTAAGGAAGTTGTTAATGAAACGTCATTATGCATCAGAAAATTCAAGTACACTGTACAAAAAAATCTGTAAAGTTACTGAATTTTTTCTAGGAAACTGGGTTTCCTAGAACTTTTTACGTAACGGTAACAACAAAAATTCATGTAACAGACACACTTTTGCGCCGAAAATCAAAAAATCTGTAAGATTACTAAGACTTTTTTAGGAAACCGGGATGCCTTGAACATTTCATGTAACTGCAAACAGGTTTACAGATAAAATTTTAGTAAGATTAATGTAATTTTAGTAAGCATGTAATTTTACACCTGTAGAACTACAGATTTTTTTTTTTTACAATGTAGTATATGAACAATGAACTAATAATGAGCTAGAAGCAGCTAGGAGTTGTTCAGTAGCTTTATCGCCCCGAGCCCAACCCTTCCCGCTTTTCGGTGTCTTTAATTTGTGTAATTTCCCTTTTAAATTTGTCCGGTTTCAATTTTTGATTTTTTTTTCCCAACGTTGCTTTCGCTAGAGTGTCTTTCACTCGGGACGTAGCTAGTTACCTAGGAATCTTGCTTCCGCAAAAGAGTCGGAGTAGAGTAGTAGAATAAACGGCCGCGGACGAAGATGGGCTCGATTAGTTCATTATTAGTTACACTCTGTGTTCAACCGTTGTGAAAGATAACTTTCATTTGATTATATTTTTAAGAGTATCTTAGAATATTATTGTCCTTATTATGGTCAGAATAAAGGTAAATTAAGGTTATGTGACTGTTTTAAATAAAAACTGTTTACAAACCCGTACTGTTTTGAATAAAAACATTTGAATTACTCGACAGTTAGCAGATTTTAACAGTGCTGTTAAAAATTTGCAATTAACTGTCCAGTCATTCGACATATTTCCCAAATAACGGTTGCTCGAGCATAATATAAATGCATTATGACCATATTATTGGTCATATTACGGTCTATATCGATTAAAATTAAAGTTAAGTAACTGATATCTATAAAAACTAGAATGAGATGACATTCTGCGGCCTATTTTTAACTGTGTAGAGACCTTCAAAATTTGGAATATACTAATAGTTTCGTAGCTGAAGTTAAGTTTCCAAACTTTTCTTCTTTAAAAAGGGTTTATTTAAAGTTAATAATAGTTGAGCTTTATTTTACAAGAATTAGTGTAGATGATAATTTAAAATTTGCAAAAAGTAAGATTAAAAATAATAGTTTTAAAAGATAACCTTTGTACACGGAATTATGGGTGGACTAATCAAACGATTTGTTGAATTAACAAAAAAATTTGTTTAATCTAACCAAAATTTAATTACTCCAACCAAAATATTTGGATGGAGCTATATGAACCAAAATTTAGTAATTTCAACAAAACAGTTTTTTCCGTGTACGATTAGGGTTGTGAAAGTGGATTAACTTAAAGAGAAGAACTGTAGTCGTGTTTCTAATATGCAAATGAATAACCTTGGTTTGGCTGGAGTTAAAAATTATTGGCAATCTTTGAGTAGTGATGCTGTATTCCGTTTGTGAGTGATGTGATGTTTATTTTACTTTCAATCAGAACAATTACAATGGAGCAAACACAAACTGACAACTGCTAAGATGTATGTCACGTCGTACATTTTCTTTTGCATTTTTTTTCGAAAACTATGCGTTGCAGTAGTAATTTGTAAAAAAAATCTGTAAAGTTACTAATTTTTTTCTAGGAAACTCAAATTCCTAGAACCATTTATGTAACGGCAACAACCAAAATTCATGTAACAGATACATTTTTGCACCGTAAATCAAAAAATATGTAAGGTTACTAAGAATTTTAAAGGAAATTGGGATGCCTAGAACTTTTTAAATAACTGCAACCCGGGTTAGAGATAAAATTTTAGTAAGATTACTGTAATTTTTATAGATGCTTTTGTAAAGCTACAGATTTCTTTAGCTTCTGTAGCTTTACTAACGCTAGCTTTGTAAATATACATGTTTATTTGTTCAGTGTGCAGATAAATTTTTATTAAACATACATATATCTGTAACTTTACATCTTTAGAATTACAGATATATATATATATATATATATATATATATTTTTTTTTTTTTTTTTTTTTTTTTTTTTTTTTTTTTTTTTTTTTTTTACAGTGTATGGTTCTTTGGACAATTTTTATGTACTTATAGCGGGGATTCTCGTTTTTTCACAGTTTCTGTGGTGTTATTCGAACATCATGTACAAGAATGATTTGAAAAAGCTAAGGTTCATTTTTGATTCCTAATGAGGATTAGAAAAAATTCATTTTCTAAGGTTTTTTTTTTCAATGTTTTAATATAATTTAGAATGCATTTACCACCTAAATGATTGATTTTTGTTTGGAGAGTGTTTAAAAGTGTTATAAAAGATCAGACAATAAGTTTATTTATAAAAATAAAATGAATTTTAATAATATAAAACAAATGATCCAACACGGGCTTTACCAGTCCAGAACGTAAGGGAAGCATGTAAAGGGAAATGGAGAAAACAATTTATTTATTTGAAAACACTAATCGATTTTTTACAGTCTAAAAGAATCTTTTAATTTATATGTTTTTACTGCTCACTAATAAGCAAAAAAAAGTTCTTTTATATGCAAAATATGAATTATGTAATAAAATTAAAAATCTAAATTTATTTAAAACAATACTTTCTTATTAGCATTATGCTAGAAATTAAGAACCGAAGAAATTGACAACAGTTTTGCTTTTTACGACAGTTATATTGATTGTAATTATTTCAGTGTTAAAACGCTTATTTCATTTACATATTTGATAATGTTGAGTTTTATATATATATTTTTGTTTATGTACCTATGGATTGAAGAGGTATAAATTTTACTATTAAATACTAACCGCATGGAAACGCTGAACTATGTACATTGTACTAATGCAAAAGTCTTTCCTAACTGACCTGTACAGTGTACGCGATAGCGATAGATTTTTAAAATGTTCATGCTTGAAAATCATTTTTAAAACCACAAAAATATAGTAAGGTGAGATACAGTTTTCAAACTAATTGAAGTTGAATATACATTTTTCCAGTAGTGTTTTCCGGAATTGTAAGCCTTTAAATTGCATAGCGTTTAGAAGTTGAAAAAATTCCAGTAAAAGCGAAATCTGGCGCCATTTTGTTGCCACTGTCAATATGACGTATGCTTTCTTGTCACTCCTAGACATGCTTTTGCTTTATAATATGGATTGATATTTTGTTATTTGTTTAGTCCTGGGATTTAAAAGGAAATATTTTAATACTGTAATTTCATGTTATCTTTTCAATAATATATAAAAGTTATAGAGTTATATTTTATTAAGTAGTCTGCATTAAGTACGGTGGACTGTTTCAAAATCACATGTTGTAATTTGCAAGACTAATAATGAGCTCGAAGTAGCAGGAGTCGTTCGGTCGCTTCATCGCCCCGACCCCTCCCTTTCCGGTTTTCGGTGTCTTTATTTTGTGTAATTTCCCTTTTCAATTTGTCCGGTTTCAATTTTTTTTTTTCAATCTGGCTTTCGCTTGAGTGTCTTTTACTCTGGACGTGGCTGGGGACCTATGAATCTTGCTTCCGCAAAAGAGTCTGAATAAGTAGAAGAGTAAAGGGCTGCGGACAAAAAGGTTCCACTCGCCGCAGCGGTTGACCCACCCGCTGCAAATTTAAAAGGAAAAATGCACAAATTAAAGACACCGAAATGTTGTATCCAAACTAAACGAAATGTATGCAAATGGATAATATGACGCACAAAAATCATTTACATAAATTTTACTTTTGATTTTGGATAGCGTGGCACAATTATTATAAAAGTATATTCAACTTTTGCTGCACAACAGTACAGTAAATGTACAGAAAAAGATAAAATTACGCAAAAAATGAGAAAAATAAATACTTTGACAAACAATAACAGCGACAACATTAATCATAAGAAACAAAACATATAAAGAAAATGATTGTGGTGAAATATTTAAAAATATAATCATCAAATTGCGTTATCTTCTTTGGTTCGAGTATACAAAATCAAATATTATGATTACTGAATATGTTATATTAAACTTACCAATCTCTTTCACAATAAAACAGTCTACACTAAAAAATATCCATTTAAATTTTATGTCTATAAACGTTAATGCTGCTCTAAAGTACACCGATAAAAAATATTAATCATAAAATTGTGTTAAGTATATATTCAAAATGGGATAAAATATATCTATAATTTCATTAAAGTATGTTCATGAAGAATATTTGCATGAGCAGTTGAAAGTAGATTCTTTATGTATTGAACAAATGTACCACTATTTTTTTAATCTCACATGTCTTTATATGTTTTTATATAATGAAACAAAGAAGTTTTTTTTTTTGTCAATATAAATTATTTTGAAGATTTAAAATTTATTTTATTTTTTTTTACAAATTGTAATGTTTGTCAAAATTCAACTAATTCCAATTAAATGTTTTACAAGAACTTTTTTTTCTTTCTTTAAATTCTTGGAAGTATCAATATTTTGAATTGTATTATATTCAGATAAGTTAGTCATAAACTATAGATAAAAATATTTTATTCTTAGCGTACGAAATTTGTGAACATAATTTGAATAAAGCAATTTGATATATAATGACGTACTCTTCAAATATATCTCTAGTATTTTTACAAATAAAAAGTTAAAAACAGACTTTAAGATAATTTCAGAGAAACGTATTTTATTCTGTGTAAAGGAAGAATCTTTCTTTAGTATAATTGCATTTAATTTATCCTAGAAAACATTTAAAATATATTTCAAATTTTAAGAGCTCAATATAGAACGAAATGTTTACCTAATAATGAGAAGTATTTTGTCTGTCTTTAATCTAATGATCAATGTCGCAATCATAGCAGCAAAATAATTCTAAAGACATACTTTTATTAATTTCTTGCAGTACATTTTCGGTTAATAATTTTTAAATCCCCGTGTGCTAGTTTTTGCTTTATTTTCGGTATTAGTAATAAAAACAGTGTGAAACATTTTAGTTGTTTTTTATATTAATGAATTTCTATGTTAATAATTTAAGAACTTCTTTCGAAAATTTACTTTTTCATCATCTAACAAACCCTTTTGATTTATTACTGCATTTTATTACATTACCTAAAACGTAATAGCTACAGACAACTTCCATTTTGAGATATGTAAAACTGATCGTGAAAATTTTGTGACACAGTTGATAATTTTATAAAAAGTATTTGTCATTAACCACCAAATTCTTAACGACACCATAATAGACTAAAGAGTTTGCGATATTAAAAAGAAATTGAAATTCTTTATCCATAAGCAGCAGTACATAAAAAAACATATTATTTATGTTTAACGAATATATATTTTTAGCTTATAGATAGTCACTTTATTATATTTATTTATTACTATATTTTATTTAATTATTACTATATTTTATTATTTCTAAATATATAAACTATTTTGAAAAGAAGATTTTTTTTTTTTTTCACGAAAGCTCTATTAAGTTAGGAATAATATAATACCAAATAAATTAAATTATATAGCAAAGATATAGCCTAGATACAAAAATACATGTTTTTGTATATGCAAAACATTAAAGTTTCTGTGCAGCTTCTCTGGAAAATGGATTTCAGTGTGATTTTTGACATCAGAAATATTCTTAGAAAATAAGGAATTTTTTTTATTTGGAGTTTAATAAATTACCATTTTTTTTTCTTTAGAAAAATATTAAGTTGTATTCTAAAATTCTTTTAAAGTGTCTCTTAGGTGAGAATTTCAATGTTCACTTTTAAATGCTGTTATTATTATTTTTTTTTTGGTTTAATTATAACAATATTAGTGTCAAAAGATAACCGAATAATTTGCTTTCATTTATCTTGAATGGAATTTTTTAATGTATTCTTAACCCTCTCTGCAAAACTTTGTTTACAGAATTTTTGTATGAGCAATTCACGAAATAGTAATTCGTGCAACGTATCAAATCGAGTCATAAGGTTCAGTGCGGTTGCCATCCAAAACACATTACATAGTCAATTATATATGAATGTCTTCATTGGAGTTGTTTTGGCTTTTTTTCTTTCGTTTTCTTTTTTCTGTGGAATGAGAATACTGGTTGGATGACAAGGCAGCGATTATTTTGTTATTGACGAACTAACTCAGTGAATTATGATAGCGACATAGAAAATCATGAATTCTAACATATTTAAAGAATTCTCATATTACCATGCAAACTTCCCATCGTTCAAGTGATAAGATACGGAGAGGAACAAAATATACAAGCGCAGTGAAGATCAATTAAAATATTGCCAAGTGAGTAAAGTTTTATTTCTATTTCCAAGTAAGAATTTCCGGACCTGCTATCTAATTTGTAAAGAAACAAAAAAATGAAAACTGCATTTAAAAATTAATATTTTCAGGCTTTTGCAATACTTTCTCTTTTAATAATGCTGAGTTGACAATTAAACATACGGGTGAATGCAGGATCAGGATCACTCTGCCAGGGAGTCGACCAAAAACGGCATAGGTATAAACCCCTGACAGAAAAGTACCTTATGCGAACAGAAAACCACAACAGAAGATTAGCCACAGAAATACAGTGAAAAAAAATAAAAGTAAGACTCACAAAGAGTGCCCTGGCGCCAGAAAAGTGGTTAAAATAAAGCAAAGTCTAATGTCATTTACGCTAATGACAGGTGACTGAAAAATTGCAATAAAAGCAAAGAAAGGTTTACAAATATTAAAGCATCATTTGCAATTTTGACATATGGCTATGATAAGATAAAAACAAAAGCATGAAGAAACAGTGTATAAAGTAAATTACATTTTTAACTATATGACTAAGAGATTTTAATAAATCAATAGTAACGTCAAGTTGTCCGTTGTTAGTTCATCAGTACAGTTTAAGGTAACACCAAATGTTCAGTAAAGCCAGAAAATACCTATTATACTACCAGAAACGCAGTTCATCTCAATACATAAGAACAAAAATGTCAAAATTCGAAGTAGCCTGGAAAAAATGCTACTACGCATAAAACAAATTAAAGATAAAGTATCTACACAATATGGTCTCGTTACGAATAAAGTTAAATGAAGTAGCCAATCAATGGACACATTCCAAACAGATAAAGTTTTACTTAACCGATGTTTCCACATAGGCGTTTATCACTTCAGCGTTTTTCCCTTTATAAAGATAACTAGGAAATACCTCATGTGCAGAAATAAAATAGGCATGGACTTGCAAGAAAAGCAAAAATGAGGTATTCACTGTTTTATGAATACTATGCCTATCTCTTCCTTTATCACTATAGGACCATTCGTTCTGTCAATTTTTAATAATGTTGCTTTTATAGAACTGCTTCACAAACGAAAAATGGATAGGAATGTATATTTCAGCATCAAATAAACCAGTCTCAATGACTAATTTTGCAAGGTAGTCTGCAAGCTCATTTCCGACGAAACCAACGTGGGATTTAATCCAGCTAATATTAATAATTTTATTATTCAATAGTTGTAAATTCGCATAAATATTAAAAAGAATTTCATCCGTTGGAAAAAGATTTTGAAGCACTTGAACCGAGGACAAACTGCCTGTATAAATGTGGAATATACTGTATGCGTATTCTCTACAGCACTTAATTGCAGAATCAAAGGCAGTAAGTTCAGCCTGGTATATTTACCTCCTTAGATTCTGCAGTTGAGTGGTTTAGAGACTCCACATACAGTGTACTCTGCTGTATGCGGGTGAATGCAACGCAACAATTTACTCAGTGAATCAAGATGTTTTGCGAAGCAAAGTAACTTTAATCTATTACTACTACTTATAATCAATTTTAAACGCACTTGGGAAATCACAGAGAAACGGAGTCAAGATCAAATGTTTCAAAATATTTATTTCGAAATATTCTGAATCCACATTTACGTCTCAAAATAAATTGTATGATTTCTTGTTACACAATATTTTGTGAAGTTAAAGATTGTGTGTAGAAAAAAATAGCTGAAACTAGTCATTTATTATATTACTAGTGAAATTACCCGTCCTAGGACGGTGGGTATAAATAGTGATTTTCAATTAAAAATCGAAATAATTTTTTTTTACAAACGGTATTTTTCTATTAGCCACTTGCCAGGAATTAATAAGTTTTTTAATCTGTTTATTTCTGTGATTAAGCACAGTTCGATTAAAATATTGTTAAATTTGTTAGTCTTAATTTTGTTTTCTATATTAGAAGGAAACAAAAGTTGAATTATTTATATTGTTTTAAGCGTAAACGTTTGAAGCGTAGCACTTCATGGTTCAATATTTCTAATAATGGCGCGTCTAATACTAAAATCTATAAAGTTCTTATAAAATTACAACTTAAATATTTATCTCAATTAGGCTTTTTTACTCTCATGGTTAAAGACGAACCCTCCTTTGGGCAACACATCCGATGCCTACTCGGTATAATTCGGGATTCCTATTTTACAAAAAATCCTAAAGTATGCCGTCGATGTGTCCCTTTGCATCGTTCCTCGCCATATCAAAAAGGGTTTTTGCTGACTTGCATCGCTTGATGCCAAAACTAATTATGTGAGAGATAAAAGTTTAATCATTCTGTCTGATTCTGTCAAGACATTTTTGGCTACTGTACTATAACATAGTTTATAGAGGGGCGCCTCCTCCACCTTTGCTAAATTTTCATGGCCATCATCATCTGACTTATGTATTTTAAAGTAAACGCTCACTTCATATGAAGGCGATTTTTTTTATTATTGCTTCTACAATATTGCTTTCAAAGCTATACACATCAACGTTACTTGCGCACTATTCAAAGATAAATGAAGTAATTCTCGCGAAAATACATGTTTTTTAAATGACACTTAATGATGGCCTACTGGATTAGTATTCAATTGTATAAATTCCTTTTATTAAACTCAAGAGTCAACCTCAACTCAAGTGTCCCCACAGTAGAAAACTGAGCAGAAAAAGAACTAGAAATCATTTCTAGCCCATCAATTACTAATATAAAAGATCCTAAACATCTTAAAAACTATGTGGAAGAGACAATGGAATCAGAATCTTATGTCTCAAGTGCTAATGAAGAAAATATTGTTTTCGACGGAATTAAACATATATATATATATCTACCCTATATATAGAAATCCTAATGAAACGAATTTATGAAACGGATATATGAAACGGCGGAAATGAAACGAATTTATGTAACGATTCTTTGAAACGACTGATTAAACAATTGTTTAAGTTTCATGGCGATTTCTCCTAAAATATGGAATACTTTGCGACGAAATTAACACCAAAAATCCGTATTGATCTGCAGATCTCTAAACTGGTATAAAAATTTTTAAATTCGAATTAGTTTTCAAAATATAATTTTTTTTCTAATTTTAAATACTTTTTTTCTAATGATGGCAACTCAAATATTAATCATAACAGATATTTTATTTCATATTTCAGAAAAGGTTATTATTTTAAACTAATTTGGCGAACAGTTTTGCCTCTCTTAAATGTATGCCAAGAAATGTATCATGTTACTTTTATTCATAATTCAATTTACTTGAACAATCTTTCGCCAAATCCAAAGATTCTGATAGAGAAATCAAGAACTCGGTATTTTTATGTTAGCGAGATGCAGGTGACGCAGGTTCATTTAAAGCTGAAACATTTAAAATTGATGGCTTTCACTTTTTTCGTTTTTTTTTAAACAAAACGAAAAGAAAAAATTTAGGCACAGATATCATATACGCAACGGGGACCCTAATTGGTGCCAAAATGGCATTATTTTGATTGACATGGTAGCTCGGCTATTGTTGTTTATTTAATAATAAATGTTTATCTACTTTTATTTCTTTTTTTAAATTATATAAATTATTTTGTTCTATAGTTATAAATTACTTTTTTTTATTCCCTTTTGAAAATAATAGAAAAAAAAATGCGGTACTACTTAGTCATTCCGTCGACCAATTTCGCCAAA
This sequence comes from Maratus speciosus, assembly GCA_963932465.1. Classification (NCBI taxonomy): domain Eukaryota; kingdom Metazoa; phylum Arthropoda; class Arachnida; order Araneae; family Salticidae; genus Maratus; species Maratus speciosus. Next base: position 317,675,663 of record OZ010800.1, read on the forward strand.
TTATATAAATCGCCAAACCACTCGCCAAATTACACAAAATGATAATGACATAATTTTTATTTTAAATAACGAAAGAAGAAATAAATTTGTATAACATTAATAAATATACAAATAAAACGTCGAAATTAAAATCATTTGATGACGTAAACACGTGTAACTTGCTTAAAGTCAAGTGAATGTGACATTTAGGATCATCCATTATTGGAATTTAATCTTATAGTTTGGCGATAGATTTTTGGTCGACGGGATAACTAAGTAGTACCACAAATACATGTGACGTTTTGACGGCAAGTAGTTTGTATTGTCGAAAAAAAAATGAGGGTTTCCAGTCCTACACAACACAGGTAGCAGCCAATTGGTTTTAAAATACTAAAGAAAAATGAAGAATTAACATAAGGCAGTCGCTTGGAACATTATTCACTTTATTTCCACACTCTCGATTAAATCTAGGGAAGATGCTCTCTCCTTCCATGGTAAAAAGAATAAAGTCTATTATTCCTGTCACAATTAGTTTAAAATCACTCCATCTCTTGACTGCGTTCTATTCTTTAATCCGTTAATATCTAACATCTATCACCCATTACGATACCGTTGCTTCCTCATTCTACTCACATAATAAACAGTATTCATCCAACATTTTACTACCTCCATCGAGCAATCACATTGAATATCCAGTCTGCTACGACTGCAATCCACTACGTTCACCTCTACATGCTAAAAACTAAAAAGCTTCTAAACTCACAGCTCCTCTACTATATGCTATATCCTTTATGCCATCTCTCTGGTTCCCGCCATCCGTATTTATACTCTGCTGAAAAGATTGTTCTAGAAACTTCTTATATCCTCGCACCAGCTATCTAAAGCATAAACAAATGTTAAAATCTGTAGTCGAGATTATGCTAAAATAACCCCCTTTTCCCTCTTCAGACGATAAAAGAAATGAATTTATGTCTGCGAAGTTTTAATCTTTGAAATATTTTAATTGCACCTGGATATTTTAAATAAAAGAATAAATTGAAATAAGTAGGTTTTTTCTTTAAGACAGAATAATATTTTAGCAGTTAAATAAAGATTTAAGGGGAATGTGATATACCGGGATTTAATAGCGGAATTTAATAGGAATTTAAATAATAAAAGTTTTATTAAAGAAAGATAAATAATTGAGCCATTTTTAGATTTACGCAATTTGGAATAAATATGAATTAAGATCTTAGAGATTAATAGACTAGGGTTTTAATTTAATAAGCCGGTATAATATACGGAATATTACTGAAAAAGGAAAATTTACATAAAATACTTTAAATTTGGCGCAAAAATTTAAATTTTGTAATATTATCCCCCCTCCCCAAAGACTTTGTATGAAATTTGTGGTTAATTAACTACAATTTCAGACAACAGACTTGAAATAAATTTGGAAGTTGATTTTTGAATATTGAAAATTTTAGAGACGTCAGCGAAGAGATGGAAAAGTAAAATTTAGCAATGCAAGAGAAAGAAAAAATACTAAGAGCATTTAAATTTAGCTGAGAGCATTTCCCCTGTAAAAGAATACAAATAATGGTTAGAACATCACTTACCATTTGTAAGTGTATAGGAAAATATAAACACACTAATAAATAAAGAATAAGTATAAATACAATAAGAAATAAATAATAAGAAATAATAAAAATATAGTAATAAATAACAACAAATTTTTTTATCTTATGGAAATTTACCGTATTTCCATTTCTCTTATCACAGACATTATCCTTGTTTTGCATCTCTATGATTTCTTTTCTGTCCAACAATAAACTCACATGTTGATTGAAGTAAGCAACAGGATTTCGAGACAACATGTCTGCTTCGACATTTGTTGAACCCCTCTCATACTTAATCTCATAATCAAACATGCTAAGTTTAAGTGACCACCTAAAAAGTCTACCTCTTAAGTTCTTAACGCTCTTCAACCATACTAGAGATGCGTGATCGGTATGGATTGTAAATTTGACTCCATGGAAATAATGATAGA